>SRSE01001340.1:0-1200000 GCA_005024645.1 Planiliza haematocheilus | reverse complement strand
TTATGTGGGACCACTCACGACCTATGACCAAATGAAATGTCCCCATGAGTAGCAGCACATAAACCTCCACAAGGCAACTTTGACGAGCAGGGTGCTTGGTAAAAAGGAACCAGAGCTGAAAATGTCTTTTAAAAAATTTCAGGATAGTACGCACATTTTGAAATTGTCTGATAAACTGAAAGATTATATGATCTGTATTGGGACCAAATCATACTGGAGATTCAAGGAAAAGGAAAGATACTTGCTGGACATATATTAATACCTTTAAGTGCACAGCAAAGATGAGAAGCTCAGATGAGCAAAGGTATTTCTTGTCTAAACCACGCCACCATCTAAACTCCAAACACAAAGTCATTTCTATGCAGTGCGTGGAGCCCCGGTAACCATTTTACCTGCTGCTTGGCGAATGGATAAGAGGTTCTTGCATATTCATAAGTGCAGATAAGAGCTACCCATCCAGCTCCCTTTAATTGAGAATGATGGAGAGGGACGGAGGGATGGAGGGACGCTGGAGTGCAGGAGTGGAGGGTGGAAGAGGATGGGGAACGATAACCTGGAGCTTGCTTTGATGCATTAATTGAGGGTATTAGAGGGAGGGATGGATGGACTGGGAGGTGGCGGTGGTGGTGGGTCCGTGGTGGCGGCGTACCATGGAAATGCCAGCAGTGCCAATAAATCACTCCCCCATCGGTGATTGACTCTGCAAATGTAGTCTGGAAAAGGCCGGTGAAGTTGGAAGGAATCAATCAAGGCACTCCCAAAACTTTTCAGCCCTCGCAGCTCTGAAGTAGTTCAACAGATAAAAGGTTATCAGCATAACTGAGCAGGACAGGCCACAACCCAGAGACCCTTGGACTTAAAATGGCTCTTAAAAAGTATTTCCACAGTTGACGCATTGGATGGACCAATGGGAGTCCACTGAGAAATTTTGAAGAAAAAGAAGTGAATCATGAGAGTCAGGCTCTTCTAAGAAGTGAGTCACTTTTACAGGAAACAGTTTCAACACTTTGGACTTTTTGCTGACATTCCTACCAGTCTGGGAAATAACAGTGTCAATACAGTATTTCCAAGTATTTGCATCCTGCAAGTACTCCCCAAAAGTCTACATAAGCATTGTCTTTCATTACCACCTGTAAAACTGACGTTTAGACTACGGCACATGTTATAGGTTATAAAATTAGAGAGGAAATGCCTCTATTAGAAAATGGCGAGTCTTTATTTTTTAATTGAAGGATATTTTCAAGTTGTGGACACACACTAGATCTCTTCTCCGTCAGGTCAGAAGGCTGGAGCTATGATGCTATTATGGGATGACGGGTTGCTAAGAGAGCTTAGTGTGTTTGACCTTTACCAGAGGTGGCTTCCGTGTCTTTGACTCCGCCTTCACCAGTGTGCTTGTACGTGTGTGTACGTATTTGTGTGAGAAAGAGAGGAAGTATGTGTAATCGCACAGTGTTGAGGCTGCTTATGTGCCCGTACATATTCATGCGAGCCATGGCACATGTGGTGTGTGTGTGTGTGTGTGCGTGCCTGTGAGTAAGTGCATCTATGGTCTTTGTCTGGGATTGAGTGTGTCCACTTATTGTTTGTCCACTACTTTGTCTGGGTGTGTTTGTGATCATGTGAATATGTCAGAGTGTTTGTGTGTGAGGATACATCCACCAGGGTTTATATTTATAGTATTTTTTTTGTGTGTATTCTTACGAATACTGTGCATATGCGTCTATTTCTTTATATCTTATATCTACACATAATGTCTGCTTTATGAGTGACCCTGATTATTTGTGTGTGTGTGTGTGTGTGTGTGTGTGTGAGAGAGAGAGAGAGAGAGAGAGAGAGAGAGAGAGAGAGTGAGAGAGAGCGAGAGAGATGCCATTGTTTGGCCTCTGGAGGTTTCATTAAGGCCCAGTGTCCAGAGGTAAAAAGTCATTCATCTCCCCTGTTGTGAAGTGGCAGCTCTGGCCTCCGTCCCCCACCTCCTCTTCCACCTACACCTCTCCCTCCTTTTTTTATCCTCCCATCTCTGTTTCAACTCCTCTCCTTTAATATTCCTCTGTCTTCTGGCTTCCTATTTTTTCACTCCTCCTTTCCATTTCCTTCCCTTACATTTTTGCAAAAAAATAGCAGCCTTACGAGTCGACAGTAAAGACCAAAAAAAAAAAAAAGTATAGTGGAGGGAGAAAGAGGGGAGTGTTTCATGTCTTTCAGACAGACCAGCCTGTCTAATGAATCCTTCACCAGTCCGCTATGAGATCAGCTCATCTACTCCTGTTTTTTTTTGCTCTTTTTTTGCCTCTATGCACATTAATTAGAGCTGTCAAAACTTAAGTCTCTCCCTCTTTCTTTCCCTTTTTATTTTGTTCCTTCAAGTGGCTGAATGGGATACCGTTAATTAAAAAGATATCAGATCATGGAGGCCCCCTGAGCGCTGGAACCGCCTGGGCCCTCGCTTCCCGACAAGTCGAGACGTCATGTTTCTTTTTTTTTTCATTTTTGTCTGTATAAACTCCAAAGAAATTCTGGTCCCTTTTGTCCTCAAGTTAGAGCGATGGATTGAAGTTCACAGGGTAGGCGACTGGAGTGTGTGTGAGTGTGTGTTGAAGTGTTGATAAAAGCGTCTTTTTTGTATTTAATTGCTTCTCAGCTTCATGAAAATGTGGACTTTTCCTCTGATGAGAACTTCAGAAGGTTCACTGTTTTAAGTGGCATATCTTTACTGACAGTGCTGAATGAAAGACACTGAGAGCACTGTACGTTCTCCTCTGTGTGTATGTGTGTGTACACGTGTACAAAAAGAGAGAGTAAAGGTGTTTTTGTATACATGAATAGACGACAAAATGGTGAGCAACTCTGGAAAACTGTACCTTTGTTAGTAATTAGCTGGATGGCAGTCTTTTCGTCATTGGATTTACTGGCACATGTTTTTGACACATCACCACAGTGAGAGGAATGCTAAACTGTTGGTAGTATTGGAGTATTTTTATTAGCAGCTGCAGGAGATCCAGTAGTTAATCCAAATCAGCTCCTGTCTAAGAATGGAAATGGGATTATCTTCTTATTTGGCATAGCCTGTCAATTCTTATCAGAATATGAGTCTGGTAACATGCCATTTGGATTTCACTATGTTGCATGTTTCACCCAATACATGGGAAAAAACTGCTGCAGACTATTCCAGCTGCCATTGGGGCGTGAGGCTTGCAAATTTGGTGGCTGGAGATAGACTGGAGACCTGGATAGGTCCAACCAGTTATCATCAAACAAGCCATTTAGTAGTAAACTCCATGATGCCCATGACGTGTATGACTATGTTGCAGTCACTCTTCTGACCATCATCACATAAGTGTGCACAAGTGATTTGATTGGCCTATCAGATCCTTACCGGGGCGTAATCAGTTTCCAGTGGAGGAGTTCTAGACCAGCTTTCAAAAGATTTGTGGTCAGTGTGTCTCACATCTAGGGAAATCCCCTTGTGCAGTGGTTCAAAGTCTGGCAGAGCAAAAATCTGAATGTACATAGATAGGGTGACATGCCTAAGACTGTATGACCAACTTCTACTCATTTTGTGGCTATTTCTTACTCTGTTCCCTGTTCCCTCAAAGCCAACAACAGTTTGTATTTGGTCAACAGCACAAACCTTGCCAAAATTACATTCTGAGCTAAAACTCACAGAGTAATTAGGTATAGGTATTTCATTTGTAATCATATCATGTTTTTGCGCCCATTTCATAGAAATCTACTGATTTCAGTCAGAAATGTTCCTTTTACAAAAACCTGCACTGGCTTAGAACTACAGCATACTTGTAATACAAGTATGTATATTTGTTCTGGCTGTCTGCTTTGACTAATTTTATGTTAGTAACTTGTCACTGGTTGCCACTGTTCTTGATATTGATGTATGGCTCTCATACACACATGTAATCACACAGATGCATAGGGTTGTGTTGTGATTTCAGTAATTTGTAGTTAATCATTTAGGTTGAAGAGGGATGGGGTGGGGTGACAGAGGGGGCTGAACCCCCACTCCCCCACCCACCGCCTTCCCAGCAGCAGAGTGGCAGTGGAGACAAATGATGCTCACATATACATACACAGATAGACACACACACACACACACACACACACCCTCCATGCAGAAACTTAATTAATTTTGTGCAGTGTTTCAGAATTGATTGTGGTCATTCGTAGTTGTAATTATTCATCTGTATTTCAAAGTCTTCCTTCTTCTGTCATTCTCACTCGTCTGAATTTGTCTTTAGTGTGTGTGCATGTTACTATATGAAAATGTAATTGCATGTGTTGCAGATTGTTGAGTTTGATTGGATGTGTTTGGTTGCTGGTGCTTACCTGCTTGTAGGAAACCTGAATTTACCTGAAATCTTCTCAGACTGAACATTTGTTCTCAAAAGGTTCAACGTGTCGTAACTGTGAAAAAATGCAACGTGTGAGAAAATTTGATTTGAAATACATAGAAAACATGTTTACACACTAAGTGAAAATGACCTTTTGGAGATATTTTTGTTTACATTCAGTTTTGCAGTTTTCATATGTGGATAAAACAGAAAACCAAAGTATAACATGTTAACATATTTGAAATGATGATATTTAATGTAAATGTTGAGAAAGACATTTCCGAACATTTTTTCTATTCAGACTTCATGCAGAGAAATCATTTGATTTTACATTTCCAACATCCTTTTCATTAGGGCTGAACTACAACCGAATCTAATTGTCACTGGGATTATGTTGTTTTTCTGCAAGAGCATAAACCATAAAAATGAATGAATGGTGCAATCACAAATCAATCTACAATGACAGGTTTATGATCTAAAATGTATATGATGTACATGATTAGAGCTATAAAATAGTATTTTTTTTTAAATAGCATATTATGAACAGCCATAATACTCACATAATTGTACATAATTGTTACTGTAGTAACGTTAAATAACGTTCATTCAAAGAATACTTTTCAACACAGACTTGTGAATGCTGAGGTAGATTTCCAGATGCATCTATATTTTAAGCCATGTCACTGAAAGAAAACCTGTTAGCCCTCATAAATGAAGGAAATTAAGGAATCTGATTAGGGCTAGGCCTAATAGCTTATGCATCACAATTTCCTGTTTTTAATCACTACAGTCGGACTGTGCAGCCCAAGGGCACTGTTTTAATTCTTTTGTGTTACCAGCAAATGTAGGGGAACAAAAATATAAGACTAATAATTGTTTTGCCAGGATCTAATAACAAGCAATAAAAGCCATCCAACCAGAATGGTGCCACCATACTCAATCTGGGTGCTATTATTAGAAACCCTTGTCTTGTCTTCTTTTCTTCTTTTGGAAAAAGACGCTTTTGGGTCCACATTGCCACTGATATTAAATGGTGTTCCACAGCAGATAAATATTTGAGTTTGCTTATAAAAGAGGCTAATGTTGTCACATGAATAGGGAATGATCCGTTCTTCATGCTTCATTATGATTTCTCACTTCTGGCCAATGACAGGCGGCCCGATAGAATATTTACAGCTTCCCAAGGAGACATTTAGCAGGAACACATTACAGCTGATGTGCACCTGCTCTTTAAGACGTTATGCATGAATGAGCTTGCAGGTGTGTGTGTGTCTGTGTGTGCGTTTTCCTAAATGTTTGACCTACCTGTGGTTGAGTGTCCTAAGTGTGACATGACACCACATTGGAGCTGACATTTTATCAGTAACACATTCATAAATGCTCTTTCTCTCTTTCTAGCTCCTCTTTCTCTCCACTATATCATTACCAAAGCGTTTTATTGAGACAGAACATGACGTGAGAGTATTCAAATAGTGCAATGGCATCTTCCTAACTTTAAATTGTAATAAAATACCAGTGTGTAGTGAGCTTGTAGAGTGAAGCAGTCCCTCTAGCCCCCTCTTTCCAGGTATGTAGTTTTACTTGCGGTGGCTTTGATGTAACAAGAGGAAAGGCTCTGTCTGAATTTGGCCTGAGTCTATTATGAATTAAAGAGCTCATTCTAAGCTAATGAAAAGAGAACGACTGGCAGTCAGAGAGGATACATACAATCATTCAAACTCTAGCTCAAACTCATCCATCTCATCATCCAATCAAGCTAAACACTGCTAAAGGACGTCTCACTATTCCTAATGTACCTGCCTTCTCCTTTTTGCTGCAGGTACAGGACATGCTCCAATATTCACCAGGCGGCTTTTGTAGACTCCTTTGTTTCTTTCTTCTTTGTTCACTTAACTCCTGTTTTTGTGTCCTGCTTCCGGGTCCTTGTCCCAGAGTTTTGAGTTGTCAACAACATAGCATAGTCTGCTGGTGGACTGGTACACTGAACACCTGTCTTCCATATTCGTCTCTCTAACACTGAGTCCCTTATGTCTTTTTCTGGATGGCTGCTGCCATCGAGGAGTGTCATTGCTATAGGGTGGGGGTGTCCAGTCTGGTCTAGGCGGGTGCTACATGTCTAAGTAACATCCGCACGAATGCCAGGTCCAAAAGTTTTCAATTTTCTAATTGTCATAAGATGTTCAATGTTATTTACTTGTCAGTGGTTTTAATGTTGTGACTGATCGGTGTATGTTCTACTTTCATTACATGTGAGAATGTTCTCAAATAATTGCATTCATAGCATTTTTAAAATAAGTGCTTGACTAACTTGAGGAAAAAGGTGTGTGTGGTCACTGGACATAGTGTTGAGCTTTGGTGGAAGATGAAGTACTGTATGAATCACAGACCAATACCATTCACCTCGACCTTCAAATCCATTTTTACAGTTCCATTTTTTGGCAACAAAATTTTACGATGGCAGCCGTACTTATTTCACAGACAAGACTTCCAACCAGCATCTTTTCCAGAGGGAGTGAATACCTGAAAGTATTCCCATTCTCCTACACTCTAGTGTGTGTGTGTGTTCTAGCACGGTGGTGAGGTCCATCTGGAAATGCTCAGAGTCTTGTCTCAAAGCTGCTGCCATCACCTCTCACAGTATTTCACTGTTTTATGGACACAACTAGCCCTGGAGTTCCGTGTCTCCCTTTGGAGCTTCTTTGGAGACATCAGCTTGGCTTTTATTTACAACCTCAGAGCCTGGCCTGCTCCCTACTGTGGGAGGTTTGTGCCTAGAGAATCTGTGATGATTTAGGCATATCAGCTCAAAGACTTCAAGAAACGCAGGAATGCATGTGTGGTTGCTCAGTCCAACATTCTGTGTCCATTTACATAGAGTATGAGGTCCCACTGTTTCTAAAGTTTTAGATTTCTTTTTCATGTAATACTGTTTTTGTTGATTTAGTTTTAGCTCTTGATGTAACAGGAAGATAGGATGTATTTTGACTGTTCCTGTACGTGGGTTTTAATGCCGGCTGATACAAGGAAGCAGTAAAGACACAATTATTGGCCATTAGGTCTAAAGATTTGGTGTATGGGAGGTGAACTACAGTATATGTAACTATATGTGATCTGTTTTTTATTATTATTATTTTCTTTCTTTAAACTGCTAACCCGCTGGTTCGTGATTTGTGATTCATACTACTGTCTGTGCAAGGTAAACGAAAACTAATACACATTCACACTTCTGGCTTTTTTGTTGCTTAGTTCCGATTTCACCAAATCCTACTGACGTCCAAACTGCAGTGTGAACCAAACTATGACTATGTTTCGAAGGCACGTTACGT
Organism: Planiliza haematocheilus; assembly: GCA_005024645.1. Lineage (NCBI taxonomy): Eukaryota > Metazoa > Chordata > Actinopteri > Mugiliformes > Mugilidae > Planiliza > Planiliza haematocheilus. Next base: position 1,192,325 of record SRSE01001340.1, on the reverse strand, counting down.
GTGAGATTTGTGCATGTGTCTCTCAGTCAGCAGCACTTCATTGTGTGCGTGTGTGACATGCTTTCGGCCCCACTAGCTGACAGGCCACTGTCTGATTATAAAGGCACTTTACTGGTATTAATATTAATGCCACTCCATTTTATTCAGGATGTCTGCCTGCCACTCCGATGAGACTGCACTTTGCCACTTTAAATGGTGTGTGTGTGTTTGACAGAAGGTGTGTGTTTGAGTGTGGCTGCATATGTGTGAGTACACGCATACTGATTCATGTGTGTTTTCCTGTGTCAGGCATAAATGCAGCTGTCAGAAGGAAAGAATCCTTCTAGTCCATTAGCACCAGGGCAGTTTTAAACTTAACCCTCCTTTTAATAAAAACAGCTTAATTTTCTACACTTTATGTTTTTCTCAGTTTTGTATGCTTTATTAAGAGATAAAAAATATTTTAGTGACAAAAGGCTTGTCCACATGCAGCACAGGAGTTGGCTTATAGGTGGAAGGTAGTTTCTAGTAGATTTCAGTGATTGAATAAGTTTACCTTTCAGACAATGGCTGCTAGTGGCTTCTGCAGCTGGCAGACCCTTCCTTGAAACATACACATACTTGCCTCGTGTCTGTGTTATTTTTCTTTGTTGTTTGTTTTGTCATCCTCCCCTCGGTCTGACAATCGGGAACTTGCTCTCGTTCCATCTATTATGGTCGTCCTGGTTCAGAACCTTTTCAACACGATGAATGATGATGGTCAGATCACCAAAAATGAATGTCATCTAGGTTAGCAAAATGTTTATTTCTTACATAGTCACAAAAATCTCCTCTAAGTTTATTACATTGGTCCATCACCCAACCACTCAAACACACGCAAAATGTACCATCAATGGGCTACTGCTGCATTACAGATTTTCAGTGCACTTACACATAGGGTTGTACATGCTTTAAATGCATCACCTCATGGGATGATCTCATGGAGGAGTGGGTTAAGAAACATTTGAAACCATTTTGCTGTGACTTTTCAACCCTACAGGAAGGTAAAGTACAAAAAAAAACAACACAAAAGCATGAGGCAAAATGAATGGGAATGAGAAAATGGTTGTGGAAACACAATTAACGCAAAGTATCTTAGGATGTATTTTATACCTAGTATACTAGCTAAGGTCTGGCTCAAGGGCTAGAATGTCCTTGTCCTTGTTTGACAACATAGTCAGCTGGTCCCTGTCCTAGACTCATGTCTTTCATTGGCTTTGTGGGCATACCAATTTAATCATCCAGATTTAATTCTGAACATGTTTGACATTAATCAAAGGGGCTCTGATTTCAGTTTGCTCGTGAGCCGTTTGGGAGGTTTAAGAGCTGATCTGTAAACCTCTCATATTACCAGATAATCTGGATCAAAACTTTGTCTAGAGCAATTCTCCTGTAATTGGAGGGGTGAATCAGGGGGTAAACTGTCTCAAAACTACTGTAGTCTGGGCCTGGCTTTAGCTTATCGTATTTTGTTAAGTATCATGATACACAAGCCAACTACTGGCATATATAACCATAGTTTTGTGGTGTGCTCCACAATATTGGCACTAGCCAGACCACTAAAAAGTTTTGCTTTTGCTTGCTGGCGTCACTTAAGTTTTTCTTCTCATACATTGGTTCAATAAGCTAGTGCTAGTTGGTTGTTGGCTATAGTATTTATTTTGTATTTAGCTGCCAATTTTGTACCCAAATGCAAGAAATATGAGGTGAGACCACAGTCGACCTTTGTTGCTGGCAGTTATTTGACACACAGAACCTACACTATAAGAGTAGCTAACGCTTAAGTGATCGCCGATCACGATCAATCAGGATTTTTTTTCAACCACGGCCACGATGGTTCCCCACTATCCTTCCAGTTTTTAATAATGTGTTGGACAGTTCTTAACTCAGTTTTAGTAGTTCCTCCAATCTCCTTAGATGTTTTCTCTGATGCATGCCAATGATTAGACCCTTCTCAAACAGACTAACATCCTTTCCTCCACCACAGGATGTGTCTTTAGACATGGTTGTTTAAGAAATGAGAAGCTACTCATTACATCAGTTGGGGTTAAATAACTTGTTGCCAGCTGAAAGATGAAAGATGACTGTTGCCAGCAATGAAATGTCCTCATCTGTCTGTCCTTCTAAACACATCCACCTACAGTTGGCCACCTCTCCAGTTCCTTCCCTATCTGCACGATGCTTGAGAAAGAAAGCAATCCAAGGATGATGACGTCAGCAGACTGGTGCTCAGGGCAAAGCTCCAGGTTATCAAACTCATTAATCTACATGCCATAGTCCCTGGATGAATAATTGTGCGTTGAATTTATCTGCCAGTGTGATAGCTACAACTCAGCTCCCCCTGAACCACAACCGACCCCGCATTGTGTCTCAGCCTTGTAATTATTGTTTTGTCTTTGCTATGGCTGGAGGTGGATGTTAGGGGGAGAAAGCAGAGAAACATTTTTAACACTTCCTTTGTGGCTTTTCATTGCCCATCCTCCTACATGTGTCACTGTGAAGCTTAATATTGATCCCAGGCTGATCATGAGGTCTTAACAAGGTGGGACAAAATCAAAATAGTGTATGTTGAAGTTATGTTGAAGTCATTTATTTGTGACATTTTCATCTGAAAAAACATTGCCAAATTTAGGGGGTAACAAATGTAAAACTGTAAAATGAACAACCTTTGGCACTATGGCTAAGAGCCCAGTGTTATAATTTAGAAATACAATTAATGTCCTTATCACCAGACCAAAATGGGCCAGGCTTAACCGTCAAAAATCACCCATGGAAAGGAAAAATATAACAGAATACTGACATTGTTATCACTGAAGGCACATACAATTATCAATATTTATTTTTTTTTGTGAAAAATATTGGTAACTTTTAAAGAGATACAAGTTTAAAAGAAAGTACTAACTTGCACTTACCTGTGATGCAGACTTTCATATACAGAGAAATGTAGGTGCATTGTATTTAGTTAAGAGACAAGGGGTGGACAATTTGACCCTGACTTAAGGCCAAAATGTAAACTAAATCAGGATTCCAGTGGGACCTTGTGGCTGGGTGTTCTGAACCTATGACCAGAGTCCAAGTAAGAGATGAGGTGACATAGCTGTTAAGCTACAAAGTCTCCGTAGGGAGTACGGTGGGATGTTTGGATGGATTGGGGTGATTAAATGAGTCAACTATGCATGAGACTTTCCAGTGTCAAAGTGAAAGTATTTCCTTCAACTGTTGACTGTTAACCATAACCTGAACCACATGTTTATTATCTAAGAAAATGTCCTCTTAAATATCCTAACTTTATCATAACTCGATGCTGTGGATATGCTGATGAGGTGGCACAGTGCCAAATGGTGCTACTTTTGGTATAAGTGTAATCTTTTTCGTCTTTCAGCAGATTGATATGTGTATCAAAATACAGCTTTGAATGTGATTATGTTGAAATAATAATAAAATGCATTGCAGACTGCAGAAGCAGACCTAATCATGATTTCCCTGAATTATTATTTTAGTTTCTTTCTATCAAGATCAGCTGATAGCAGAAAATGTCACACTCACACCTCTTTAAAAGAGAGCAAGGAGGAGCAAGATGGCACATGTAGTCCACATGAGGTATATGTCACACCAGGGTCTTTGTTGCAGTTTACAAGGCAGCTTTGGGGTTTCAGACTGTTTCACCAGAGTCAGCTTTGCAGAGTGGAGAGATTTCCTGTCTTCACTACTGTAGGGAAAATATGGTAAGGCTGGGTTGGTACAGCAATCTCTTCTGGATCCAATGGGGTGCTTAGATGACACAAATAATTCTTGCACACAGTTAATCCACACACATCATTTGATCTTTTTTCTAAAGTGCAGTTTACCAGATGAAGTAAGAACAGGGAACATGAAGGGACAAATAACAGGCCTGTCGGAAGGAACAGGGAAACATAGCACACAGGTAAACAGACAGTGTGTAATTGCAGTTGTTAACTGTATTTATCTTCAAACAACTATTTACTACCTGCTGAGCATGTGTGTGTGTGTATTTGTGTGTACAGTTCTTCTTACCTTGGCTTTCACACATATGGTTTTAGGAGTGATTTCATAATCAGCATTGTCAAAACTAGTGTTTCTCACCAAAACAGAGGGACTGTCATTTCCTGTAATATTTGTGTATTGGTGGGAGTAGTATTAGCCTTGACTTGCCACACTAACAAGGTGAATCTTCACCATATCCACCTGTCAAATAAACATCTATCTTTGTCTATGTTATTTCACAATAGTGTTAATTTTATGAGCCATTTTATAGTTTTAGTTCAGTCTTAGTCCAGTTTCAATCGCCCTTGTAAGTTTTTATCACATTTAGTCACCCTCATCCCGTTTTTATTTAGTCAAGTTTTAGTCCACTAAAAGCCAAGCATTTTAGTCTTCATCTTAGTCCACGACAGCGTATTTTTATCTAGTTTAGTCTAGTCGACGAAAACTGTTGACATTTTAGTCTAGTTTTAGTCAAGACAATTATTTTACCCCTTTACCTTTTTTGTCAGCAAATAATATATAGCATATCCATATAATCTATAATTATTTCACATAGCATTTTCTCTCATCCTTTTCATAAAGGTGCATATTTATTTTTGAACCATAACAATTCAGACAAATAATGCCTGCATTTAAACAAATATAATACTGAATATCCGCAGTGAGTAATCAATAGAAAAAAAGTCATTTTGGTGGTGAACAACTCCTTTAATAACAAATGGATAACAAAAGTGCTGTGTCTTTAAAGCTAGTTCACATAAAACCTGAGGTCAGTATTAATATTATTACTGTCCTGTGTCCTTCCATTCATCTGTGTTCTCGTGTCCCTCGTGTCTGCCGCTCGGCCGGCTGCGAGTTCGAAAGGGGGCGTGTCTGTGTAGCGTGTGTGTGTGTGTGTAGCGTGTGTGTGAGGAACAGCGTGCCTGCGTCAGGCTGCGCAGCAGAGGAGACGGGAAGTCTAATATTTTGTCTCGTCTTAGTTAGTTCGTGAACGAAAATGACCATAGATTTTATCGTAGTCTTCATTAAGTGAACTTAATTTTCGTCTCGTCTTTATTAGTCAATGAAAATACATACTGATTTAGTCCTATTTATCGTTTATTCATGTGGGATTTAGTCTCGTCTAGTCTAGTTTTCGTCCGTAGAAAAATGTGCGTTGACGAACATATTTCGTCATAGTTTTCGTTAACGAAATTAACACTATTTCACAATAAACACTTAGTGTTAGTTAGTGGCTGTTACGACTGTGTATGGGTTTGCTCAGTTTTTTGTTCTGTTTGGGTAATGTGCAGTAGGTGTGTACCACGCCCGGAGGTGATTGGTGGAAAGGGCCCAGTCCTGGCTCCTGACTGGCTGCAGTACGGGCCCACTGCACATATAAAAGGCTAAGATGGCAGGCCGGTGCCAGCAGCCTCAGCCTCAGCCTCTCTCAAGTCCTGCATCTGGGTCCGAAAATCCCATTCCCCTGCTTACCCGTTGTGACATTAGGTAGGGTTGGTTTGTTTGTTATTTTGGACTTAGTCCAACCTGAAGATACCATCCACCTACTGTTAAGTAATTTAATTTTTGTAATTAAATTCTTTCTTACATGAGATTCAGAAGTGTCATGGTGGCTACTTGGGACTTAGGGAAGATGGGGACCTTGTTGTGTCCTGGATACCCCTAGACGGGGCATAACACATCCAGGAAGCTGATTTAAGAAGTGTTTGCCGGATGGAATCGTTGTATATTTAAACTAGCAGAACCATTTGTATCTCGCAGGTTGAGAGACAAAATGTGTCAATGTGTTGATGAGTCCGATCTCTTTCCTGCTGATGCAGAGATGAGCTTACACATTACAAGGGAAAAGTTGATTAATGCTCAGAAAAATGATCCGTCTCTAACTTTGTGTCTGTCCTCTGTTGTAGCTGCCAAGGAAATCAGAGAGCTTGTTGATTGTTTTCTGGACAAAGGTGTTTTGATGAAACGGTGGAGCCCCGACTCAAATCTGTTAAATGTCATTATCCAGGTGGTGTGCCAACAGAGTTGGCGTTACGAAAACTTGTCATTGCGTTCAGCGCAAGTTCTTTTCAACTTTTGGCCTGCCTAAAATTGTTCAGACTGACCAGGGCATAAATGTCATCTCTAAAGTATTTGTACAGGCAATGAAGGAGCAAAAAGTTAAACATGTGAACTCAAGCCCTTACCATCCAGTGTCCCAAGGTACATTTGAGAGGTTCCACCAAACACTTAAATCCATGCTGTGAAAGTTCTGTCTTGAGTCCAACAAAGAGTGAGATGAAGGTCTACCTCTCCTGTTGCTTGCTGTGCAGGAAACTCCTCAAGAATCTTTAGGTTTCAGTTCCTGTGATCTGGTCTTTGGCCATAGAGTGTGCGGTCCCCTTAGACTTCTTAAAGAAATGCATGAGCATCTCCACCACGCCTATCAAGGTCCTAACGACACAAAATTTGCTAAAAACTGCTGTAAACCATGCATTATAAATTAATATTTTTTCCACTTTAAAATAGTCAATCTTTTAAAACTACTTCACCCTGAACTATACATATATTAACTTTTGAATATGGTGACAAAACTCTTCACACAGTTCACTCTGTAGATGATGCCAACCAGGACCAGTTCTCTCCCGAGCAGCTCCTCTGTCAGTACAAAGGAGGGGATGTGTAATGATGCAGGCAGCCAGCTTGTCATTACAGGGTCAGGAAAGCTTGATGTCAAACTGCAGCATTCGGTAAATGTGGTGAAACCTCTTGTGGGACACCATAGCCTGGAAAAGTCTCTGTCCTGATTTGTCACCTCAGAGCCCGAGTTGATTCCAGTTTGACCTGTAAACACCACACAACGTGAGCAGCCCCATCCAAAACTACAGTTCATCTGTGTTCCTCTGTGCTGCTGCTGTTGCAGTTTGCAATTCCCAGTTTGGGATTAACAAAGAAACTATCTATCTATCCGTCAGTCCGTCCGTCCAGACCCTGCCAGTCTGTGATTGAGCATCTCCATGCAGGTCTGTCATGGACACAGTATGCTACAGGATTTCATCCAGCAGCAGTGTGTAGCTCGATGTCCGGTCAATTATTCGGGCAGTGCATAGTGTGTAGGTCCTGGGATCAAACCTCTGGCTGCTGGGATGTAGTGGTAACCCTAACCCAGCTGATCTGTTTCTACCTCTGAGGCCTGTCCATCTCAGCCTCAGAGTCTTCGGAGGAGGATGAGGAGCAAATAAGAACCAAAAAGAACTTCTGCATTGCTTTTTTAGTTTATTAGTTTATATCGGGGAATTTGGCCTAAGAGGAAAGACACACATACACGCATGCACACACACAAAGTAGTTCGTATTCCTTTTACCAGCCACAGTTAGACTCAGATTGTCAAAATTTGCAATAAAGTATGGATGAAAATAGAAAAGAATCCTTGTGGAGGAAGATTGTATGTGTTGGAGGCTCTGCCTGCGTGCACATGTGTGTCAGTATTTGTGAGTACAGCTTGAAGCCTGCACGTCCTTGAGACAACCTCTGTTTGCAGATCAGACTCAAAGACAGCATTGTGTGTTGTAATTTGTTTTTACCTGCTGGAAGGTCATCAAGCCTGTAACAAGTTTGCAGGGAGGCTTGGCTGCGGGGGAGGGGGGTGAGAATTTCCTCTGGTTGTAAAGGTCTGAACAGACTTTCTCCCAATGTTGCATTTATCATTTTCAAACAGCTAATATCTTTGGATGAAACAGAAAAGGATGGTGACCCTACGCTACTGTTCCAGTGGAGGACAGAGGGGAGGATGGGGGGCGAGGGAAGACATGGGTCAACCTTCAGATACACCTACCATTGTCCAAAGAGAGAGAGAGAGCAAGAGCGAGAGAGGTGATGTATTTTAAAAAGGTCCCCTGACCTGTAGGAACTCGGTTGATGTTTGCTTAAATGGACGCTCCATAGTTTTAGATTGTGCTTTGTGTAGCAGAATTTGAAATGCACTATTACATTTCAGAAGACACACATGTTCAGCCCACACATTCTCTCGTACGTTCTCACACCACATACACACATAAACTGGTCCACACAAATACACACTTATTGAAGCTGAATAGGGCATCGGTGTCAGGCTGAAGGTTTCTGGCAAGGTCCTTTGGGTAATTCCCATTCACCTTGTCCAGGGGCCTGTGTGAACAGACAAGTGTGTGTATTACAGACGGGTGTGTTCCCTTCTTTTGCTGTATCTGCGTGCAATCTGACTCATTTTTATGAGACAGAAGAAGGGGGAAAAGGAGGAAGTTTTGGAGGTCACAAACAAATTACAGTCTATTTATTGTACTGTGTGTATGTGACTGCATGTGTGTTTGTGCAATATACAAGCCTATGCTTGTATATTTGTGTGTGTACTACAATGTAGTAACGCACTGAGGAGACTGTGCTGCTGGGACTACAGGTATTTGTGGAGACTGTCTATATGCAAATGATAAAAGGATGTGAACATAATGACCCGGCATTGAGAAAGATCACGGCTCGTGGGCTGTTTGGAATGAGGTGGGAGAAAAGTAAGAAAAACCTCATGCTGCTGCAGAGGAGAATGCATCTTTTCTGGTTGCTTGTGTGAGGACAGATTTGTAACAAAAGTAAGACAAACAAATCAAACACAGAACTGAATATGTTTTGATTTGATACTAATTTCAACCTTCCAAGACTGCTATTAGTGGCACTTCATTGCAGCAACATTGAATAATTGTGTGTGGGTTGCCACTGATGCCTTCAATGACACAGTGACAATATGATATCACTTTTGTGTGCTTTGACACAAAATATGTTCAATGACCACATCGCTATTTTTATATCTTGCTTTACATATGATGGAAAAGCTGTCACAGTAACTTTGTATTAATGTTTTTAACATACATGTAAGTCTGTAAATTTCATTTGGATCCAAAGACATGTTGGTGCAATATTGTAACTGATCTGGTTGTTTTTGGTAAGTGTTTTGGCATGGAAATGTGACTCCAAATGCACTTGAGATCCGGTCACAGATCATTTGAGGTGCAATAAATATTGTAAGACACACTCAATATGTCGATTGCAATTGACTGGTAGATTGCAAAGGTAGTGTGGTAGATTTCCTCACGGCATGGCATTTAACACTTGACTGACGCATGATTGACCCTCCAACATGGATTGATGGAGGGTCAGGGTCACATGTTAAGTTATTATTTTTTGCCTGCTCTGATGTTGATTTCCTCATAGAACCACACAAAGCTCCAGTTATTACTAAGTCAAAATCTGGAAGTGTTCATATGTTGAGTAACGTCACTGCTACCGGACAAATCTCTGGTAACAAAACCTACAGCATGTAATAGTAGAGAGTTACAAAAGAGCCCTCGACCAAATGTCAACAAAATCACAAAATTAGTAGGAGCTTTAGGAAAAAAAAGCTGTACATATCGCATACCACAAACCTGGGAATGTTGTTCTCGCATAAGAGAAAGTTTTGAATCTATTAAAGAGGTATGTGCAGCAAGCTACTACCAGTTTTCATCACCTGGCTGGTGAAGAGTTGCGCAGGCCAGATTAAAAAAAAAAGTTGCTTGAAGTTGCACAGGAAGGAAGGACTAGGGTAAATTTTTAGATATTTTGATGAAACATGAGACAATATTTGCAATTTTCAATATTCCGATAATAAAACACAACCTCATGATGATCTTTCTGTGATTGTGATTACACGTTACAAGTAAAAATGTGTCTATATTAAATAGTATAGGCTAAAAAGTTGAAGCTGTGTGTACTGATATATTGTTATATGTGCGGTGATCATTAGGAGCATTGCAAACAGTGAAGAAAAATCATCAGACCAAACTACTGAATGATGGCTGTCTGTTACACATCTACCAGCATGTGCATTTAATAGCTTGACACAAATGCATTTGGTCTGGTTTAGACTTCCTCCAGATGTAAACACATCTGGTTGTATGACTCATGCGGCTGATCATTGCACTCTGGGCCCCAGTTTTTGTGTTTCTGATGCAGGTTAAATGCTTCTGTGCATTGACTTTGGAAACAGATGGCTTCCAAATGGCCATAAATAACTGCTTCACTTATTACAGCTTTGAAACTTGTATTAGAGAGATGACTGTTAACTTGTTAGACTGTGCACCTGTGCTGGGATACCACAGGGATGGGAATTTTTGATCATTTTGGTTATTATTGTATCATTGTTTTTAGTTTCTTGAAGTACCTGCATTTGGACACAGTGAAAAGGTGAAAGTGGTGTACTGGTATAGTCAAATATTGGTCTGTTTTCTCTAACAAATCATGGTTGAATGAATTGTGCAGTGTAGTACTACCTTATCCACTTCTGTGGATATTTATTCTGGTATTTTGTATGGGTAAATGGCATTTATATCCTCTGTTTTTGCCCTGTGTCGTGTATTCTGCCATACCACAGTGTTTGCACATGCCAGTGTCCTTCTTTGCATCACCATGGAGTACTGGAAACAGGCTCATCATTGCTGAGTAAGAGGACATGTTGGCGGAGAGAGCAGACAGAAGGTGGGGAATGGCAGGCGGAACGCAGAACAGCGATAGGGGATGCAATCCTAAGTGTTAGTGATGGACTAGACAATGGAAGGTGATGTAGGATTTAAATCAACTCTGCCCTCCTGGAGCAGAAGAGGCTGAAGGGAGTGGAAATGGCTCTGTGATGCCATCCGATGCAATCCTGCTTCTGAAGCTACATCTGTGTGTCTCTCAGGTTTTCTTTTTCTCTCTTGTCTAACTTTGTATAGTGGAAGCCTATTTAGTTTTAAGCACTTTTGCTTTAAAGCAAGGCAGTAACCAGGCATTTTTGAACTACAGCCCACAGACCAGCTGTGCCCTGTGATCCATTTTTAATTGTCCTAAACATATAATGGAATATGACCCACACATGGAATTTGCGACTGGCTGTATTGTAGTATTTACACAAAGTTAAGCAAATGGCAGATAGTCTGAAGATCTTCAGCTGTTTTGTTTTTTGTTTGTTTCCCCCCTTGCTAAGAAAACACAGGTACACAATGTACAGCAGGACTTGGATTGCTTGTTTCTGACCCTGTCAACAACTGACATTGACATGCAAATAATATCTAAATGCACTACACTAGGTTGGCATAGCTAGTGGACTTCAATCACATGACAATCCATCATGCCAGGCAAGTGATACACAGTATCATGTGATGAGCAACTGGTAGCTACGGTCGTGTTTTTGGTGTGATAATGGTAAGACAACTATCAAGTGACTACCTACAGTGACTGCTTATAAGCTTTCAAAACTCCAAAGACTGCAGATTGCTGTTTCCGGTGGTCCAATGGTTCATTTTCTATACCCGTTTAGTCCTGTTAGGGGTCACGGGGGTCTGCTGGAGCCTATCCCAGCTGTCATCGGGCGAGAGGCAGGGGTACACCCTGGACAGGTCGCCAGCCCATCGCAGGGGCAACATTCACACTCACATGCACACCTATGGGCAATTTAGAATCACCAATTAACTTAATGAGCATGTCTCTGGATGGTGGGAGGAAGCCGGAGTACCCGGAGAGAACCCACGCAGACAGACACAGGGAGAACATGCAAACTCCACACAGAAAGGCCAGCTGGCCCATGGATTCGAACCGGCGACCTTCTTGCTGTGAGGCATCAGTGCTAACCACCTCGCTACTGTGCCGCCCCCAATGGTTCATCCAACCACTATTTTTTTTATTTTTTTTAAACTGGCTACCCTTTGCCAAATGGTTCCCGTGTATAACTTAACAGATGTTTCCATGAAACAAACCATGCATCAGGTTAGACAAGGCCTTAATTACATACACTGTACGCAGTTCATCAAAGCCTGTGGAGTGACTTGCTTGCTCAGTTTTGCCCACCAGTTTCAGGCTCCCATCCTGTGTACCACAGCATGGAAAAATGTGAGGGAGTGCTATTTTTGAGTGCTCCAAAGGTATTCCAGAAGATATTAAACTTAAGTTTAATGTATCCCCTCAAGAACTATGGATGAGTATTTGTTGTATGTACGTTTGTATGTATTTGTATGTATGTTTTTGTATACTTCCAATTAGATTACTGCAATTCTCTGTTCTGTCTCTTCAAGTTTAGGATTCATTTTAACCCTTGTGCTACCCTCTTGCATGCTCTCTATCTGTCTTCACTTGGGGTCCCAGAGACCCCAAAGGTATCACGAGGGTTAAATTAGTTGTTCTCACATAGAGAGCCCTATGTGATCTGTGTATTCTGTACATCTCTGACCTTCTCCACTCCACGGCACCAGTAGATCACTTAGGTCCTCTGACCAGGGTTTAATGGTTTATCCTCACACTTGATTAAAAAGACTTTAACTTTGATACTATTTTTTTTAATTATTTTTATTTTGCTCTGCTATAGCAAATTAAATTGACTTACCCAGTTACAAAGAGATTTCTTGCATTTCTTTCTAACACACATACAATTCTCATATGCACCTAAACCACAGTAAGAATGTGCAATGCTCCCTGAGCTGAAGCAAAAGAATGGAAATAAATAAATAAATTAATGAATAAAATCTTATCACATCCACAGTAGAAAAACTAAACATTTATATGTTAGTAACTTCAGTACGCATTGTTTTTATAGAATGATTCTTGAGCTAGCTGGAAATCTTCTACTGACAAATCTATTAATTCTTTTAGAATTCTAAAACTAACTATAACTGTATTTCTGGTAGTACTTCTGATAAGAAACAGTTGTGAATTCCTGGTGCTAAAGCTGTGAGAAGAAATGTGAGTCTAGGAAAAAGATGATACGTTTATAATTAAACAACAAGCTGCTGCAGTAAGTGCTGACCGGTGGGATCATACTGTATGAATATATGTGTGGGGGCAGGGGAGAAGGGATAGAAGATGATAGATGACTTGGCCAGTTGTAATATCTCCATACCAGAAGGAGCTATGTAACATTAAATGTAGTCATAAATGATTATTAATGGTAGACATATTAATCACCAGGATCATGGATGCTATATAGATGAGCATGCAGTCACATATGTACAGTCACTTGAAAAAAAAAAAAATGAATACAACCTTTGTCAACACGTATGAGCCCATTTGAGAAAGCACTACATATACCTACTGGTAGGTGATATAGTCAAAGACATAGTCAAGGAATTGTTGACAACACTTTACAATAACTGCACACTATTATGTATATTTACTAATTCTTTACAAATCGAAGAATTTCATAGAATTTCATTTTCACCAATTTTGTAAAGGGATTATCGGGAAATAACTAAAATTAGCACTCACAATAACGCCTTAAAATCAGAAAGAGGATTCAAATTAGATGCCATCATTAGAACCTCCTTCAGAACCATAATTTTTCCAAACCACAATACCAAAAACATAATAGGTTCAAAAAGATTCTCTGCATGTGGCATAGAGTTAAAATGAAGAGGACTGGCAATACCAGCAAAATTGATATTAAAAGATGTCTTCAAGAATTTATCACAAAATCTGCTGCATTGCTGCCTCAAGGATTGGGCAGCCTGGTAAATACAAGAAAAAAAGATCACTTGCTAACAATGGTAATAGGTGCGGCTGTGACTCAGTAGGTATAGCAGATTGTCATATCAGAGGAGAATGGTGATGAGATAAAACAGGATAAGATGTCCCTCCACGCTAATGCTGAGATGCCCTTGTGTATTGACACCATCTTTCTGGGACTAAAGTCAAGGACCTTTGTGTCAAATATGTCTTTTTTGAGAACACACACACTAAACCAAACCTGCAGACAGAGTTGACACACAGCTGTATATACTGTAAGCACATGGATCTAAGAAATGCTTGCTGCGCCTTGATCCTCTCCCCCTCTAAGAACTTGTCTGGCTTTAGCCTCAGCCTGCCTGAGCTTCTTGTGGAAAGTGACACATATGGCTCAGAACTTGTGCTCTCTCTCTCTCTCTCTCTCTCTCTCTCTCTCTCTCTCTCTCTCTCTCTCTCTCTCTCTCTCTCTCTCTCTCTCTCTCTCTCACACACACACACACCCACCCACCTACACACACACAAACACTTAAGCACCTTTCTTCCTCTGTCTGTCTCTGTGTGTAGCTGTTCAGACTTGTGCCAGGGTTGGATTGTGACAGTTGAGTCTCAGGAGAGGCTGTGCAGATCAGGGATGAGCTGAGAACCAAGGCCTGGCTGTATTAGAGGGAGAATTACACGACAGCAGCCCTACGTGAGAGCCTTATCTCCTGGCTGCTGCCTCTCCCACAGCCTCTTCCCCCTTGAGCCCTCAGGGGAGGATACATTTCTGTTTGACTTACCCCTGGCTGCAAGTTTGACTTACCCACAGACTGCGTGTCTGTTTGATTTATCCCCTAGCTGTCTATCCACCTGATTTACACGCTGATCAATTGTCTAACTGTCCTTTCTCACTGACTCTATGGCTCTTCCCTTCCTAATGACTTAAGGCTTCTCTGCACTGTGCAATGTTGGCTTCCCCAACTTACATTCATCAGCTAAAAACAGCAGTTCATGAGACAAGTCCACTGACAGACAGTTTATGGCAAACACATCATCCAGCTGCATAGCGTTCTACCACCACTCAAGCTCATTGTTTCAATATACTGCACACTGAAACACGAGGGCGAGGTCGAGGGCCTGTTCACATACAGTTACATACAATTTATTTATAGGCACCTTTCAAAACCCCCAAGGACACTGTATAAAGTGAGACGGGGTTTAATATACATAAATAAGATTTGTTTAGCTTATAGGAACATGTGGGTTTTGAGATTTAAAAATAGTGAATGTGTCAATGTTACTGATGTTGCGTGAGGGAATTCCAGAGGCGGGTGGCGGAACGGCTGAAGGCTCTAGACCCCATGGCGGTCATGCGGGCAGGAGGGATGGTGAGGCTAATGGATGATGATGATCTGAGAGTCCAGCTGGGTGTGTTGATGGGGAGAAGTTCAGTCAGGTAAGGAAGGGCGAGGTTGTGGAGGGCTTTTAAAGGTGTGGGGGGAGGTTTTTGTCGATGATGCGATGTGTTATAGGGAGCCAGTGAAGCTGCTGGAGAACAGGGGTGAGAAGAGGGGATCCTGGTCATAATCCGGGGGAGGGGGAAACAGAGGAGTTGTCAATGGTGATGGTGAAACTGTTAGCTTTGGAGAGGGTGGATTTGAAACAAATGAGGAGAACCTCAGTTTTATCAGTAATGAGTTTGAGAAAGTTGGAGGAGAACCAAGCCTTGATATCCTGGAGGCAGTCACAGAGGGAGGTGGGAGGGAGGGTAGATGTGCGGTTGGAGGAAAGGTTGAGCTGGGTGCGTAGCAATGAAAGTGAATATTGTGTTTACAGAATATGTGATCAAGGGGGAGGGGGTAGAGTAGACGATAAAGAGGACTGGACAGAGGTCAGAACCTTGTGGTACACCAGATGGAAGATAGTTGGGATGCAAAAGTTTTTAATTGATTGAATTGAGCAATCTTCATGAACAACCCATTGTCTGTAGAAGTCATCTTCCTCTCCAATGTGCTACATCGTCAAGAAGTTGAAGAACTCTACTGCCACGTATTACAGGTTTATGGGGTTTGTGGTAAATTTGTTCTTGATGGTATCTCCCTGTGAATCACATATATGGGATTAATGAATGCTTGTCTTATCTCATTGGAACTTATCTTATCCTGTCTCAACAGCTAGCATATGTGTAATTAGAGGCCCTATGATTTGCTTTCTCTTCCATTTTGCTGAGCTTGAAGAGGACTTGAAGAAGCAGCTCTATGTAACCATTTTCTCCAAACCAGTGTGTCAAGAACTAGACCAGTGTGTACAGTTCTCGTCCAAATGTGTCTTCATGTAACAGGTGGGATTTTTATTTCCTGTCTCTCTTTTTCTGCTTACTCCATCCTGGTGGATGGGGTGCAATAACACATTTGGTGGAGGGATAGTCTGTAGATGCCTCTCAATGATGTGAACTGTTTATACCAGTAGATATTTGTTTGTGTGTCTGGATAATGTGCGAGTGCACACATCATCACACGCTCATAACACTCTTGTTCCTATCACTCATTCATCCCAATAGAGAGCTTAGTGGTTCACCTCGTACTAGCTGGCAGATGGTGATGCTATGGGCAATCACACTGCTTTATGAAAGACTGACAGGGAGAGAGACTGCTTCCACAGAGAAATGTGTGTGTGGAGGGAAGGGGTGGGGGTTGGTGAAGAAACTGGGAGTGAAGGACACAAACTGATATTCAAAAAGCAGATGTACTGTATTTCTTATTGAGTCCAATAAAACTAAAACTACCTATGCTGTTCAAGGTGAGGATAAGGTGTGGAGGTAATGACCGTTGTCTGCCTGAAAAATGGCCTTTTTGGGTTTTTCCTTAGAATGCACCTACTCACTATATATTGTATTCATTCACTAAGCAGTGTTAGTTATGTCAATTTGGAGTGGTGTCAAATGCAGGTCCAGTGTTACCTGCTAATTCTATTTTGTTATTTGAGTCCTAAAGGAAATTACACTACAAAATGCTCCTCCATGTTCACTGGTCCCTCATTTGTGTAACTGCTGGTTCTAGTCATGCTGATAATAGTGATACTGAACTAAATCAGTAATGTTACGGGCCATAAAACCAAAATAATCAAGAGAAAGTGTTAAGTAGAGCCATAGCACTGAGGAGATCTGTCGGAACATGCATGTTCGTACATGTAACCAAACTTAATTCTCCAGACATGTCTATATGGCATGTCAAATCACAAACTAGAAAGAAAACAACTTAAAAGAGCTTTACATCTAATCTGAAAGAACCCAGACGAACAGGTTTCCAGAAGCTTTACACATCATTTTAATACATTCAGTTTCTGGTTAGTTATTTCAGTCACCCATACATAGACGCATGCATATCCACTGTGCGATGTTCAGAATAATTTTTATAATCAAACTTCTCTCTGGCCATCTATGTGAGTCTTTTGTGTGTATCTGACCATATTTTGGAGCACTGTGTGTGTTGCTATTTCATGACAGGAGCGACAGATGAGCACCTAGGTCCTGAGGGCCTTGTGCTTTGGTAGCTGGCATACTTCCTACTGCAACATGACAATGGAACCTCCATGGAGAAATCAACATCTCTGCCTGGAAACAAGAGCTCTGGAAATGCCCCAGATTTCTACATGCAGGGCTCTGATTGGTCCAGATCAAGTTCACATGTATATCTTGAAGGTGCAACAGTTTGCAGTTGCAGTATAACTACTGAGACCTCTGTGTTCATGGGTTTATCAAACATTAAAGTTTTTATTTAGATATTTTCATTTTTCCACAAAACAAATCATTCACTGACATAGGAGGACCATATGAATTAAAATACAATGAATGTAAATCACATGAAAAATATATATTTGTACCAAGGGGAATTACAGCAATACAATATCAATCACAGAGGAACACAATCTTAGAATGACCCATAGTCCCCCATCAGTCATCCAAATACAGAGTAATACAGTCCCACCTTTTTTCAAGTGTCCATTTTCAGTTGTAGAATTCACAGTCATTCGCTCCATTGTGTAGACCCTTTTCAGTCTCTGTACCCACTGAGTTATGGTTGGTGGTTTTAGATCCTTCCAGTTGTGTCACAACGGGGTAAGCGGGGAAGGGAATATTCAGACCCAAATGCAGGACTTGAAAAGGAGGCGCAGGCAGGAGTTGGCAAAAAAGGTGTTTTAATAAAGAAAAGAAAACAACTTACAAAAAACAAGAGCGCTGCTGAAGTTGCAGGATTTCCAAAGAAGCAAACATAATCCAAAAGCACTAACAAAACAAAAACGTGGCATGAAACATGGAGCATGAAACGAGTAGCATGAACCGTGACGAGTAACATGAAACAAGTAACAAGTATGACGAGACAAGGAACAAAGGGAAGAGCAGGGCTATATATACACACACGAGGAACAGAGTGACAAGACACAGGTGAAGCAAATCAAGAAACGAGACACAGGTGAAACCAATAAACTAATCAAAGGAGAACACACAGACGTGACAAACAGGAAGTCAAGGACTTGACAAAATAAAACAGGAAACAGAACAAAACCCATGACTATGAAAAACTGAGAACTAAATATACAAAACACAAGAAACTAAACCATGGCAGAACTAAAACGACTGAAAAAAGACAAGACAAAAAAAGACGAAAGACAAGACATGAAAGACAAAAGACAAGACATGACGGAAGACATGACATGACAAGTTGACAGTTATCATTTTCTTAGCAATTAGTAAAAGTATCCTTAACATGTATCTTTGATCTGAACTACTATATGTCTCCTTAGGTATGGCTCCTAGTAGGAATATCAGTGAGTCTAATGGAGAGTTTACTTTTATGATTTTCTGAGTTTCTTCCTCCACTCTCTTCCAAAATCCCTGTATTACTGTGCAGTCCCAAACATATCTGCAATTATAACATTTAATTCCAGTTCCTGTTTACCCTTAATACATTATGTGAAACGTGTTTTATTTTGGAAGTGTTTTGCCACCATACTAATAAAATAATGGTAAATGGCCCAAAATTGTGGTTGTGGTTATAACAATAACAATTACCTTCTCTTCTGCAGAGGTATAAACTTTACTTAATGAAGTCAGTCAGTCATTTTCTATACCCGTTTAGTCCTGTTTTGAAGTACAGCCCACAGACCAGCTGTGCCCTGTGATCCATTTTTAATTGTCCTAAACATATAATGGAATATGACCCACACATGGAATTTGCAACTGACTGTATTGTAGTATTTACACAAAGTTAAGCAAATGGCAGATAGTCTGAAGATCTTCAGCTGTTTTGTTTTTTGTTTGTTTCCGCCCTTGCTAAGAAAACACAGGTACACAATGTACAGCAGGACTTGGATTGCGTGTTTACAACTGACATTAACATGCAAATAATATCTAAATGCACTACACTAGGTTGGCATAGCTAGTGGACTTCAATCACATGATCATGTCATGACCATCATGCCAGGCAAGTGATACACAGTATCATGTGAGGAGCAACTGGTAGCTACGGTTGTGTTTTTGGTGTGATAATGGTAAGACAACTATCAAGTGACTACCTACAGTGACTGCTTATAAGCTTTCAAAACTCCAAAGACTGCAGATTGCTGTTTCCGGTGGTCCAATGGTTCAGTCAGTCAGTCATTTTCTATACCCGTTTAGTACTGTTAGGGGTCACGGGGGTCTGCTGGAGCCTATCCCAGCTGTCATCGGACGAGAGGCAGGGGTACACCCTGGACAGGTCGCCAGTCCATCGCAGGGCCAACATTCACACTCACATACACACCTACGGGCAATTTAGATTCACCAATTAACCTAATGAGCATGTCTTTGGATGGTGGGATGAAGCCGGAGTACCTGGAGAGAACCCACGCAGACACAGGGAGAACATGCAAACTCCACACAGAAAGGCCAGCCGGCCCATAGATTCGAACCGGTGACCTTCTTGCTGTGAGGCATCCGTGCTAACCACCTCACCACTGTGCCGCCCACTTTATGAAGTGTAATATATTATTATTTTCAAGAGTTCCACAGACAGCAACACACATTCACTTCTCACTACAAGCAGAAACTGGATATTTCTCCTCTTGTGCCAGCTGTCTTACCACAACCTAGTTTAACTGCCCATCATCTAGCTAAAACTCCATCATTGGGCAGCTTGTTCTGTCTGAGCTGCTATCTATGGAGAGTAGCAATACATTTAGCCACTGAGGGATGTGGCAACACTAACCAAAGTACTTCCCCAAACTAAACTGCTGTTTTAGAGTAGCCATACTCCTGCTGTATAACCCACTTGGAAGTTGCAACACTCCCACTCGAGTCCTGCTATTCCCCACCCATACCAGGTTAGCATATACAGGTACTGCATACCCTTAGCGTCACAGCTAATAAACCTTAAACCTTGCTAGTGACCATGACTACTGCTAAAGTCCACCCTAAAGCAGATGACAAATGCCCTTGTGGATATAAAATATCAAGCTGGGACACTCACCAGTTGCATATGATGTTTCTCAGACAGTTTTATTGGCATCATCATCATACAGTCAGTGGTTAACAATTACTATAGCCAATATGTTGACTCACATGGCTGACCTTATAATTCTTTATCCTGTTTCTAATATGTCATTTATTAAAAGTCCAGTTACATGAGTGCATTCTCCGTGTGTGAGGGAGTCTTTACTGCTCACTGTGTGCAACAGCGCTTCCACAGACAGCAACACACATTCTGTTTTTATGAGGATAATGATGTCAATAATGGGACAAATATACTGACACAAATAATTGCACGGTGTGTTTATTACAGAAGCTGTACCTCTAAAATGTATTAAAATTTATTTCAATATAACATAGTTAAGTGCAACACCAGCGGTAATAATGTACGGTATGTCCTCAAAAATAATTTTATATCTTAAAATATAAAATATCTTATTTAACACCTATTATAGTTTTCCTAAATTTTTTTGTATTTGTGTTGACAGAAGAATTTGCTAAATTGTTAGCTGAACTTGTATAATACAGCGTAAATAAATGAACAAGCTCCAGTCAGCTGTCAAGGTGAGAAAGCCCCATACATATTCAATGAAATACATGCCTTGACCCCTGACATATCTCCATGCAAGCACATTGATATAGATGTTCAGTGTCTCTCTGAGATATCAAACGCCCCAACATCATCAGTATTTTACCAATATTTAGAGAAGAAAACATGCAGAAATACAGACCCAGAGATCTTGGGAGCCTTCAATTGTACAGATTTACCATATGTCTCTATTTCCTAGGCAGAGGATGACGCTGAGCATTATTCAATAGGCGTCTTCAATATCAGCTGCGTTGTCTGGTGTTCAGGGTCAGGGATGATATGAGGCATCTCTGACATGATAAATGTGTTTTTCTCCCCCTGCTCACACCTTCTCAAAGAGAAACATAATAACAAAAGTTTTCTTCCAAACTGAGAAAAACTTTTTTTCTCCTGCTTTCTTTCCTTAACCCCCACCAACTCCTGTCCTGTTTCTCTTAAGAGAGGTAAGATGGGGTGATTTGGTGGGTGTCGGATTGCTATGCATTGTTTAGTTTCTTTCATTAATGCTGGGTGCCAGTTTAGGGCTACAGATGAACAATAGCAGGGGCCCCAAGCGTGGATCAATAGCAGATTGCTGATAGTGCCCCGTCCATTCTCCCCACCAGATTACATGATAAATGGGCTGGTCCATACCCAGTGACAGGCCCAGGGCTAGCTGGGCTTAGGTAAGACCCTGTGTCTTCTGGATATCACTTCCTTTCTGTGTGTGTGTGTGTGTGTGTGTGTGTGCTAGAGTGTAAAAGCACACACATTTGTGAACTGGGTTACAAGTGTGTACTTGTAATAATTGTGTGCTTATGTAAAGTCAGTGTACATGGGTGTTCTAGCAAACATTTTATATAAGGATAAATCTGAATGATTTTGGTGTACATTTACACCATGTAGCACTTGTGCATGTGTCTTATGTATGTGTGTGAGTGGATATGTGAATTAGTACAGATCATGTTGATTAAGCTCTTATTACTAGGTAATGCAGACAAACATAGGAAAGCTGTATGGACTCACCAGCTGACACAATTGACACAATATGGCCCCCATTTCACACAAGGGTTAAGATTAGGTCTTGGGCTAATATTAGTCTTAAGTTGCTTTTAGGAAATTCAATTCAGTTAATTCGTTCATTCATCTTCTGTAACCCCTTGTCATGTGAAGGGTCGCGGGGGGCTGGAGCCTATCCCAGCTGTCAACGGGGAGAGGCAGGGTGCACCCTGGACAGGTATCCAGTCTATCACAGGGCTAACACAGAGAGACAGACAACCATTCACACTCACATGCATACCTACGGCCAATTTAGTATCACCAGTTACCCTAACAAGCATGTCTTCGGAGAGTGGTAGGAAGCCACAGAGAACCCACACAGACACCCAGCCATGGATTCGAACCCAGAACCTTCTTGCTGTGAGGAATCAGTGCTAACCACTGTGCTGCACCAATTCAGTTCAATACAGTTTTATTTATATAGCATCAGGAATGACACAAATTGTACGTTATTGCAAAATCCGGTCTGAAACTTGGCCTGAAACCCCCAGAGCAAGCACACAGGCAATGGAGGCAAGGGAAAGCTCCCTTTTAACAGGAATGCACCTTGGGCAGAAGCTCATATGGAGGGACCCATCTACCTGAGGCCAGCCACTTAGAGACAGCTGAGAGAAGAGAGAGGATAGGAGGAACAAGACAAACATACATCTGTCATAGACATATACATCTGACTAAAGCGTACATGTAAATACAGCACAAATACAACATATAGCTGATGATGTTAAATTAGTTTGATAATGAATATAAATAAAGCTGTTAGTGACCTCAGTTATTCTAACACAGGTGAGTTAGATGTTATAATGATTGAATATGGTATCATAGGTGGATTGGAGAGTTGTTCACTGAGGCAGGATTGAGTCAATGAATGAAATGAATGCCGTACTACAGAATAATGCAACTCTCATGTGATATTAAAAAAAAAAAACTTCACACATAGTCCATCTAACCTTCTTTTGCAAAACTGAAGATAAAGCAAACTAAGACATCAACCCCTTTGTTATTTGATTATCATCAGTGTTTAAAAGCGTGCTTGACATGGTTGACTATTGCTTGGGCTGGTCTAAAAAAGCACAAAAGATCTGATGTTGTTAGATTGCTCTCTTTTAAAACTAGCACCCTCCACCATGTTTTAGGACACTAGAATAACTTTTGCTGCTAACACCATCAACAACAGTTCTTCTTGGCTTCTTTGCCAGTATTCTGCTGGCTGGTCCTTGTTCCATTACTCCTTCGAATAATGAAGTAAGTAATTGACTGTCATACTATTCCAAAACTTAAAGTTGTCTTGGTTTGTAGCCACATATCCTTACGGAAGTGCTAAGTTTTGCATTTCATTTGACTACTTGAACTCTCATCTCTTACCGGTTAGGTGCTTTTAATGTGAAGCTTCATCAGTAGGAAATGTTAGGTTTAGTCAAAGGAACAAAGCAGTTATTTCAAGCACAGAGTACAGCTGAAACTAACTGTAAAGCTGCACATTTTGCTCTGTCAAAGCTATGGCTATGTTAGCCTTACGTTGGCAGAAAACACATTGTCTGAATGCCATGGATGTCTAAAATGATACATGGATACAAAAGTTTGTGTCAGTCTATTCATAAGTTTAAGATTTCCCAGGATCAAAGTAAAGTAGAGATCAAAGTAAAGTAGAGATCAAGGCATCACCTCAGTCATTGTGACCCTTTTTCAATGAATTATCTTGTTTAGTGACATAAGCAGTTTACTCCTAATTGTTTTTTGGTTTGGTTGGGTAAGGACACTGAAAATAGCACAGATTTTCTGTCAGTTGATATTTTTGGTTAGATTAGGAAGTGTTAAATTATCTTGGTTGTGTTTGCTTCTTTGCATTTGCTGGTCCCCTTTGTCCTCCCTCATTCTCTGCCTCTTTTACCTCTTGATTGGCTAAATAGTTTTTCAACCCAATAACATTGCATTTGGCTATTTACACCAAACACACCACTCTCCTTTATACTATGTGGTGAGGGTTTTGGTCGGCTGGGGGTTGGGTGGCTATACGGCGACAGAGGGTGCGGGAAAAGGGACAAGCGTACAGGGCGGCGGCAATGCAGTGCATAAGTAAACAACTGCCCTGTGTGTAAAAATGGTTCTTTGAAAAGGCCTGTATATTTACAATAACCATGGTGGTAATAATTACTATTCCCAGATCACACTGAGCATTTTTATTCTTAATAGTTTGTTTGTTTGGTTTTTAATCTCTAAACCTCAGTTATAAGAGGAACACCATCAGTGCTGTCCCAGGCAGCTGGCGCATACTCTTTTAAATGTATGGTTTCTGGCAATATAAGGTCAAAATTACTATGTGCACTTTTGTGTGTATTCTGTATGTATTTTTGAAAAATGATGTGTATGTCTGTATGTATGTGTGACAGAAACAAGGAACCAAACAACAACTTTCCTATAATGGACACAGAGACCGGGGCAGATATAAGGTTCCAAATTGGCTATTTATTGCAGCTACAGTAGGACACGGTGTCAGCCGGGCCTCAGTCTAATAGGGGTTAAAAACTGTAAGTGGAGCAAAGAGCAGAGCATTAAGGCAAACTCGGAAATTGATCCTGTGTTCCTTGAACTGCATTTCCAATTATTTCACCTCTTCTTGGCAATAACATGGCACCACGACACCGTCTTTTGTTCACGGTGGTATGTTCAAAACAAATACTCTGGTATTTTCCCCTTAAGCCACACATCCGTCATGGCATTTGTGATTTGTGTATTATTTTCCATAAAATAGATGAGACTGAAACAAAGTGAAAGTTGCTATAATTCAAGGTCCTTTAGCAAAGCTGGGGAGCACCACTGGCTAGTTAATCTACTCATTGACACATCGTCCTCTGGTGCGGCTGAAGGACAGTCTTTAGACTAATGACCACACATATGGCGCGTCACCCATTTAAAAGAGAAACAAACACCTCCTGGCGATGGTGAAGTGAGTGTGTAGTGGAACAGTGGTGGCGGAGACATGAAAATAATGCAGGCATACTGAAACACATTGTCTGTTTCTCCCAGTCACACAAAGTCACACATATGTCAAAACAGGAAATGATAGCTCTTTAACGCATAGTAAGATGTTATTAATCGCAAGTGGCCACTTCCAAACAGCCCGTGGAGTAACTTACAGCACCCACCACCTTTCAAGTCATGATGCTAATTTCTTGGAGGATGTGTCCATGCATGCGTAGTAGATCACACCAAAATGGAATCTGTGGAAGATGAAGAAGAGCCTGCTAAAGCTGGATAGTTGAATACCACTTTTACTAAAGATGCAGGTAACAGATGTCTTCACAGTGACTCTCTTCAAATTCAGTGTTCATTTGGGTTTTCCCGCACATATGCAGCTGGTGCAACAAAATGGAGGTTACACAGATGCCCTTGTGTACACATGAGCACCCTTGTGTACTCACAGACAGTACGCCATCCGCTTTAGACTTCCTCATTTCTCTTTGTCCTGTTGTTGTCTTTTTTCTTTCTGTCATATTTGCAGGGACCAAGCAAGTGGACAGGCCAAGACTATAAAGGTGTGTGATTAGGTACCTGCTGTACTGATCCTGGGGAAGATGAAATTGATGGAGTATACAGGTTGAAGATGGATGTGGTGCTTGAGAGCTTTGGGATTTTGACAAAAATAAACATGTTTTTTTGACAGCTGTTGTGACACAATGAGAGATTAAAGTGTGCGTTGTGTGTTGTATCGTGTCCTCTGAAGACCTCTAAGACTTTGTTTTGGCATAGCAACTTGAATTTAAGATAAAGCTTTTAGGATAATACAGTCATTGTTTTCAAATGCAAAATCATCACTAGTGCAGTGAAGTCTGGGGCGGTCCACGGCGGTGTCAGTCACCTTCTTATAACATGTAAAGTGATCGTCTCAGATGCGTTTAACTAGAGTGTGTGTCCACTCCCTGCGGTGTGTGCCGCTGGGATCAATGTCAAGCAGTTGACATTCTCTCTATGCAGCTTTTAAACACCTTCAGCACAATTAAACAAACCCTCCCGTACAGCTGCTAAACCTGCACTCGCAGCTTGTCTGTATTCGTCATGCTAGCGTACAGAGACATGACGCACAAATCCATATGGAGAAATATTCACACAATAAGTCCTCTTAAGAGTAAAACACTCACTCCTGCTATTTTACTCTGGCATTTAATATTGATATAAGGCCACTGCACTTTACATTAAGACCATCAGCAGGTCAGTGGAGAAGTTAGTCAGGCTTATCTATCGTGACCAGTTGCACAACGTGCAACAAGATGAAAGAAGTACTCCAGAAGTCTTCAACTATATTTGTGCTAAGAGGCCTCAATTTCAAATAAAATAATTTAATATATTTAGGCTCAATATGTTATTATTATTTAATATTTTTACTTCATTACAAAATCCCGACAGTATTGTCTGCATTTGCTTATCTCAGTAGAAACTGACTTTATAGTAAGACACAGTGACAGTTGCAAGCTGTTATTCTGAACCTATAACCATGAAATACTTTACTACTATCAACTTTACATACTTTTGATGTTGTTGTAAATTTGACCTGAGTTGATCTATTTTCAGTTATTACACAAATTTGGTCTTTTAAAAATCTTCTTTTAAAAAAACTAAATACAATGTTGTTTCATCAATTTGTCCTCAAGATACAGTAGACACATTCCCTTCATAAAACACACAATTAATATCAGCTTCATCTGTAAGCTAACACCTTTTTTTCAGTTCACAGGCAGTGAAGCAAGCAGTTTGGTGATGATAGGCCTGCCTCCTAGCCGTGGTGTAGGCAGACTCAGCTCTTATCAGAATCTGATGCCATTTGGGTTTCATTATGAGCAGTGTATCAATGGATGCAGAGAGGATAAAACATAAATGGTTCTTCACCCAATCACAGCTATTTCTGTTATAAACAAGTTGATCCCTGTGGCGCTGGTGTCCCTTTAACACTTCTGTCCATCCCTGCATATAGCCCACCCTGATGATTGACCTGGTAGATCTAATAATCTCAAACAAATCAAATCAAATCGGAAAAAAAAAAACTGTAAGCACAATAAGTCAACAATATTTAATGTTATTACAAAACACACTATACTAAACTGTTGGCCTTGCCAAATATAGATGTAGTAGCAAACTGGTTTCACTCCACAAATAAATTTCCTTCATCTTCTACTCCTTTGAGCAAAGTCATTTTTGCAGTTTGAGTGGTGGAATGAACACTTTAACAAACCCTCGCTGCATCCAGTTTGCGTTTAATATTGATGCTAATTCACACAACTCCCCAGCATGCTGGAGACTTCAGACATCTGCTGCTGAAATAGAAAGAAGAAGAAAGAAAGAGATCTCTGGCACTGTAGGTGAAAGGCTTTGATCACTGAAACACCCTCACACACATACACGCACTCTCTCACTCTCTCAAATAAAGCTGTGTACCCACGCAGCTGTAACCTGAAGAGCCACGGACCGAAGGGGGAAATGGGAGTAAAGGAATGGGAATGATGATGAGAGAAGGTGAAAGACTGCAGGCCACTGGAATAATCCTTTAGTCTTTAATTAAAACTTCCTAATGATCACAGGCAGAACGACAGACTGGAGGTGGGAGAGAGAGAGAGAGAGAGAGAGAGATACAGAGAAATAAAGAGCAAAGCAGAGATAAAAAGTCTTTCTTCTCTTTCCTCCCTTTTAACTTTATTTCCTTACATCAATCCCCTTATCTATCTCCATCAGCTCTTTGCCTCCCTTCTTATTAACTAACATTTGCCAGTCACCTAACCCTAGCATGTAGCGATGCTCAAAGACAGAGGTTCTCATGCATGTCAGACACACAGTAGGCAACTTGTATGAGAGGATGTCTGTGCTTAGTGAACTGTAGAGGTGTCTGCACCTTTCATGGGGATGTCGTAATGATTAAAGTCATTCTCATGTTGAATGTCCTTAAGTTCACTGTCATTTCAGTTTTCACTTTTGGATTTGCCATTCCCAAATCACCTTCCTTCCATTGTTTATATACCAGGAATGAAAGGAGAGTGGTGGCCTAGCATCTCCCTATGTCCATGCTGGACAGGCTGAGGTACCTTGAGGGAGCACCTTAACTGCTGCCGGACATCACACGCTTATTTCAGAATTTTAAAAATGTTTACTATATTCTCACACCCAAATCAGGATAGCTTATTCAGAAGAGTATAGAATGCTACTTAGTTTTGCCCAGTTTACAGTGGCAAATAGGTGTTAATGACTATTAATAACTTAGTCTTGACAGGCAGAATGAGTTTTTATCAAAAATGTTTTTCACACTGATTGTAGGATCCCAGCGCAGCAACTGCTTTACATCCAGCGGTGAGGTTAACACATCTACAGCATATCTTAAGCGTACGAGTTTAACTGTGGGAACAATGTGCGAGTCAAAGCTGAGTGCATAAAGTAGTTTCAGAGGTGGAGGAGGACTGGCTGAGAAACACAAAGCTCATATCCCACAGGAAAATTTATTAGAAGACCCAGACACTTGTTCATTTTGTAAAGGCTTTTCCAGAGGCAAACATTACTTTCATTCTCCTGACACTGGCATAGGCATATTATGAGTGTGTGTGTGCGCGTGTGTGTATGTGAGAGAGAGAGAGAGAGAGAGAGATTGTTCATATACTCAATATTCAGCCTGCAGATGAGTTCTGTTTTGCTCTCAGATTAAACATGGGGGAGTCTCAGGTCAGTTACTTATGACACACACTGTTCAATCCCTCACCAAGTGCACACATGCACACACATACACACACAGATGCTTGAAAGCAGAGAGAGAATAATCTCCAATCCCCTGATGCAACTATTCATAAATATCAAAACAGGGAAGTCGTGCTTCTTGCTATCAAATCCGCGATAGCATGCAAGGGTAATATGTTCTCAAATGGCACATGAGAAATGTGCTTATGACAATGATGAAACAAGATAGCAGTGGTGATGGAACAGCCATATCCCTGGTGTGGTTTGTCTTGTTGAATTGTAATCACGCTTTGCCTAAAGTGTGCGCTGATATCAGAACTTGTGTGATGATATCGGATCGGCACTCCCTCCAAACTTCACAGATGCGGGGGGAAATCAGAAATAGTAGTTCTACTGCCTAATAGCCATGTATTAAACACCAGAGGTCTTTGTGGTGCTTGGTTATTTTATTCATTCTGTTGCCGACACTGACAGTTCCTTTTAGCAAACTAAATGTAGCCTATATTAAGTTACTTGCAAATGACTTGGAATTTTGCTTTTGATTTGCTTTTATAAACTACACCAATCAGCCACAACATTAAAACCACTGGCATGAGAAGGAAATAACATTGACTACCCTGGGACAATACAATGTTCTGCTGGAAACTTTAGGAAGTGGCATTCATGTGGATGTTACTTAGACATGTAGCACCCACCTAGACCAGACCCGGCACCCCCACCCCATAGCAATGACACTCCTTGATGGCAGCAGCCATCCCCAGCAGGATGCAGCCTGACACAGACACACACACAAAAAGTTTAGGAACAACAAAAAAAAAAACATGAAGAACATCACAAGGTGTTGACCTGGCCTCCAAATTCACTAGATCCCAAACTGATCAAGTATCTGTGGGATGATCCACAGAGGCCCCTCCCCTCAACCCACAGGACCCAAAGGCCCCCACTAACAACATTCTGTTACCAGACACCACAGGACACCCTCAGAAGGCCCATGTCCATTCTCTGATGAGTCACACAAGGGAGACCTACACAATATTACGCAGGTGGCCTGATGTATGTATACATTTATGGTATTTGCAACTGATAGAAGCATAAGTCTGGTTTTATTTCATGTGCGAACATGATGATTGACATTAAAAAATGAACTGAAGCAACCCCAGCTCATTACAACTCTACAATTTTTACACGACTCAGTTTGAATATATGTGAAATTATACAACAACTGTTGCAGGTTGCAGTACACCGTCCCAGACAGACATTGCACATTTTGCAAGTTTTATTTTTCTGTTCATGTGTTGGTCCTTGCAAAAGCCTTTTAGGCCAACCCAATGCTCAGATGTTTAGGGCACATACCGAAATGCCTTTAGCTTCTATGTTCTGGTGGTCATCTATCCATGAAACTATTGAAGCATCATCTTTGCTGGCTTTGTTTTTCCTATTGTGTATCTCAGCCAGAGTGTGCAATTTGCCATTGCAGTTTACTGATTCATCTCTTCTTCCTCTCTCCTCTCTCCACCGGTCTTGGATGACAGGTGACATTTAGTGGCAGGAGGAAACCTATGTGGCTGACCGCCATATTCCCTGCATCGGTGTATGTGTGTGTGCCTGTGCATGACAAATTTGGTGTATTCCCAGCCAGTCGGGTCACTCAGAGTATTACATGTGGCCTGCAGGGGCAATGGGCAGAGGAAATGAAGGGCTATTAGAGGCAGAGAGGGAGAAAAAGAAAAGACTGGCAGAAAGGATAGACAGAGAGAAAGACAGCGACATTTAAGCTAGAGGCTATGTGACAGCGGATACTGTCCAATAATGATGATGTGTTCCTATCAATCTAACCATGGCTGCGTGGGGGCATCACAGTTCATAGTTAGGCCTTATGATGCTCACTGTGATATTAAATATAGTGTTAGACCAAAAACAAATAATAATAACAGTCATGTTTATAGTAAAGGCTGACTTTACATTCACAGATAAAGAGTTGAATTACTCGGTTACTGGTAATCCTTCTTTGTAATGCTGCAAAAATAGTTCTCCCCAGAGAGGAGAGGCAGGCAGAGAGCTTTTTCTGTGCAGCCGCATTTGCATGATGAGAAAGTGCTGCTCATATTCATCTTAGTAAAGTCACAGTAAATGACTCCAACAGCATTATCATCTGTTTTACGCAGGTGTGCGGCTGAGGAAAATCATTCACTTCAATCAAAAAAGCTGCAGCTCGCAGCGTAAGGAGCCTCATTTTTAACCATCACACTGGAGGACATAGGAATTAGAAGAGAGAGACACAGAGGCTGGGAGGGAGAGGGACGTAATAACTTTGTTTTCTCTGCTTTTTACAGGGGCGACTTCACCCACGGATCTGAAGATTTCTGTTGGTATGTATCTAAATGTTTGAGTTGATCACATCAGAATCATCCACAATCAATCAACAGCATAATATGCTAATTAGTATAGAAGGATTTTCTCTATGTCTGCACGATTGCTCCAGCCGTTTTCTCTATTCAGATTAACCTGCTGACCAGTGCATCTTTACTTTGACCTGTGATAAGATGGGCTAAAAGCATGTGGGCAACTGTGGCCTAGAGGCTAGAGATGCCGATTCAGGACTTGGGACTTTCAATCCCCTCTACGCACACAGCTGACGTACACTGAGCAAGAACCACCAAAGACCCACCAAACAGCTCCCTGGGTGCTGCATGCATGGCTACCCACTGGTCTGAGCGTGTATGAACCAATAGGTCAAATGCATCCAAAGAATTTGATTCTTCATTTAACAATGGCACTGAAGTAAAGTATTGGATAACAGCACACAAGGTGTTGCTACTAGATCTGCACTGTATGCAGCTTTAATCACATTACCCTCAATGACGGGGTTGATTTGTATATAATGTCAATGCATTAGCCTGTGAACCAGGATGCATAAAAATCTTCCCATTGTAGACTGCAGCCATTAATACACATATAGGAAAGAAAATGTCTCACGTAAGGAGTTAATCTAAGGTTAATTCAGGTTTGATGGAGAGTCCTGGAATACAGGGGTTAGAGTTGCACGTGTATAAAATGCAGAAAATCTTAAAGTTTTCAACCAAAACAGCTTAAAAATAGACGGGACTATCCCTTTACAAAGCCCCTGATCAAACTGAAATGACAATGTCAAATCATCCTTTTTCTGTATATGGTATAATATGTGAGCGGTTAACTGTGGGAGCGCTTTGTAAAAGTTATTAAATCCCCAGCTCTGCCTTAAGATCACCAGTGTTTATGTGTACACCCTGTGTTGCTATGTGAGAAGGTATGCATATTTACAGTATCTCTGTGTGGCTGAGTGGTTGAGAACTGTGTGAACTGGCAGGTCTCCCAGGAAGCTTCTTTACAGGCGGATGTAACAGATGCACCTTTATACCCGTAGAGATACAGTGTTTCACTATGTGTGTGTATGTGTGCATGCGTGCATGTGTGTTCCTCTATATTGCATGGTTTTTGTAAAAAGGCTGAAAAGCAGAGAGTGTGGTCCAAATCATGCTCACCTTTGCTTTAACAAAAAAAAAAAAAAAACGGAAAAGAATAATGCATTTCATAAATATTTATACCTGTTTCTGATTTCATATTCATCTACTGTACAGGAGGGAGGCACGGCCCGTCTATGTGTATGTGGCTCAGGGATTGGGGTGAGCATGGGCAGCCATCCTTAAGTCATGCTTTTCAATATCGAAAGGACACCGCGCCCGTCTGCGCTTTCTGAAACTTTAGGATTACATGGTGCTTGGATTTGCACTTACACACACACCCACACACACACACACATGCATCCTACATCTCCAGTTACTGCTGAAGTACAAATTTAAAAACAATCTACACCACTTTTTTTCAAACATGAGTGTAATATTTAGTCACACAGGCTCATATAATATTTCTCAAATTACAGTGCATCGTTGCTAACTGTATTAAACATATATAAGGTTAAGTGCACTCTTTAAACTCTAAAAAATCTTACAACAAATCTGTAAACTCTCCCCAAAAAGGTGCTTTTATTGTTCTCCAGACTTTGATTACATTGACATATTATGAAAGCACGGTTTTCTTAATAATGCCCATCACTACGCTCCCGACCAAATCCAATGATTGTCATCCCGTGTCAGATTTTCAGAGTGGTAACCAAATAGAGGGAACATCACTTGGGAATTTCTCCTCAAACTGTGCGCTCTATTTTGGCTTCACTTTGCTTGACAGTTTTTTTCTTCTTTTTTTCTTGTCTTTCGGTTCTATTCCTGTGGAGGAAGAACAAATATAAAGAAATGTTACACCAAAGCAAAGTACAAAGAGTAGTCTATTGCAAGTGTGTGGAGCAATCGCACTGATGAAACGTAATTGTGTTTTAACGTCATAGAACAATATCCCTGCCTATAACTCCGTTTAACGCTTACTTTTGACATGCCACTGAAAACATATTACAGCATGAGATGTGAGCCAGTATCAATTCTGTTTTTACTCTTTTTTTTTCTTTTTTGCAATAAAACCGTTGAATTTAACCCTCCTTCGATTCTTCTTCATGCTCTTCTCATCCCTCCCCTCTTCTTTATTCTCTTCATTGCACCTCTTCCTCCTATTTGTAGCAGAGGGGAGGAAGGAAGAAGTGGTAACACATAGCATGTCTTCATTAAAGTGTCACTCCCCATTATTTTCGTGCTATCTCAATTAGCAGCAGGTTTAATAAAGGGCCTCTTCTCTCTCTTGCTCTCCCTCACTCTCTCTTTCAGCAACTCTCTCCATCGTCAACTCTTTCTGTTTAACTGCAATCACACTGAATGATGGAGATGCTGCTCACAAAGTGATGGGCAGAATAGGAGAAACATGGGGGTGAGAAAGAGAAATGAAAAACAAAGAGTGTTGAATACATGAGAAGGAGAGAAAAAAAGAGAAGAGTTATATCTGCACCAGTTTTCTTCCCCGAATCTCTTTTTCCTCTGAGAGCAATTAGACACTGCCGGCAGTGGCTAGTCCCCAGACTGATCTCCAGCTTGTGCTCTTGTTTTGTGTGTGTGTGCGTGAGTGTGTGTGCGTGTCCAGTTTCTGCTATAATCACCACAGAATGTCCAATAGCTCTTTGTAAGTTCAGCAGAAATAAGGCAACGCGCCTACAGGTCAGATCAAGAAGACAACACACAACCGAAGAACCCATGAACATGCGCACAAATATCAACACCATCAATACGGTGACAGCTGGCTGGCCAAAGCTGAGTAAAGGATTTCTGCTCAGAACACACAAGCACAGGACGTGCCCCCGCGATAGTACAACCCACCATCAAATCCAACCTCCTTCCCAAAAATAACATTACACAAACTGATCGCAGACTCTGTCTCATGTGCCGTACAATGTTGTGCCTTCCACATCTTAGTTGAGAACAAAAAACAACCCTCGGCACTAGTGCTCGTATTTTTGTGCCTAATTTTTGAAATTCACCACTGGAACTGGCAGCCTACTGCGAAATGCGCACACAGGCACATACAGTGCAACAATTCTGTTGTCACGCCCACATTCATACACTGCCTCAGAACCCCACGTAAACACACACACACCTCTTTCTCTTTCTAATGGACTGATTACTCTCGAGAGCTATATCAGTGCTGCCATCTTGCATTTACCTCTCCATGGTTTGGTTTAAGAATGCAAACTAGGAATGCATACATTTACACGTTCTGTCCCCGAACTCCTCTGTCTGCTGGACACACATGTACACACCCACACAAACACACACACGTATTCAAATGTACACAGTACAGTATGTGATGACCAGTGACAGGAGTGCGTGGTTGGTCAGAGGCTGATGTGTGTGTAATTGGGGGATATTACAGCAGCAATCTCACTTTGCTTCTCGGCGACAGATCTGTATTCACTGTGCAACTCATATTCACATGCACATTTACCTACACAGTTTTAAGCATACACAGGCACTAAACACCATTGTTCCCTACAGAATCTCTATCTATGTGAGAAAAAGAGCAACACTTGAGGTCCCCGATGTTGGTGGAAAACACACACTGTAGAAGAGACAGGTTTTAAACTATACCACACAATATTTAACAAGGAATTAATCTTGCAGATAAAACATTTGAAAACTAAAACAAAATATATATATAATTTTTATAGCATGTATGGACTGGTACCTTATGGAGTGACACCTTGTCTTTAATGAGCTTGTTTTCTGACAGAGGAAATCAAAGTCTGAGGAAATTTACCATCTGAAGCAATTCGACTTTTTTCTGTTGTGCATGCTTGCGCTAAAACCATAAGGATATTAGGTAACATGTAGCAGTAATATATTCAGTGTTAGGTTGGAAACACCGCTCCAGCAGCAGTTTCTGTGTCGTCTTAAAGAAACTGCTGTACTAGTATCATGTTGGCACAATTTTCACATTAAACGGGATAATTAAATTGATGATTACTGCTTTCTGATCTTTGTACGCTGTAAAGTGCTCTTGTCTATTTTCCTCAAATCCCATACTGCAATTTAATTGCAGTATGGGATACAGGCCACTATAGAGGCTGTTAATATTTAATAATCTGGTCTTTATGTTTTTCTGTGTTGGAAGACGTACTATGATCTATTATTAAGGTTGAAAAAAACACTATAAAACACAGCTAAATACTAAAAAAATTTCTGCATTCAGTTTTGTAGAAATTTCTAATATCTTATAAGGGTTGGACTCTTTTTAGCATGGCACATACTCATAGAAAGCATTTTATTGTAATAGTAGTTATTAGTTACTAACTATAGTAGTAATATTTTTTAAAAATACTTCGAAATGCAGAGAACTTACATGAAAATAACACAAACGTAAAAAACAAAATAGTAAACAGAACTATATGGATGCATTTAGATACTTTCCATCAAAAATGTAGTATGCAAATATAGAATACATTCTGCATTCACTGAGGGGAATAACACACACACACACACACACGTAGAGAGAGAGAGAGAGAGAGAGAGAGAGAGAGAGAGAGAGAGATTTCTTCTTTAAATCAGTTAAAATGTTTCCCTCTGTTATAACTTTGTGTGAGTCCAGAAGTCACTGCATCATAAATGCAGGTGTCACAGGTTTAAAAATGGTGATGAGCGCTACTCTTTATATTTAATGAGAACAACAGTGGAGAGCAAGAGAGCAAGGTGATCTCCTCTGTGCCCCAGAGAGCACCATGCTAATTTTTCCAGGCCATGGGCCCATTAGCATAGGGAGGCTGACACCATTGCTTTAGGCTACACATAATACTCTAATGACCACTCTGCTGTTACTTTGAATCAAGGGTATTAGTTTTGTCTCTGATAAAAGACAGCCGTGATGGCTTAGCCTACTTCCAGCATTGGACACCGAGGTTTTTTTCATTACAGCGTTTTGTGGCAAAAAAAGAAAAATGTGATTTATCTTTGACTTCTACCGAGAGTCAACATCTTGTCTTCTCTTCTCCCATCTCGCCCGCTCTCTCATTTCATCTTTTCTCTTTCTGTTGCTCTCGCCTCTCTCCTCTCCATCGTATGCTTTTATTAAAAACGCATTTACTACATAAATCAAAGGAATCCAGTGGTTGTTATAGAATAATTACAATGAGCATGCTGCTTTTTCTAGGAAGAGCGTCTGAGATTATTAAAAGCATCCAGAGATGGGTTTGTCAATTTATTCTTTAACTCTCAGCACGCCCATCGCCACGCAGCCTTGTGTCTTTGCGGCAGGGCTGCTCATGAACATACCACATCCACACTTCATTTTTACATGATTTGATTATATGTTCAGTTTACCTAAAAATATCTTGTAAATGCGTCATAATGACACTTATATCACTGATATCACTATGTATATATATATGAAAGATAAATAATTAACTGACTCCTGTCCATGATATTTAAGCTCCTTTGATATTTTAACAGTTCTTTCAAATGGTCTGCTATTAATCGTCTATTCCTACATCACAAACAATTTCAATACATGTAACGAACAGACTTCCATCCTGCTTTACAATCAGACATTTTGCCAGTGAATTCTTTCATGTCACTCAAGCGACACATTATTTAGACATTTTATTTGAATTCATGCAAATAATGGACTGGGATGGAGAGGTTCAAAAATTAATGGGGGACTTCGAGAAGCACAATAAATTATTTAGCACCGGCCTGATTAATTCTTAATAGCCATTGTCAAAAAATCACCGTCTTCTAGTGCCGTTAATTCTCATCAAACCTACTTTAGAGGAGTGCCTCTGCCTCCGCTCGTACATACGGTACAGTCGCACATCCTCTATGCACATCTTCTGAGATGCAACTTGTATCCTAAGGCGTATCCGACCTTCTATAGTTTATATTCATAAAACATAAAAAAAAAAACAGTCTGAAGAATAACTTTTCTGAGTGTCTGTTACCCCAATAAAATATGGTTTTACTGCCCAGCTAGCTGTCTGTGTGTATATAAAATATATTTTACTGTCTTTAGTCTTGACTCCGATGGGAACTTGGACTTTAAAGGGAGAGTAATCCGGAGTGCAACGAAGCAAGAACACACTCTTGTATCCCCTCTCAGGCTGATAGAAAATTTCCCCCCTGCTTTAAGAAGGACTTGTTCCAGTCGCACAGGAACAGACATGTAGTAATGCAAAGCTGGAGACAAAGGTGAGATGTGTTTCTGTAGGAATATGTTTCTGTTTCTCTGTTTTATTGCTGAGAATAAATTCTGCCTGAAAGTGTTAAAGTCTGCCTGAAATATATGGTAAGGTAACATTATAATCTATAATATTGTCCATCTTTACTTCATTCTGTGGAAAATAAAAAAAAGTCACTGATTTTAGTTGATTCTTTCAGTGACTCATGATTAAATGCAACTCGACTGCAGCACAAATACAAAGATACAATAAACAAGCATTAAAATTTACCAGTATTAAAGAAAATGATTATTGCTCTTACTGAGCAAGCGGCTAAATGTCTCAAATATGCTCCCTGCACACTCCTAGCATCAAAATGCAGCCTCTTATTTTGAATATTAATTTCAAAACATGTTCCTATGAATTATAGATAACAGATATCAATATGATAATGAGTACACAACATATGGTTAGCTCCCATGATTATGGATTTACACCAGTAGGGGGAAGAGTGCGCAAGGAAACAGATCTTGGTGTTATGAAAGCAACAATCTAGCTCGGCTCATGTAATACAAGGAAAAGTTACATGTTCCTGCTCACATTCACTGACATTTACCACCAAAGGCTACATCATGACTGCACCACCTAGAACTCCTTTCCTGAAGGAATTCACTTCTCTTAAGTTAAGAAACCAATCTTTTTGTGTGTTGATTTGAAATTTAATCGGCAAAAAAAGGAGGAGAAGAAATAATCATTTTCTTCAGCTGCTGTACACATGGCCGTAGAGGTGACATGTGTGTCCTGGTTCTCAGTTCTGCTTCTTGGATACTTGCCTCCAAAAAATGGAAATCATGTTATAGGTAAGAAATAAAACACGCATGCTGTGAATAGGATTTGACATATACTAAGATCATGAGTGCCACTGCGCGTCTATCTACACACACACGCATGCACACACACAAAAAATAAATGATCAAATGCAAAATTAAGATTCTTCTACTCAGGTATGAATACCGTTTCTATACCTTGAAACAAGTGCCTTAAAATTTATGTCTGATTACTTAAACTTCACTGAAATTTTGAATGCAATCATGAAATACCCCCTAACACACACATTTTAATTGTAAATCAAACACACACATTTAAAAAAATATATTTTTAAGTTTAATTTATTAGTGTCTCCAAAGTTCCTAAGTTACCATTCTGTCCATACGTTATGAAGAAAAAACAATATTTAATTAATCATGTGTCTGTCATCTCTCAGTGTGTAATATATTCATAAGGTTAGTTGATGTGTCAAATGAATTAAATGTAATCCTTTACCTCCATTAGCCCAAACAGACTTCAGTTTGCACAGAATCACATTTTTTGAGCACATTTTCATATTTTCAGCACAGTTTTGCAGAGTGTTTAGCATTACATTTAGCTTAAACAGAAGATGGATCTTAGGCCAGCACGTAAACCATAAGAAATGTCACATTCAGCAAATAAAAGCTGCTGAAAGCTGATTCCCTCCCGGCCAACTGTAAAGCAAACCATAGATGAATCTATCATGTTCCTGCCTTTGCTCTGCTCCACAGCTACGGTATGTAGTGTGTGTGTGTGTGTGTGTGTGTGTGTGTGTGTGGCCCTGCCACTGACTGTTGACTGGCACGGCCTATCATCCTCTGCATATTCAACAGCTCTTATGAATATCAGAGCTACTTGATTGCATTGTGATTATTCACAAACCTCACTCGTCTCTCCCCTCTCTCCCTCTCTCTGCCCCCTGTACTCTATTGCTAGTCAGAACACAGCCCCAGTGTTGTAGCATCGCCAGCCTGATCTGACACCATTCCTTTTACGGGTTCAACAGCCGGCTTGTCGTACAGCAAAGTAATTAGTACTGCATGCTCATATTAATTAACAAAGAGCGTTATCACTTTATTAATCCATATTAGAGAGGTGGAGGAAGAAGGGAGGGTGCAGTCAGTGTTAGCATAAGGAACGCTCTCTGTGGGAGTCTTCCCATGCTCTTCTTTGTAGTCCCATTGTCCATGACCCTTGGTGCCTTCACAGCGTCCCTACACCGCTGGCGTATGGCTTACAACTGTTCATTAAACCTTTAAATGCAAATACTGTCTGTGGAATAAACAAACAAGGGTGGCAGGATGGGGGAAAACAGGTGCCATGGTGTGAAAGCACGCTAAACGATGTGATAGTGGGGGAATTAATTACTACCACAGTGCTAATTGGAAGCAATAATTTGTGTGATTAGCGGGCCGCTTAAGAAGTGAGACACATCTTCTGCCTGTATACACAAACGGAGAGACAGCGGCCTTCAGCGTCTCACTCATATGTAACGAATATACGTGACGCTATAGAGCAGGGTGCTCATATACAAATAGACACATACAGATATCCACACTACACACATGTATGAGACATGATTTAAGAAAGGACAAAAGTTTCAGCAATTGCATCTTTTTGTGTGTGTCCTCCCGTACTGACAAGATCTCCCTGTGACGATGTATCTCCAAAATGATTCATTAGAAAACGCTGATGTGGCGTGGCCTAATTAACAAAGCGGGCTTTGGGCGTCATAGAGGAGGCGGTGGGCCACCCCCACTTTGTTACTTCTTTCCACCCTCCCTCCTTTATCTCTCTCTTAATATTAGAGCCTGGATAGGATATTTACACACGCAGCAATTCTAAATGTAGACTACATTCAAAACAAGATCCTTGCTTCTTATTTCTCCTCATTATTTTTCCTTTAATTGTGATTGGCCATGGTGATCAAAGTGCATAATTAATTCCTGCCGATTCAGGTTATAAGTTGGTATTAGTTCTTTCTTTCTTTCTCTTTTTCCAGGCCTGCGTAGGATCTCGTTCACATTAACCGCTGTTTCTTCACAGTGGAGCCCAGTTATCTGTTGTTTCACAGCGGGTATTCTACTATAAACTACCCACCTTAACATGTTTCTATTATTTAAATCTTCTTCTCTTTGATGACAGGACCGTTGATATTATACTCCCATAAAGTGGATAAGCTGCAGATGAAACATCAAACTGTGTTGCATTTCTCCCTGCAGCTATATTATTGTCCCGACTTTATTACTGCCCCAATGGACTTTGCTGTAACAATAACAATACATATTGTCATGTGTCTGTGCTGCAGTTGCACTGAGAGCTTACACTTACACTGCTT
The DNA here is from genome assembly GCA_005024645.1 of Planiliza haematocheilus. Lineage (NCBI taxonomy): Eukaryota > Metazoa > Chordata > Actinopteri > Mugiliformes > Mugilidae > Planiliza > Planiliza haematocheilus. Next base: position 1,152,160 of record SRSE01001340.1, on the reverse strand, counting down.
CTTTTACCTGGCTTTCATTACCCTTTACCTGGTACTGTAGGCTGTAACGCCGCCATATAAAAATTACACACTCATCATTAGTGCCGTACAATTTCATCTCTTGCTAGATGTGCACACACACGGTGGTGCAGACAAACCATGTTCACTGACAGCTTATGGGGAGATCAACATGAGGAGGTTACGTGCCATAAATTGCGTGCACAAAAATAAAAGGCAGCAAATGTGCAACACCTCAGGTAGCTCCCTGGTAGCTCAGTGTGCGGCATTACCTATTAAGATGCAGTGATCTGAACTGAGCTCTGAATAAGCATATTTTCTATTTATTTTTGTTTTTACAGAAACAACCGGTTTTGAGGTAAGACAGGTTATGTGCTATTAACATGAAGCTGGCAGTAAACATCAGAGATTTAATATGTATTAATATTCCATTTTTAGGCCAACTTTACCTGTGTCACAGAATTTTTAAACTACACAAAGTGATGTTATCACAGCTACGTCATAGAAACGATATGAAACATCTCAAAACTCATTCATCACATAATCTACAAACACCTTAGCCTGGAAGCCAGGCCAACGTCCCTGTCTTGTGATAGAAAACTGGTCTGGGAACCCATCTGTTGGGAACTGATTATGCTCCAGTGAATGTCTGCTGATCAAATTGTTTGGGTGGGCATTATGTGGAGATTACTGTGACATAGTCACACTCATCATCTGAACACTGCTGGGTTAAAGTGGCTTCAATCAGGCAATCAAGTTGTTTGGAGTCTGCTATCACAAGAACTGTTGTAAAAGATATTGACAATTAAAGCGATTAAGGGATTTGTCAAAAAAATGATGTCTATATACTTTTTGCCCTGACTCGTTCTAGAACTATCCAACTGTGAATATTAGCTTTCTTTTTCTGACTGCATTGGTTTGTGCATGCTCCATAATCAAATCCAAATGACATGTCACCAGACTCATATTCTGGTCTGAGTTTGGCTACACCAGACTACAAACACTTGCACGCACAGGCGAGAGAGATGGACAGACTTCTATGTGCACTACCGTGGATTTCATTGCCACTCTTTAATTTGCAGAGGTCTGATGGATTTTCTGGTCATATTTTTGAAAACATGTTCCCCGATGAAACGCTGAGCAAGCGGCAGATGTTTTAAAACATGGATATCACAGAAGTGTTATCTGATTCCTTCTGATGAATTAGAGCTGGGTCCCTCCAGTGCTCAAAGGGAGTCCACTCCGCATGAATTATTACCAAATATAATTTCAGCTATTAGTCCTCTTTCCTGAACATCTGAACATGGAAAACGTGGAATTAGAAATTAATACCTCTGAATATCATGGCAGGGTTTTTGAGAATGGGGATTCATTTTCATGTTCTCCTCTCTCTCCCTCTCTCTCTCATTTTTGTATTCCGACTGAGTTTCTGACACATTTATGTGTTAAGTTAGGCTCAAGCAGTTCTATTACCATACAGATTATCCATTGTGAGCTTTGGCATGCGGCAGAAAAGAATTAGCATTCAGTAGAGAGAAAGAAAATACAGAGGCAAAGAAAAATGAAATGAAAAGGGGATTATGTGTATCCTACTTCCCTCCTGTTTATGCCTCTGATCTTTACTGGGGTCAATGTTTTATCTAAATTGATTTCTTCAAGCTAAATGCTCATGCTCTTGCTCAGTGCGACGGTTTCGTCTGCCTATCTGTGTGTGGTGAAACAGCTTCCTCCTTATCTACATTATAGAATACAGTATGAGGTGATGACTTTATACTTTGTACTATACATGTATCCTATGTAGATCCTTTCCTTCTATAACAGCAGTAAATGATCAACAAAGACTTCCTTGACTGTTCTCATGCAACAATCATGCAAATATCTGCATCTTGCATCAGTTTAATCAGACATAGAGAAGCATAACTGACGGTCTCAGTTGCTTCAAGTTAACGGGGAAAGGCATTCTAGTTCCTGTGTCTGTAATTCTTCAAGTAATGGAAATAATTGTGCAGATTTTTTCCTTGAAGGCAATCGTGGTGGTGCGCTTGGTTCTACATAGACTACCTCTTCTTTCCTAGCTCTAATGTAAGCAGACATTTGCTGGATAAAACAAAGAGGGAATTCCACCCAAAAACGCTTACAAATGTGACTGTGACTAAGACATGTTTGCTCTTACAATGGAAGCACGCTGTCAGTATGAACAGGGTGGCTGCAGCAAGCCAAAAACTGTGTCTGTGTATGGAAGGGAATGTGACTGTTGTTTCATTTGATGTTTCAAGGAAATTGTCTATGAAAAAAACATGTTTCGCACTGGGCAAAACCACCAAATGTGAATTAGAGGTGAAAGACAAAGGTCAACTCTGTGACATTCGATGCATCCATGAGTCCATTTTAAAATGCACTGCCGGAAGTACTGTAAGTTGTTCACTGCTTATAAAATTAGGAGCAGAAAGTATTTTACAATGGTTTGGAATTTTTTTTATGTGAATAAAAAGTCCCAGCACACTTTTTGGAATTTACCTTTACAGTTTGCTTATTTATTTATTTTTACATGAACTTTCTTTTTGAGTAAGTGTTCAGCGGCTGAGGAGTTGTGCGAGAGAAAAGACAATCTGCAGACTGGAAAGTGATAACAAGAACACTGAACAATGCTGTGGCCCTTTTTAAAAAAGATGTGCTGTGTCCCTGTCAAGATGTCGTAATAGCCCCTCCAAATCGTAGAAGGTTCAAAGGCCATGAAAGTGGGCTGCTGAATACCATGACCTTACACAAATCTTATAGAGTCACTCTCATGGCTGGACAATTATGCTGGAGAAGTTTAGAAATGGCCTCAACTTTGGCCCTCCTCAGACAGTAACAGGGCAGACACAGAGTGGCTGGTGGCAGCACTGCCATTTCCCTCTCTCTTGTTGCCAGATATTTAGGTCAATAGGCGTTCCTAAGACCTTTGCGTCTTTCCCTGACCAAACTTGTCTTTGTTACCACCAGATCTGATGCGCATTTCTATTTGGTATACTGCACTGACGATGCTGGGCTAACCCCTATTGTTTTTCTCTTTCTTGACCACCTTCTGCGCTGCACTTTCTGGTTCCAGTCTCCCCTCTCTGTCTCTCTCTCTTCTGTCTGACCTTACAGAAGATAAGTCATGAGGGAGGATCCCATCTAAAAGTTCAGCCAAATGTTAGCAACAGAGGGAGGGATGTTCCTGAAGAGGAGCACTCGCTCTCTCACTCTTTGTCAAACACCTCTTTCTCCCTCTGGCCTCCCCTTTCCTCCTCCTCCTCTTCAGTTTACCATTTCTCCACTCCCAGCCGAGGCTTTCTGTCTGACTTCTTGAGACTGGCGGCCAATAACTGTGGAGTAGTCTGATACCATCGGATGCCGGAGGGAGTGGAGGCAGCTGAGCAGTTGTCAGGCAAACCCAAACACCTGTATTCTGTCATTCATTTGATTGTTATTCCTCAACCCTCCATCCCTCTTCCCTCTGCCTCCCGCTCTGTCATTCACCTCGCTCTGATCTTCCTGCCTGTCTGTCAGAGGGGATCTGCCAAGATTTCTGTAGCCCGGGGAGGCGCGTGCATATGGTGTGTGTGTGAGCGATAGTGTGTGTGTGCACTTTGTGATGGAGTGAACAGGGAGGTGATTTATAAGCTGAGAAAGTGGGTGCCTCTTCAAAAGTTTGGCAGGGTTTAAAAGAAATTGAGCCACGGGTCTGGAGAGAACATGTCACTGGGGCCTCTGTCGCTGCTTTCTAAAGCCTCTCCCTCCCCTTTCTCCCTTTCTTTCCATCTTTTTTTTTTTTAAATGTCTTAAGGCAGCGAATATTGAGGAGGGGGAAATGAAAAGAAGAGAATTATGAAGAACATGGGGGGTGGGTGGAAAAGGTGGGGGTTGATTTAGTTCATGTTATAATGTGACCAAAAAAATATATAAAAAACGTCATGCCTGTTCTTCTCCTCCGAGTTTCATGTTACAGAGGCTGTTAGATGAATCCACAGAAAGGTAGGTTTTCCACAAACAGAGTGTAGATAGCTAAAATCCTGTCACTTTCAGGTTAGCTGCTGGGCCACTAGCTTCTGTAACTCAGCTTCTATCTGTCATGGTTTTTTTCTGAATGGCAACTCTGATTATATTTATTTCCTATGTGATGGAAGGAACTGTTTGGCCTTGCATTAAACAATACATTTATAAATTCATATTCATTTTTCTGCAGGTTCAGAGATGCAACTGTTGTTTTCTGTCATATATGGAATATGTCATATATGGAACTTGAAACTCAACCTTGACCATGCCAAATCAAGTAGAATTAATTCAAATTTTCTGTAAGAGGCATTTTATGCATGTTCCACTGCGGTTTATGGTCTAGACCACCTATAACCCCTTCTCTCCATTCATCATGCACACAGTGACATTACCCAGTTAGACACCAAAACACATCACTCTTTGACAGCAAAGACTGAAACAAACAGCTGAAAACATGCGTCATTGTTGGTGCTTGACAGCGAGCATAACAGTGCTGTTTAAGGATTTGGACTCAGTGGCATGGTGGAAAAATCTTTGGGACATGCACTGTAGGTGTTGGATGCCGTTTGAAATCAGACAGTGCTGTTTGAGGAGTGAGAGTGGGTGGCTCCAGTCATAGATATTAGACAGGCAAGTGTTCTGTCTTTGGGGGGGATTGAGATCTGATGAGAAGCGGGGTTGTAATCAGTTTTTTTTTTCTTTTTTTCCCCCAGCCGAGATGAATAGAGCTGGTGATCTAAAGCTTGAAGAATAGAAAGCTGTAGTCCAGAGGAACCACCTTCTACCAGTGTCTCTTTATCATCTTTTATGAGCCTTGTCATTTTTTTGACAAAAAGAAGAATCCTGGTGCATGAGATAAATAAATCACTTCAACAAAATTCAGGATGATGTCTGACAGATTTAGAGGTTTGCAAAGATGAATAGGTTTCGTGTTTATTGAAGAAACTGTATTTTGAAACTGGACTCAATCATACTGATTTGTTAAGAATCTGTTATTATTTGACTATCATGTCGATTAAAATGTAGATCATTCAGTTAAAGATTATCTTTTTTAATGCTTTGTTACTTCTATGTCTGTTTTTTCTATTCAAATTCAAACAAGTCTATTTGCATTGTTTCATGCAGTGTTTTCTACATTTATTAATTGTGCTTTCATGTTATTGCCAATAAAATGTATAACCCATTTTAATTATGTTAAGGCTCAAAGATGTGCATAACTTTGAATGTGGCTGCTTTGAGTTTTTGAGACAGGTAGCTGCTGTCTCAGGTTACTAGCTGTCTGCATAGTGTTCACTGGCACGCTTCAGCTCCACAAAGCCCCACCCTTTTTGCTAATTTTTGCATTAGCTGGGTGGTAAGCATAGTCACATGAACCACACTGAACTTTGGAAAATAATGGCTGACATCAAGGATCGCTATGTCCGCCTTAACAAGGTTAAAACAGGCACACTGTGCTTCTGTTCTTTGTTTTTTTCTCTTTGGTAGCTGTGTGTCTAAAAACCTATTCAACATATGAGGAAGAAATGGGATTTATGGCTCTTTGAAAGGGAGCCAGAACTTGTGGATCCATTCCTTTTAAAGAGTCGTTGAAAAGACTGGCTCATGTAGATATTTATTTATTTTACAGATACTAGTCTGAAGGTAACAAATTTGATTTGGGAGGAATCATTGGGTAAGATTTGGATCAGAATCATTCAAACTTAGACATCCTACCAATTTACACTGCCTGGCTATAAAACGACACCACCTGGATTTAACAAAGTAAATAGGTAGTCGCCTCCTATTGGATAATTACTCCATAGGTGATTATCTTTCAGCTGGCAACAAGTTATTTAGCCCCAAATGATGCAATGAGTAGCTTCTCATTTCTTTGACAACCATGTCAAAAGACACATCCTGTGGTTGTGGAAAAGATGTTAGTCTGTTTGAGAAGGGTCAAATCATTGGCATGCATCAAGCAGAGAGAACATCTAAGGAAATTGAAGAAACAATGTACAAGTACAATGTGAAGGGAAGGGGGAATAAGGTCATGTGGCCTGATGAGTCCAGATTTACCCTGTTCCAGAGTGATGGGGGGATCAGGGTAAGAAGAGAGGGAGATGAAGTGATGCACCCATCATGCCTAATATCTCTGTACAAGCCTGTGGGGGCAGTGCTATGATCTGGGGTTACTGCAGTTGTTAAGGTCTAGGTTCAGCAACATTATGTGTCCAAAGAATGAGGTCAGCTGACTACCTGAATACACTGAATGAGCAGGTTATTCCATCAATGTTTTTTTTTTCTTCCCTAGATGGTATGGGCATATTCCAAGATGATAATGTCAGGATTCATGGGGCTCAGATTGTGAAAGAGTGGTTCAGGGAGCATGAGATTTTCACATGTGAATTGGCCACCACAGAGTCCACACCTTAACCTCATTGAGAATCTTTGGGATGTGCTGGAGAAGGCTTTGTGCAGTGGTCAGACTCTCCCATCCCATCATCAATACAAGATCTTGGTGAAAAATGAACAATGGCATGGTGAATGCGTGCTGTAATCAAAGGCGGTCCATTGACATATTAGAGTGTATGATGTTTTTTTGTTTTTTTTATGATGCCGACTTTGTGGCCCAGCACTATATATTTTATTTGTGGGATATCTGAATTTGAATTACTCTGAAATATTGATTCTAGATAGTCAGATGATTTATCAATCCAGTGGGAAATTTGGTAAAAACGTTAGCGTTGATGAGTTCAACCTCGGCTAAACTACAGCTATAGTCACCACTGTACCACCAACCCTAAGATTAGAAATGACAATAAAGAATCCTTGAATTATCCAATGCTTTGGCGCCAGCCACCCACTTCAAATGACGCACATCCTCCTCCTCCTTGAGACCGCTGAGTATACACTCACGGGTAAAACACAGCATAAACTCACTGACTTTGTTCTCATCGACCGTTTTAAAGAACCAGTCAATAGATCCAGTTTGTTCGCAAACTTCCAACCCTCTAATAAGAAGTCCCAGTTTCCATGTGGATAATTCTTAGGTCATACATTATATCTAAATGATTTCTAAAAAATAGATAATACGCATATCAGTGCAAAGTGTATAGCTAGCATGTGTCCTATCTTAGGAGGATGTCTGAGTGTAGAACTTGAGGTGTCTAACACCAAATCATTGTTCGAGAGTTGTAAAAATGCAGATGGTGCGCTTCAGTGAGGAATTTCCCTACTGACCAAGTAAATTAGACAACTCAACAAAAGTGCTAATTCTGTATTTTCAAAGATAGTGGCATGGGGTGATCAGTCATAGTTAAGGTGAAAGCTCAAGAGCTTTGATCAAAAATAGTACCATGCATGTAAAACATTGTATGATAAATTGAAATTTTCCACTTTTTGCTATGCTGAAGTTGTTGGTTTTTATAAACTGCTGGATTATTATATATTTATGTTTAAATCAGTGTATTAAATGTAACTACGCACACTGTGTGTATATCTTCTAGGTTCTATAGCTCAATGGATGGATTTATAAATCAGGAATCCACCCACAGACAAATATATACACACAGCTACTCCTACACAAATCCCCAAAATGGGCCTCTGTGACTTAACTCATGAGAGGGGAATCTCTCTCTTTCCCCCTGTACCTCTCTTTCGCACTCACACACTGACAAACAGATGTAAAGGAATAACATACAATGCTTAAAATTAACCATTTTAAAAGTAAAACAATGTTGACTTGAATACAACCACTGCTGAGAGCACCAAAATCCTCGAGTGTAAATGAAGAAGATGAATGGCATACAGTGCTGTCACTGTCATGGTAGCCTTCCCACAAACCCACCACCTCACACGTTGTGTTTTATTACAATCAGTACCCATGTCTGCTTGCACTGGGAAAAATGTGCAAGAAATAATGATCTGGATGGTCTTGGGGGTCTGGATTGAAGTGTTCCTGTAAGAATTCTACTGGTGTAAGCAATTTATTTCTTAACACATAGTTCATATTGTTTAAGACACGCCATATATCTGCCAAGTGTGACGCGAAATATGGCTTTAATACAGCATCGTGCACACCAGGGGACAGGGAAATATTTCTAACCCCACCCCCACCCACCATCCAAAACTAAGGAGAAACTGAGCTTTAAGAGAAAAAGCACACCAAATGAGTACACAGTGCTTTACTCTCCTGCTAAAGAGATTCTGTTAAAGTCTGTCATGTATCTAAAATTATCAACAAATCTGATAGAACTACTCTTATAAACATTCAGATTTTTGCATCTTTGCAGTGAATGTTACTTGATTATTAAAAAAATACACTTATTCTAGCAACTGAAAACATTAAAACGTCAGTGGTGTTTTTCCCCAGTTCATTGTGTTGGTGGTGACTGAGGATTACACAACTTGTGCATCACAGACTCAAGGAGCGCAAGTATAGTACTTAGCAGTAGTAAGTAATACAGTAATTATTGGTCTAAAAGAGGTGTGTTTACGTGCCTGGCATGATAGACATTGTCTGGTCTGGAGAGATTGACAACACTCTCCTCACAGAGCCTTAAGTAGTCCATTGTACACTGAATGAAATCCCTAATGTAACCCCCTGGGTCTGCCTGAAACAGCTCCCAGTCATTTATCCTGTAACACTCAGGGCCTCTTCTGCCTCCACAGACCACCACTGGACAGTCCTGGAGGAGACAGATTGTCTACTAACAACAGACTTGTATGTAGGAGTAAGTTGTATTAGATAGTGATTTTCCAATGGGGCGATAGCAGTGGAGCAGGATACCTTCTTAGCACTTGAACACAGCTCATACAGGGTCTAAGCTCTTTGGTATTACAGGTGATCTACTAGGGAATGCAACATGACCCTGTCAGAGAATTTTAAGGTTTGAGACAAAAATCTGATGATTGCTGGACCATCTTCTCTGGGTCCACAAAGGTAAAATGAATGAGACTGGAAGCATGCGTTGCCACTACCAACAGTGGATGGCAAACAGTGACAACAATGTTAACAACAATAATAACGAAGACAGCAACCACTCCACCAGATGACTTGCCACTATGTCTTTCTCATTCATTCATTCTTTTATTTATTCATTTTCCATCTGCTTATCTGAGGTTGGCTTGCAGTGGCAACTGGTTACATCCCTCTCCCCAGCTCTTTCTGGGGATCCCAAGGCATTCCCAGGTCAGGTGGAATGTATATAATCCCTTCAGGGAGTTCTGGGTCTGCCCAGGGGTCTCCTCCAGGCTGGCTGTGGCCGTGGCATTGAAACAAGATGCAAACACTTCAGCTGGTCCCTTTCGATGTGAAGTTCCTTTTGAATGTCCAAGAGCTAAAACAGGCCTTTATTAACTGAATCCCTGGTTACCCAGTAGACCAGGGATAGGCAGCTGCTGGCCCGGGGGCTGCACAAGGCCCACAACCTCACTCGAAGTGGCCCTTAAATTAAACTTTTGAAAATTATAAAAATGTGTCCTCTGTGGCACTGAATCAGTTGTAATGACACAGATGGCCACTAGATGGCACCTCCAATGCAGACGCTGCCTCGTGCACGCGTTCCACCGGGTCTTCTCTGCCAGTGAAGAAGAGAAGTTGAGCCATGGTTAAAAGGGAACTACTGTTTGTTTGTTTACAACCTGGACCTTATTCATGGTATAAAATACCATCGTTTACTCACCCCTTTGTTTCATTTGCACTTGTTCAGGAGATAATTAGATCAGCGCATACTCATAGGAGGAGTAGTCAGGACACCACACATGCTCACAAAACCCGCGCCTTTTAAAAATGTCCACTACACCCGATACTCACATCCTTGGCCGGAGTGCGTCAGTCGTGATGAATATAACAACTGTAAAATGTATCGGCGAGTGTTTTCAGTGGAACAAGGAAGATCACAGAAGATCCAACCGTCAGTGTCAAAGTTCTTCATACCCCAATCATCTCCTGAGACTGATACGGTATGGGACATTATGTTATGATTGATTACCTGTCTGGTTGTGCTTTTGCCAGAAGATGTCTGTGCATGGACTTAGCCTATTGTGGTTTTATTAATTGTTTAGGACAGTGGTGTCAAACTCTATCGGCGAGGCTAACCACGGGGCTAAGTTAGCACGCTAATGCTAATACCCGATTATGCTGCTGTTATTCGGCTAACGGACATTTTCAGTGTGTCTGTACGTTAGCGTACATGTTAACAGATATATGTTTAGCTGCAGTGGTGTTGGTTTTTATAGTAAGTTTTGCCGTGTGTGCTACCGTGGAAGAGTAGGCTAACAGATTTAGCCCGTTGTCCGCTAACTGGTACACGATCTTACACGATGTAGACTAGTAACGCTGTACCAGTTAGCAGCGTTACTGCACGGAGACATAGTAACGCTGCTAACTGGGACAGCGTTACTACGTCTTTGTGTAAGATTCTCTGTTAACATATTTTAGTATTATTGGTCAAAGTATGAACGTCAGAGCGCCGCGGTGCGGCATCCTGAGCGGTTGCCAAGGCAACCAGGAGACTCTGACGAGCTTGTTGATAAAGTTGGAGGAGGAGCTGATTGGCGTTCGTGTCTGACGCAAAATACCTGCAGGCCAGTTCTGATAGATATAAAATATTATCTGGCGGACCTGATACAGTTATGGGTCTTGAGTTTATGTAGTTTTGGATGTTGAGTCAAATGAATGATATTTTATTTAAAATGCAATTAGCCAACATAAATATTATATATGACCATTTAAAAACACACCTTATATTGATAGATTAACAGTTAATACATAAACAAATGATACATACCTCAAATCAAAAGTACACAAACAGCGCCCACTACTGATAGTGGTGAGATCTTATTTCTTAGAAAGAAAGAAAAGGAAATCGCAGTAAGTGGTTATTTTTTGTTTGCTTCACTAAACACACACACAAACATGTGAAATGGCAGTTCTATCATATGTGGTTAAGTGTGCAGTCCTATGTGGCCCTCGGGTAGTACAGATGAAAAATTTTGGCCCCCTCCATCATTTAGGTTGCCCATTCCTGCAGTAGACCATGGTCCATTGTCGTTGGTCTGGCATGGTTTAGGATCTCTTCTGGTTCGTATACTTCAGAGCAATGCAATGGGCCTGGGCATGGTCTGGATCAGTTATCTACACAGGGGCATGGCCAGTTGTCTCAATACCACTTTAGTTTACTTATTCTTCGATCAAAATTTTGTTTTGAACCCCAGTTCCCGCTCTGTCAGTTACCAGTCACAGACCAGTATGATTAGCTTCACTGTTATTGCCTTTTTGAAAAGTAGTGGTTTCAAATGAAAGAAAAGTGTATGTGCATGAGAGAGAGAGAGAGAGAGAGAGAGAGAGAGAGAGAGAGAGAGAGAGTCCCTCTCCTTCCTACCCTGGACTAGGTCAATACTGAACCTATGAACCCTGTTGTGGCTTCCAAGATGAGCCTCTCTCCTGAGACCGGCAATAGAGAGCCACAAGATTGATTTGTATGTAAGAGTGTATGTCTAGAAGAAGGATAGTGGGATAGTGGTGAATGTGGACTGCACAACTTGCCAATCACAAACAGTGCAATGAGTATGTGTCTGTTTTAATGTCCATAACACTGAGTTTTGGGTCTCTCTCAGAGCTGATTATTAGGGTCCCTGTTCTACTAATAGACTCACATGAAAGACAAATGCAGAGAGCAGAATAGCCTCTATATTCTACCACCTTCACTGCCACCCACTCACCCTCCCCTCCTTCAGTGTTTCCCAGAAACTTACAACCTTTTCTCTTTTTTGTCTTATCCCCTTTGTGCGTTCTGTTGCAGATGCCTGGGGGAGTGTAGAGAGAGGTGAGGGGTGAGAAAGTAGAATATGAGGATGAGGATGGGTAGAAGGTGGTTGCTGGTGGGGGCGGTTAAAAGCTGGGGGGAGGGAAGAGTAAACAGGCAGTAATTAAGAGCAGAATATTCGCTATCATTGCAGTTTTCATCCCGCAAAGGACTGCTTCAGAAGCTTTTTTTTTTCTTTTTCTACACCCAAAGCTAATTTTCCCACACGTCAGCCACTCTCCTCTGCCACTGTAAAGCAGTGGAGAGTCACTGTGTGTGTGTCTGGTTCCGTATGTGTGTGTCTGAGGCCTTGAGCATCTTTAACGCCAATTAAGAAAGGGGGCAGAGAAACCAACCTCGAGCTGAACTAGCAAGCTCTGACAGGGAGGAACTGGAGAAACAGCGAGAGAGGAAGCAGGGACAAATCTGCATATCGTATCTGGGTTACATCATTATTATGGTTAGATATTCACATTACCCAAAAAGTCATTTTAGTGTAGTATGGCAAATGATATCATACAACCATTTCAGGAGTTTGTTTTCTCAACTTTTCTGCTGTGTGGAGGTGTTGTAACAGAGCGGGTTGATCTGTTGACTATCTGAGGTTTTATGATCAGTGTTGCTTTGCGGGGAGCTCTTAACATCAGCTACAGTCACATGCAACATGCATTGTTTATTACCAACGTGTTCTTATCCCAAGACACCAAATACTGCTGGTTTCTCAAAGTCACTGGCGTCTTAGTAGCACTGCACTGGTTTTAAAACTGTCTCCACCAGCAGAAGCATTACATGGTGATAGCAAAAACTGAGAGATTCCATTTTGTAACATAAAGGCCTTTGGTAGAAGGCTGGAGTAGTGGTGGAGCCATAAGTCTTTCCACAGGTCTTTTCCACTGAACAGTGCAGTTTGTGTATGGGGACAGGTATTTTTCTACTATATTGTTATTTTTGGACTCACTGTAAGTTTTGTGTTCACTTCCTGTCAGGTTTCACTCACTGGATCCCTAAAGTGACGTTCCAGCCAGCACTGACTTCTCGTAATAAGGCACATTTCCCAGCCCAGTAAGCCCACCACTCTTATACACACAAACACGTCCACAAATAGCTGTATCTGCACTGTCTTCATCCCACTAGAGTGGGCTTGAGCAACAAGTGGGTAGTAGTTGCCGTAGCTTAAGAACAAGGGGCAGGACAGTAATTAGCCAGGTGCAACAGATGCTTAGCCAGGTTCCTAGGCACCAGTCATTTGCGTCAGCCACTCAGTGTAATATATCTGCTCAGCCTTGTGAGTGATGGCAATGTGAAAGAGAGAGACGAGGACTGAGAGGGAGAGGAGAGAGGTAGGATGATTTGTCACACTCTGGCCAACTACTTGCATTTCTAAAATACACAAGCCCGCTACACTGTTATTCACCTATAAACCTACAGTTTGTTCATCTAGTTGAGTAGAGAGAGAAAAGAGGAGAGAAATATAGGAAGAGTGGGGAGGGAGAGAACAAGATGCAAATGTCGTACTCTTAAGTAGCCACATGCAAACTGAACCAAACTGTATAGTTGGGGGTGGTCAAACCAAACAGTAGCCACATTTCTCTAGCCTTTTTTGATGAATTGTCAGAAGATTACATGATTAAAACATTAGAATATGAAAATGGCAAAATGTAAAAAAATAACTTGCTTTAATGAGTAAATGCACTCACAAACTCACACAACTGATCCACTGTCTCTACTATTATGTATACACACCAATCAGACAAAACATTATGACCACCTTCCTAATATTGTGTAGATCTCCCTTGGGTCCTTTGGGTCCTATGGGTTGAGGGGAGGGGCCTCTGTGGATCATCCCACAGATACTTGATCAGTTTGGGATCTAGTGAATTTGGAGGCCAGGTCAACACCTTGTGATGTTCTTCATGTTTTCTGAGTCATTTGTAAAGCGTTATTGTGTGTGTGTGTCTGTGTCAGGCTGCACCCTGCTGGGGATGGCTGCTGCCATCAAGGAGTGTCATTACTTTTGATTTGTACAGAGGGTGGGGGTTGCTATCTGTTGCTATGGGGTGGGGGTGTCTGGTCTGGTGTAGATGGGTGCTACATGTCTAAAGAAAATCCACACAAATGCCAGATCCAAAAGTTTCCCAGCAGAACACTGTAACAAGATGGTCAATGTTATTCACTTCTCCTGTCAGTAGTTTTAATCTGAGACTGATGGGTGCATTAGCATGTGGTTTGTAGCCTCTGATCATTTTTGATCTCTTTTCCAGCCATGAGTAACATGTCTTATACTGCTACTGTTTGATAGAAAGAGGCCTGATTCACTTTTTTTCCCCACATATTAACAATCATAAGGATCTAGCACACTGGGCTGACATAACTCACCATCCAAAGAAGTTTTACATGACTGGACATTATCTATACTATTGATGAGAGTGATTTTAACTACAGGTACTTTCCCCCTGCACATTCTTTTACTGCCTCCCTCACTGGCACCACCATGACTGTTTCTTTAAATTTCAGTTGACAACATGAGGTTGCTTGAGAAATGACGATTCTTTTTGTGCTACATCTTGTTTTTGGCAGTTTGACGTACATCAAGAAGACTTTGTCTTTTTATACAACGAGAGAAAATTGCTTTCTTTTTGCCATCATTATTTCAGCATTCAAGCAGCACCAACCTAAGACTGCCAGCTGGAAGCAGGCAGGTCAAGTAGAGTGTTGTGTGTATAGGAGTAATTCTGTGTCAAGCTTTGTAGTTTATAAATTAAGTCTACATTACAAACTGGATGTTGGAGTTTAAAATCTTTTGATATTTACCAGTCAAGGAATAATGTAACACATTAGATAGAGACAGTGCTAAACTAGGTTAAATAGGTAGCTCTCTTAATTCATTACAATTCAGTTCAGTTCAATTTAATTTATATAGCGTCAATAACAATACAAATTGTCTCAAGACGCTTTACAACACCTGGCCTAAAACCCCCGGAGCAAGCCTGAAGGCGACAGTGACCAGAAAAACTCCTTTTAACAAGAAGAAACCTTGAGCAGAACCCAGCTCATATGGAGGGACCTATCGGCCTAAGGCAGGCTCGGTAGAGACAGAAAGAACAGTAAACATTTCAGTAAAATTGTCAAAAATTTGAATTTCTCATGAAGAAATTGTGGACGAAAAATACCACACATTCTGTGAAAAACAGCGGCATTGTAAGACAGAAATGAGTGTTGCAGTATCTCGGCATTCAACACCAGGTTGTCTCTCTGTAATTGTTTATAACATCATGCAGGATTTTGAAAAGGTTAGTGGGCTCCCACTCTCTCTCTCTGTGTGTGTGTGTGTGTTTTCATAGCTTGGATACAGGATACAGTCTTAGTGTGTCTTGCTCTTGTCGGTGTAAGAACAGATGCTTGAGGCAAGCCCCTGGGCTGCCCTCAGGGCTTCATACACTCTAGAGATACACGCACCTGACATCCACCACATATGCATGCCAGCACACATACACACACAGCTGAGTAAATCCAAATTTTGTTAATGCCTGTATTTACATAGGACCTTCTGATCAATGTCATGTGGAGCAATGCCAATTCTTTAAGACGTACACACACGCACACACATTTATATTGTGCGAGGACCTGCAGAAACCCCCCATATGTTCCCTCTTTCTCCACTGTTTTTCTTCTTAAGGAAGCACTTAACCTGCTCGAGGATAAATGTAGCTGAAGTGTGGAAAGGTAGCTGTTACCTCTACCTAAACACTTATTACCTGGCATTGTAGGTTCAATCTAATTACCTGATGGAGTTGCCTACATGGATTTCTCCTCCGTCTGTCAGTGCAGTCAGAGCAAGCCAGTCATTATCACAGCCAGACTGGCTTTAGCTGGCGGTTGTGTTTTACTTTCAACACCCCAAGGTGTCATTATGACTGTCAAAGACAGTCAAGTGGGTGACACACATGCATATAGTCTATGCACACACATTCCTCAAAGGCACCAAGACTATGAACATAGGTGTGTAAAGGCAAGCCAAATGAGATACAGATCTGTTTCTGGAAATACACAGTACAGATAACCTTAAGCTTTCTTAAAATTAAACAATTATTTTTTTATACACATGTCTGCAATTTTTGTAGTACTAAATCTCCAAAAGCAGTTTTAAAATCTGCCTCAAATTCAGTAGTTGGCTATGGCATGTTGTTTTTCGAAGCAAAAGGTTAGCGGTTCAATTCCTGGAATGTGCCACTGGTGTTTGAGTGAATGGGTGAATGGGAGTGAATGTAAAGCTCCTCATTTAGTAGATCTGTTTCCACTAAGCCTTCATATTAGAATATCTGACTGAGCAGAATAATGTAAATTACATTTTACTTTCATTTTTTAATTTAAAGATCCAGGTACCCTTTTAGGTACCTGCCTACCAGTTTTACAGTTTGAGGTAAAGTACGTGACAACACGGACATAAATGCAAATTCAAAACTTAATTTAGAACAGCATGACTTCACTATGTCAGATATTTGTTGGATTTGTTCAAAGACATATCCATGATGTCCACTGATTGTGTTGTTTTTGACTAGTCACAGACGCCTACACCTTGACTCTGTGTGATTAACAAGTGATTCACATGAGCTCCCAGAACCACTCAGTCAGTTCTGCAGACCCTAATGACATTTTCACGTTGTAATTGTCACATGTTCCTGCTGTGTGACACTTTATCACCCTTGCATACAGTCAGTGTGATGAAATGTAAAGTGTGACACTTCCTTTGGTAGTCGAAACACATGCACTTTGTCTGTGTGGATCTGTTTTTTCTGCAGGTGGATGTACGCTGCAGTTTTCTGGTTGTGTGGCATTGTGAACAAAAGCAGTTCAGAAAATATTATCTCTCCTTTCTTTTCCTCAGCATGAATACTACTTAAATGACATACACACAGTCACGAGTGCAGGATTATTGTGTTCATCCATTGCCACTATACCATCATACATATAAAAAGTGCTGTTATTTTGAGGAAACATCGGTTTGCAGTGCATAAGGAAATTACAGGAGAGAAGCACTGGAAAGAGGGCTGAGAACAAAAGAAAAGAGAAAAGAAGAGCGAGGAGGTGGAAAGGTGAGGTGAAGGGAGGAATGATGGCAGTGTGCGGCGAAGGCATATGTCACATCCTATCAGGCGACAGGAGTGATAGATACAGTATTGCCTCTGCTGTGTTAGGAAATCGCAAACACACCAATACACACAGGCATACTCATCCACACACACACAAACATAGAGCAGGCCCAGCCAAGCTTATCTGGCACTCCACTGCTGCACGGCCTCCATGCAGAGCAGTCGTAGCTGTCGGCGGAGGCCCGGATCATTTTGGACAGTATCATTAAATGCCATGTCATTACCCGTTATGGAGTAGTGCTCTCACTCCCTGCTTCTCCCCTGGGATCGTGAAGCCCATCTGATAGGTATTCAGAAGTGTGTGTTTGCATGCAGTCAGCGCATGTCTGCATTACCATGTGTGTTTGTGTCTTGCAAAAGGGTTTGATGGAGGCAGGCAGAGACAGAGGCGGAGGGTACGGTGTGGGCTGTGGAAATGGGATGGACGGGGTTGAGAGATGGAATTGGCATTAAATTTCAGACGCAGAGTGAGGATTGACTTTGACTCAAGCGCAAGGGGGCTGTTAGCTTATCTTTAAGGCCGTGTTTGTCACAGCGTTGAGGGCAGCTCCGCTAGACAGGCCAGGAAAGAGGGAGGGAGAGGCGAGCCGAGCGTGGGCTGAACGATATGGATAGGTGAAGGCTCCCGGTGGGACTCGCTGCCTGGGCTGGCGAGCTGCGCTGCGGAAGGAGTGGAGGAGAGAGGCTAAATTGAAGGTTTATTTATCCAATTCGCTGTCAAGGTCGGCTTGTCGGTGAGCCGTCCTGTGTGTGTTCACAAAATGCCAAAATTCGATGAATTGTTTAAAAAAAGAGGGAGAGAGCAGGCGTTGAGAAGGGGGGGAATCAATGACCTTTGGTTGCGTCAAGCTTCAAACTGCCAGTAGCTCTTAAAGCTGTCCTTACCGGCCATTATGGTTGCCTTTTAAAAACATGGCAGGGAAGAGAGGAGCTGTCGGGTGAGAGTAGTCCAACATTGACACAAACACTCACACATACACAGAGAGACTTCATACACAGACACACACATATTCCCTGCATGTACAACATGCACAGTGAACACAAACCAGCTATATTTATAAAAATAAAAGTTATTTAAGTGTTAAACCAAAGCACATGTCTGGAACCACTTGGGCAATTTTGGCATTTGCTTTACTCAACAGACTGTGTGTGTGGGTATACATGACATAATGCCCATCAGGAAGACACCTACTCAGCTTTTAGCTCATTTTACATGATTAGATGGCAAAGTAGCTCTAGAAGACATCAGGGATAATCATCATATCCTTTTACATCTCAGTGAATAAAACTGGGAAGCATGGAGCACTGCGGCTGATGAGCCATCCTTATTCAGCATGACTACCTTTGGAAATGCAGGTTGAATAGGAAAAAGGGCTTTTGATGCAGAGCATTAATCAGCTTGGCTTCAGCTTGAGTTGCTCCTGCTGCTGCTGCCGGTGCTGCTGCTGCAGTGTAACGGTGCTATCCTTAAGAGGGACCCCCTCGTCAAAGTTTTGGAAGGCCTCTGTCAACGTGAAAAGAACATGACCTTTAAGATCGTATCAGCATGTTTGCTGGTGCATACACAGCCAAGGAAAGGGTTCAGTGGCCCATCAGAAAAAAAGAGAGCAAAAAAAAAAAAAGAAAATAAGAGAAAAGACACGGAAAGAAAAAGAAAATTGCAATCCACTCAGAGGGCTGTTTGTTTCAAAAAGCAGTTTGCTGACACTCAAGGGTGAGCAGCTTTAATGCCACAGAGGGAAAGAGGAAATAAAGATGAAAATGACTTCTGTGCGCAGAATGATTTGTTTCCTTGATTGCTTTTTTCATCATTGAGATCTAATTTGATAGAAGTCAGAATGGAGCTCGATCTACGCAGGGACAATATCTTGAGAGCAATGGAGCAATAGGTGAATTTAACGTTTACTTGAAATGTGAAATAATGCTGAACCTGGCTGACACAAACTGATGTGTCGGCTAACCAGGATTAGTTTAATTTCTAAATCAACCACATTTTACGAGTTGGATGGGCTCCTCTGACCAAAGCAGGATTTTTTGAGCACTCCATCTTTTTTATGTTTACTCTGTGTGTGTGTGTGTGTGCGCGTGCGCGTGTGTGTTTATTGAGTGTTATGAAGAACTGATAGTGATGTGATGGTGGTCATCAGTCATCTCCTACACCCTGTCTACAAG
This sequence comes from Planiliza haematocheilus, assembly GCA_005024645.1. NCBI lineage: Eukaryota > Metazoa > Chordata > Actinopteri > Mugiliformes > Mugilidae > Planiliza > Planiliza haematocheilus. The sequence continues at coordinate 1,133,034 of SRSE01001340.1, read as the reverse complement.
TCTGTGGACTGGCTGCTCACTGTCTGCTCTGTTACGCACAAACACATACAGAGATACGCTGACACAAATATGTGCAATAATCCAACTGTCTTGAAGTAACCATTTAGATTATTTCCTTCCCTTCCAGATATTATGCAGCTCTTTTTTCTTTATTATATAAAAGCACTACTGCTGTTTAGTGTGACTCAGGGAATTAACTGTGACACACTTACGGTGACAAAACAAACAAAACCAAAAAAAAAAAGAAAAAAGAATTAGTTAAAAGATGTTTAAATGCTTTGTAGGAGCATTTGATATTGGAGATGTAATCAAAATAAGAAATGTTTGTACAGAAATAAAAGAAAAAGTTCTTATTAGCTGCACATTTTTTTTTTCTGGTCACAACAACCAAAAGCTGACGGACCACAAAGAAAATGTAAAATTGACGTGCAGCTATATATGTGTTTATATCTTAAAAGTCACGTATCGCTCCTTGATTCATTTTCTGTAACGACTTAAGGTTGCAGCTAAATGTTGCTATCTGATCTCAAGTATAAAATAGTTTTCAGAAATCAACTTAAGACTTAAGGTATGGTGTTTGAAAGTGATGTAAATGTCCATTACAGGAAGTGGTCCATTTGAATTGCTGGGGCTGTCTCTATGTGGGTATTTTGAGAAGCTTTGACAGAGACCTTGTTTTCTAAAGACGTGATCCCTTCCATTTGTACGCTTTTATATTCAAGACCCCCTGACGCAACTTTGTATTGCTTTATTTTGAATCATGGTTCATTTCATGTTCGTGGAATAAGCTTAATTCCAAATCCCTGTTTCCATAATGTAATACTGCCTGTACACAGACCAGTGAAGACACATTGAGTCAAACTGTGTGCAGTTTGTATCCCCTCAGCATTAGAGATTAAACTACATTAACACGTTGCTCCTTTGGTCTCAGTGGTACATGGTCTGATTACTTAAAGTGCAATACCAGTTTCTTTTCAGTTTTTCACAAAGACAAGTCTCTGGATGTAATGGTCTTTTTTTTTTCTCATGGGCTGCGTGCATTTCCCTCAAGCATACTATGATTACAATTTCTATTTTCCCTCAGCATTCTTTTTCTCTGTCACAGTTAAGGAGAGATCATACAATATCTTTCGTGAAAAAATTCCAGGGATAAATATCCCACGGCAGCAACTGCCTCTGTCTTTTCCTAAACTTCCACTATCTGCAATTTGTACTGCTGGCCAGTTCAGCATGTTGAAAGGAAAAACAAGAAAAAAAACGAATGAATTAATAGAATGCCTCCACAAGCCAATGCATCCCCAAAGCGATTCTGTGATCAAAATCAGAGTCACGTTCCTAGCACTGGCATTTAACATGGCACACTATTCCCAAGACTTGTGATAAAGTGTAAGGCCGAGGGTAGGAAAGGAAGAGAAAAGAACAATGTAATACAATAATGGAGCCATGTGGAACAGGCATATTTCCCTCTTCTCCCTCAAAGTAGTGCTTGATGAGGAAGAAAATGACTGATCTTCATTTGAATGGCTAATGTCATATTTAGGGTTAAAGTTACATTTTCAGTTTTCTATATTTAGGTCTTATTTTTATAGTTTTGTCCTCATAGCTAATAGTAATTAGCCTGGAAATCAGGTAGGAGCCCCTAACTGAAATCTCCTACGGTCACTGAAAACTCATCACCACTGCTGTTAATTTGTAAACAAGCACCTCTGGTCGATCCATGGGGACCTGATTGTGCTCCAGCAAAGATTTGCCAGGGCAATCAAATAATGTGAACTGACTTTAAATGATAATGGACAGAAGAGAAACACCAACATACTCATACACGTCATCTAAGCGCTGTGAAGTTGACTTGGCTGTGATCGGTTGTTGGACTGTCCAATTGGATGCAGAGGTATTTTTTCTTTCTATGGTTGAAACATGCCAAATAATGAAATCCAAATGTAATCTATACCAGACTCGTGTTCTGTTAAGAATTGAGTTTGGCTATGACAAAGCAGATACTTGTAATTATAGTATACTGTAACAGATACTCATAGTATGGGAGAATCGCACCAAGCTGTGTTTAGCTGCACTGCCATGGTCTGGCTTGATAGCAGGGTGGACCGTGGTCAAAGTGTACTCCTCCATTAGTCTCCCCTAATGTCCTTAGAGACCAAGTTGTGCTGAGGAGCAGGGAGACAACTCTGTTTGTAAAGTCTTTGTGTTGGGCTCTCAGTATATTGCTTCTACCTAAATCTCTACAGTTTGGAGTTTAGTTCTTGCTTGTACATTGTTTACTGGTCGCTTTTGGCGATATTGGACTTTTGTTAAGTTACAGTCGATGCAAAATGAAATGTTCCAGCTGTTACTACTTCAAACTGGAACCTCAACAATGGTGAACTCATTGAATTGTATAGATAGTGTGTGAAATGTGTCTCACACATTTAGTGGCGCTTCAATAGTGGTTGTGGTAAATGAATTCATCTTTCTGTTTGACGCAGTAGACTGATGGGCTGTCCATGGCCCACAATAAAAAACAGATTTTTAGCAAAAGGGTATGGGTAGGGTATATGGTTAGTTAAGGTATTAACAAACGGCCTAACTAACCGAACTGATGGCCACAACTACTTTGATCATCAAGTATGTATGAATATACTATATTAACGTGACATCATTTGTATGATTGTATAGTATATGAATGTGACACCACGTGCCTGTACGCCTATTCAGTATTTGTTACAATTACCATGTGTCCATGTGTACGTATTCTGTATAAATCACTGTGTGTGTGAATGTGCACATGGATCAGCAGAAGTTTACTGTGAATCCAGGCGTGATTAAGCGTCGGGAGATTTTGGCACAGCGTTAAAGAAAAATCCAAAAACACAGATGGAGTTGCTTTTTGCTGTGTGTCAACCTGGCACTTGGAAAAGACTAAAGAAACAGGACATGAAAGACAAATAAGGGAGAAAAATAGCAAGGATTAATATGATAAATGATGAGAGGAAAAATAACAAATGGTAGAAATGCAGTGAGTTGAAAGAAGAATTGAGATAGTAGAGTTATTTGAAGCTTGAAACGTGGAGTGTTGAAAGTGTGTTAAGGGTGATTTTGACTCATAGTTACTAAGGTTTTAGTTTTTAATCAGTAACAGAAAAAAAAAACACATTATTTTTTGTTGTTTAGTTTTTTCTTAAAATAACACATGGGCATGGAATACAAAGTTGGATCCAGACACCTGGTATGCATGCCACCAACTTCATATTTTAATATTTTCCATTAAACATTTTATCCAGTGTAGAAGGTAAATTAAAGTGATTTATTGATCATGATTAATGACATTATTCTAGAATGACCATGATCAGCTCAGAAAGCTGTCACAACTGGTGACACATCCACTTTCTGTAGAATTAAGGATTCAAGGATTCAAGGATTCAAGGATTCTTCATTGTCATTACTACACATGTTGGTACAGGGGAAGGAACGGAAATGGTTTTCTCTGGTCCCGTTTCAAGCCATAAGTAAAAAAAGAAAAGAAAAAAAAGACACGTATAAATATAGAAGAGTGTAAATATAGAAGAGTATAAATATAGAGAATGAAATTGGCTAACTGTACAGTGTATACGCAGTTATTATAGACTGTAAATGGTAAACGGTCTTGTGTTTGTTATATAGTGCTTTTCTACCTATTGATACTCGAAGCTCAGCACCCAAAAGTGTCAGTGTCTTGCTCAAGGAGCCACAGCCACACCTAATGTGTTAGCAGGATGACAAATTACTAGAAACTTTAATCTTAAAGTATATTTCTGAAATCAACGTAATAAATCTAAAGTGATCCTAACAACCTCTACACCTTTCTTCCAAGGTGAACCTAATGAACCTAAACATTAATCTGTGATAGCAAAAGCAAACTGATAGCAGATGAATCAGTGAGACATTTTCAGATGTGGATTAATGTGTCTGAAAGTGTAAATATCCACTATTTTTTAAGATAATTTTATATATACAAACCAAAATATTTATTGTTCCATATTTGAAATAAGGATTTCTTTTCTTTTTCTTGGAATGACTTGGAATGTTTTTTTTGTTTGTTGTTTTTCCAAAATGGGCCATTGCCACTGATGGCTGATTCCAGTTCCATAGTAGCTCAGTTTGCAAGCTTTCTCCAACCAAGTGCCTCAGAGAAATGTATGTGCCTGTTATTTTTAAGAGGTCAAGGCAGAGAGAAGGTAAACCAAATGAAAGTGTGACTTTTTTCCCCTCGATTTGTTGTACAACAAATCTTCACTACAACCACGCTGCTCATCACACTGAGGGAAGACTTCCCTAAATGTTTAATGACATTGGGTACAACCAGAGCTTTGAAAATGTGCTGTTCTTTTCATTTCCTTTCCCTTCGCCTTTTTTCTTCGTTAGCCCGTCCTATGCTAATGCTGCTGAATGTCTCGCAGCGTGTCCTGGAGGGAGCTGAGCCAATTGTGCTTTTACTAATGTACCAACGATAATTGAGAAAATAGTTCTTCTTTCTCCTGCTGTATTTCAGCCTATGATTTTAGATTCCCCCTCTTGCATCGTATGTTCTGATCATGTCAATAACAGTTGCAAAACTTATTGCGTATTTGTGCTATTTAGCTTCATTTGTGCAGTTAGTTAATCAGACCCGTGAAAAGACGGATAATAAACATTTCTGTTATTAGCCTGAAAAAAAGGTGAGACTTACAATACTTAATCCTCACTTGCAGCCAAAACAATAAGTCTCTAAGGGATAACAAGGAAATGAGAAAGACAACAAAAGAGCAAGAAAAAAATTAGTAGGATGCAGAGCTAACATGGCTAACAGTAAAATCTGTATCTGTGTGTGAAATGCATCTGTGTGATAAAAGAACGTGTATGGCCCACGGCTGGCAGTGCTACTGCATCGTGTTGCACAGGGTGAATCTGTGACCTGTACTCCCAAAGGATGCCAAAGATCAAGAGGCTGAAGCCCCCCCAACTGCAGCCCATCATGTTTAACCTCACCTCCCCTTTGGACTCTTTGCACTGGGCGTGTAGGCTACTGTATGTACATGTAGCTGTGTGTGTGTGTGTGTGTGTGTAATGGATCAGTGCTGGAGTGATGGTTAAACCCGGAGGAGGAGGGGTGACTTTAATCCTCAACTTTCTACCCCCAAGGTAAGACTGAGAGGATAAGAGGAGAATTTAGCCAGGCCCCTGTGTGTGCGTGTGTGTGTAGTGCGTTTGTGTCCATGCAAGTCTTGGGCTTGGCCATAGAGAATGAATGGGTTTAGTACTGCGGCCGGACAGAAAAATCAATGCTTCATATGAGGAGGCTGCGGGGGTTAGGCCTCCGTGTTCATGTCAACAAGGCTATTGGTTTTCTTAATACTCCAAAGTTGGCGTTTCCCTGCTTCGGGAGGGCCGGTGAGGTGACTTGTGTGGTCAAAGCTTAACAAAGGGATCCTGCCTTCTAGCCTTTGCTGTACTCTTCAGCAGAGGGAAGCCGAGCCAGGATTAATTACCAACTGTGCCGGCTGGATATTAGTTGTTGTTTTCTCCCATTGTCACATGGCGCCACTGGACTGATGCTGTTGGAAAGTGCTGGTGTGCTGCAGAGCAGTGGGCTAATACTGTTACACAAAGTAACACAATTAGACGTAAAAGTGGTAGAATCGTGGTGTGGAATCACACTGCCCCTCAGTATGGCTTTTACAGAACCATCAATGACCATAATTCTGCCTGTATATGACAATAATAAAAAGACAAACTACCAACCAAGCAAACATTTAACTCAACACAGATCCATGCAGATTTAATATAAAACATACAAATACATTTTACATTGACTTTGTTATCGTGTAAGCCAAATGAAAAGAAGCAAATCTTCATTGTGAAACCACTAAATATTGGGCATGTTTGCTGGAAAAAACAAAACACAATTGATTAACAATGCTGCAAGTAACAGTTCTTTCAAAACATTTACCAGCAGTGAAGTAACAGTAAAACATGAATTGTACTTATTGTACTGTAACTGTCATTGTGCCTACAATTTTGAAATAGTGTTTATTTACATTTTTTTTCCAGTTTTTATGTTTTTTTTTCTTGTTCTACTCTGCTACATATTTGACAGATTTATGTCAATTCTCCCTTCACTACATTTATTTGACGCATTAACTTTTAGAGTTTTAGATTTAGAGTTAAGGCCATAATTAGAAAATAAATACTCACAAATATAGAACATTATTTTGATTAGTGCTTGTCAATACTAAGAACTTAGTAAGAACTTTATAAACCCGGAAGAAACTCTGCTTAATTATCAGTGCATTACTATTTTCTTACAGGGCTGACACAGAATCTCTGTGCACTGTACAATTTGTGTTCTGCAATATCAATATTATTCTGTTTTATTCTGTAATAAGCCACTAGTATTTGATACCATAACACTGGCCTAGGCTATCCTGCAGCACATTTTTACTCTTAAAACATTAGCTATATTAAGCTACGATTAAATGTGGAATTTTAATTAAGTAACATTTGGACTTCCAACACTGTTAATAACTGGTTATTAACTGTGGTGAAATGAATAGTGTCAAACTGTGAGCGAGAATATGCCCATCTAATGTTAAGTCTCCAACTCAAATCTTTTTTAAATACTTCTCTTTTCTTTTTTTTCCCTCAAGAGCTTTTCCCATATTGTTTCGCACATTCACACACACTCGCGGCCCCGTCGTTAGCGACACTGTGCTACAGACAGCAAACCTATGGGGAGGGGTCTGTGGGTCGGCAAAGGCAGGGCAAACCCAGCCGTTGAGCATTGCTCACCCAGAGCAATCGGATGAAAACGCAGTGTAGATGTAATTTGTTTTCAATGGCTGTTTCAAAAGAATAATTGTGGTGACACTGGCCGGTCGATAATATGGATTTTTGTTTTCGAGTGCAGTGTGTGTGTGGCGCTAAGAGAGGGTAGGAAATACAACGCTGCAGACCCAAATACAATAAAAATGGATTGTGGGTGTGTGAATGTGCATGTATGTGTGTGAGGTTGTAGGTATTTGCAGGTCTGGTAACCATCACTGGGCCCTGGGCATCATTGGAAGGATTACTAAATGTGTCCTATGGGCTAGCAGTATAGGCGGTACGCTCTCTCTTTCTCTCTCTCTCTCTCTCTCTCTCTCTCTGTGTTTGCCTTTGTTTCCTTCTTTTATTTCAGGGAAAAACACTGACTTGCCTTGAATAAACTCACTTAAGATGAAACACAGCTCACAGAGCAGAGAGGCCTGGATAAAACTGAACACAAACCTGGCAGGGCAGAGTGTGTGTGAGAGAAAGAGAGAGAGAGAGAGAGAGAGAGAGACAGACAGTTGGGGAAATACCACACATAGAAATGTGAACATCTTCATCAATATAAATGTTTCAAAATACTCCCACCACCATGATTTATGCTGCTTCCGAAATGCCTTCAGTTTAATTAAATGAGAGGAAACAACTCAGTCTATTGCATACAAATCAACATACACACAAATTTAAAAAATGTATTTATTTTTTGTGATTTTTTTTTCTTTGCATCTTCTGTCCATTTCTACTGAAACCTCGTAGCATGAATTGTATCACTACTAGTATGCCTTGTATACCAATATGCTCAGATGCAGTTCAGTACATACATATACTCAAATAAAAGCTCAATTACGCATATTATTTAATAGCATGCTTTTATTTGACTATAATTTTATTTAAACTGTGATAAAAGTCAAATATTTCTGTACGCATGCCTTTGAGCGTGTGTATTTGCAACGGTTTCTATAATCCATGAACACATTATAAAATCTTTTTTTGACAGTGACCAATGGCACTGTTTCTCATAGAAATACTCTTCTTCCTCTGGTTAATTGATGAATTTTCTTACTTATGAATGGGCTAATATGTTGCTCGTCCTCCACTTTACCTTTGTCCTTCTCCCCTTTCCCTGATCTCCTCCTAAGGCTCATCTTGATATGGCTTCGCTGGTGCCAGATAATGGCCACTTTGACCATTTGCCAAATCAGACACTGTTTTGCTGGGAGATGGAGTCGGGGCAATTCTAATTTGTCAGAGGAGGCGGAGGTGTGTGTGTGTTAGCGCAAGTGTGGACATGGCCGTGTTCATTGGAGGGGTGGGATAGTGTGACATTAAATGAGTGAAGGTAGATTTAGACAGCACACTGGGGCTGCCCGGAGAGGGAAATACAGTAAAAGGACATTATTCCTCTGTAGTCCAAGCCCTTGCTGACACTCTCTACACCACCTCCCCTCTCTCTCTTTCTGTCTTTCTGCACTATTCCCTTGCCGCGGGTGGTCACCAGAGACCAGACTGGGGCTGATTTATTCCCCCTCTCTCCTGTCCTCTGCCTGACTGCTTCTGCAATGGAGAAATTTCCTTTCTCACTCTCTCTCTCTCTCCACAGCGGCAGTGGTACTAAGGCAAGGAAAGCAGGGGAATGAGAATAGGAGACCTAACATTAGAATAGAATGTCGGCCTCCCTAATACACTGTCCGACCCTGTCTATTCCCACTTTCCCCACCCTGCAGGTTGCCTCTCGCCAACTATGTCTTCCTCAAGGACCATCTATGTGGTGAATATGTGAGGACATCTACAGAGTTGCACAGTTATAAGCAAAAAGGAAGCTAAAAGAAGATTTAATGCCTTGATCCTATCTTACCTTCACTCAGCAGACCCATCTTGGCATGAAGCGGGCATGAATGTGAGATTGTCCGTTTTGAAAAGTTAATGTCACAGATATCCTCTATCCAATGTCAGAAAAGTGAAGGGGGATTTTTTTTGACATGCTAAGCATCATTTAGTTAGAAAAAGTATGTAGCAGTACCATTAAATGCTTTAGCCATATCTACATAAAGCAGTGAGTTTTTAGAAGCATGGTTACACTTGTTATACCAGCCAGTGTTGGGCTAATTGCCAGGGGGATGCAATAATTCTACAGATGGTAACAGATGTGAGGGTGCTCAACAACAACTTGAAAAGGATTTCTCCAGTGGCCGGTTTGTGAGAAGGATTGAAGTGGGCTTCTATTCAAATATGCAGATGGATACATGCAGATATCTGAATGCCCAATGTGCACACTCATACTTTCTTAGTCCTCCACACACACAACATTTTAGAACACAAGATATAACATTAAAAAGAAGGCTAACTACATACCGGAACTGATGTTAAATGATTAATCTTAAAGACCTGAGGCCTCATGTACGAAGACTTGCGTGGATTTCCTTGTAAAACGTGGCGTACGCTCAGATATAGAAGCATTTTTCTTTGTGCATTCCAATCGAGTGTACCCGACCCCTCCCTGTCCACGCCCCTTTTAAATATGCAACTCCCTGTCTGTGCCCCTTTTAGATATACAAATTATATTTAAAGTGACCCTGCACCTGAGATTCCCCTCTCTGCACGATCAGAAAATGAAAACATAAGAATGAGTAAGATGGGAAAAAAGAAGAACTTCACAGAAAGCCAACTGGAGACACTCACGTATCCCTGCCAAATGTTCTTTTTGACACACTGTCCTCCACGTGCATCAAGTTTGGTTAATTGCATTTGTGCATCACGTATGATCTGTACATTGATTTCTCAGCATCACCTGTAAGTGTCCAAAGGGTCAATATCTGTAGAAACCAGCGTTTCGTCATGGTGTACGGCAGCCATGACGCTGGCGTAGGCACATGCAAGTTCCTGGACATTTGACTCTTGATACATCTGAATTTTTCTGTGAGCACGAATGTACGGAAAGTTTTTGTACACATGCAACCATCGTACATGAGGCCCCTGATCCTGCCCTTGATGCCATACACACATATATGTCCACATTTTCACTGCACTGGCCAAAGACTTTGGACAATCCTTACTAGTAAGACACTGGCACACACATTATTGATTTTCATTTAGATAACTTAATGTTCACCATTTCAACAATTCACAGGCCCTCGGACACCAGTTTAGATGTACAAGCTTGCCTCACTGAAATCTGGCACCATATCTCTTCTCTTATGCTCCCCTTCGGTCTTAGTCTTTTCAGACTCATTTTTTTTCTCTAAACTTAAGCAGTTCCGAATAAGCAGGTTATAAATGGGGAGTCGAAGCTGCATCGATCAATCAGACTTCGCCCAAACACACTCACGTACACACAAGCTGTACAAATACATTTCCCACCAACATTCTCCTTTTCCGCCCCCAACATCCCATTACCTCTTGGTAGTTGGCCAGTCAAACAGGAATAAAAATTGCACCCCAAACATCATACGTTAAGGGCTGAACTGTTCAACGGGAAGCCTGACAATTCCCAGTGACTTACACGACTCACGGCAGTGCTGGAAATCAAGCTGGTTATGGCGACCACACATCTATAAAGATTGTTCATTTGGTGGAAAACAGGTACCTGGGCAGGGACAAAGAGAGTGAGGCGGAAAGTGTTGTAAATACACAGAGAGATATATGGGTCTGGCTGGCCTAGAGTGGGCCTGTATAGATGTGGGCATGAATCCAAGGAAAGTGTCTCAATGAAGGAACTTTATAGAGTAGGGAGAGCTTATTCTTGTTAAATAAAAGTGCAGCTTGCCATGAACAAACATTATTTCAGTAAGCAAATAAAAGCAGGAGTATATGAAGTGAAGTCAAATTAATCTTAGTCGACAAACATACAGTATCTTAAATAAAAGCAACAGGGATAGATGTTTTTAATGTTTCTTCATAATTTCTTCATAAGATTAATATGAAAAGCCAGTTGGGTTCATGTTTGTAAAATGAGCCCAACTGGCTTTTCATATTCTGGACAAAGCCAGTTAGCCTGAAATGCTTTGCATTTAAGTAAACTTGATTTAAACTGCAATGTGTACGCTACACAGAGCCTAGGTAGTCTAAGCAAGTGGCCATTAGGAACATTTGTAACTTGTATATACAGTAGGGTTGCCAACTCCCTGAAAAATAAATAAGGGACACTTATTTACCACTCATTGGCAGGGCCAGCCGACCCAATTGCCTTCACCCTTCCTGTGTGGTGAATTTTTTTTGGCCCCTTTTTTAACTATTTGACTCGAACCTGAATTTAATTAGAGACAAATTTTTGAGTGATATGTACACATGGAAAACAAATTATTCGACAAATTATTTTTAATACAAAATTAACAGAATCAATTAAATATCTTTCTTATAGAACCTGTCCTGCAAACCTGTATACATTTATATAAAACAATAGTAAGCAGAGCATTCCTCTTGTTATAGTGCAATAAAAATGAGCAGACAGAAAGTGCGAGGAAACCACAGGAAACCAGGAGACTTGTTGCTTTTTTTATTGAACAATTTAATTGTACAAAACCACAAGGTATACAGTAACGATCAGCACATTGGTGACAAAAATGGGAAACTTTGCTGTCTTCCGGTTTCTTCTTCAAAAGCAGCAGTACCTCGACCAATGAGATGAGCGGGATTCACACTGGCAGCTCATTGGTCACAGAGCAGGAGATGGCCTGGGAACAAGTTTACGATAAATTTTCATATAAAGTGCCCTGTTATTCATTAATTCCATTGACATTTTACACACTATTTTTGATTACCACGGTACTACGGGACAAAGTGCGTCCTGTTTCAGCACAATACGGAACGTGTACTTTTGTTTCTAAATACTCGAAACAAGTCAGTGAGTGAGACAAGTAGCATCAAACCGTCAATGATCAAACCGCGTCAGCCATCTGCTAGCATCAAGGATAGCGATTAGCCTAGAACACGGTAACACGGTAGCAGAGAGTTAGTTGGGCATGTTTCAACAGCCAGGCATCATTTGGTCCACCCCAACATGAGCCCCATGCCCATTTTTGGAGTATACGAGATGGGACGGAGGAAGACAAATCCAGCCACCTTGACAGCTGTGGGTGCTGCCCACTTCAGGTATTGTTATCTCGCTCTTCAGATATCCAATGTTAGACGTCACATACTATATGCAGTATAGTCAGTACTTGTGGACATTTACTGAGTACAGTAATCTTTCATTCATTCATTCATCATCTTTTGTAACCGCTTGTCCTGTGAAGGGTCACGGGGGGCTTGAGCCTATCCCAGCTGTCATCGGGCTAGAGGACAGGTGTTCCTGGACAGGTCTCCAGTCTATCACAGGGCTAACACAGAGAGACAGACAACCATTTACACTCACATGCACAGTAATCACAACTGATAAAAATGAGACTATAGTTAAATAGAATGATCTGTATTGTAACATGAGTAGTAACCAGCACACAGATTCACTGAGCATACACACATACAGAGGTGTATGCACAACCATATGAATATAAAGCTGCACAAAGTACATTTGCTTCACTTCATAAATCATAGTATACCCCGGTATCCTGTTAGTTCACTTAGTTAAACTCTCAGTCCCCTGCCCTCACCAAACACCCGCTCATTTTAGCCTTTTTTCTGCCTGTCTCTTTCATCTTTCTCCCAGCTGTCCCCTGAGGTGATGGACGCTTGCAGATGAAAGAATGAAAGAAGACGAGTCATACTGAGGACAGCTCCTGCTGTGCTCAGGCCAACCACACCACACACTGGCTGACTGGCCACTACTTAGTAAGTAAGAACTGTGTACACACCCACACACACTGCCCTGCCACCTTTTGTTCTATCACCCTTCACTGCCATCATCTCCGGGATACGTTAAATGAGTCTGGCAGCAGGGGGAGAAAGGGGTTGACTAAGAAGAACATCAAGGAAGTTGGAGCCCTGACAGAAGCAGAAGGTATTGTGGGCGCAGGAGGTTGACGTGAGCTTGACATGACAAGTCCTGGCACTCTCGCATGTATTAAAAGGTCGAGACTGGACACATCAAAACAGGAAACCGAGAAGGCAGAAAAATGCAATAGTGACGATGGGCATAGGGGGACTTCTTGTGGCAGTTTTTGACAGCTTGGTGAGCAAAATGAACCCTCCTCACATTGACTGCATAACCCCACCTGACCTGTTACAAAGTATGCATGCTGTTGCAGGAGAGAAGTGTGCTTTAATAAATGAGATTACATTATAAGGACATGGTAGGTAACTGCAGCCCATTTCTAAGCAGGTCAGAGTTACACAACTGTGGCAAAACAAGCAAGCAGTGTGCATAAAAAAATGTTTCTGTCCAAGAAAATGAGAATCTGTAACAGGAATAAAATGTACAAACCTCGTTATTATCAGCCATGTCATTTTTTAAATTTTCATAATCACAAGCATGAGCCCATCCATGAGTGATGTATGGATATAACTGGATAACTACATTAGCAGCATTGCATACTTATCACTCCTCTTGCCAGATTAAAAAAGACTTTTAAGACCCTTTAGTGACTTCAGTGACTACTGATTTTGGGCAGACCGTATCTCTAATCTCTTGGGGAGGGTCAATATGTAGATAGATGGATAGATAGATACTTTATCAGTCCTAAACTGGGAAACTTCACAGATGCAGCAGTGTCGAGTGTCTGTACGTTGTTGCTGCAGCTGTGAAGTTTCCCAGTTGCAGCAACAATGTACAGACACTCAACACCATACATAACCTAAAACGGTAAAAGACAAACAAAACTATACACACAATATTTACATACAAGAATTATAAAATAAGTGAATATTAAAATAAATGAATAATTGAAAAAAAAAATGCAATGAAATTAAATTAATTTACAACCAGTAACCAAACAACCGTGTGCAAATGTGCAAAAACAGTAGTCCAGAGTGTCATTTGTCACACACAGATGAGGAGTTGTATAGAGTGATTTCTTGAGGCAGGAAGGATTTCCTGTAGCGTTCCTTGAGACAACAAAGTTGTCTGGGCGTTCTGGATAAGGTGCTCTGTTGTCTTTCTGTTGTGTGGTGGAGAGGTTAGTCAGGGTTATCCACTGATAACAATATGTTCAGTTTCCTCCTCTCCACCACCACTTCAAAAGTTTCCTGACTGCAGCTAATGACAGAGCCAGCCTTCCTGATCAGTTTGTTCAGTCTGTTGGCATCACTGGCTGCAACGCTGTTCCCCCAGCAGACCGCAGTAGAGAAAAGGGTGCTGGCCACACCAGACTGGTAAAAGCATCTTGTCCAGCATCTTCAGTCAGTCTGCTGCAGCCCCTCTTGTACACAGCTGTATTGTTGGTCACCAAGTTCAGTCTGCTGTTGATGGTCACTCCCTGGTATTTCTCAGTGAATGTGCAGTTATCCTGCTCACTGTGGGTGGAGGAGCCCAGTGGCATGTTCAGCTCACCAGTGATCACCAAACATGAATGAGCTGTAAATGCATATTTAATAACCAATCAAAACTGCTAGCTCAATACCTGAGGAACTCTAAATAATCTGTATGAACTACTACTACTACTAATTTTTTCACTTGATTTACAACTAAAGAGTTTACACCTGCTGTGTTCTGTGTGATCCATGTACAGTTTATGATATATGTTTGATTTAATTCCCACTTTCAAAATCTGTCTCACTTTTTGGCATGTCCTAAACACAGTCTGGTGTCAGGTACAAGGGTGCTGAGGACAGATTTGCTGCTTATGTTGCATTTCAGGGAGTAAGAACCTGAATAAGCTTTTAGCTCCAGTGTAATGCAACTTACAGTGGTGTTTGTGTGTAGACTCTCTGGCTGTATGTGTGATTACAGTGTGTTCCCTCTTTTATACGGACTCTGTATACAGACTCTGATGGACTTCACACCCTGGTAGAGTTCCTGGTGTTAACAGGGTTTAGCTGACAGTGTGCGCTGATGAGAGAGACAGGTAGCAAGTGAGAGGAGAGTAAGCATGTATTGGTTGACAGAAAGTGTTGGAATTCTGTTCACTGCATGTAGAAAGTGCCATTGCATGACAATGTGGCACTATGGGGAAAGGTGGTCTCACCTAACTGAAGACAAAACAATTGTTTTCTGTCCTATGTGCAGGCTAAACCTTGGTGCACTGGTGTTTCAGTGAAGATTGCACTTGCCTTCAGACTACAGGGAGATGATAAGATGATAACCTCTGTAGCAGTTGTTTTATTCTGCATTTATTGCATCTGTCTTTTTAAGAAAAGCCAAAGTTTCCTGGTCATTACTTTCCTTATGTTAAGACAAATCTGCATCCGCTATACTACGTACTTTAGCAACTGAGAACTTTGTGTTCTTAACAAAGTTAAAATGATAACTTTGTAAGCACAGATGGAGATACTGCACAGAAGCATGGTTACTTACATTATCATAGCACTATTTTCTCTTTAACCAGGAACAATTCTCCAACACTCCCTTCTAAAGACAGTTTTGTATATTTTATGGTTGAAATATTTGCTGTCTAAAAACTTTTACATTGTTTGCTCTCCTCTTGCTTTTATTACAGTGTCGAGTCGTGATGATCCCTCGAAGATCTATGGGAAATAGTTTTGCTGCTAGAAACATATATTAAATAAACTACCACCCTTATAGTACATACATAGCAAAACAACTGAACCACATGCTTTCTGTTATTAGTGCTGGCGGTGGGGATTTAAATAGAATTATGTTGTTCTTTAACAAAAACTTGGACGTACACTTTCACATGAAGTGTTTTTTGTTTTTTTTTAAATGTATCTAATTTTCTCTGGGATTCATTCTAAGGAGGTCAGGATTGCCCACTGAACATCATCCTACAAGGACTGTTTTTCTCAAGACTAAACATTTTCATGCTTTTAAAAGAACAGTTCTCAAGTAATTCTGCTTTAATTTTGCATCTTCGCTTTGATTAGTGATGGAAAAATTAATATCCATCTAAAAATATTATCAACAAAACGGAACCATTTGCTTATTTTCCTAGTACGATCATTTTACTGCAAACAAATAACTGTGGTTGTTTGCACGCGAAGTTTGCATAGTATATTATTCCCTCAGTGTTTAGGACCGCTGACACACACACACAAAGAACCTGTGAACGAGGGAAGCAGGCTAGCTAAGCCTTAGCATTCCCAGCACGGCACAATTAAGACTGAGCGCTAACAGACACTCCCAGTTTAACCACATTACTCTTAAAAAATGTTACACAAACCAGAGACATCTCTGACAGCGCAACATTATCCCCCCAGTTACAATTAATTACCCACACGTCCTCCCCATGCATCCCATTTACATATCTTAACAAAGACAGGGAGATCTGCCAGTAGGGGAAATACAGGTTAGTTAGGCATGCCAGGGAGCATGCTGGTGTGTCTGTGTCTGTGTGTGCTCGAGTTTATGTGTGTGAGCCTCATGCTGAAATGAGACTGATAAAGAAAAATAACAAAAAAATAAATAAATTAATAAAAATCTGCAGGTCAACTGCAGATACCTGGCTAAGAAAAGATTACTACGGAAAACACATTCCTAAAACTTCCGATTTTTTCCAGCTTCTTTTTCTCTGTTCTTGTAGATATCATAATGCATATAAAGTACTTCTGTGTGCGCATTTGCAAATAGACAATGCACTGACATTTAAGTTCTGGTACCGGCAGACTTTGTCTCTGTGTGTGTTTTCTCTTTCTTTCTCCTTTTTCTTCTCCATTATTTTTACCTCTTGTTCCCTTCTGTCTCTCATTTATAATGGGGAGAGGGAGGCTGTAGATAAAAGAGGCGAGCAGGGAGACAGAGTGAGCGGTCACACTTTGTGATGCTATCTGCTACCCACAACGCATTGCAAGTGGACGCCTGACATGTTCTATACATCTTTCCACTCTGGCGCTCATTAAACAAATGCCCGTTGATATATAGCTCTCAAGAAATGAATTTTTACCTCTGTGGGCTGGGGACCTGCTCTCTCTCAGTCCTTGCTTCCCCTGTGATCTCTGGGGTCCATGAAAAAAAAAAAACACACACGCAAATACAAACACACACTCGGAGACTGTGCAAACTCATACAATCCAAAAACAGAGATAACAAATGTAACCATGAACATACTCACCATGTACACACTTGTTATTTTCTCCCATAGTGCTGATATCACCTGGGTATGACCAGTTACCATATGAGGGCTGGATGCCTGCACTGTAAAACAATGAAGCAGATATGATTACCCTGATATGCCGTATATATATATATATATATAACAACACACACTGGAACCCATTTGCTACAACCAAAGCCTCCCCCGTCCGATGACTAAATGCGCTGCTTTGCCATAATGTTGATATGGAGCAGATAGATTTGAACAGATTCATTTATTATACATGTTATCTTCTGTACGTTCATTCCTGTTAGAGATACGTTAGAAGTTGAACCTGGTGAAAGTTAGTTTTCCCACCTTTTTATATTCAGGAATTGAGTTTACAGACCTTTTTAGGTGGGCATAAATCATCATGACCTGGATCTACAGCATACACCACAGAAAGTGCTAGTCCTGTGAAGATCTCTTTTAAGAGAAACTTCACATTTTTGGTAAAAACACATTTTTGGTGTGCCTTGTAACTTAATAATGAACCATATGCGTGTCAGGTTAGTTTATGCCAGGTAAAACGAGCCTCTAGGAATCAAGCATCACAGGGCTTCTGATTCTGAAAATCTTTTAACGCCTCTTGTATCACTGAGATACCCACCAGGTGTCCTTTGGTCATAGGGTCTTGACAATGGGTTTGGAGTTGACTCCAACGTTAACCCATCCGCAGCAATATTAGACACTGTTGCGTTCATGACCGCTCCAAAGTCAGTGGTGGATCCATGTCTCACAGACTTTTACCCTTGCCTGAAAAGGAGTGACATCACTGCAGAACATATGGTTAGGGCCTCATGGTATCAATAGGGCTATAGATTAAGGTTAGAGCAAATAACAAGCAGCAATTAAAAACAAACAAAAAATAACAGATGAAACAAATACCCAATTGGCAGCAAGAACAAACTGAGGGAATGCAGACTATGATATGGTCATTAGACTAGCGAAAACTAAGCCATTCTATACGTTTGTAGTTTTAGAGAAACTCAGAAGTTGGTATGGACATTCTAGACGACAGTTTGTGGTGCTGTTAAACTGGATCGAGTTAAACACTAAAGTGTTTCAGTTACTAAGCTTAACCCACTGACTAAAATCAGTGTCACACGAACAGTTTCTTTAATGTGACGTAACATTTGTAGTATATATAATACAATTTTCAGCAGCTTGGTGCCGTCTATATGGGTAACACATAGCGCCATGTTCTATCAGCGTGCTTCTTGTGATTTTACCACATTATTTCACCTTGTAATGCCAGTAAAACACCACCGCACCGTGTCCTATTCCTAACCAATGTGCCTGTAATTTTGTAGTTTTAAAAAAGTCAAAATGCCTTGACGGTGGACACCAAATTCACTGTAGATCCAGGAATATGAGGACTTGTACGGTTCAGCTGAGCAGTCCAAATAAGAGCTGTCCAGAATAGCTATGCCGGTTGACTGTATTAAGACCCACATCTGAACCTTCTGGCCTTCACACCTATTGCAATCCTCACAAAATAAAGGTTTTGCCTGGCATTTGCGTCTTCCGTTTGATTCCAGACTCTTGTCATTTACTGTTTAAACAGAAAACAGAATTGGCTTTTTAAAACAACTTTCTAGGTTATTTTTCCTTGAATGTCCCCAGAGGATGGAAATTGTTAATCGATTAATAATTTCTTCCTGTAACCTTTATGTCATGGCATTTTTCAAATGTTAATGTAAATTTGATATTTAACATGTATATCCAGTAAACATAAAATGTTAAATGGCACCCAAAAGATTATCCTGAATACTGAAAAAAATCCATTGTTTTTGCTGCATACTGGACAGCTGAGAGTTAGTGGGCATGCCCAGCCTAGTTTGCCCTTGCATGCATTTGCTCAGTGACTGGTCGCTCTCATTAAAGCTTGCTAATGCACTTGTAAAACAGTCAGCAGAAACGATAGATCACTGCATGTGGCAGAAACAAGGTGTGCACATGGGGGGCAGCTGAGGGAGGGGGAGGAGTGCAAAAAGTAAAAGGGGGTGTCTGTGAGAGGGAGAGCAAAAGTGTGAGGGGGAAAAAAGAGGGATGGGGTGAGAGAGACGGGCTGAAGAAAGAAGGAGGGCATATGAAAGAGAGGGAGAGGCAGAGGCACAGAGAGAAAGAGAGGTGGTATCGGGTGGAGGTGGATGCTGGTCAGTGGAGATGTCGGTGGCCCATTAATCTTGGCCTCTTCCTGCCTAGTTATTGTGTATTTCTTTTGGCCAGAGATTGATTGTAGCAGGGGAAGATGAATTTGCCCGTGGACCTTCTTTTCTCTCTTACACTCTTTTGTTTTTTTTTCTAACTTCTGATGCTCAGCCAAGGTGATAATGCTCTCTGTCTCCATCCCTTCTGGTCCCCCTCCTCTTTCTACACCCCCACCCTCCCCTTTCCTGTTTTTTTCCCTTTCATTTATTTTAGATTACAATCATCATCTATTGCAGGTTGCAGAAAATGTGTTACTATGGCCAAAACAAATGGAGATCAAAGGTCTGGTTGTCACCGCCTGAGGGCTGGAGTGTGAGTATGGACAGTGACCCAGCTGGACCAAAATGTTAAGGCGGGGGCAACTCCTCGCTCACACGCCAGACTTTCATACCAATGTATGACTCAACCCTTCTGCATTTCACAATCTTGTGGGTAAGACTCACGCTGAAATTATGATGATACCCAAAGCTAATTTGTGGGTGCACTATATGTGGGCATTTTCAGGTGCATCTACCGGTGTGCATGATAGGCTGTTTAGAATGTACTGTAACTCACACTTGCTATTATATGCAACATCATAACCATGCACATACAATATTAACCTGTCTTATCGTACACATTCACTATCATATTATCCTCTACGGGCTCCTGTCCTCTGCACAACAGCAGTAGTTTTTCTTTGTCCTGAAGTTGCTAAAAAATCAATTAATGCAGCTTTGAAAATTGAATTTCCTTTCTGCTTTGTGGAGGAGAAGTAAACAATCTTGCTTGAAAATGTTTCTTTAAAACATTATAGCTTATAGCCTGAACTTTGCAGACAGCACTATTGAAGGAGAAACACAGTTTGTTGTTTCTTGTAAAAAAAAAGAAAAAAGAAAGCTGTTCACTAAAACTACCGCAACAGTCTCTCATACTGCAGTCTTGTGACAGTGTAACATGTGTTTGAACATAAGTGTGGCCTTAATGTGGCCATTGACAGACTTAAAAGTCTCTGAAACCTCCGCGCTCCCATGCATGTGTTACTGCTGTATGAGTGCCAGATCCGCAGGAATGTATTCCCTGCTCTGAATCCTACTTAACCTTGTGACTTTACCACGGCCAAACATATGCTCCATACCACAGGGACATCCCCCTGGCACACACACAGTCTCACACGTACGGATCATGAGGATCAGCCTTCCCTCAACCACCGTCATATTCCCAAACTGGTGTTACTGTATAATCAGTGTAGAACACAGATGGGTTTTGATGTCATCAGATATTATTCTGTACCGCTATCCTACTGAGAAGAGAAGTACTGTATGTTAGAAGTTTTAGATTGTAATTTGTGCACAAGTTACTTAAGATAATTAGTTCCATCAGAGCTAAACAAATCATTAACACGGTTTATATTAAAACTGAAGTGTCATAAAATGTCTTATGGGCTCTATTTCACCCTTCATGTTGGTTGCTGTGTTGCCGTGTTTCAGAGTGGTCACGTTTGCAGAATTCCTGCTTCCTGTCACTGGGCATTTTTTTTCTACATCCTGGCTGAAACAAGTCTTAAAATTAAACCCCAGTGGTGTGCTACCAGACTCATATTGTGATAAGGTTTGGCTACGCCAGGTTCATTTTCTCTTGTTTACTGGGAACAAATCAACTGTGCTTATTATGGATCCAGCCCTATCACAGCTGTCAATAGAAATTTATATTCTACATTAACCTAATGAAAAAAACATTTATTATTGTTAGCTGATAAGTTACTCTAAATACCTTTACTTGGATCACTGTATGTCTTGAATATGTGTTTCCTGAAGCATAAATAATCATGATTTGAGCACTGCAGCCATATATATGCCTATATCTTTTGGGGGTTGCATTATGGCCCTTGGAACAGTGTTCAGAACAAGTTACTGAGATATACAGTATAAAGACAAAGCCAAGAAACAAAAGGCAGCGGATATTCTTACAGACCAACGACATGAGTCTTAAAGCAACTGTTTTCAGTTTAGTTCTGCTTCCCCATCACTTGTGAAGTTGCTGAAGTTGACTGTGTCCGTGTTGCAGAATTTGTGTTTTATATTTAAACATTAAGGTCAAATGATTCATTCATTAGTGCTCATAGCAAACATGTGTTTTACACACACATGTTTCAAATTCAGGATACTATCTTTATTTATTTAGTCTTTCATGAAATTGAAGCAGCTTTCTGGTCCAAATCTTGGCCATTCATTTGTCACATAGAATCATTCGCCGTTGTTTTGCTTCTTCTTTACCATTCACCATTTTTCCTTAAAATTCTTATACATCTTTTTATCACTTGGTCAGTAATGTGCATTGTGAATAGAACAATAATATATATATATATATATATATATATATATATATGCAGAAGAAGTGTATTAATAGACACTCAACCTTCTCTTTAGTTTAATTGTGTATTACAGTACAAACACCAGCATGCAAATGGGACTTTCTTTCTGTGACAAATATACACTAAACACGTTCATACACACCAACAAAACTTTGAAAGTCACATAAACTGGGAGGAGGCACATATACCTCCCCTATTTTTCCTCTCCTGACATTATTTTGTGTGTGTGTGTGTGTGTGTGTATGAGTGTGAGCGGTGTTGACCTTTCTGCAACGTTGCCCCGTATTCACTGGTTGTCAGCACAGTCTCTGTCCCAGGCCATCCGTCTCTGCCACCAGTCAGTCCTCCAACCAATCCTCCACCGTCCCATTAACACAAACACGCAGACATGCATAGACATGCACATTCTTACATGTACGACACACATGCTCACGTGTGCACACGCAGCGCACACACTCGGGCAAACAAACGCACACTCACACACATGCACACACGCGGGGCAATTCTCCATTGTCCCATTAGCCCAGGATGAGGTGCTCTGCTCTGCTTTGAGCCTGGACTCAGCCTGGCTAGCCTGGGGGATCATTAAGGCCTTGCAGCACGCACACACACACACACACACACACACACACACACACACATATGCCAGGGCTGTAGTAACGGGCTGAAGGAGTCCAGGTGGCCTGTTGTTATTTATAACAAAGGAAACAACGCAGCAGAACCAGCTGACATCAGGCCCGGGTGGACCTGGGACGAGGGGGTGTGTGCGTATGTGAGGATTTTTTCTACTTATTCCACTATTTGTGTGTGAGGGAAGGAGATCACTGAAGGACAGCTCAAAGTGTCTGTCCACCATAAGCCCCCACACCCCACCCCCAGACAGTGGTCTACCAGGACCACTGGACCAGATGTTGGCTCCAGAGCAACAGCAAGATTGATTGGTTTAATTGCCGGCACTTTGCTCTCCGGCGTCTGAATACCTAATGTCAACTTTAAAGGATGTTTGCTCTCTCTCTCTCTCTCTCTCTCTCTCTCTCTCTCTCTCTCTCTCTCTCTCTCTCTCTCTCTCTCTGTCCGTCCAGCTTATATTTTCCCTGTAGCTGAAAAATGTCTTCTGTTTTCTGATCAGTGGGGTGTATGTAGATGTGTGTGTGTGCAGTTTATTGTAACATCTGTTCAACGTCTCCTTGTGATAACGCAGAGTCGTTTAAAGTCATTCATAACTAACACTTTGTGCGTCCTGGCGGCCTCGTCGTTGTTACTTTTTAAACTCTCACTCCCCCTTTTTTTTCCTCAGTCTCGGCCTCATCTCACCGTCAAACCCCCTGACACAAAAATGTTGCCACTACAGGCACTGCTAGGCTGCATTCCATCAGAGCTCTCTGTAAACTTTCTGACAGGAAGGTACTGTACAAGTGGCCAGACTGTTTGTGTGATTTATTAACAAATAATACTCTTGAACATTACTCAGTTAATTCCAACTAAGTCAGTTTAGGTTAAAAAAACACTACAAAAACACCTACTGTATCCTGGCAAAACAAATAAACATAATTTCTAACATTTGTGTTTTGCATTTCTAAATGCAATTAACACTGAACACCTGAGGCTGATGGGAATGTTTTTTGGAAATGACAAGTCGGGAGAAATCAGTCTTATTAAGACTGAGAGACTGAGATGGAGAAGGACATGGACGTCAAGACATTTCCCTCATTAAAAACATAAACCACCTATTGGGACAGACTGAAAAGTCCTGGGACTGCCAAAGGTATTAACATACATTGAAAGCAATAACTGACTGTAAAAATCTGACCTGCTGTTGGCACTCACTGAAATCACAAGATCACCAGAGTCATACCAGTATAAGTTTTTGGCTTAAAGTAAAATAGAAATGTTTGGGTAATCATTTCCTAAACCATCTGATTTATTTTATGACGCCTTGGACTGTCTTGTCCTCCGTGCTGGTTCTGTGTGGATGAATGTTATGTATACTGGTGTTTATTTCATCAAGTTGTGTTTTATTATTGATAGATCATGCCCTCCTAAAACTGGATTGTGCTTTGGCCATTACACGCAGCTTTTTAGTGGGATTGTGTTCTTTCTTGTGTCTGCGTGTGTGTGTATGAGTGCTGGCAGGGTAGGCCAAGGATGGGAGGTGCTTGTCAAGGCCAGAAGCATGGATTCCTGCTCTGCTACACCCACATCCACACTCACCTACATCGCCATGCACTTAAACACACGCCACTACCTTCACCCCCCATATCACGGACCTCTCCACATCTGTCACTCTGGCAAGAGAAAGAGGGAGGGAGGAATAGAGCAATGGAAGGAGAGGAGGGAGGCAGGCAGCAGACAATTAATTGTGTGACCGGTTGGTGAGGCAGAAACACTCAGAGAGAGCAAGACTGAGAAAAAAGAGAAAGGAAGAGAGAGAATAATAAAGTGTCCCTAGTAGGCATTAATCTCCCTCACACTGCAGGCGTGTCAGTGGAGGCTAGCTGGTGACTAATGCCACGTTTTGCATACAGTGGCCACAGACAAGAGCTTGCTCACCAGGCAGCAACACATGAAGGATTTAACTGCCGCTGTGGCTGGAAGACAGGCAGATTTGTTGCAGGTACACAAAAGGGACAGAGGGGGCAATAATTAAAAGTAACATTTTAATATGTAATTTGAAAGTTAGTGATATTTATTTACAATTTGATTTTCACTTAATGCATCATTACACAACATCTGTCAGATGTCGTAATTCTCAAAGCACACTGCCAAGCATAAACAAGTGGGGTTACTGGAGTTTTTTTTTTAGCTGAGTAATGGTATTTGAGACAGAAATTTAAGGGATGTTTAGTGAGTAATTTTGATTGTAATATAGACAGAATAGTGAGGGCCCAGGTTATTATTGCTCTGTACAATCACTGAATGAGGCACAGACTGAACACAACAACTTACTTCCACTCCGGCTACTTCCTTTTTGATAGTTTCCCCACACTTAAAGCATACATCACTGAATGCCTAGCTACTTTGTTGGAAATTCTTTAAAGCAGCTGCAATTGATATAATCAGTTTTAAAGAGTTTTTTCAGTTATAGCAATGAACATACAAATATATGTTACAAGACTCTGTTTATGAGATTCTTCAAGTATTAAAACACTAAATCAAAGTTTTAGTTCATATTATGTGTTTGTAATCACTAGTACACTGCTGTAAACTTTATTAATCATACAGCGTTGCATCGTAGATGACCCAATTACAAGTGACCAGGTCAGTGTATGTTCTTAGCTAACATTTACTCAAGCGTTTCAGGTGTCCACTTGTGATCTGATCACAATTCCTCTATAAGCAAATACCCAGGGTACATGATTTGGGGTGCAGTAAAATCTTGTGAAACAAGTTATCGCATTACCACCATTTCAGAAGCATGAACAGCACCATTTGCTTTTCATGCACATTGTAACATGTTAGAAAGTGTGGAACATAATGAGCTAATCTCTCTCTGGGAGCTCTAAACGTAAATAGTCATAACTTCAAATACTATCAAAGTACCCTGGAAGCATCCATAGGCACAGCAAAGCCACTGCTGCAGTCAGAAGTCAGTTCACTGAGTGGTCTGTCTGTGACATGTTAGGATGCAAGCGTGTTTACACTGGTGAAAGAATATGGTCACAAGCAGCCCAGACCACTTCCAGATGCATTGAGAATGCATCTGGGGTGTATTCACACCTGTACCTAAACTGTGATCCAGTCAGATCCAGTCAGCCATGACACACACTAATAACAGGTGTGAACAGGGAATATTGGAGCTTCAGACATTGCACATTTGCAAAATTTCCATAAGCACAATGTTTGGAACTTAAAATGTGATGTGTCAGTGTCTGCAAATGGATTCCATTGCTTGGAATTCACTACGATCAATTTGTGCAAATTTTATGTTTTCTGTGAATAATTATTACAACATTTGAGTAATATATCATAAGCTCTGCCTGCATTTGACACTTCATATAAATCAGATTTTTAACAGGTTAAGGACTGCTTGGAAAGATCAGATTCCTCAGTTTTGCTATTTCAATTTTATTGTCTTAACTTTATTAGTCACTGTCTCATTTAATTCTCAGCTACTTCAGAGTCTCATAGCCATGACTTTAACATTTATTCGGAGCACCAGATCGTTCTTTATAACTTGTCTACTGCCAAAACTGACAAGGAGATTTCCTCTGCTGAACTCAGAGTGACTTCATAAATTGTTGTTTTCTTTGGCGGAGCTAACAGAGGGGAGAGGAAATGAAACTAGAGACTCTTCTTGATCCCCACATATACCCTCTCACTCACAGACACACGCACTCACGCAAGCACACACGCATGTGCAAGCCCATCATGTTCCAGCACTGCTGAACTGATGTAAATTTTAACTTCAAATGCGCACTTCTTACTAATGCACAGTATTATTGTCGTATTATTATGTGTGTATGTGTCTTTACTCTTAGGCCAAATTCTGCGTTAATGCAGAAGTTCTTTTTGGTTCTCGCTCAGGTTGTTTATTTGCTCCTCATCCTCCTCCGAGGACTCTGAGGCTGAGATGGACAGGCCTCAGAGGTAGAAACAGATCAGCTGGGTTAGGGTTACCACTACATCCCAGCAGCCAGAGGTTTGATCCCAGGACCTACACACTATGCACCGCCCGAATAACTGATCCAACATCCAGCAACGCACTGCTGCTGGATGAAATCCTGTAGCATACTGTATCCATGACAGACCTGCATGGAGATGCTCAGTTGCAGACTAGCAGGATCTGGACACAGAGGAACTGCAGGCTTGCATAGGGCTGCTCATTTTGTGTGGTGTTTACAGGTCAAACTGTAATCAAAGTTAGGTGAGAACCACTTTTTTTTTTCCAGGCTATGGTGTCCCACAAGAGGTTTCACCACATTTGCCACTGTAAATGACCCTGACACTGTAATAACAAGCTGGCTGCCTGCAGCAAAGTCTGAGATACGTGGATGCACTCCCTGCCGATGCCAGCAGGTGTACATGTTGCTGAAGTCAACCGGGGGATGTTGGTGGTCATGGAGATGACAGAGGGACTCCATGGACACATCATTACACATCACCTCCTTTGTACTGACAGAGGAGCTGCTCAGGAGAGAACTGGTCCTGGTTGGCATAATTTGTCCAAACAAGCCAGATGTTCCCTCTTTTTTTTTTTCTCTTTTTTTTTTTTGACTAATGAAACTGCAATGTGCAAGGTCACAAAAGTTGGGGTGCTTGTACAGAATCATATTATTATCAATTATATGAAGTTTGATTAAGTTTAAGTATATACTTCACAAAATATTAGCTTTTGAGTTATACTGTTGCATGCCGTAAACATTTAGTAGTCATTGACTTTGTAATCAATAACCCTGCTAAAATTATTTTGAGAACTTTTCATTATCTCTGTCCATAAATTATATATGCCAAGTTTGGTGAGAACTGGATGAATGGGCTAGGAGGAGTTGAATTTGTCAGTTTCCTTCGCCTGTCTTTCGACAACCTAATTCCAAATTTTGAAGTCAATCTTATAAGGTTTAATGCCTGACTACCAAAAAGACTTTTGTCCAATTTTGACAGTTTTATCAAAATAACAGACTTCCTGTTGGGTTTAGAATATGAGTCCAATTGATTTTATTGTGCGTCCTGATATGTTACATTTGTGACATATTTCCAGATTTTTAGACGCAGTGGGCTTCAGGGGCTGGTCCGTAGATGCCGCTACAGAGCCATTTTCGGGCGAACTAATTTATGCAAATTTTCAGGACTTTTCGTGCATGTTTGACATGTGGAATTTTCGAAAGACCCAGACAAAGAATAATAATAATAAAAAGAAACAGTACGAAAACAATAGGGTCCTTGCAACACCGCTGCATGGCCCTGTTCGGCCCCTGCACTTCATTGCTCGGGCCCTAATAATAATAATAACAGCAATGATAATAAACAGTACAAAAACAATAGGATCCTTGCAACTCCGTTGCATGGCCCCATCGGGCCCTAATTATAAAATAAATATTAAATTTAGGGACTTGAAATAATTTTTTTTTTATTGTTGTTATTTTATTACATTATACTGGGGGAAAAAGAGAAGTACTCGGGGTAAACCCCCGAAACCATATGTTAGTATATACAGTATACCAATGTATACTGTATATACAGTATTGTCACGTGTGTTTAAAGCCTGGTGATGTCTTCAGTGGGATGCCGCTGACTACCATTAAGTGGAAACAATGGGAACAGATGCCAAAGAAAGTTATTTTTGTTTCTTGTGTCTTCGATCAAGGAGACGATTTGTGTTTGGTGGAGTGGTGTCTAATGTTCTCCTCCCTATCATGCCGGTACCGCTTCTCTGTGATGGGGGGTAACTTTATGCCTTTCTTTTGTGTCTTTCCCCGTTGCCATAAACGTTTGGTGCATAGGTGTCCACTGCTGGTTTTGCTGACATAACATGTTTTCTGTATCTGTCATATTCCTTCTCATCCCACTCACGTGGACACCACTTGTTTGTATTGTGAGTGGTTGGTGCAAAATCCAGTGGCAGATATCTTTTTTTCTCTTGCTTCCAGTCCTTTTTGCCATAAACGTTTGGTGCAGAGGTATCCACTGCTGGTTTTGCTGACATAACATGGCTTCTGTGTCTATCATATGCCTTCTCATCCCACTCTTGTGGACACCACTTGTTTGTATTGTGAGCGGTTGGTGGTTTGGCCCCAACTCCTTGGTTACTGTTGCTATGCCTTAGTTGCTATGACTTCGATCTCAATGAACATTCTAAAGGGTTGACCTCTCCTGAATCATGCTCTCTCACTAACTCAGACTACCCCTGATTCAACATATAACACTCTGAAAAAAATAAATAAAAAGTAAACAAAAACAAAATGTTGTCTTGGTGTACCACAACGTTAAGTTGTGAGAACACTGCTGCTAGGCACCTTTTGGCATCTACAATCCACAAAGGCATAGCAAGCCGGGTAGCTTAACCCTTTAGAGATCCTTGGGACATTTTGTGCCATTACGTTTTTAATTTTCAACCCATTTTGCCTCTCTTGAACGTATATGGCTGAAATCTGCCAGAGGCTATTGTTTTTAAACATTTTTAACAATTGTGTCAGTTCCTAAAATTGGCTCCATTGAAAACCATTGAAAATGCACTATATGATCCCACATTTATCTTGAATGAATGCATTTCTTATGTTTCACTGTGGACTACTAGCTTTCAATTAAACATTTTTATAGTTATCTACCAAATTGTATTATTTCCCCTTTTTCCGATTTTCTGCAAGGGTGCCTTTTAACGGAAATGAGTGTGTGTCGCTTTTGACGTTGCATACACTGAAAGTAAAACAAACAAACAAAAAAAACGAAAAGAAAAGAAAAATGTGCAAGGAGAAAGATTCACAAAGTGACGATGGCTCTACATCTCTCTGATGATGAAGAATCATGACAGTCAGGGTATCCTCCTTGTTGAAACAGCAACTACAGATGTGTCTCTAGATAGAGAGGATCAATTAGCAGTGCGTGGTTGTATTTACATTTTGGGCTGTCTGTCATGCTAATCAGTGGCTGATTTATCAGCAAGGTTGTGATTAATGCAAGGTTAGGGCAGCGGGTGGCCAGTGGCTGAAGGTACTAAATGGGTAATACCAGGCAGAGGAGTGGAATTCTTTTCCCTTTCCTCAGTAGGATACTACTATACTATATCTCTTATTACTTACTCTCCATTACCAATCAATCAAAATTTGCATGCTGAAAGAAAAAAAAAGTTGAAGAATAAGGAAGAAAGGAAACATGGTGTAGAAAAGATGCTGTTGTCTTTATGAAGTGTTTTTTTTTTTTTTTTTTGGAGTGAGTGGTAGGAAAGCAATATCCTCTTGGCCTTTTAATCATGGGATGATGGGCCTAGGACCTGTCTCAGTATGTGTGTGTGTCTGAACTGTGGCCTCATTGATCAAAGCCAGTGCTGTTGTGATGGGATAGAGGGACAAGGCTGGCCGTGGACACAACAACTCCTCGGCTCCCTGCCGTCCTCCCCAGTACCGCTTAGACCAGCGTGGTGCCATTTGTCAAAGTTTTATCTGATTCCAGAGGTATTGGATCTATCAGTCATCGAGTATGAGAGGGGAGATTGACCTCCTCTTTGGGCATTTTTCTAAATAAGACCTTGCTGATATTGAAGCGACGTAGTCTGCCACTATAGGTGAGACAAGCATTGTAAAGCAGCACCCATTAGTACCAACTGTGATGGTGTAATTTTATTACAATCACAGGTTTTGAGGATGTGGGGGCAGGTGGGATTTTGAGTTTTGTAAAAGATGTTAAGGTGGTGTCCCTGAGTCTAAGTGGTTTCTTCCCTCTCCCTAGCTTTTAGATTGCCTTCCAGACTGACAAAGCACCTGCCAGACATTCATCAATGATCTCATCCATCTGTCCATCAGCTTGGCGGTTCACTCAGTCATCAACAGGTAATGCCTGGTGCCCAGGCTGGCTACCTGATAATGAAAGATAGGAAAACATCACACATACTGTCACCTAGTGTTAAGCCGCGTATGTGTCCCACTTAAGACAAAACATGCATCTCATGCATTGCATTCTCTGCATTGAATAGCTTTCTTTGTCCCTTTTCTCTTCTCTCATATCTTTGTTTGCCTTGATTCATAATCATTTATCATTTTAGAGGAGTAAAGTCAAAGATTAGAGGTGTTTTGTAATTTTCTAATCTCATTTCATGAAAAATAAGAACCCCCCCCCCCCCCCCAATGCCGTGGTGGTTGGACTAACAAGCAACCATTTGGGTTCATTCCAACTAAATTGCCCTGACTATGTTTAGTTTTCTGGCAGACAGCACTGGTTAATTGCCACTTAATTAGCTGTTTTACCCAGAATGCTTTGACCCACTTGGGACAGGTCTCTCATTAAAGGCAAAGCGTCTAAACTCATTGTGGAGTCTAAAAAACATTCTGTGCAGGAAAACACAATTATCAGCATTTAGACGCATACGTTTTAGAATAGGTGTTATTTGGATTTTATTTTTATTGCACAACTTCACAGCTAATCCTCCGAGGAGTCACTGGTGGTGACTCTGGCTTTCAACTTTTACAGTTTACTTTCTGATTCACAGATGTGGGCAGAAGATAGTATAAGAAGTTATTATGATTCTCCTATTCTGTGCAAATAGTGTTGTTTTTATTTGAGTTATTCATGGTAAGAATCCCTATACAGACATCACGTTTTGAAACAGGTGAATCCAGCTTTGCGAAGATCTTTGATGTGACTTTCATGACAGCTACTCACTAGAAGTATCAATAGATGTGACAATGAAAGTGTTCACAACAGGCTAAAAAAGTACGCATTGGCTGTTTGCCTTTGAATTTAGAAGACTTTCAGTGGATGTCATGGTGCTTGTGTTTGTGATTATTGGTGATGCCCAGGAGCCCCAAAGGGCCCCCTCCAGTAACAGTTCACGCCCAGTGAGCAATGCTAGCTCTGGCTCAGCACCCTCCTGGCTACATCAATATGCCCCCAAGTTTCTAGAACAAGCCAAAACACACAAGAATGCTATTACAATTGGCTATCAATAAGACCTGCATCTACAGACATTAAAGATTGAGCTTTGCTGGCAGGAAGACAAGCTGTTTCCTCTGTAAACTTTCCTCCTGCATTATCAGTCACACTTCAAACTGGCAAGTCGACACCCTGGATCTGAAAACTTACAGTCAAAGCTTTTAATTCTGTTCGGTTCGATGCCCCCCTCTCTCCCTTCTTGTCTTCCCGTGAATCAGTTTCCACTGACTAAGAGCAAAAAGGCAGAGATGTGCGGCTTCCACCGTAGAGATATTGGCAGAGTGTCATCGGAATGAATGAACCGCTCTTGCATCGCAACTGCCAACTTGTCAGCTGCGAGCTGGAATGCATGACTGACACTCCCTTATTGGTCGATTTAATATAGAGAGATGGAGGGAAGTAGATGGTTGTCTGCCTTTCCTGAGCTCCTATGGTGGGAGATAGAAGGAGAGGTGTAAGTCTATTTGTCGAAGACGTGAAGCGCTAACTCTCTAGGTATGGGCCTGTATTCCTTGTTAGAGAGAGGGAGGTTAGCATGCAGTTTGTTATCGCTTCACACCGGGTGTTCCTGACAAATCGACTCAGACAGCCATCAGCCTGGTAGAACAAGACGTTTCAAAAACTGGTGTCAGACCCAAATATATGGAAGTTAAAGTTCTGAACAAAGCACAGATGTGCTGCCTGATGGATTCACATACAAGACCAAAGTGTTTGCCCTTTCAATGTTACCTGTCTCTTGGACACACTCATATAAACAGCAAAACTATTCGTATTTTTGTCAGTGAAATACTTTCAGAGAAACACAATGAAAAGCCTTTGACAAAAATGGGTGAAAAAAATAAGAAAACGTTTATTAGTTTCATGCATAGCCTACGAAACACGTAAAACATTTCATTATATTTGTTTGAAGTACAGTGGGGAGACGGTTAGCACTGATGCCTCACAGTGAGAAGGTCCCGGGTTTGAATCCATGGGCCGACTGGGTGTTTCTGTGTGGAGTTCGCATGTTCTCCCTGTGTCTGTGTGGGTTCTCTCTGGTTCTCTCCAAAGACATGCTCATTAGGTTAATTGGTCTAAAGTACGCCGTAGGTGCGAATGAGTGTGAATGTGTCTCTCTGTGTTAGACTGCGTTAGACTGGCGACATGTAGAGGTTGTATCCCTGCCTTTCGCCCAATGACAGCTGGTATAGGCTCCAGCAGACCTCGCAACCTTTCACAGGAATAAGAGGTTACAGAAGATTATTGAATGAATGAATGTTTGAAGTTTGTCTTCTTCACCTCCTGCACTACTTCTTAGAACTTGTTCAATCCAAACTGCCTCCGGATGGTTTGACTGATAATGAAATACAGGTAAGAACTATGAGTGGACTTTGCCTTCAGTAATGTATTTTCTTTTCTACATTTGAGGAACAACTTAACAGACCTGATCCAAACCCACTCCTTTGAGATGATTTGGAATAACCGTGCCTTTTTAGCAAACATCAATGGCCTCACAGCCTCACCAGTGTTTTTGTTGAAGTGGAGAAAATCCCTGCAGCCAGGTTCCAAAATCTGATGGAAAGCTGCAAGCTGAAGAATGAATGCAATTATAACAGGATATTAATGTCCCCTGATTTTTGGACATTGCAACCACTCTGATGCCACTCTATTCACTTTATGTGTGGATTGTTCACATGTCTGTGTGCTGTTGGTCACAGTGCATGTCATGCAGTGTTAGACTAATGCTTTAATGGTGTGAGTCTGTGCCCCTCTAATACTGGAGATATGGTTTCCCAATTGCTCAGTTTCAAAAATGGCAATTTAAAATAAATAATTCCAATAACCCGTCCAGTTATATATACATGTGCTTCCTTTGCCCACACACCTTCCAAGAAGGTTAATATTCTTACTCTGTTATATCCACCATCACCTAACACCAGTCTTGGATTAGACATGATAATTCAATTAAAAACAAACAGGTTGACGCAGAAAGCGCTTGTGTCTCATTTTACCATCAGTAAACTAACATCTCACCTACTCATCATGGCTCGGTTATGGAAAAAACTGTTCTTGGCATAAGTCATTCTGCAGCTTCTTTTTGGCTGCGTGGGACTCTAGTTTACTCTATTTGAGAAACTGCTGTGCAGCTGGATGGTGACAGGCCAAAGCAGAACGCACTCTGTTTCAGCATGTAATTTCATGTTACTGGGAATCTAACATTATTGTTTTTCCCCCCGCGCTCCAATTTAGAGACAGATCAATATTCAGCTTTGTTTATCAAAGTGACAGCTCCTGGATATTGCATTTTGCATTTTTATGTTTTCCTTTATAAGCGGGTATTAAAACATAATATATCTGAAGTCTTGGTTTTATGGGCTGACAAAGGGCGGGGAGGCGCTGTTAATAGCGTAAAACAGTTGAGGAATGGTGGCTGCTCCTGTTCATACACTCATTGTTGCAAATATCCATCACACACATCAGCATCAGTGTTTGCCTAATGAAGACGCTCTCGTTTGGCAAGTATCGTCGATAACAGGCAAAAACACAGAGGAATTCCAGTAGGGGTCTGCATATGTAAGTGCACACATGGATAAGAGAGTGGTACATTGCTGTCTCTGTGTGTATGTGTGTGCGCGCTTATGCACATACATGGAAAGTCTCCTCCTGACGCTTAAGTCCCAAATCATGCATTATTTGCAAACCAACCATAAAGAAATGACAATGGAAACCCTATGCATACAAATCAGGGCCCATTATCCACCTCAGTCTGTCAGTTAGTGTGCTGTATGTGACGGGAAACTTGGCCGAGGGGAGTCGTACCCAAGGTCCTGATAAATGCTTTGGCTGATTCCCCTTGTGAGTGATGGAGCACTAACCCTGTTTAGCTTCTTTAATATACTTGTATTAGCATGAATAAATAACGACTGTGTCCGGATGCTACAAATATTTGATTGTGCCTCCATAATAGGCTGGTGTCTTCCGTCACATAACGCCACTGCGACTCTCTTGGTGTCGCAGCCGAGGCAGACTGACATCGATCTTTATCACCTGCTCCCTAAATCAATTATAAACCCACAGAGAGAGTGGCAGAGAGGGGCAAGGTGGCGATGATGACTGTGTAGGAGTGTACCATTCCAGCTGTGCCAAGCCGTCTAGTCTTTAGTACCCCTGATTTTACAACAGAAAACTCTGATCTGTCATGACGGGTGTTGAAGCTTGCGCGTGTACGGGGTGGGAGGAAATTAAATTCCTAGAGCTCACGCATTCAGTTCAGCTCTCTTTTAGGTGAGCTCATATTTGGTTTCCCTTCTGATGTGTAAAAAAATACTGTCAGGGCCATGATAAATATAATCTGACATTGTATTCGGTGGAAATGGCCTTTTAATCAAGATGTTGACTGCAATGTGTCGCCCTTTTTTCAGAAAAACAAGCGCACATCTCAAATAGAGTTCTGACATGTTTTAGGTTTTGTTTTGGAAAAGCTGGACAGTGCCAGTTTTTGTTGGCAAATATTAAATACCACGGCTACTTGTGAGCAAAGTAATGGCTAATGTTGAATAAATATGTACGGATGGGCATGGGTGATTAATGTGCTTGCCCCTGTAAAGCATCAGGAACCTTCTCTATCCCATAACAAGAAAAAAAAGGAAATGCAAATATTTTTCATAAATGTGCCATTTGTGTTTCTTTGCCTCATACTGATTTTGCAATCACAACACTCATTTTAGAGATTCGAAGTGGTGGTGACTCTAAACAACCTATTGGGTCGAGCATTCTGAGGTTTAAATGCACATGAATCATCCCAAATACTTGTTTCTGTCAGAGGGAAAGTAAACTGAGGCAGCCAAACTGAACATACCTCCACAGTAAGGCTTCTAGTGTCCTGATCAAATATGCTTTACCAATTCAACTGATTTCATCCAAAGAAGAAAAAGAAAAGAAAAACCTTCCCACTTTGTCTCTGGAGGTGAACCCAGACTGCCAAAAGAGGCTTAAACAAATTACAGCAAGCACAGGGCCAAATGCAATCCATTTCAACAAATTAGAGCTTGTAATACACAACTCACAAATGCAAATGCTTCATGATTCATTCACTGACATGCACTGACAAAACGAGAGCTTTTATAAATGCTTCACCATTGTCTTGTAATGTATCAGTGACCCTGAAATACAGCTACCGCAAATCTAAATCTTACGTTCTCATCTCTCTCTGTCTACTCTCCCTGAACGGCTAGTCAGGCAGGTCCCCTGTACACACCTCCACACTTGCAGCATTAAGCCATTTGACCTCTGATCCCTGTCTGACAGAGTTGGCAGAGAGACGGACAGATACACAGAATGCTATGTTCATTTGCCAAGGCAGGCAAACTGAAGCCTTCAGGAGATTAATAGCAAACTTTCTGTAGCTATTACTAATACTGTTTTGTATTAAATGACAGCTGTTCTGACTATAAGAATCCAAAGCCTCATACACAATCTCTGCTGTAGTAAGAGGTCATTTGTGTCAGCTTGCACAGGAAAATACAGAATATTAAAGAAAA
This sequence comes from Planiliza haematocheilus, assembly GCA_005024645.1. Taxonomy (NCBI): domain Eukaryota; kingdom Metazoa; phylum Chordata; class Actinopteri; order Mugiliformes; family Mugilidae; genus Planiliza; species Planiliza haematocheilus. Next base: position 1,097,434 of record SRSE01001340.1, on the reverse strand, counting down.
ACATACATATTAAAAAGCTTAATTAGAAAGGTGATTACGAGCCTTATAAATACAGTCTCTCTCTTATTTGTTGCCACAGTTGGGACATTTGTTCTCTACAAGTCAAACCAGTGACACTGAGTCTCAAGCTCTAACTATTCTAATCTTTTCTATTTTTTTTGTGTGTGTGTTATTGTATTTAACATATAAATACATCTGATAATGAGATACACAATACAGCGACAATGAGCTATGAACCAAACATTTCATCACAAGTTTCATCAACCAACTGGGAAAAAAAAAGCGACGGGGAAAAAAAAAAACTTCTAATCATTTTGATTTAGTTTATTTTAAGTTTTATGGTTTTACACAGGGGCAGGTCAGAGTGACAGTCTGCTATTAGCACAGAGGGACAATGAGGTGAATTAATGTGCACAAAGCGCAAATGTGACAGCTGCATACCGAAAAGCCAATTAAAGGTGTGAATGTATGCATCCACATACCAAATAATTAGACATAATAATGAAGGCAAAGGCTTCGGTTTATGTGAGAGTGTGTGTATGTTTTTGTGTACACTATACTTTATACTTTACAATGTCACTTTGTACAATGTAAAGTGTAAAAACTTCAATTGTGTTATTGACACTGTATACAAGTGTGGGTGGACAAAACCAAGAGAATGTTTTATACTGTGATACTTCAGTGAATTATTTAAATACAAAGCTGCCATCTGAGATGCTTAGTATATGACACTGAAACGTTTGATATAGCAGTCAGAAATTAGACCAAGTGGCAATACACATAGACAGCATGCATGGTGGATCACATGATGACTGTAATACATGCCAGAAGAGGCATTTTCATAGTTATGCTTCACTATAGTTATACAGTTCAGGACCATCAGAGTTCGTTTAAAACAACAAATAACATCTACTGTTGCCAACCAGTGTAATCAGTAAAAGAAGAAGAAAAAAAAAACAGTTTGTGTTATTATTTCGGTCCTGTGCATGCACGTGCATCTATATGGTAAAATGTCACAGTCACATGTGTTGCGCAGTTAATTGTGCAGCAAGGAAATAAAAGGACATTGAGCTAATACAAGTGCAACTTATCCTGAGTCCTTCTTTGTTTCTCTTTCTGCTGTAAATCTTTACTCTGCCTTCAAGTCCTAAATTCCATTTCTGATTTCAGCAGCCTGATTAAACACAGGCTATGGCACAACCACCCACATCTGATCAAGAAGCACTCAATTCATTTCAATTTTTATTTATTCTGCTTCAGTAAAATTGAAAACTGTCTCACAATGCTTTATGGACCCACTAAGGGAAAAGAAAGGAAGAAAAAAAGGAAACAAGTATTTTAAGAGGAAGAAACCTTTTAGGAGGACCCGGCTCATATGGGGGTCCATCTGCTTGAGGCCTGCCAGGTAGAGACAGAAAAAGAGAGAGGAGAGAGGAAGGGAAGAAAAGAGAGCAGAAAGGGGAAGGAGATGAAGGAATACATGCAACTGGCGAAGGCAAATGCATATATCAGGGACTAATAGAAAACGAATGGACAAAGCCAGCTTTCATAATATTGATTGTAGAAATGTTACTGTTTTAGGGATAAACAAGAGAATAGGGTCATAAAACTACTAGTTCTATTACAGGTGAGTTGGATGGCATAATGTACGAGTAGATAACTATAGTCTTCACACTATATGCACAATACACAATACAATATGTGCAGCACTGACTGAATGAAAACCAGGGACATATTAATGTTTACATCAAATGCTTTTCTGTTGTGTAGTAAAGTGCTAGAAGTGTAGATGTTGTAATAATGTAAACAACAGGGAAAGCACTTCTATGTCTAAATATAGAGGGTACGGATAAAAAAATGCTTTGTCTATTCGTACAGGATTTCACTAAAACAGGTTCACGCCACAGTAGAACAGAACAATATTTAAGAGCTCAAGTAAATTTGTACACATCTTCAACTTTAAAGACTGACAACTGCTTTCTGGTAGACAACCTGCCTGCATTTTGGTTTGTCACCGAAAGCACGAGAAAAAACAGACAGGATGAGACAGAAGGAGATGGCTCAGCGCAGCCGGGAGCATGTGCAGGCCAACGGAGTGTTGAGAATCACTCCCTTCCCACGGTGCAAAATTGGGACTGACGTTTTATATTTTCCATTGAATTACACCTCATCTGAAATTCACTTTGAACAGTTTGAAATCTTAACTTCCTCTTTGGCATGGCGTCACATCTCTGAAAAATAAATAAAAAAGGGAATAGCAATCATTTTACCCCAACAGTCTTGATCTGTCAGTCATTTCCAGTGATCTGAAGATTCACAAGTGCACTGAGTGAAGAAAATCAAACTGAAGTAAATAGGTTAAAATGTACATCAGTTATTCATCACAAACTAGATCAGCCAAAGTCACATTTTCTCCCCTCTCTTCTAAGTGCAAATACTGACACATGTACTTCAAGGCTCCCCACTGCATTTTCAAAGAGGGGATCTGGCCTTATTAAAAATTCATAAGGTCATATTAATTAGAGACAGAATATTTTCTTGCATGAAAGTGATGAAGAAATCAAAAAAAGAAAAAAAAAAGAAAAAGGCCCGGAGGATCATTTTGATTTGGCTGGCCTCAGAATGAATGGAAAAGGTGAAAGGCACAAGGCTAAAACACATGCTTTGTTCCGAGGGCAGTCTCTTTGTTCATCAAACCCACAAGTAATTTGTTCACCCGCCCCCACCCTAACACACACATAAGCGCACAAACACTCATCAGCCATATTTCCTTTATTGTATATTCTTTTTTAGTTGAGTGCTGCTGATTTGAAATGCTAATTAAACATATTTTTAATGTATTCACAAGGCTCATCAAGGCAGGCTCATATATCAAAGTGTCCAAAGTTGTATTGATGTTGGATATCAAAGAGGCGATTACTTAGTAACATCCGAATTTTTAGCTAGTTAATTGTCTTCATCCTGTTCCAAAATAATTTCGGAAGCGGTAACACAGCAAACACGCGTGATCTGTGCGAACAGGAGAAACACCTGCTGGTAAACAGATAATCCGTTTGTCGTCTTTGCTCACACCATCCTAGCAGTTTTTCTTCCAGTGGTTTCTTTTCATGTTAAAATGTTGCTTTGCACATTAGCCAGAGAACATGTTTACCCTTGTTAACATACCAGAGACTCACATACAAACATCTGGTCCACTTCCACTGGTATCTAGTCTCTGTGTTGTACATTACATGTGCAGACAATTGCACAACACCCATAGCCTATCAGCAGGTAAAGACAACGTGAGCACATATGAAGTGTGCGTGTACATAAAATATACCAACAACAAAAGATGCACTATAATATACATGAAAGGAAATAATTCATTAAGAGCCTACTTTCCATTTCCCCCATTTCCCACTAATTAGACTCAAAAACAATAAGAATAGCTGCGTCTCTGTTTCAAACAGCAATAATAATAATAATGCTGATGGTAAAACACTCATAACTGTGTGGTGCTCTTGATATCAAAAGACTCAGAGATGAGGAAAAAAAGAACAATGAGCCATCAGAGGAGCCTTTCTTGTATTTTGCCTTTAATTTTTATGCATCCTTCCTTTGCAATGGTGGCAATGATTCCTGCTGTCCCCCCTTTCACTCTGTGTGTCTGATGTAGCTAATGCCATTAACTCTCCCTGCCACTTTCCAGGTCACTAATTCTTCAGCTCTGAGTTCATTGTGCCCAGACCGCAGTGCTGTCTCCATAACGAGGTTATTTCTGGGTTATTACCCTCCTCTATGATATGGCACCTGATGGGAGGCATGAAATTGATATAAATCAAAAACAGTTTGCAGTGAACAAATTGAATTATTGGCTAATTTTTACTTCCTTCCCTCTCTTCTAAATCTGCATATTTGGATCTGAAAACAAACCTCTTTTTCCCTTTTACACCTGCTGTGTATGTGGGTTCATAGCGGGGATTAAAGACATCTGATCATGTGTCCTTGCACTCACGCTCGGTGTTAGGAACATTCTCATTATCTCAATTCTGTCTGCATTATGCATCAATATAGAAATCAGAACAGTGGATCTGGAGGATTAGTCAACAGGCACGCTGTGTCCCAGGTCAAGCATTATGATGAGCACCTTCGGAGCACAAGAGGAGGAAAGGTTTAGCATAGGTGGCTTTCCAACATGTTGGATAGCTTATTTTTAAAAAGCTGCCTTGTTGAATTTTTAGTCCCTGAAAAACATAATGTCAATGCAATGGACATGTAAATAATGTTTAAGTGAATAACTAGCATAAAACCTGACACAGTAGTTGCCTTATTTAGGGAGTTTCGATTTGAACTTCTTGGAATATCTGGTTGTTTAACAAAGCTTTAATAACAAATTAAAAGCTCAGTTTCACTGAAACTGGGCAGGAATAGCGCAACGGGTTTTCAGAGGATTTTCACAGAAAATTGCTCCCTGCTGGGAATAATAACAATGCTGGTGAGAGTGAAAGAAATAGGAAATGATCTACTGACTCTGCATATCTTCTCAGCTAAGTGTCATACACCTTCCACATACAAGGAATCAGCAGCAACCCTTGGCTGACACAAAAATACTGATTGGTCACATTTCAAATTGATATACTTTGTAGACTTGATGCTCTGGAATTTTACTTCACTGAAGCCCAATAAAGAAAAGTTTATGCCCTAACACTCTGTACTTCTTTTTCTGAAACCTCTGCAACATAAAATGTATCAAATGTAGTTTGTAGGCCATCTACTAAAGCAAACGACATGGACAGCAGTGCTGCCATGCATATTGCCACACTGATCACTGCATTTTTTCTGAGCACCCCTTCCACTGCAGTATCCACCTGTGGGCTCTGAGGTTACATTTCCCCTGGGGAGAATTCTGTTCTGCTGTGCTGAGTTTACTGTTTCCTTATGTTTCCTAGAAAAAAGCCTAAAATAAAGCAGTGAAATAAATCAGGTGGGTTTTTTTTTCCTTCTTTTTTTTAGATTTGACTCTCAAATACACGTGTATAATTTATGCAAAGTGTTAATACTGTTCGACAGATAAAGAGCTCCCTGAAAAGCCACTCATTGGATGTCATTTTTTATCAACAGGCAGGGTGTGAATAAAGAGTGTTTCCAAAAGAACATGTGGCATTTCTCTCGCTCTCTCTTTTTTTATATTTGCCCTTGCAGTCCAATTTTCAATTATCCCATTGGGGAAAGGCAGAGTCGGATTCCCAGACAATCCCATTTCCAAGAGGCAGGCGAGGCGTGAATGTGAGCGCATGGGAGCAGAAGAGTGACTGCCGACGAGAAAGAGGCTGGCATTTGACTCTGCTGAATAAGCCCAAGGTGTGCAGTTTGCCAGGTTAGAGGGGTTACAGATGGGAGGGAAAAAGGGAGGAGAGGTGGGGTAAAAGATGGAGAGAAGTGAGGTGGTGGTGGGGGGTGGTGGGCTGCGATTCAGCCTTGCTCATTACGGTCTGTCTCATTCAGAGGTGAAATGAGGCTTGCTGATGGCTCAGTGTAGAAGGTATCGTCCTTGTCGAAGTGACTCGTGACAGCAAAGGCAAAAAGCCTTCATCAACTCCATTAACAATACTCAAGCACTCCTCAGTGTTCCTTTGAGTGGCATCCAAATGTCACACAAAAGGATAATGTAACATTAAAAGAAAATGTCTTTTGTAACACTCCAGCTGGCTCAGAGAATGACGTAGTGAGAAGATAAAAAATCTGCAGCTACTTTCATTTAAGAAAGAAATGGCTTGCTAGCTTTATTAATAAAATTCACAAAGAAAATGAAGCATGTCTGGGTTGCTCAAAGACTAATGTTAATGTTGGCAAACAAAACCGTGTCATGATAACCAATTGGTAGTGATGCTGATACATCATAATTAATACATTTTAGTTTTGTGTCATTCCTGACTCTCCGGTAGAATAGAAACAAGCCAGAAGCAGGAGTAATTCCCCCAAATAGTTTCCATCAATCTTAATTCCATCTTCTCTGTTTTTGTGACATTTGAAATTCAGAAGAACAGCTTTTTGCAAATATTTTAAATATTACTTTTAAACAGATGGACTACAGTGTGTCTATTATAAACCTATGCAAGTTGAGACATGTTAGGTATATATCCTTAGCCTTGTTGATTTGATTGGCAGTTCCCTTAGAGGTGTTCTGCCAGACAAGAAATACTACACTTTCACTGATGTAACTTCTTTGCTTGTTGCCACAGTAAGCTGTACTTGTACAGTGTCCTTGTGTGTCTTGAAAGGCGCTCATAAATTCAATGTATTATTATTATTATTACTATGGGCAAACTCTCCATGATGTGACTCATTGTATCTGAAGGGCACATTTGAGGCTTGGGCATGGTGGTTGCCATCTTGGCTGTGTCTGGCCCCTCTTGGATAATCCAGAAGTGGGCATAGTGGGGTTAAGGTTGAATGATGTCTGGTTGTTGAAACATGCCCACTCACCTCGATAAGGCCACTCACCAGATAAAGCCTCAAAGCTTAGCTAAGTGCTATTCTCTGTTGCTTACAGACGGATATCGCCGCAACATGCTACACAGCACCCATTTGGCAGCTAGTGGTGGCAGCACTCTAGTTCATGTTACTTTATGTGAATTAACTATGGAGACCAAAAACATTATTATTATTATTTTGTACCAGGCTGTAAACGTGTTTATTTTTTTTTTCCATAAAGTTGTTCTGCTGGGACCTGGGATTTATGTGGATGTTACTTAGACATGTAGCACCCACCTAGACCAGACCAGTCACCCCTACCCCATAGCAATGACACTCCTTGATGGCAAGAGCCATCCCCAGCAAGATGCAGCCTGACACAGACACACACACAAAAATGGTTTTGAACAACTAAAAAAACATGAAGAACAGCACAAGGTGTTGACCTGGCCTCCAAATTCACTAGATCCCAAACTGATCAAGTATCTGTGGGATGATCCACAGAGGCCCCTCCCCTCAACAACATTCTGTTGTAAGACACCCTCAGAAGCCCATGTCCATTCTCTGATGAATCACAACTGTTTTGGAGACGCAAGAGAAACCTACACAATATTAGGACGGTGGTCATAATGTTATGTCTGATCGTGTATATCCTAGGCATTTACTTTTATATGACCAAGAGGAACCAAGTCATAAAGCAGCCCCTTATGCCTCGAGTCTCTAGCTTGTTCCCCTGTCCCTCTTTGTGTTCGAATTGTATCTGTAGTTCTTGAAAGTTGTGAAGAGTGACCAACCAAGGGCAGAGAGACATCAGCCACTGTACCCGTACCCTCTGAAGTCTAAAAAGTGTCAGCTTGAGAGGCAAACGAGTGTTGAGCAGCCTCAAGTTCGTAGAAATGCTCATGGTTATCACAGCCCTGCACTCACTGGATCAGATTTGTGCACTTACAGCAGAGATGCTAACTGTGTGTATATTTATATGTGGGGCAAAGTTTTGAAATGAGCGATTTCTAATAAGGTTCATAAAAAGTGTGAAAAAATTGGCATCAAAGTAGATTTTTGGGCAACAGAAGAATGAGTATAACACAGTACTGGTCCAGTAGTATATAGACGCATTCTACTGTATTTACTTGATATTTACTAGGACACATTTTCTCACACAAGTACACACACACAGACCATGTGTGTTAATACAGTAAATCCTGCCTACCACCTTGTGCGTTTGAACTGTATGTATGTTCTTTATGTGTTGCCTATGTATGAGAGTGTGTGTTTGCCACTTAGTGTGAGTGAGAGCAGAGTGGCGCTGAGATGGCAGCTGGCGAGGCTAATCCCCATACGTGAGGGACGCGGCCCAGCCCCCAGTGTCACCCAGACCTGCCAGGCCTGACGGAGGTGCATTCAGCCAGGCCGCTTAGTGTCACTCGTCCCCTGTCACTCAGTCCCATAATCACCCACATGACTGACAGACAGGCCTTTCCCTTTGATGGTGCAGGGGATTTTAGAGGAGAGCCATAGAGCTGCAGTGATGATCCGCCACTGTGTGCGTAAGTGTCTGTGTGTATGTACTGTATATGTGTGTGGGTGGATGCCACGTGGAGGGCTGCTTTTTCAGACAGGGTGTAAGATGATGGTTCTGATCCAGCTTAATGATGAAGATGAAGGTGATGGCGTTGAAGAAGATGGCGGCGATTACCTTGGTAGCAAAGTGTGCCAAAGATGTGTCATGTGAAGGAATCAGTCGGGCAACCACTCTGCTAAGGCAAAGCCAGAGGGACCAAAGGAGACAGCAACACAAAGCCACGGATTTACTCAGAATGTGTGTGTGTGTGTGTGTGTTTGTGAGGAGGAATGAAAGTGTGTGTGAGAGTTTGACAGTAATACACACTTGCACTCGATTCACATTTGAAGCTGGAAAATCTGAAATACACATGTAATCGCACGATTATGATAATACACATCAAGTGTCATCTTAGTTGATATTCTGCATGTGACAGTGAGTCGTGTTTGAGTGCAGCAGAATCAACTGCGAGGTTGTTCATAGAAACCCTGTCAGGCCTCTGACAGTTCAGATTCTTATTGTCTTATTGACTCACAGCATACGGTCATGCTTGCGTGAGAGTGAGGAATAGGTGTGCTGTATTCACTTGGGTGCATCATGAGCAGCTGTAATGAACATCAGGCTTCGACAAAAAGCACCTTACTATTGATTCACTTTTTGAGAACAGTCATACATGGACCGAAGTCAAATTACAACACAGAAGTGTGATGTGTTGTTTTTAGCAACATAAATGGTGTCACTGAAAGTAAATGTTGGAAAAACTGCAGAAGATCACTCAATAACACACTGTTAATTAATGTCTATTTTTTAATGTCTATTTTCTCAGTGTTTCTTTCAGATCAAAAGTGATTTTGCCTCCTGTTTTACACTGCTGCTTAAGCATATTTACATTCCTCTGAATTTTATACATTTGCAAAAAAAGTATTCAAAATATCAGAGTACCAAATTCAACAAATGAAACTGAAATATTGTACTTTTGTGCTTTATTCCAGGAAATGTATCGTTTGTTCATATCTTGTGAGGTGCAAAAGAAAGTGAACTCTTTTTTTCAGTATACCAGCAACTAAACATTTCCAATAACTGCTGAGAAGTCATGTACAGTGTGCCTGGGAGGAATTGTAGCACATTCGTCAAGATCTGCTTTAGTTCTGAGATGTTGGAGGGTTTCCTCACATGAACTGTTCTTCAGGTCCTTTAACAACACTTTTGCTGGAGGAAGGTCAGGGCCTTGACTTGCCCATTTTTTTAACCATTCTTTTGTAGAATGACTTGTGTTCTTGGGTTTGTGGTTGTTCATAGAAATCTTCTCTTTCCATTAGAATGTGGAATGTATGTGACTGTTCACTGCTCCTAATTCCACTTTGGTCTCATTTGTCCACCAAACATTGCAACTTAAAACACAGTCTTCTGGCTTTTTTGCAAACTGCAGGCGGGCAAAAATGTTCTTTTTGGAGATCAATGACCACTCGCCATGCACACAGTGGTTGTTGAGTGTCCTCCTGATGGTGGACTGAATTAGCCAGCCATTAGAGAGGCCTTTAGTTGCCTAGAAGTCACACTGGGTTCCTTTGTGGCCTCTCAGACTAGTTTGTGTCTTGTTTTGGAGTGATCTTTGTTGGTTGACCACTCCTTTGGTAACAGTCATCTTAAATCTCCTCCATCTCTTCTCAGTCTGTCTGTCTGTGGATTCCAAACTCTTTAGAGATGAGTTTGTAACCTCTTCCACCCTGATGATCAACAGCAACTCTTTCTGAGGTCCTCAGAGAACTCCTTTGTCCGTGCTGTTATATACTTCCACAAACATATGTTCTGAAGATCCCACTGTGACAAATATTTGCTCTGCTGAGAAGGTGATTGGCTGCAATCTCCCTTTTCTTCTGTATCTGTACGATTCCCGGACACTGAGATAGGCAGGAAAGATTGCAGCTGACTCCTCTCACCCTGGACACAAACTCTTTGAGTTTCTCCCCTCCGGCAAGAGGCTACAGTCCATCACGCAACGAGAACAGCTTCTTTCCATCACCAGGACGCTGAATGACACCTCATTACATTTATTGGAAACACTTCTGAAAAGATGAACTCTGATTTGGGCTTGAAAATGACTTGTAATCTTAGAGGTGCACTTCCCTTTACACCTCACAGATGTAATATTGGCTAATTTTCCCAGTTATCAAAGCCTAATATTTGTTTGACTGGATTCTTGTGTCTACTCTTAGTAATGAAAATCAGCTTTGGAGTAGTTACATTCTCTCATCTCAAGCAAATTAATAATGATATTCCATGTTTCCAAAGTCAATACAACAGTTTTACAGTTTCAACACTGACATGGACTAGCTAAACCTGTAAACGAAGGCATGAAAACTCAGCTCAGAAATAAAGGGTTAACATAGAGTTTGATTGCAAGTGTGTTTATTGCCAGACTCCCACAGCCACGCAAGCCTCTCTTTGTCTGTCTGAGTGTTACATTTTCCTGAGCAGTAATTGCTTGAAGTAAGACGCATTCTGTTGATCGGACACCTTAATGAAAATATGTTTTCACCCTGTTTTCAATCAGTCTCAAACAGACAATTAATGGTCTCTTAATCCCTGGACACACATTCACATCTCCGGCTCCCTGCTCCGACAACATAGCCAATGAAGAACTGGAAAAAATAAATTCTCAGTTGTTTTCCTTTCACTTATTTTCTCTTCTTCTTCTTTTTTTTTTTTTTTTTTTTTTGTCTTTGCTTTCTATTTCCAATCTTGAACTCATGAGTTTTCTCTGATAGTGATCCTGTTAAATTAAGTGCCTTGGCTTTATCCAGAGCCCTCTCACCGTCACTCCTTTAATTTAGTCATTATAATTAACCATTAACTGGTGTCAGTTTCTGGGCCACTAACAGGCCCACTCAGTTCTGCTTGTCTGCATTATCACAGTTTGGGGGAGAAAGTAAATTATAATGAAGGGCTATATAGTCCAATTACTGATAAAAGCAGCCAAGTGCGCTCCTTGTAATTAGGTGCCAGTATCCCTCCCTCCTTCTTTCTCTCTTTCTCTCTCTCTTTCTTGGAGTGACATGTTGGAAGGGAATATACACTTAATAGATATTTTTATTACTGTTAACCTCTTAGTCATGTTCTTAACCCAGCAACTTTCAATCATGGAGACAAGGGGATGCCACAGAGAGACCTTATCTCACAAACAATTATTTTATGTACGCTGCACGCCTGTTACACAAAATCAGGTGATTATATGTGGGAGTGGTGAGAAACAGGAGAAGAAAGAAAAGCAAAGGGAAAGAGAATGGAGACTAGGGAGGAGTGAAGGATTGTAGGACAACGAGAGGAAACAGGCAGCAGCGTATCCTTCTGTTCCCACTCTAATGGGATGGAGCAGAGCTGTCTCTTGTAGCTGGGTCATGTAGTTCCCCACCAGAGCACTTACAAGTCAGGGCTGGTAATTAAACTGTACGATCAGCCCCTTCCTTTTTTCCTTTTGCGTCCCTCTCTCTTCTCTCCTTCTTCAGTCCACTCCCCGGTTCGTTCGCCCCCTTCTCTCTCTTGTCAGGTGAGACAACATGCTTTAGAAAAGCATGAATTAAGAGCAGCGATGGGTCAAGATGAAGAGAGGAAGACCAAATTAAGGCTGCAGGAAATGAGGGTGGTTTTTAGAATCGGGGCAGAGCGATGGGTTTTGAATGTAGCCTTAATTCAAAAGACAGGTTACATTTTTTTTTTATACATGACTGAACTGTGTGGGGAAGTAACTTAAACTGAAGTCTCAACCCTTTAAAACATAATTCCTTTTAAGTCGAGGTCGTTCATTCACCATTACATCAACATACTGGGCCAGATTCACTAAGGCGTCTTTTTCCAGAAGCATGTGACACACTCTGCCCTAAACTCACATACGGAAAGTTGGAGTTGCACTTTATTTTAGTGCTTAAAAGGTCCATCTCTAGGCAATTAGTGGAAACGTCTTAATGGAGACTATTTTCTTCTTTTCCCACAGGTGTTTTGTTTTCTCTTGACCATTTTGGTCAACATCGATAAAAAGAATTATGGTCTGTGTTTCATTTCGCATGCAGATGGTTTGGGTTGTAGGTGTGGGTTGTAGCTATTGTTACACATTAGGGATTCACTGTCAGTAAACGGGTTGTCTTTGTTTGGCAGAATTCTAAACTGACTGTCAGAAACAAAAAGTTTTCCTGTTCACGAGTCTGTCCTGTTCCACACTTGAACTTTCACACCTATATTTCATTCCAATACAGGAAGTTGTTAATATAATATTGTTACACTGTTACATTTAACATCGGTTGGAGTTGTGTTTACCGGGCAATCAAGACAAAACAACTGAGACAGAGGGACAAAGGGCCTGTTCAGGCCTTGTGTAAGTAAGTTATCTTATCTCAAGTGACCAGCTTTAGGCACGTGTGTTCAGACCTGACATTAGCATGGATCTCCAAATGCGTCTCCAGATCTGATCAGTTTTGCACTCTCTGACCATGTTTACATGGTCTTTAGTATCCCGGTTTTGATCGGGTTTTTGAAGTATCCCGTTTTTGTGTTTGTTCCCGATTTCAAGAAACCTGGCTTTGCTACCTGGAGTACTCCGATACAAGCTGGGATACTGGAGCATGTATACACCTTATCCCGATTTCTTACAGCTGCCCACTGTGTGCGCATGCACGAGTGACGCCAAGCGACGCACTACAAACAACGTGGCGGCAACGAGAACTTCTCACTTTTGGAGCGACGAAGAGACAACGTGTTTACCATGTAAATGCAGTCTCTGTGTAAATAAACGCTGACATCATCGGGGGTGCAGTAGAATATTGTAAGAGCTGATCTCACAATATACTGTGGTCTTTTATGCGACTCAGGGTGCATTGTGTTCACACTACCAAAGGAATGATGTCACATGCAACCCAGACAACCTCCAAGAGAGGATTGGATCTCTCAAATGCTATCTCAGTGCGTCCCGGAGGTGTTCACTGTCTTTTACTTGATCGGATCGCCCATATTAGAACTTAAAGCAAGGTCTGAACAGGCCCAAAGTTCTCACCTGCCCTGGCATTTATTCTGGTACCAGTGTTTTGTATACGAACATGTTCTGTTTGACTGAAGGCTATGTGGTGAAAACAGTGTTATATGATGAGAAGGCCCTGCAGCGTTCTGCCAGACACCTCTGCTGGGTGTGCAGCAGTCAACACTTCCAAAGAAGAGGAAAACTGCTTGGTTCTAAAATGATGTGGTTGTATCAGTCATGGGTAACTTGTGTTCACTCTGGGAAGCGATAGCAATCAGGTTAAGACCACCCTCTGTAACTGAGCTCAGCTCGGCAAGGAGCGTTTGATCCAGAGCGGAGTGTGACTGTTGATTTGACTCCAGCCTAAACAAACCAACCAGTAAACCAACCTGGTTTTAGAACAGCAACCTAGGTGAGAAAGCATCCTAAAATTGCAAGTTTCACACTAAGAACCAGCTTTGTTGGGCACAGGTACATTCACATATGTTGACATATATTGACATATATTGACTCTCTTTCATTGTAGTTGCAGATGAATGAATATACCAGCAAAGAATGAGGGAACAAAGGGGAACAAATACAGGTAAAGAGAAGGGAGGCCTGCCATGTACATCATAATGTGAGAAACTGATCATCTTAAATAAAGACATGGTATCTAAAAAAGCAACTCTACAAAGCAAAGATCTACATTGTAATCAGTGAGATTAATGGAATGGAAAAATGGAACACAACAAAGCAAAAGCAAAAGTATTATTCTAGTTTTTGACAAAACTACTATCAACTAGTGTTTAGCTTGTGATTACTTAAAATAATGTGGGCTTGATCTACTGTGGACAGTTTACTACCAAAAGGCAGAGAATGTGTTTTGTGAAGGCATTGTTTTCTGGGAGTTTGGTGGCGACAGACGATGGATTAAACGATGAATAAGTGATTTATTAGCTGCCGCTGTCATGCTGGTTAGATGGATTACTACAAGCCACCTCTGACCCCACTTACCAGCCCTGTGTCTCACCACAGAGGTGTGTGAGAGTGTGCGTTTGTACATGTGTAGGTGGGTGCGCTGGCCAGCTGTAATCTTGTGACAGGATGAGACTAGTTGATCAATGGCCTAATGAACACTGTATTTCACCGGGCCAATGAAGTGAATGGTCTTGGCCAGTCGCAGTAACATGGCCATGAGTTTGCGAGGAAAGAGGAGGTTTCTCCTCAAAAATAAACAATTTCAAATTTTGTTAAAGTAGCTGTATGTTCACAGAAATGGGGATATAAAATAACTGTTATGTTGATACATATATGTTTTAATTTTAACCAAGTAGTTGAAGTAGGGCAAATCTACAACTAATGGCAACATACCTGCAGAAATAAGTACTTATTCACTAAAGTAGATATCAGATTTACTTTCTATGCATAGAAACTTTTAGCCTAAAAGCATCACTCTCTGTAACCTATTGTACAGACACCAACTCATAAATACACTCATGTCCCAGTATTGTAGCGTCTCACACAAAGGAAGCTACGGATGCTTTTCTGCAAGTTTATTTAAAGCATGAACCCTAGCTACTGTCAGCCGCAGCCCACGCCGACACAACAAAAAATGTCAGTCAGACACTTAGAACGTACAGCTCTCTTCCAACAAACTTTCCGCTCTCTCATAACTTCTTTCTAATTAAGGTGCGTTCACTGACATCAGGAGCAACAACACAAAATCTCCAGACACAGTAACAATGCCAACTAATACTTACTTTGTAATGAACATGTTGTTTCACATTGTGAATTTGACATCTGACAATAGTGTGAAGTTAGTATCTCACAGCTCCTGTGTATGTCTCTAAATAAAGCATATATATATATGGTGTGTTTGTATGTATGTAGGGGTGTGTGGGTGTGTGTGTGTGTGTGTGTGTATATAATTATTTTCTATTCATTAGGTTTGTTAAGATTTATTTTATTTTGGACCATACTACAGTGTATATTGTTTGAAAAATAGGATTGCAAGTCCACTCATGTTTTGGACACTCAGAAATAAAACTAATTACAATTAATTCTATTTAACTGGAACTGAAACTGTCGGCTATTTTGCTATTAACTCTGAGTGTCAGACAGAACCGCTGCATTGTATATGCAGTATATTAGATGTCATCAGTGTCATACTGTGATTTGTATGATTAATGTTATTGAAAACTGTTACTCCCATTTATAGTCTTAAAGTTTTGAACTTGAAGACAGGGTTTTTTCTAAATGCCACAGACAAATAAGGACTTTTATGGTGCATGACGTGTCATGAGAAGCTAACAAGACAAGAAGTGTACAGATTTTGAAAAAAACAAAACAAAACACCAATACCAATAACTGCTTCTTGTCCCCCTTTCTTTTCATGTACACACCCACACACACACCCACACACACACGCTTCACCTAGTTCCACACATTCCTCCCATTGTCTCCTGCTTTGATGATGAGCTTTTTCAATAAAAGGAAAAACAAAAGGATAGGGGGGATTTTTGCACCTTGACGGCTGCTGACTTTGTTATGAGATCTGTAATAAAGGAAAGTAATATGCTTTAAACATTAAATAAGACTTTAATTGTCGCCACCATGAAAAACGTGCCTTTCCGAGAATGTAATTGAATGTCCCCATCGCATTGGGGGAATTAAAATAGGTCATCTTATGTGCTGCTATATTTTTGATTGAATCTGTTCTTAAGTGGTTGAGACAGCAGAATTATCCATTTTTTAGACGGCATGCGGAGTGCTCAGTGCCTGAGAATTGAAAAGAGACAGAGAGAGGGAGAGGAAAAACAGGGAGAGGGAGAAACAGAGAGACGGATGGAGGAGGGGAGGGGATGACAGAGACAAATGTCTCTGCATTGACAGCTGTCCTCCATTTTCTCACAGACAGACATACAAATGAGGACCACAAATCAAACGAATCCCTCCAAGATTAATCCTGGAGTCAGGCAGGCACTCAGGAAGGAATTGGCAGGACTGTGGACTGATGGAAGCGGATGGACCTTTCGACTTTGATAAACTGTATCAATACCAAACACTTTAGGATCAGTTATTAAAGGAATCAGCATTTGGTCATATGAGAAGAATGAATGGATCATTTGCTAATATAGTATATTCACTGTAATCATTGATTGTATCAGTTTCATAGTAAGTGTTTAATTAATTTTGATTATGCTTAGGCTTACTGCAGTCTATGGAGATTCAACAAACTGCTACCTGGGCGGCTGTGGCTCGGTAGGTAGAGCAGTTTGTCCATGAACAGGAAGGTTACTGGTACGAACCCTGGAGCATGACACATGCTTGACACTTTTGTGTGAATGTGTGTGTGCTTGTGTGAGCAAAAGGGTAGATGTGTGACTATAAAGCGATTTAAGCACCAATAGGTAGAACAATTTACCATTCTCTAAACATCATAACTTTATCACAAAGAAACACACAATTGTTGCATGAAATAGGGTTGTAGAATTTTATAGCACCTAAAGCACTGCATGCTATGTGGGCGAGAGGTGAAAGCCTAGGCTATGAATTCACTTGAGTGAGGGTACATATACCTGCACCTCACAAGTAGTGCATTTGTCAGCATTCTGTTACCCAGTTTTTTATTCTTGCACTTCTTTTTGTGTAGCGATAAGTAAAGCTCACTTGGTGTTTCTTCAGTCTTGTGTGTTGTGCATTTCGTTCCTCTTTCTAACCTGAATCTTGACACCTCACGAAAATGAATTTAAATAATTAAAAAAATGATCCAGCACACTATGGCTCATGCTGTTTCACTCTCAATTTCATGTCAGTGAGAGCAGTTATGCAAACACTGATTTATGCTTATGGCTTCATACACCAACCAGGCATGATGTTATGAGCAGCATTGTGTAGGTCTCTCTTGTTCCACATGGGCCTTCTGAGAGTGTCCTGTGTTGTCTGGCAACAGAATGTTATTCATGGTGGCATATGGCTCTTATGGGTTTAGGGGTGGGGCCTCTGTGGATCATCCCACAGATACTTAGTTTGGGATCTAGTGAATGGGGTGGTCAACACCTTGTGCTGTTCTTCATGTTTTTTTGAGTTGTTCCTAAAGCATTTGTGTGTGTGTGTGTGTGTGTGTGTGTGTGTCAGGCTGCATCCTGCTGGGGATGGCTACTGTCATCAAGGAGTGTCATTGCTATGGGGTGGAGGTGCCTGGTCTGGTCTAGGTGGGTGCTACATGTCTACATCCTCATGAATCCCAGGTCCAAAAGTTTCCGGACAGCACTGAATTGTCACATGATGGTCCAGCCTGAAGGCGACAGTGACAAGAAAAGAACAAAAACAAAACAAAAAAAACTTTTAACAGGAAGAAACTTGCATGTGAGTGTGTTAGTTTTGTGATAGACTGTCAACCTGTCCAGGGTTTACATCGCCTCACGCCCAATATCTCAAAGTAGTAATAGACTGAATGAATCAATGAATGAATGAATTTACATAGAAGAAGTACCAAACTATAGCTCTGTATTTTGTTAAAACATATTTTTATAGTAAGACTTACAGTGTCTCTCCACACATTTATTATCAGACACTGATAAAATTGCTAAGCTGACAATGAACTTTTACAAGATTACACTGTAAGTGTAATCTGTTGTCTCCTAGAAATAATATTTCTATTGTGTTATTTTTTATTGTGCTACCTTAATGCCTTGATCACTTTAATCCCTGTCTTGATTGTGTTCATCTTTTCTTGACTCTTAGCATCTTCACATATGCCGTAGTTCTTCTGAAGACCTACAAGACCACCTTTTAGAAGCACCTACCCTGTCAAAGCAGGGCGGCTAACTTTCGATTTAAAATAAAAACGCTGACACTACAAAACTGGTGGACACAGTCCTCCACACTGCTGATGTGTATGCACATGGATGCATTGCACATTAACATTCAGCTTCTCTTGGAGATGTGCTCAGTCAGGCAGGTCAGATCTTTGAGGGAAAACTTTCTAACCTTCACATGTGCAGATGACAAAATGTATGCAACACTGACCTTTCAGAACCTCATAGACACTCACTGTTACCTGAATGCAGAAGGATCACCTTAAACCTATAACTGAAAGGAAGCAGGACTATTAACCATTTCTGGTAAGCTAATAAAAAGTACCTAATGATGACAGGATGATAAATGCCTTCTTCACTATTTCTTTCCAATCTTGACCTCTCTGGGATAACACATGAGGTCTGTCTTGTGTGCTTTGATTACAAATGAGTGGTAATAGTAAAAAGATAAATGGAATAGTCAGTGGACGCAAGGGATCAGAAGCTCAGTGTTGGAGGAGTAGAGAGTGAAAAGCAGTTTCTGTTTTACAGTAAACAATTCCAGTTAGTCACCTTTTATTCAGTAGGAATGAGATCGTTTTGACCCCTGTGTCAAAATATCTCACTTCTTGATTTCACGTACAGTGTTTCTTGATGGAGTGACCCACATTCTTTAGAGAATCACATCAAACATGTTTCAAAAAGCCCTGTGGTTTGATTTATTTTGGTCACATTTCCAACGGCTTAAGATCAGTGACGTTCTACCTCAAGCTCTTCTGTAGAGAAGCTAATTATGTTGGTGATGTACTGTTGCTTATGCGACACAACTTTATCTCATCATGCTGTTTATTTGGACAAAGGCAGTATAATACATTTTTGGTGAAATTAAATACATTCAAAGACAACTAAAACCAACTTGTAGAATCCAGATGTTTGACAAATTCATTCATTCATTCATCTTCCCGTTTAGTCCTCTTAAAGGTCACAGGGCACAAATTATATGAGTAAAATAATGACTTAGTGTTGTAGCATACACTGATGTTGCTTATCCGGACTCCAGAACTATTCAGTTTGAAACAAATGTCTTTTAGTATCTAACATAAGGACTTTATTGTTTATTGTGTTTTCTTATTCTTTTACACATTATCAATGACAACATTACTTTTTGATAGTTTGCTACCCAAACTGTGGTGGCGTTAGGGTGCGCGAGATGAAATATGTAATGGCGGAGAAGATCTTCTTCTACGCTCTGTATATGCGTAACTGACTGAGCCACCTGCACTGCACTTTTTTTCTTTTTTTTTTATCTGTTCCTTAGACTTTGATCTTTGTAATTTCTGTTGTGGGTCATGAGTAACTTTATTACATGATGGAGTTGTTGTAGCTCCACTGTCATTTAAAGTTGTTGCAATTTTTGCAATTTTTGTTTAACACAGCTTATAACAATATTATAACATATCCCCCAACTTATCTGCTTTCTGCCTCTGAGCCTGAGCCTGTCATCCATCCTCTTTGCTCTTAAAAGTTAAAGCTTGTGCGTAACTTTGTTGCATTATCATTTAGTTTTGTTGAAAGTCCTGCACCTTGTGTTTTTATATAAATATTAAAACATACTCATATTATAAAGTTATAATATAGCATATATGCACATTGTTTTAATAGCAGCATTTTCTGTATTCAACAAAAACATACATTCATTCATTGGTGTTACACGTAGTCCCTTTAATAGCAGTACATTAGAGCTGATATTCATGTTATGTCGTATCCAGGTTCCCCATCTAAACCTCCTTCCCCCCAAAAATGACAAAGCATTCCAGATTAGGCTTCCTCTCTGTAATGCTTGATGAATGCCGGTGCTGAACTGTAGAAAAAGCCTCATTACGAGACACTTATAGATTACCCAGGGTGTCACACTGGGGGATAGGTGGTGGGTGTGAGGGTTTGTCTGCGAAGAGGAGGAGAAACAATGAGACTAGATCCTGCTCTGTCTCCCTCCCTCTCTCTTTCTCTCTCCACCCTCCTCAAGCTCTTCTCTCTCTCTCAAATGGATAATTCTGGTGATACTTGTGACAGGCTGTGGTTTAGATTTTGATTTATGTTCTTCCAAAGCTAAAATCAAAGAATCCATCTAGTGCTATTTTATGGCAGTTGGGATGATGAATGGGCCAGTCTCTGGGCCAAAGCAAGCTGCTGTGTCTTTGCCCCGGATTTTAATTGCTAAAGTAGCCAGTCATTGCTCAAGATTCAAGACGCAATGAGAGGGATAGGGGCAATACACTCCCTCTCTCTGTCCCTCCAACTCTTTCTGTGTCATTCCAGCCCTCTTTTATCCTTTAACAGTTTGCCTATCTCTCACACTATCCCTCCTTTTTCGTGCTGAGGCAACGGCTGCTTTGAAATAAACTGTAATCTGGTTTACACAAACTCACTGTTAAATCATTCATAAACTGGCTATAGGAATCTGCTGTTACAAGTATAAGTAATGGCTCACGTAATTGGCCTATCTTTGAAGTGTAAATTCCACATTTATAATTAATGTATAGAAATGCCATCTTTAAGCAAAATGCCAGATATGAGTTTGATGCTGTATTTCAGTTCTCAGAAAAATGTTCAAAACTACAGTAATTTTATGTTTCCTATGTAGATAATGAGACACTTAGTGTGTTTTTCTTATGCTACATTTTTTGACCCTCTTAAATCTTTAAAAATAAAATAACAAAAATAAAGGATATAAAGACCCAACAACACATCCCCACATCTCATAAAGCTGATAAACACATGTAAATAAAATCAGATTCTTTCGCATCTATTGATGGAGGAAAACACCATTCATCTTGCCCCCTCATCTGCCCCTCCTCATCTACTAATACATCGCATCATCATGGAGGGAGAGAGATGGAGAGGGGGGGAGAGAGGGAGAGGAGTTGTAAGGAACATCATTGCTTTTCAAACACGACCAGAATCAATGATGCAAATTAGAAAAACAAGCAGGCAATAAATT
The DNA here is from genome assembly GCA_005024645.1 of Planiliza haematocheilus. Taxonomy (NCBI): domain Eukaryota; kingdom Metazoa; phylum Chordata; class Actinopteri; order Mugiliformes; family Mugilidae; genus Planiliza; species Planiliza haematocheilus. The sequence continues at coordinate 1,076,630 of SRSE01001340.1, read as the reverse complement.
CTTTCACATCTGCGGAGCCTGGTGAGAATTTTTAATAATTTTTAATAAAGCATAATTGTAGTTTGTACCACTGAATAATTTAATCACGTGAAAATATGGAACATGGAGGGGGGAGAAAGTATACACATAAAAAAAAAAGCCCTTCCCTCCTACAAATCAGTGAAATGTCTGTGTACCGTATCCCTGTTTCATCTGTGTGTGCGCCTGTGACTGTCACTGAACCAGATTTGCTAGCACACAAATGCGACTGCAGTGGAAACACGAATACTGACGATGAGCCGACAGAAAATAAGTTTCACAAAGCTTTGTGATATTTTTCATCCTCACTCCAAAGACTTTTACACTTTCTTTTAACATAGCGATTAATGCTCACTAATAGCATTAGCTGAGTCCTTTACTTTCGGGTGGAGTAACTTGAATGACGAATGGGAGTATTGTGTGGTTTGTTAACTCCTTTGACCTTTAAATCTTACCAAATGCTCTACTGCAAACACACTGAGCTGGGTAATCAAATGCTATTTCTACACAACATGTCAGAACATTTCATAAAAATGACACCTCCAATATTTTCAGGCCTCAGTAAGGTGGGAAAGAACCAAAATCTTCTAAACATTGTCAGTCACTTAATGTCAGAGTTCATGATCTGAAACATCTGTCAATACGACTGGAATGCAAGAACTTTGCATTAATCCTTACTAGAGTTGTGACGTTGATGAACAAACTGAATCTTTTGACCAGCTCTTTAGAATTTTCTTTTTTTTTTTTGCTTTGTTTCCCACCGATGCACACAGTAGGTCCTGCTCTGCCACTCCACTGAATGAGACGGTGTTGGTGACGCAGACGGTATGGGGGTGAGCATAGCAGTGGACCCAGTTCCAATTCCAAGTCAGCACGCAACAGTTTTTACGTGATAAGTAAAGCCTTTCTATTAGATATAGATAGTCTTAGATTTTAATATTTCTGATCCAAATCTTACCCTACCACAGTGCATATTTCAAAGATAACATAAGTTAACTGTAGGCTGGCATCTTAAAAATAGTTAGTCTTTTGAATGGTTCTTTGAAAGGAACAGATCCACAAGATCCGGCTCGCTGCAAAGAGCCAAAAATTCCATCTCCAAGGCCTGCAGTATGCATTTTAGAACACTTTAACAAACTTGTGGTTTAAGGCTACAGAAATTAATCAAACCTGCTTTTACTACACTACACAGTCAGGATTAAGAATATATCATACATAAACTGGATCATTAAGTAATGTAACGTTTAGTCACATTATTAATAATAATAATAATAATGCAGTATTTGATTTCTGAGGGGAATATGCTGCTTTACCTGTGTTGATAAAAACCCAATCAGTGCTGTGCATGTGCTGCTGTTTCTTGATTTGTATCGATGTGATCAGCGTCGTCATGATGCCAGCACTGTCAGGACCAGCATGGGAAGTACACTAGTAACACTTAAACTGCGTGTAGATGCACAAGAGCAGTGTAGAAGGCGGAGAGAGAGCCTCAGGTGAAACACAGGCCTGCCTGTAATTTATAACCATGACATGGGAGCCAAGTTTCTCTAAATGAGGCATTCAGATAGCCAAACCAGTCATTTATCCTGATGATTAATACAAATGATATTCGTAATAATAAATATTGCCGCCTTGCGAGTGCGTAAAGCAGCTGGAGCAGGGAAGAGAGACAGAGGGGGGGAGGGGGGCAGTTCCAGTACTTATTGTGTGCCGATCGTGAACGGTCCTCTCATCATGTTGCATTTCATGAAGAATCATCAAAAAATCATTTAAAAAAACAAGAAATTTCATGTGATTTGGTGACTTTTTCTTTTTTAGCTTAAATCTGATGCTAATTAGGCATCTGCCCCTGCTAGAAATTATTCAGCATGGTTTGTGCCATAGGGCAATGATTTTGTGCTGGGTTCAAACCCGGAAATTCATGAACAATACACTCATAAACAATATGGGTGGTTTCCACATTAGGTGTTGTCAAAGATGACAGATTTTTTGTCATCAGTTTTCCTGCCTGATTTTGTCCAAAAACATATACATTTTGCATTTTGCTCTGTGCAAGTTACCTCTAACTTTCACAAAACATCATTACATTATTAATTATAGTATAAGCCAGAAAGTCATACCATTGTATACTTAAATATCAGCAGTCAATGAGGCCTGCTTGAAAAAAACACCTCACTGAATCATAAACAAAGTAAACACTGAAAGAATACCTAGCTGAAACATGAATATAAAGGAATCACATTACTGCTAGCCACATTTAGGGGTTTTGATGCTAATCCTAAATTGATCAGTGAACGCTGCTGTCACTGCTGTTCCAGTAACACTATAAATAATTCAAGAGCTACACTTACTGTTAAAGACAACTTGATGAACTCTCCATTCGGAATAAAGGCAGTAATGTTACACTTGAAGACATGTGGGGAAGCATGACAACTGACAAGTGGTCCGAGCATACAGAGCCGCTATCATCTCCTCAGAATTTCAGATATAAAGCCATTGTTAACTTACACACAGACACAGACTCCTCTCTGTCTCTTTCTTTTCTATCTTTAAAATGGTCATTTGCCACTTCAAACTGGGCTTCACATTGATGAATGTGGGGAAGCTGATTGGGGGGGGGGGGGGGGGGGGGGGGGGGGGGGGGTGCACGCTTCTAGGACTCAAAATAAAGATGGAGATGAAGAGAAGTGAAGAACTGGAGAGGCAGACAGCGAGAGAAGCAGGCAGTATGGGGTGATGTCAGTGGCTGATAAAGTTTATGCCTTCCTGTCATTTTGCTGAAAGCAAACAGGCGCTGCAGCCTAACATGACATCACTAAGTAGGTTAAGTATAGTCCCGCGTGGCCATCGATCATAACAGAATCTAGCATATTCTTGCCCCCACCAGGAGGAAAGGTAAAAGTTTTCCACTGTAGCCGAGATGACATTTAATTTTTCATATCTCCTCCATAGTCCTGGAATGAATTTTGGCAGACCTGATGCAATTTAACAGCTTGGCAGTTTAAAATTGGGCAATGAATCACTGGGATTCAATGGGAGCCCAGCTGCTGCATAATGTTTTTTTTTTTTTTTGTCTGTGTCGAGGGTGGAGGGGCAGCAGGGGTGGTGTAGATGTTGGACAGTGGACCCCAGCCTACTTCAACCCCCTATTCCCTGTAGTGTACCTGCACCTTTTCACTGATACAACCTTCTTTTTAGTTTATTTCTCATCCATCTTTTAATCTCCATGAACAAAAGAAGCTATTATAAGACCATTAGTGTCGGGCCACTGATAGCTGGAATATTATTATCTAGTTATTCTCATATCCAGTCTGCCTTTGCCTCCCTTACCAGATAACTTACTGATAACAACTATGATTTCACTAAAAATCCAACTAAGCTGAAACAATTACAACATCCAGCTATGTGAGTGCATCAAAACATATTTGTCTGGATAAGAATCTGCTCACAGCACTTTAACAGGCACCGTAGGTGAAGCTCATCTCTCTCCTCTTGGTCCATCACGGAGCCCTCTGACCCTCAGACAAAGAGCACAGCGCAAAATCGCACACCATTACATGCGCACAAGCGCCTCAGTTCAGCACATAAAAGGCTCTCCGTGTGCTTTTAAAAGGTGAGGAGGTCCAGAGGGCTTGCACTGTATCTGATTTTTGACAAAGAGCACGCTGGGTAGAAATCAATAAAGCGCCAGTGATGGGCCGATGGGTCCCGCTGGTCCTCCTGGAGAGGCGGGCTGCTGAGCTGAGCTGAGCTGCACCCATAATCCTCCTCCTCTTGTACCTCCATCACTTTCTTTTCCGAGCCCCTCTCTCTGTCACTACCTCCCACCATGTAGCCTTTTCTCTCCCCAACCCCCTCTCACCTCCCACTTTCATCCCTTCATCCCCTCCTCACACCTCCCCACTAGTCCAGATGAACCCAAACAAGCAAAGAATGGACTGACAACACTTTTGACACCGGCCGTTTATTAGCTCCACCAAGCAATGTAGAACAAGGAACGGGAGAGAGAGGGGAGGAATAAAAGAGAGGGAGATGTGGAGGTAGCTGGAGGCAGGGATGGGAGGGGTAATGGGGGGTCATTCTCACCAGTCAGCCGGTTGGCTGATCAGCGTAGCGTTGCTAGGATGACCACATTGTTGTGTGTTTTCTGTAGTGTAGTAACTTCTCTCTTCCACCAGCCTGGTGCAGCCATTTGTCAGGGTCACCATCGGGAAAATTAGTGTTTATTCTTGTAGAAACAGATTTTGATGAATTGGTTTATTTATATGCTAAAGAATTTTGCACCCATCTACAACCACCTTTTTTTCTTTCTTGTTCCGATTTTAACACAGCACCCTTTTTTGGTTGTTTTTCTCTTACCCAAAAGGCAAATGAGAATTTGAAGAGATGCAATGTGTGTGTAATATATGTAAACAGCAGTGTCTGTCATGTTTACGCTCAGGGTTTCCCCAGAACAAGAGTGTGTGTACCCCATTAACCCTGTTTAACAGGTGGACCTCAGAGAAAGTCTAGGGGATTAAACCCCTAACCTTCTGGTCCGCTGTGGACAACACGCTCTACCTCCTAATCCACAGCAAGCCCCAGTTGTAACCTAATACATATATTACAATACAATTCAGTACTACATTGCAATACATCAAATATTTTTAGGCATACCTCTCATTCCTAGTAATGGTACATGGTCATGTATTTATGTAGTGCCTTTCACTATTAGTGCGCAAAACACTTTACAGTCACAGTCATACATCTACCCGCTTGTTCAAACAAACTCACAATTCAGTGTTTTGCTCACAGACAGCACATGGTCCATATACCAGGGTTAGATCAAACTGCTAACGCTCTGGTTCTCTACCTACTTACAATAATATGTAATATTCATATGTGACTGTAGAGGACAACACCATACAGTATTTCATTATAAAAAAATTAACAGTTTAGACTTTTTTTTTAGCTACACAAACATTAAAAGTGATCAAATCTATTTTGCAACTACTTGTACTGATTTGATACTGTAAAGATGGCAGATGGTGTTATAAATCAGCTTCATATGGTCACTCTAGGCAGAAAGCAAACTATGTTTTTGGATGGTTCTACATTTTATATAAGAAAGACCTCGTATAAAACAACATGTTCTGCTGAGAGCACAGCGTGTTTTCACTACCACTGTTTTTAATCTTTACCGTGTCCTTTGTTTTGAAAACCCTTTTCAAACAGGAGCAACACGCAGATGTGAAATGTTAAGGCAGTTGATGAATATGCATGGACCTGGACTATCTACTCTGAAACACAAAGCTCATTTCTAACATTCATCAGTCCACTCGGCTCAGTCTGAAAGGCCTGCCTGCCTCCACAAACACAACCCCAGTACACCCACGATCCGCGCTCTAGACATGTATTAGTCATTATTAAACATAATAATGGCTTTTATAAGTCACTGTTTGCCTCTTTGGTTACGTGAATAATTCAACCAAAAAGGGAGAGGGAAAGGGAGGGAGGGAGGCAGAGCAGCGCCGCTGTAGTCAGGTGGGCCTTGCACCTGAGATGGCAGGCGACAGATGAGGTAGTTTGTCTGAATTATTTATTTGATTCTGTTCAACTTTTTACAACTGCCACATTGTTTTTTCTTTTCTTTTTTCTAGCCCCCCCAGCTCCCATTACACACACATATAGCCCCCCCCCCCCCCCCCCCCCCCCACACACACACACACACTCAACAAACTGTCACGTTTATTTCAAGCAGCGTTAATTACGGTTGCACAAGCTGTTTAAGCTGTCGTCTGACGATTAACAAAGTCAAGCTCCAGCCCCAGCACCACCACTTACTTTCCTGCTTGGCAAATGGAGGGCTGGCCCTGGAATGAGTATGTGTGTGCGTGTGTGTGTGTAAAAAAAAAAAAAAAATCTGCTTTGTGACAGCCATTGTTAGCACTAACAGTAGGGCTATAAAAGTACAGGGGTCCTTTTTTTATTATTTTATTCTGTCGCAGCAAGTGAACAGACAATATGAATAAACTTAATTTGTGAAACGTCTCCCCTAATTAATTTGAAGGAGGTGGCGGTGGGGTGGCGGGCTTCTGGGTAGGGGCGGGGTGTGGATACTCACTCGATGAGCAGAAAATTAAAAGTTAAATCAACAACATGCTCATCTTTGAGCTGTGATTCCCACAAAGCAATGCAGAAACATTCACCGTGATTTGAACATCGGCTGTCAACCCTGGTGGGAGACACATTTTGATATCTGCCCACATATTTGTGCCTGTGTGTGTGCTGCATGTTTGCAATGTTGACAGGATGCACATATACGAATACCACATAAACAGCACCCCAGAGAGTGGTGGACACATACAAACTGTATTAGTATCCCCTTTCTTTATTGTCTTTCTCAATTTGTGGATGCGGCTGCTGTCAAAGCTGTATGTTCTCACAACGGTCTGTCATAATTAAAAGTGTGTGAAACTGCTTTTGGGTTGAGGCGGGAAGGAAAACGCGTCTTACTACTTTAGCTGATAGCTTTTCCAGTGTTATGGGTTTGTTGCGGAGATTAAGTCAGTTAGTTTGTTCCCTCAGCTATGGATTCAAAGCGATGTTACAGTACTTACTATCCTCCCATAATAAAAGCACATGCAAATAATATAATGTGCTCTACGTTTTGTTGAGCAAGTCTTACAAAGGGAAAGAGTAATGACATGAAAGACAGAAAAAAATGAAAGGCAGTGGACAGATTTATAGCCATTCATCATCCTTTCTTTATATAAAGTATCTTTAAGAAAAATAGTCTAGTCATTTTGTAAATATATAAGTTTTGTATGTGATTTAACTATTTACAGCCTTCTTCAGATTGTAAATAATTACATAGCTAAAGAGGTCAATATTCTCAAATGCCTCTTTCATATATGGCTACTGTTGCAGTTTTTCCTGATATTAGGTGCAGTCACAGCTGTGCAGGTCAGAAGGTAGCGCCGGGAGACATGATTCTGCTCTACGGCCTATATGCATCCAAGTAATCTCCAGGGATGACAAAAGACAAAGGTTAAACGAACCTTTTTGAGCGAGTTCATTATTGTTTCTCTCATGTGATTTTAGTCCTTCCAGATAATGATGCCTGGTTTAATTTCTATTTTTAGATGCATTTGTTGCTGGATTTTTCATCTCATTCCTGGCTACTGCTCTCCTACGTGTGTGTGTGTGTGTGTGTGTGTGTGTGTGTGTGTGTGTGTGTGTGTGTGTGTTCGTATATATGAGTGTGTCACCATCATTGCCAGAGAAGATGTTGAGAAAAGACATGTCTCCTCACGACTCAGTAGCGTTCAGCGGGACCGCCAATCAGGGATCCGGTGCCAGGATGAGTGTTCACAATACGGAGAGACTTCAAGCAGCCAGTCCAGTTTGTCGCCTCATCTTCCCTCGTCACTGCCACTTTGTAAAATCACATTACCCTAATAAGAATAGGAATGGAAAGGCAGTGACAGAGCAGGGATATAGATGGGCTATGTGTCAAAAGCCCTCAGATTTCATTCTATCCTATTTCTTTTTGAACTTCTGAGTTGGGCTGGGGGTTGGGGTGTGACGTCAGGGGCTCTGTGGCTCATTTTGGCATGTAGCCGTGTCATTGCCTGGGTTGTTGTTCTTTTTGTATTTGTTTCAGTTTAATGATACATATTTGGCCACATCTAAAACTAAAATCAAAATCTAAAAAAAATATTTAGACGAGAACATTGATGTCAGTTTTACTTACATCAAGTCTGGCAGTAGTACTTTATTTAGTATTGTGCACCTTCATGTCCTTTTCTTGGCAGTGAGGACCCTGAGAATTTCCATTAACTCATTCATGGGGAAGTCCCCTGAGTACTCTCGGTCCCACATCCACTCAACTCATTGGCTCATCTTCACCCACAACCACCTGCAAGAGGCTTCAGCATCCTTGTTGATGTTAAACACAAGCTTCTTTCTGGTTGAACTTCAACTGAGTATACTTCTGGATCCTCCTCCATTCTCTTCCCCCACGGCACAGTTGCTCTAAACCAGGGGCGTCTTGATCTCAAACTGCCCGGCCCATGAGACATAAGACATAAAACGTAACACACTGTTTATTCATCCCATGTATGGGAACTTCCTTGTCACACCAATAACATAATGGTAGAATAACCTATAAATTACGACAGCTCCAAATGTCATATCAGAGCAAAAAAAATTATTTTGAATAGATTCTAAATTAATCAGTGTATGGTACCAAACCTGGCGTGCATTTTGGAGCCCATTTGAATCCAGTTCACAGTGTCTTAACAGTACTCACAGTTCCTGGGATGCAGAGTGCTGATGAGGCAAACCCCTCCTTCAGCAGTGTCCCATCACTGCAGTGAAGAAGTCTCTCATACTGCTAGCACAAGGAGCTAGCTGCATTGTAGTCACGGTTTAGCATCAAATAAGTAGAATTCCTGATGGGCTCCCAATCATGAAGGGAGGCACGTAACTAAATCACACTAACTTAAATAAATATAGCTTATTGTGGAAGTTTTAGCAGTGACTTTCTTTCTCGCTCTGTCTCTTTCCTCTCGATCCCACCCACCTGGAACCCAGGCAGATTAGCTTGAATGGATTAGAACTGAACTGGATCAAACAGACTGACACCTCCACCTATATTACATCTCCTCTGAGGATTTCAGTTGATTCTTGAGATGATCTGAATTTAGCAGATGAAATAAAATATATGAAATTATAATGAGAAGACCTCATGACTTCAATATAAACCCATTAAGATTTGTCAAACTAGTACTTCTCAGGCCTGTCAGGACCATCGTCACAGCCATTCACAACATGGTTACTGTGGGCCATATCACTGTGGATCAGGCATAAGCACACAGTTTGAAGCCTGTCAAGATAGATTGTTGTGTGATCTGTTGTGGGAAACATGCAAGAACCCAGCTGCTTTAGTGTAGTTTCTGTGTCAATTTACACTACAGCCATGACATTGTCATGCTTATTGAAACCAGACCCAACAACATCATACAGTGTGTGGTGTAGCATCTTCCAGCGTAAATAGAGCTACTGGTTGTGAAGGGCAGGTCCGTTAGGGTTCTTAAGTTAGTTACTAAGTTAAGTGGACATCAAGGTCATGATCAAGCTTCAGAAGTGGGGCCATTGACTTCCTATGTGTTCATACACCACACATACACACACACACGCACACAGCTTAGGCCTGATTCGGACTGACAGGACAATTTCTCCCACCTCCTTCATTTGGCAGTGGACTTTGTAGTAAAATACACTGCTCTTTTCCTCATTCTCCTTTCCTTTTAACACAAATACAGCACTACACTCACTCCAACATACAGACGCAGCGCAGACACTTGTTTCATGCAAATAGCTGACATGCAAACACGCGAATGAGGAAAACACAGTGGGGGATAAGCAGAAAAAATGGACAACACACACGCATTGCAGCCAGACAGCTTCCACGCACACTCACATCCTCTTGCTTTCCCAGACACAGAAGGTGCCCCACTAAAACTGATGGAGGTCTTGGAAGGTGAAAGTTTATGTGACTCACTACACTGATTAGAGGGACTGAGATCTAAAAGTAATTGGCTCCTTTTACTCCGTTCTTTCTGTAGATTTACGAGCTTCTCTGCAAATGACTGGCAGTTTCTTTACTACGGTCAAACAGTGAAGGATAAACTCGGCCCGTCCGGCTGTGGAGGGAGTGTTCATGTTGTGTGTGTTTGTGTGTGGATGCTCAAGATGTTGACGTTGGGACAGAGGAGTACGCACACACTATTGGTGCTGAATTCAACCTAACAAATGTGACGTGAAGCTTGAGTGTATCTGAGGATGATTCAAAGTGCCAGACAGCACTGTGTGTGGCTTCTTCTACGCACTCACTGTCACCCAAATGGCTCGGGGTGGGGGTGTATGCAGTAGATGTTCCTCTATCAAGTTTTTCTGCCTGGGAAAACACTGCTTAGCCTATTAGCACTCCCTGTAATGCCCCTCACTTGCTCTTAATCTGCGCAACACAACTGTCAGAGAAAAAGCGAGACAACCAAGTGGACACTTTAATTCCAGTGAGGAAGAGGGGCGACTAAGTCATAAGCATTTCCATCCTCCAGTCAATTATTCATTGATAACCTATTTATTTGTACCTTTAGTGTCAGTCAGGATTGTAGAAATGTGGACATATTCATGTTTAATTAATTTGCACACACAGAGAAATCGCATAAACACACACATCTAGTTCTTCTAACTAATGTATTATGTTTATAAGGCGGCAGATATATATTATTTATCACTAATGTGGATGGAGGGGGGCATCATTGGATATTACTCTGTCACATTATTGTCAAACGCAGAGGGACTTAAAGGGGACAGCAAGCTTCATTAAAGGTGGCGGAAGGCGGCAAAGGGAAACAAGGGACAAGATGAGAATGGACTGGCCGCAGAAGTAGAAACATCTAGCTCAGGCCCTACGGCGGTGAGGCTGAGGGGATTGATGGTAATACAACAATCAGATAGGCAATGTATGCAGTGACTACACAACCATTGACTCCTTTATCCTAGATTTCATCAAAGATAAACAAGAGGAATAAGCGCAGAATACAAAAAGGGAGCCACAAAATGGATTCAAGGTTTGATGAAACTAAATTAAAGCCGTAGAATGAAGTGTTTAAGGCATAACTAATTGGAAATCATCCAACATCTTGCCTTAACATGTTGGGGAGTTTACTTTCTGAAGTAAGCTATTGATCAGATCGCATTTTATGTCCAAAACTAAAAATTGTAGTATATGAATGTGCTTTTGGGGCAATACAGGGTTGAACAGTGCATGGTTGTACTAAGTATACATTCTATTAGCTCCCTTCTTCCTCCCTTCTCTTGTGTCTCTTTTTTTGTGTCTTCCTACACGGCTGGCCTCAGCAGAAGGGTTCCCCCGAATGAGTTTTTCCTTGTCACTGTCAGCTTAGTGCTTGCTCTATGGGTTTCAGGTTTAGGTTCCGTAAAGAACCTTGAGACAATCTGGATTGCTATCCAATTGATGCTATATAAATAAATTAAATTGAATGTAATTGTAATTGAGGTATCTTAATCAGGAATAGCAACAATCAACCTCAGTTTCCACCACAATAAAAAATTTCGACAGTTAACCTTAGGACTTGCCTTTAAATGTGTAATGTGTGCACATATTAATTATTTTCTACAATTTGCAGATGCCCCTTAATATATTATCCATATTTTCTACATTAGCAGTGAGTTCTGCTGTGCAATGTGTTGAAGTTTGATATCAGTTATTCATACTGGGGCAGGGGGGTACCGAGGGTGGCCTTTTGCAAAAATGCCAGCACGATGTTAACCTATATGTCTATACAATGATGAGAGGAGCCTCAGCCTCCCAATAAATTAATGGAAAAGACAGAAATCTATTATAAAGGCAAATGTTACCTTTGCATGAGAATGGTGAGCTGATTGCTGAAGCCAGAACTGTAAATTACGGTTGGACTGAAGGCTCCTGCCCCCATGTGCATGTAAAAAGCAATTGATACATCATTCCACTGTGTGTAACACCTTGCTTGTGTCAAAAGGGCCTGTGTTTGTGAATAAGTAGCACATTTAAAGAGCATTGTAGAGTCTTTTTTATGAACTTGTATATATTCAAACTGAGCCCCAACCTCCACCAGCGCTCTACCTCACGTCCATACAGTTGCACGTGTTCATGCCTATGGAGGCTGTCAGAGCATATAACATATTCTGTTTGTGTTGACTCCTGAGCTCAGCTTTTTAGGTTTAGCATCGTGAAAAGGGATTGTATTGAAGCATGAACGTAATGTATTTTTCACTTCCTCCTCCCCAAAAATAGTAGTGGCACATAGTAGCATTCTGCTGATAATTTCACTGCTGATGGAAGCATGAATTAAAAGAATACACAATTAGCGCAAACTCATTTCACCTTTCTTTGTTTAACTGGACAACAATCATGTCTGATTGACCTGGTAAATCTTTGCTGCTGTATAATTAATTCTCAAAGGAAAAACTCCTGGTAAATGTTGATTAACAGTTACTTTAAATCAAAATGTTCTATGCTTATCTGGCCGCTGATACGCCAGAACAAGGAATTGCATTTTGGACCAGGCACATGTCTGGCTATGGCTATGGCTATGGCATAAGGGTCCGGAGCAACACCATACCTATGGCAATAAAGCAAGCTTAACCAAGCAGTATTTTTTTTGTTGAAGTTGAAGAGGTGGAATATGCTTGACTGACCCACCTCATCTCATCCCAGATGAACTACAATCTATAAAAGCTTAAGTCAGTTTCACTAAAGGCCATGTGAGATGCAGAGAGTCTGGTAATATTTGTCAGTGATATACTGCTAAGAGAGTGTTTTCATTGGTTAGTTATTAGTCAGTTGCATTAGAGGAAATAAGTCCTGATGTGAATTGTCTCGTATTTGTAGTTTTCAGTGCTCTTGAAGCATTATTTTTTTCCCCAGCTCAAAGAACAGGTTTTGGTTTCATTAACCACCTCTGCCAACCTCTGTAGAGACGATAGTAAGGCCTTTTTTGTCCTTCCAATGGTATTCAAATCTTGTAGGTAGGTGCGGGAGCCATCTTTTTTTTTTTTTTTTTGACTTCAGCATGGGTGCACCTTCTGTTATTGTATTCAGGAGATGTTGTCTAAGAGAGGGCAGCAACCTTGAGACAGATCTTCTTACTCCGGCTAAATGATGGAAACAGAAAGGAAACAGAGCAGAAAAGAGTCTGTACTATTCCCGAGGAGTCTCTAACCACACACACACACACTCACACATATACAGGCTAACCATTTCTAAGACAATGCACACAAAATGCCTAAGGCTGTTGTCACAGATACAGACATGCTCCCAGGCACATACAAACACACTTTCTCCTTTGTAGGCTCACACAATGAAGCACACACACAAACAGTATTTGGTTGTGTGTTCTAGGGCGGTCCAGACAAAATGCTGGCATACTTAAGGATAACAACATTTTTATTCACATACTCATGTATTGTATACATGGCCAGTCAGTCACAGTCATGGCACATTTCCTTTTCATTCAATTCTTTTAATTTCTTTAGCCTCCTCGCACAAACAAACCGCTCTCTACTCTGACCGGTCTCTCTTTTTTTTATTCACCTCCCTTCTTCACCACTGACTGTCACTTTATCAGTGTATCTGTAATGCTCCCTAATTCAAGACCAAGCTGGGCTGTCACCCTCGGGTCCCCGTGTCACTGTCACATCAAGGCAGACACATGTTAGAGGACACTGGGACCTGCCCGTCTGCAAAGGGACAGATAGAAAGACTAAGAGAGAAAAGACGGAGAAAGGCTTATCAGTGCAACCTTGCTGGTGAATTAGCAGACCCTTGAGTGATAAGGAGAGGAAGGCCATCTGACACACTGAGGAAAAAAAGAAAGGAGATAGGAGTGGAGAAGGAAGTGGGAGGAAGTAACGTGGTGACAGCTGCTGGTGTGGCATACGACAGTATAGGTACTCAAAACTCCACAAGTTTTATTTCAGAAGACATAGACCTGACTGTTTCAGAATAGAATCAGAAAAAAAAAACGTTCCTGAAACTTCAATTTCTAATATATAGATGGAGTAACAATAGTTAAAAATTGCTTTTAAAGCCACTGCAGTGTGGAAACTGTGCTTGACTGACATTGTCGGGTTGTATCGTGTCCAGAGCAGGACAGCTTGCCCTACTGTACTTTTACTGCTCCAAGTTTTGCAATATTATGCAATTTCAAGGAGTGCTGGAGGTCTAATCAGATATTTTAACTTAAAACATCTGCAGTGTGGGCTTGGCCAAATACAGTGTTTGAATATGCAAACGGATGCAAATGGGAGAAACTTAAGATGGGGAGACACAAACTGGTGATGGGAAGATGCTCCGTTGAGGAATTTGGGTGTTTGGTCAGTTTTGAGGTCAGGGCATTCACACAGAATGTTACCTCTGAATGCATTTTACACTGGAGACTTAGTGTTATGTCTTTTCCAAACTCAGGAGTCATGACTGAGCCAGCTAAATCCACATATAAGTTCTTAATGATTTCTAAATGTCAAAGTTCAAAAAGCCTAGGTAAACATCGGCAACCTGCTGAAAATAAGACTTTATCATGTCATTGCCTTCAATAATAATACAAGTGTTTCAGCATATGTGACTCAAGCAGAATTAATAATGATATTCCTGAAGGTTACCAATATGAGAACACTCAGAGGACATACGATAACTAATGCAAGACTTAGCATAGGTTACATTAACGTTCATCTTTTTATTCATAGCAAACATTCCAAACTTATGTTACATTTCACAACAGCAGCATGATGTTGAAGAAGTTTCTGGTTTAAATGTATTGTTTAAAGTTTAAAACATATAGGATTCTCAGGAAGATATGGAATACAATATAAAAATGTAATAGTAAATTAGGTGATAATCTGAACCCCTGTTGGTCACATATATCAATAGTTTTCATGTAAGGCAGGATGGTGGGTTGCTCCGAATTTTGCTGTCCTGTGTTTAAATCATATGCAGGTTTAGCTTAGCACCTAGCATACGTGGGTTTGCCTCATTTTAGAGTTACCATGAATACATTTTCTGCCTAATTAAAGTGTTTCTGTGTTGATTTCCCTTCTCTGATTTACGAGGTTAGCCAGACATAACGTATCTTCTTGACTCGTATGTTTGCCTGATAAACATCACCAACATCACACGTCATTTTGCTGTCGGAATACATCTCGCTAGCTTGAAGCATAATTGCTGGCCTAAAAGCATCCCTTGTTGTCAGCTTCATTGAACTTCAGTTCTACTCTGCATTTTTTATGAGCATGCCCCCCCACAACAGAATAGGATATTGAAAGATTGGGACAGTGACTGAACCAATCGCAACTCTTCCCTTTATTACTACAAATGATAGTATTCATTAAAAAGAAGCTATAGACACAATAAACACATCATTTACTTTTCTGTGTCTGAATATTCATAAGGTGATAGGTTGTTTACTCACAAAACTATTGTTATTGTTGCCTTGAAAAAAAAATATCATGACTGCTTCCTGTGTTCCAGTTGCAGATCCTTTCTCATGTCACGGTTATGAATACTGGGATTTAAATATTCAAATATTTTTATTTTGACAGAAAGTGACTGTTATAGTTGACCAACATCAAAATTGGAAGTGTTATCTTAGTAAATAGATTACCATTAATTGTAATGTGTTTCAGCTCCATGAGGCCTTTTGTTAGTGCATCATGTTAGTGACTGACTCCTCTCAATCATTAGAGCAGTGTGTGGCATGAGATTTCAAATGATTTCCTTTTCCATTCCCCTTCTCTTTTTATCCCCATTGCTGAGACTCTGTAACATCATCCTGTCTTCATCATAAACTGCCAAGCATCAGTCTCTCAGCCCCCCGCAGTACTCATGTGATGCACATTGGATTGGATATCCACTTTTGGCTAACAGAGGCGTGGAGTCAGCTTCGATCGACCCCGGACATGGATAAAGCGCTCCTGACATGAATCAGTTCTGTCAGCTCTTGTGACGGCTGCCTGTCTCATCGGCCTGTCTCCTCACCACTGACATGATATGATGGGAGATGATACTGAACAACAGCACGTTGGCTCTCAGATGTTAGCAGGGGGCCCTAGGGCGTCAAAGACCCTGACAGACGCCACTTTATAGCTTTAATCCCAAGGTCTTAAAATGACACTTGACACAAATTGAGGTTGGCTTTTTCTGTTGGCGAGGAAAGAAAATAAATGATAGGGAAGAAAATGTAACCAGGAAAACGTTCCTTCCTGAATTTTCCACCCCGTCTTACACAGTGTTTTCACTTAGCTGTTTAATTTTGATTCTAGCCTCTTGGGCTAATATGAGAGAGGCAGGTGAAGAATTGTGTCATTGTGAGAAAAATGAATTGTTTCTCTTGTTTATCTACATAATTCCATTCATATTCTATAGATCTACATCCTAATCTTAAAGAACATTTTGTAAAGACTGTGTTGACAATGGATTTTGCTTATATATATATATATATATATATTCTCATTTCTGCTTTTACTCCTTACTTACTTTACTATATTTGTATAGGCTTTTAGCAAAGCCACTCACCATATAGTAAAGCACATGTTCCAGGACTTTAATCAAAAAAGAAAAGCTAATAGTGTTGTCTAATGTCTAGTCTTTAAAATAGTTTAAGCGTTTCCACTAACTCCTCAGGTTGTGAAGATAGACATTTTAGAAGGGTTAAGGGTAAATGATATTTAAAGGCATTTAGTTAAGTCACACATTTCTATAATAAAATAAATATCAAATGTACAATACCAACAAATTTGATTAGTGTTCTGCCAGAACAGGATGTGTTACAAATATCAAGAAGTAACAATAACTTTATTGAATGTTTGTATAATCTGTACACAGCTCTTATCCTAAGTTGCTGAAATATCACTGTCTTAGTTCAGAAAACGTGTGCAGTAAATTCTAGCAAAAGACACAATGTGTTCATTATTATATATCCAAAATATGTGAGCCTCGATGCTTTTGTTTGCTGATGTAAAATTATAATGCGTGGTACATATATGTGGCTCAACAACGGATTACATCTCCTATAAAAATGTAATTGGGGGAAGAAAATAGAAGTACTTTTTTGATCTGATATCAGTGTATGAGTAATGCTGGGCACATGCAACAGCGGTTTTGGGACAGTTCACCTCTCGGATCTGTCCTCCTTCATTGTCGAAGGGAAGAGAAATCAGGTCTTTTCTTGGTAAACATTCATGAGACTTCTGTCGACAAACATTAAAATTGACAGTTAAAATCTCACATCCAGAACAGACACCCTATGTTGCCTGAGTCTCCTTAACCATTTTTATTTTTTCTGACTGAAAAGTATTACAAAGTAACAGTGAATTCTTGTTCTTTATTTGTCTTTGCTTTTGGTTTGATTAGCAGTTGCCAAACTAAATTGTGCAGGTGCATTACTGCCAACTACAGGACTGTGAGGCAGCATCATTTTAAAATAGGATGGGCATTAAAACTCCTGTAGTAGGAGCATGTTATAGTTTTGAGGTCCCATTGAACGTTATATTGTCTGCATGAAGCACCACCTACAACTGACTTGCATGTCATTTAAAAAAAAAAAATGAAATGCAAGAAACTTGGAGAGTACACGACATGTAAAATGCAATGTGTTGCTTTTTAAACTCAAATCTGTGACATCACCTGAGGAGAGGGTTGTATTTTTGACAAATATGGCGTCAGTCAGATTCAATGGATCTAATTGATTTATTCTAAAACAGCACACTGGGACGTACATTAAACTTATTAAAATCATCCTGAGCATTTTCAGGTTATACAAATTCTAACTTTTAATAGCATGCATTCTGTACCAGTTAATAGCTTATGTATGCATGTTCAGTTACTCGGTGCTCAGTGTTTTTCTTCAGCCATAAACCACAGCAGAGACAATTGGAGCTGGCAAACATTTGTCTCTGCTTCATTACTTCTACAATGAATTCCTGTGCGTTTGTTGCACTTGACACACATTCTGATCTCATTTGGATTCTGATTCAGAAACATGGGGTTGTGGGTGAGGGGTAAACTGATTAGCATCAAGCCGACAAATGTGACAAATATGAGCCAAGTGATAAATGCACATCACATCACATGATTGCACCATAATTATAAAAACAAGGGCTGAAATCAAATTTCAAATGCATTATAATATTTGTCGATTTTAATATCAATATTCTCCATTTCCATTAGGAGTGCCTGGAATGGGCAATGCACATTTAATTAATTACATCAAATCGTCATTATTTTGAACACATCTTTTGTTGAATTCTTAGCTATTATGATGATAAATTGTGTTTAGAGACGTGGATGGTTTATGAACTAGTCTGACACTGGAGAGTTCTGGCAGAATGAAACAGGCACTGCACAAAAGAGGAGAAGACGAAACAAAAAAGGTAATCTAACAGTTATTTTTTGAAAAAAAAAATACGAAAAGGAAGGGGCTTTGCAAAGCACGAGAAATTGTGTGGCAATAAATATAATTACTATGCAATCATCGTATTGATTGACTCTTGAATGCTAGTGTGTACAAACACAATATTTTCTTAAATCTCCAATCTTCCAGAGTTTACATACTTGCCTATCCACAAGATGTTTCAGTTTCATTATAGTCAGTGAACTGAGGGTATGTGTGGATGCTTGCCAGAATTCTACCAGGTTCGATTTCATCTGCCAAAAGTGACTCATTTAATGGCTAACGTCCTCAACACACACACGGTTTGTCAGAGGTAATCAGCTCAGCTTGGGTTTTTAGAAAGCAGGTTATGGCTTTTCTACATGTGGCTAACCACAAAGTGCAGTTACTGACCTACTACAACCACCACAAAAGCCAAACATTTAGAATTTTCCATTATATTTAATATTTAACCTTGCAAGGGGTGAATTGTATTCCAAAAGAAATTAAAGCCAATACTCTACTCTGTTTTTATTTATTTATTTATTTTTAAAGTTATGGGATAATCACATTTGGTATTTTCTGGAGTAAAAGAGTCCAACCACATGGCCTTCATAAAGAGCATTGGCATATATCAGCTGACACCGAAACATCAGTCACTGCCTCTCACCCCGTACTATTTTGGTAGTGATGTCAAAAGTGATACTTCACTGTTTCGAAAAGGCCTTCTCACACATGGCCAATAAAAGTGATTGATGTTTAGTGGAGCTTTCATAGTGCAATGGGGGTGCATGTCTACGTTTCCAGAGGGGTTTTCTTTGTGTGGGTGGTTCTACATGTGATTTCTATTAGGGGAACATGTGAAATGTCTTGAATCATAAATGGTTGCTCTTTGCTGCGCTACTGCTAATATTATGACTTCCTTAACATATCCAAAGGGCAGACAAGAAAAGTTAAGACTAAAAGCATTAATATGTAATAATATGTAATATTTTGTCTAATTTGTGTTGTTATGTAGCCTGTACATATAACTTGTACATATAAAGTGTAGTATCTGGAGTTCTAAGGCCGAATCAATTAGTCCATTAGTTGGGTTAGGCCGTTAGCATGTTAACAAGCTTAACAAAGATGGTGTAATTGGTAAACAGCTACTTGGTGTCAACATGTGAGCACTGAAAACTGTTAGGGAAAATCTAAAATAGGTATCTGTTTTCTGATATTAGTATGTCAACACTTGAGTAAGTAATACAGTAAAACAGTTTTTGCAACATGCATTGTGTATTGTATTATAATGTCCCTGTATGTGTCAGGGCTAACCTTGGCAACATATATGTGCTAGTACCAGTGCATCACTAAAAACTAATAATATAATCATATATTCACCTAACCCCATTATGTATTTGAAAGTTAAATGTTTAAGGGTCTAAGATTCTATTTTGTTTTCTATAAACTGCATATGTGTGAGTTCAGCTTTTAGGAACTTGCACTCTGGGAACTGAAAGTAGTTTGATACGGACATAAATCCTGCATAAACAGGTGTTCAAGCTCAGAAGCAGACATGTCAAAGATAAGGACTTGTTTCAAAAGAGAAGAAATGGTTGCTTACACCAAATGACACTTACTTACTACAGCATGCCTTCCTGGCAGTGGAAAGAGAGAGCATCATTTCTCCAGGGGGAATCTGGAACATTTGAGAAAAACTGTTTAGAAAACCACCTATGTGACTACTGATGATACTTGTAGGAGGACCTGATATATGTCAGAACAAAAGTCAAGTACAGTTGAAGAAGATTGCTAAACAAGCTGGGAGCTCCAGCAAACATTACCAAATACAGTTCTTGACCAGGCCGGATAGGCCTGAAAGTACAAAGTACAAAGAACACCATCCTTGGGCAAGGAAAGCGATTACCCATGAGTACCACATTAGCATTCCAAAATATATTATTTCCTCCCCAAAGATCAAATATTTACACATTAATGCATTAAACTTAAGATGAAACATTTTTCTTTAAATGTATTTACATCAGTAGCATGAACCCCAACATGGCCACAATAAACCAGTTCAGTGGATAAGGATAATTTACTGGAAATGTATAACCGTAGGAAACAGTTCACCAAGAGTGTGCAATTGTTGCTTTTGCATATAGTGTAGTGTATCCTTTAAAATGGTTCTCTAAATCATTTGTTAAGTTTTGGCATTAATCAGAATATGGGATGCATCTGTTAAGTGTGTGGACTTACAGCAAATCCTAGCAATTTTTTGCACCTCTGTTTCTGTTTGTTTTGAAAATATATATCTTGAATAAAAAAAAACATTAACGCTGAAAAAATGCTCAAGAATTCTTTATAGTGCATGTTCTGTATAGTGGGGAATTTGAACCTAAAAATATAAGCTAATGTGTTCTATGTTTTATACACAGCAGAAACTGTGCTGCTGGAATGTGCACACATGGTTACTATTCAACATTCAACTACCTTATATCCATGCAAACATGCTCATTTAATCCTGACTCTTTCCTCCCTGTTATTCACTTGTGAATTTTACCTTAGTTTGTGTGAGGTGTGTGTTGGGAGATTATTAAGTAGATATCGATTGTGATTTGATTAAACTCTTGCTAATTTGCTGCAAAGCAGCAAGACATTTAATCAAATAAAAATCAATAGCGTCTTAAGAGCCCTTGTTACATCCCAGGAATGGGGGACTACAGTGGAGGTGTTATAAATTACTGGTCAGAGCAATACAGCCGATAGGATAATGTCGGAGGAGAGAGAGAAATGGACAGAGACAGAGAGAGGGGAAAAGAGGGGTGGGACACAGAGGATATGTCACTCTCACAGCATAAAAGGAGGATGGATTTGTGTTCAGCGTGGAACAACTGGCCTTGGTGTTTCAATTCCAGGAATTAACTGCTGCTGAAGAGTGTAAATAAAACTATTATTGCCTATTGTTTCTTTTATCTGTATTCTTTTTAAACACATTTTAGGACAAGTAGGACAAATTTAGCTGACAATTCATCTAGCTAAACTACAAGTTTTTCTATATAAATCTGTCTGTTTCATTAGAGCCCTTCCAATGGGCAGTTTAGCCTTGTTTTAACTGAACACCTTCCACCTCCACTGCTGCTACAGTAATATATGAAATCTGATCTGTATATTTTAATGTTCTCATTGTGTCCACCAGTGATTAAACCTGTACCTGCAGTTGAATGAATGCACGTTAACACACTGCAGTTTAATATTAACAGCAGAAGGCTTTTGAATGTGTACGCTGTATCAGTCATTGTTATGATCCCAACCTAATCGCAACAAACCATACTAATCCTGCTAAACAATAATGCTGATAGTTAATAAGGCATAAAGAGTGAAAGGGTATTAACTTTGCAGCAGCAACTTGGCTTTTGTTGATCAGAGTTTGTCTTTTGTTGTCACCATATGCTCCCCATCAACGCAGATGGAAATACACCCCCTAATGCCCAACTGCCAGTGCTTTTAATTCTGAGTAATCAGCTCAGGTTTCACACAAAAAGAGGACTGGAAACGCACAGTATTGTTTCAGGTTTTTAATGATAATCTTTACAGATTAAAATAATATTGATTTAATTGGATATATAATTAAATTTATCATTAACATTCTGCAGTGAGAAATAAGGTACTGACATGACTCTCACATGACGCCATTAGAGCTTCATGAATGATGTTTTTGTGTCTTGTGATTAATGATTAAGGGCAATTAACAGCAGGTGTAAGTTGCAGTTTATTTCTTGCTGTAACGTATTTGTTGTAGTAAAAGCAGGATATGTTAAACCATAATTTGATGTATTTTGTTACCTCGCTATTTATTAACCTCTCAAATTACGATGCCATTACAGGCATAAACCAGGGCTACAGGAAAACAAATGCTTGTGAAAGCACTCGTGATGAGGTGTGGCAAAAGCACATGCATTTTTCATCAACAAATAATTTCGTGAAGGAGTTCATAATTATTATTATTATTATTATTATTTTTCCTATTTACCATAAAGTCCTGATCTAACTGCTGATTTAATTGCAGTTTTCACAAAGCGCCTATCGCCAGGTAATACGATGCAGTGTGTTTATTCGATGACCTGGGAGGAACCTTCGAGCCATGGGGTCACCATGAACGTTAGACGTCAATTATACCTCCTCCATATGCCCAGCTCTGCGCCTATTTATCTTCATCCCTCCTAGTTCACACCGTGACCTCCCTACAGGCCCAGCAGGGACAAACACATCAGGACCTCATGTAGCACAGACACATATACGCACACAAAACACCTCCTGACTTTTAATAATGCCTCCATGTCCCATGTCAACATTTCTGTCTGTCTGTCATAGTTGTTTGTTTATATGTATTCTGTATGCTTTTGGGAAATCGGTTTTCCCCAGAGACTCAATTATTATAGGTATTCATTTTTTTTTGCATGATGGTTTTGTTCCTGCGCATTAACTGAATAGTTTACAGATTCATCCGTGCATCTACAATAACACCATAGACAACTATCATCTGTTTTATTTTTTAAATATGTATGCAGCAAAAGAAATGCAAGCCTAGATGGTCTGTACACAGATCAATACATCTAAATATGTCACCAGACTGCAGGCATGCTTAAAGTAACAGTCCAGAAACAGACATCGGTGGCAAAGAGTCCTAATTAAGAAATCCTATATAAAGGACATCAAACAAAATGTAGCATATTGCTCACACAGGCCCTCTTTCCCATCTGGCCAAAATGGCTATTGTGGCTCATTGTCTAAAAATAGGGATGAAGACAAATTGTTATCATTTGCCAAAGCCCATGACAATAATGATGAATGAACACTTTTTTCCCCGTTTTCTACCATGCCCTCTGAAGTCATTGCTTAAGGCCTTTTCCTCCGTTTCCCCTTAGCTTTCCTTCTCTTCATGCCCCACCTATCCCAGCACCGCATGGTGTGACATATTAATTGAATAAGCTACACCAGTACAGTTTTCTTACTTTTATTTCTTCCCTCACATGATAAAATAAACAGTGCATTTCACCCCAACATTTTCCCCTGTCTCCCGCTCTAATGTTATGCATGTAATCAACATGCCACGGTGGGTTGGGGGGTTGCCCGATGTGGTGATTGATCACCAATTTGGACTGACAACACTGGACTCCCCCCTCCATTTCCAACCCAGCCTGTCCCATACAAAACTTCCTTGGTGAGTAATGCCCCCACTGACAGGAACAGATAAGGGGTATGCTTCACAAGCCTACTCCTGATGGATCACAGCTTTGATGGAGGAGCGCCACTGGTTTTATGTGTACACCAGTAGCAGTGTTATTGCTCTCATTCACCTCTGTTTGTATGTTTGTCTACTGTTTGCCTCTTAACATACGAATTCAAGCCTGTATGTTTTATGTTACACTGGCTGACCCTATGAAATACAGTAGAGCAAGTTGGAATGATAATATATGATGCCTGGTAAAGGCAGTTGGATGATTTAAATTAAAGTGTATCTGTTCTGTCTGTGAAAATGTGTCTGGTATAGATAAGGTGTAGGTAAGACAAACTTACACCCAGACACCACTCTATATTACAAATATGACAAACATGACGCTATGGGAAGAAAAATGAAAGAAAGACATCCTGACCAAAATGTGGACAGTGTGCTACAATTTTAACATCATGAAAACATTTGAGACACCACTTACTTTAACATATTGTTGTGTCAAGGACCCCCCTGTTGGAAACATGTCACCTCCAGCTCTTCAGATCCAATCTCAGATTCACGCTCTGTATGTAAATAAACTCTGACATCATTTAGATGAACGTTTTAACAGTGGCTGTCGCTAATGGATCTCTACCACCACTTCAGAAACACAAACAGTGCTGTTTGTGAGTGTGCATCATGACCCTTTGACGTGAAGTTATTGTAAATGGTAAATGGTAAATGGCCTTGCTTTTATATAGCACTTTTCTACCTATTGGTACTCAAAGCGCTTTAATCTTTAGTAATAAAGGTAAATAAAGACATCAATCGATTACTGAGAAAACATGTATCTTATACATTAACATAATCGCTTCTATAATTAACCATATGATGAAATTATAGCATGACAGAATCACACACACTATGCTCATATTTCGTCTAGGACAGAAAACAAGGACAAAATATTTTAAAAGGCTGTCATTACTGATGAACATAAATCACTTAAGGTGCTTTATCCTTTTCAGGCAATCATTTATAATAGCAGTGTGTGTTATTTGACACAAAACTCTGCTGAGCACCCCTGCTGAGAAGGTCTTAATGTGAGTGTGTGTGTCAGGGAACATTATGTGTTGACACTACCAAAGGCATCTCTCCTCGGGGTGTTCACACCTCTACTTTACACTGGCCACTTGTGATGGATGGATCTTAATGCAAGGTTTGAACTGTGCCAATGTGATATTGAAGGGATCTGTTAAAACAAATGCCTTTATTTCCTTTCAGGTCACATCCTGCAATGGTAACGTGATACCACTTAGACTGCCTTCTGATCCAGTGAGATAAAACTCCAGCTCTACCAGATTCTTGCATTAGCATTGAGCTGCTAACTCATCAAGGAGAACAGAGGAGCGAATGCAGCATCAGAACACGGCACAGGAAGACTGCGATCCTCAACTAGACTCCAACCCTCCTCCAGCTGGCCAGCAACTCACAAGTAACTAACTGGAACTAACTTCAAAATTGTGTACATGCCATAGCTTCACTTAACTACTGATTTGGTTTTAAGTCCATCTGAGCCCCTATGCACATTCACTGTCCTTGCAGTGGCAGTGAAAGTCTCTCTGGCTAGTACATATGCTTTAATCTTGATTAGTGATTAGTCGCATCAGCCACACATGACCAGAACCACTAAAATCACAGAAACGGGCTCAAAACACACTTTAAACATAACCCCACACATGCACGGGAGGCTTAAGTCTCCCACTATGCAAATTCTTCAGACGTAGGATGTGTGCATCTGGATAAGCTGATGTCTTGTATAGTAGTTTAATGTTGCAAACTACATAAAAATCTGAAAACCTTTAACCTTCAATCAAAATATTGGTGTGGTAATTTTGATTGTAGGTAAAAAATAAAGCTCCAGAGAATAGTGTTGCAAACTGCAACACTGAATTTGGGACTAATGGCAAAAATTTGGGATAACATATGGTGATTGTAATAGCCTTTACATACATCTCTATCTTTTATGTTCTCATAAATTATGATGAAAATAAATAAATGACGTTTTGATGAAAGCTTGCCACAGTGAATCCAACCTGTACCTTTGTGATGTTCCTGATGGACAATTCGCAGTTAGGAATTATAAAAGTACATTTAGGGGAACTATTCACATTTTCAAATTTGCTTCTGTGGGGTTGTGTGTGGAACTGGCAAGGAAGCTAGGGAGCTGGGGAGTGGGAGGAGAGGTAGAGAGGGAGCTGGGTTCAGAGCCAGTTCAGCTGTGCATGGCTTGACAAATTATTTGTGGAATTGTTGCATTCACAGTCACTTAAATAGGAATCTGTCAGAGAAGAGGAGAGGGCCAGCCTCACTGCAGCATACAGCGGAGCAGCTTGCTCACTGTCTCACAACCTCCTCAACAAAGGCCCAACCACTGCCAGTCCTCTTATTCCTCTTCTTTCCTTCTTCCCTTGCTTTTCCTCTGTCTTTTCTTTGCCTCTGTGCATCTCCCAGTCCACTCCCTCCTTCTTCTCACCCATCCTGTGATGATGGATTGAGCCTAATGCAAATTTACAACCATTTTATATGTCGATGCCTCCCCCCTGGCCGGCTGCAGGAACATAGCTCAACATCGTGCTTCCAAGATGTCCGCCTCGAAACAGCCGGCATCATCGGCCTCCTCTCAATCTTCTGGCTTCACAAATCTCAGCTGGATGGAGATTAATGTTGCTGTGGGCCCCCATGGCTGCAGCTGTTTTCTGTCCACGCTTGAATCTGTGTGCCGTTGTGTGAGTATACCACGTTTGCTCATCTGGTATGCCGTGACTATGTATGTACAGTGCAGCAAAAAATCCCTCCGTGATGGATGCCACGCTGAAGGAAGTCACAGATACTCCCATTTGACCTGTTCAAGTCTGTCTGCTGTATGATGATGGGCAGTCGGTGTGCAAGCAGTTTCAGTGTGTCAGAGATATGTATCCCCCAACATTGTTGTATATCACCCTTCTGGATAGGAAGAACGAACACAAGAAGAAAGGAGACAGTTTTTCACCCTATCAGCTTGGAAAGGCAATGTTGTGCCCTTGTAATTGAGTAGGTATCTCATCTATCAACAGTGCCACCCCGGATAATAAATATAGAGTACACAGGCAGCTCCTCTGAGATTTAAAGAGAGGGTGTGTGAAGGAGTATGTGTGTGTATGTGTGTGTGTGTGTATTGAGAAGAAAAACTAGAACAGGTGCCTTTGCCCTGACGAACCACCTTTCTATGTTCTTGAATGAGTTCATGGTCTGATATAATGTAAAATATACTGTTAGTCAGTATTTCAACATGGAGCCAAAATCTTGTTACTGCTGTTGACATTATACTGTATAACTTCATCAAATACTTTGAGACGTCTTGTCAAGACATTTTATCACTTTTTAAACCTGTAGGTTTTACCACAGTTACATTCTCACTCATTTTTCACTAAAAGCAGTATTTGGAAGTGAGATACTGCTCAGTGAGCCAGAGCCGGAGTCTGCAGTACTGTCCAAGAGTGGAGCCATGTTATCGATGACCCGCCCATACGTTCACTAGACTCACTGGTGTTTGATTAATACTGGACTCTATTCTACCTCAGCCAGGTACAAGAAATACTGGATTATACACTGCACACGCTCACATCCCTATAGGATCACTTCATGGAGCGGTTGCCAATGGCAACTGTCAGTCATCATGATGTCACATGTTGTTTTTACAGTGTCAAATAACTAAAATGAAACTTTTCAGAGAAATGGACTCTTGAACATACACTGATCAGGCATAACATTATGACTAATATTGTGTCTCCAAAACAGTTGTGACTCATCAGAGAATGGACATGGGCCTTCCGAGTGGTAGTGGGGCCCAGGGGAGGGGCCTCTGTGGATCATCCCACAGATACTTGATCAGTTTGGGATCTAGTGAATTTGGAGGCCAGGTCAACACCTTGTGATGTTCTTCATGTTTTTTTAGATGTTCCTAAACCCTTTTTGTGTGTGTTTCTGTGTCAGGCTGCATCCTGCTGGAGATGGCTGCTGCCATCAAGGAGTGTCATTGCTATGTGGTGGGGGTGCCTGGTCTGGTCTAGGTGGGTGCTACATGTCTAAGTAACATCCACATGAATGATGCTTTTAGGAGCTGTCATGCCATCCACTTTTGCTACAGTCTATTGAGTAGCCTGTAACTCCATTAACTATAATTGTTGTGGACAGGACAGCCAGAGTCTTGCAGTTCAGCTATTATCTAAGTTTTTTAATATATATATATTTTAATATATATATATATATATATACCATCCCTTCCACCCACCAGAGGACCTCACTCAGTTTACAGTTTGTACCCAGTCACCTGTTTGTAACACCCACTTCATGTGCTCCCAATTCCCCAATCAGCTCTCCTGATTATATAGCTACTACTACGACTTGCCAGTTCCTTACATCCTGCTTAACCATGATCTTTGCTTTCCCCCCATGTTTTGTTTGCTACCAGTCTACCTCTAAGCTTCTGTTTTTTTAGCTTTTGTCAATACACACATGCCCTTGACACAGCTTATATTGATACTACTCGTTTTACACTCGTTTTACTTGTATTCCCAAGAGAGACAATCTTGATTTCTTGTTACATGTTGACTCAAATTACCCATCAGGCACTGGGAACATTCTTTATATCTTTTATACATTTTGGTAACTTTGGTCTACTTTGGTCTCTTGTCATAATTGCTTCGTTTGCTATTTTAGATCATTCAAAGTAGCCACCAGTCTTGCTCAAAAGTGGCTTTTTTTGCAGGCTAGATTCACATAGTTTCCTCTGGACAGTTGATGCTGAGAAGTGTATGGATTAGAGCAGCAGCCCTACCCATGCACAACACATCTGATGGTGTCAAACATATTAAGAACAAATTCAGTCTTCACAAGATTCACCTGTTAACTGAAAAACATTCCACATTTGTCTTCAAGATTTGGAAGACAGACAAAGTACTAAGACAATGAATTCGATTTTTGATGAAACCAAAGGAAAATAATTCAAATTTTGTTCCATTTTCTTTTCCAAATCCCACTCTGGTATGGTGATGGAGACAGGGATTTCTCATATTTCATAAACCATAAGTTTATGATGAGAAAATAATCCTCTCTACAAAGATTTGAATTGAATTGAATTGGCGTTAACTGTCTTTAGTCTGGCTACATTTTGACTAGAATGGATGTCCTATTACTGATGGAATCAGTGCCCTTTTGAAACAACACTTCCAAAACGGGTAGAAGCGCAGCCTGTGCAGATATGCATTACACTTTGCATACTTTGGATTTTAGGGTGTGAATCCCTCTGGGCAGCCACACAGCCTGATGTGCTAAATACCGTGCTAATAAACAGATCTGCTGGTGGCTGTGTGGGAGGAGTTTAAGTGTATTATTGTTCAAATTGTGACCAGAAGTGCGTGTTATGTGTCATGCATATGTGTAAATGAGTGTGAGTGGGAGGAGGGGTCAGAGGGTGTCATTCTTGTGTTTACACTGCTTGCAAAAAGCATCACTCCCTAAGACGTTAGCATGTCAGGCCTCTTCATTACCGGCATTAGGTTAATTAGCATGGCCATGTTTGCTCAGAGTGTGAATGTGTGCTTGTGTGCATGTTCTTCTGTCTACTGCATGTCACATGAGTTGTTATGGGTGTCATGCAGGAGCTGACAGGCGGCCTGTAGTCAAACATGGAGGCTGGCAGTTGACAAAGAGCACATTCTGTCACGGCGATTCATGCTCACTCGCTCTTTCTTTCGTTCTTTCTTTCTTTCTTTCTCTCTCTGTAGTTCACTCTTCATGTCTCCGGCTAATTGGGCCCTCTGGATATCTTTACTCTGGAGGATGTTTGCACATACAGTGATATGCAGCGGAGTTAGGAGCACACAGAGTATTGTGTACTCTGTTGTCAAAGCCTGCATGGGAAGCTTTCATTTCATGAGGCAATCTTAGAGTTTCCAGATGAGATCAGGATACTGTGAATACACTTCACTATACTCTACAACTCCAGCATGTAATGTGATTTGAAGCGGAACTCTTCCAAACTTCTCAGACCAAAAACGGTCCTGGTGACAAAGTAGAGCAATGTCTGATGAATGTGTTGCAGCATTTGATCTGATATTTCATTCTCAGACATACAGTATACTAGGTCACCAAGCAATCAGCTTACAGAACGCTGGTCCTGGATCATAATGTTTTTGCATTATTTTAGCATACATTGGTTGGTAAAAAAAAAAAAAAAAAAAGAAACGGGTGTTCATTTAAGCTACAATGTGACCAATAAGACACCTTTTCCAGGCTACACCCAAGTGTAAACACCCAAAGGGGATCTGAGGGAGGGAGCAGAGGATGAGACAAAATGGATGACTAAAGTGCAAAAAAGCCAAAAGGAAAATAAATAAAAGATTATAAACACTCTGTCACTTGGGCTATTTGTCAGGACTAAAAACTTCTTTCCCTTCTCTCCTCTCTCCCCTCTCTCTCTCTCCCATCTTTCTTTTTTAGCACCATCTCTGGAAAAAAAAAGTATTAATTTATTAAATTTCCTCTCCATTTAACGATCCCATTTGGAGAATTTGCGTTTGATCCTCACCGGCTCGGCGAGGCGTGAAGATGGCAAGACGGGGAAGGGAGGAGATGGATCCGTCAGCATGTCACATAAATATCTTATTAGCCAGTGATCTTATCATCATAAAGCAGCCCATTTATACAGTTAGGCATGTCATGTTGGTCAATTGCACAAAAAAGAAAAAAAGAATCCAACCACATGCAATATTAAACCCTCAAATCTCATGCCAACACCATTAAGGGAGTTTTGAAACTCTCCTTCTCTTCCTGTCAGCCCCCTCTCTCCTTCCCTCCTGGATGTGTCTGTGTCATAAATCCCCTGGTTCTGGGTGTCTTTTTTTCCCAGCCACTTTTGAAACTCTGTTTTTCCAGTAGGAGACTAAGAGCATGGGATTTATATAGCACATAACTGGGGTTAATGGCAGTTAGTCCGTCCGTGGAGACAGCAATCTCAGATGTACAAACAAACTTAGTGTAGTTTTTCCAGAAAAAGACTAGGTGGTTATTGGAATTATATTTTCCACATTAGCATTCAGATACAACTGTAACTTTTTGTTGAAAAGTTAAAGAATAAGTTTTCTTTGTGCAATGTTGCACCATTACTAATAATAAATTTACTCTGTTTAAGTTCTTTATGGTCACAATGCCAAGAAGAGGGGCTTCTAGAAATTAATGGCAATGACTGCAGTTTACATCGATATTCTTATTTGATTAAGCTATACAGGGATTTGCCTTGATTTGGATATAGGCTGTATTATGTTCTCTCACTTTATTGGTCAACAGATTGGTGTATGATAGAGGGCTGGCCGTGTTTTCTCCCCATCTTATTATTAGAGTATCCAGCTGGTAAACAGAGTTGTATTTATATACTGCTTTTCTATCCATTCATAGCACTTTCCCATTCTTTCACACAAACACACACACATTCACACACCACTGCCTGGCACTGGGAGCTTCTTGGGGTTCACTGTCTTGCTTATGGTACGTGCTTCATACGTACCATAGGGATCACACCACTACCCTCTCCGGTTTGTGGACAACCTCCTCTATCCGTGAGCCACAGCTGACAACACCACCCAGTGCAGGAGTCAGGTATCCCTCAGTCACAAGTCTGTAGCTCAGTGCAGACTTAAATGCAGACTGCCCTTTCCTCCACCCACAATTTTTATTCCACCACATAAGCCAAAGACACAAGTTGCGCTCCTGCTGGTGTGGCGTGTAGCCTGGCAGAGCTCTTGGGTCCTGGCATGCTACTGCATAAGACAGGGAGTAAGCGATTAGACAATGCGCAACAGCTGTGCCAATCAACCCACCCTGGCACCGCTCCCTGAACCCGCCTGTGCCACCTCTTTGTTTTTGTTTCACATGTTTCACATGCACTCTAACAGTGACTACACACTACAATGAACGCCTCAACTTGTCAATCAAATACAAAATGAAAAAAAAAAACCTCTGTTTAATTAAGATTGCTTAAGAGCATGGCAAATGACAGCTTTGAGTGACAACGGAAAACGGATCAAATCAAGACACCTTATTATATTGTCAAAACCAGTTAATGCTGATTAATATTTCCTGCCAATCGGAACTGCATTTTGCATCTTAACCATCACTTCCCAATGAACTGTGTCCAAAGCAAAGTTTCCATGAATTCATTTGGACAAATATAGTTGATGACTCTCGTTATAATAATTTAGACCAGACCCAGGCTGCTAACAAGAACACACAATGGAGTTCATGCCTGGAGTCAGTCATCTACAATTTGCAATGGCATTTTCATATGTCTGCGTCATGCGGAGACACTCTGACCCACAGTTGTCTTAGATTTTGTATTTGTTGTATCTGTTTTTGTACAGTGCCAGTTTATGGTCGATGGCAAATTCAGGACAGAATCAGGGGCAGCTGTGGCCCAGTAGGCAGAGTGGGTTGTCCACAAACCAGAGGGTTATCGGTTCGATGAGCCACATGCTGAAGTGCCCTTGAGCAAGACACTGAACACCCAGTTGCTCCGAGTACTTGGCACTGGTGTGTGAATGTGTGTGTGCTGAGTACTAATAGGTAGTAAAGCGCTTTACAAAAGCAAGGCCATTTACCATTTACCAGCTGAGTCAGATTGGACACACTGGAAGTTACGTTCTACTGTGTACTGTCTGTCAAATGTGACTAAGGCCCCGTTTACACGAAACCGCATTTTTGCGTAAACGCAGATGTTTTTAATCGTTTTGGCCTATCGTCCAGATGAATCCCGTAAACGCATAGCCCTAAAACGCACTTTTTTTAAAACCGGGTCCCAGGGTGGATAAATTCGAAAACGCACTTCTTGTGAATCCGTCTGGACAGTTGAAACTGGAGACTTTTGAAAACGGTGACGTCATCGTCACCATCGCCACACCCCTCGAGCAGCCTTCCACCTCTTATATCCCGCGAAACGTCTCGTAACAACATCAACAACAATGGCGGACTACATGCTTGTGTTACTACTGGAGAAGATATTGAGCCTGTTATGGTTACTAGGGCAAAATCTAATTTTTCCTTGAGTTTGGTTTCTTCTAAAGCCGATTTGTAAACAGTGCTCTAGCTTCATGCGCATGCGCCACCTCTTCCTCTCCAGTTTTGGTGAATTTCTGAAACTGAAACAGCGCCGCCTATAGACCTGGGATATGAAGTAGCGTTTTGAGCCGCGTTAAGACGGATCCGTCT
Organism: Planiliza haematocheilus; assembly: GCA_005024645.1. Taxonomy (NCBI): domain Eukaryota; kingdom Metazoa; phylum Chordata; class Actinopteri; order Mugiliformes; family Mugilidae; genus Planiliza; species Planiliza haematocheilus. The sequence continues at coordinate 1,044,137 of SRSE01001340.1, read as the reverse complement.
GGACGCGGATATTTTTGAAACCGTGCCAGCGAAAACGGATAGGAAAAAGATCGTTTTCGTACGTGTGGACGAGGCCTAAATGTGATGTGATGTGAAAATAAGTAAATAAATAAACTCATCTAATGACAATGGCAAAGCTGGGGAAGCGATCCATTGCCTTCAGCAGGTTTACACGTGGTAGTTTTTGCTGTAAAAGTGTAGTAGAAAAAATTTTCTAACTAACATTGATTAGACAGCTGTGGTTAAGGATGAAACCTGTGCTTTGAGGGAACATAAAAGGTCACGAAACACACCAGGACTACAGCGCCTGGAACACGATAGACAACATAAAATTACCATAACAACGATACTATACTGAGGTCACCTGCTAAAGAATGAGCATGTTGTTCCATCTGATGTACCAGGCAATAGTTGGCACAAATTAAACTTTGGGATAAAACAAACCTTAAAGAGACAATCAGAAGATGTAGAAGGAAGGAAAAGAGAGCACAGAGAGCAGCAGACAGCCTGGGAGGATTATTATTCAGTTATCAGAGTTCTGTGGAGCAGAACTGACATGGACAGGAGCAGATTTCCTGCTTCTCACACTTCCATCTGCCACTTCACCATGCAGAGGATACACACACACACACACTCCCCCTCACACACACACACCGGAATAATACACACTCAAAGGCTAAACAGGCATGTGTTTAAATATTAGAATCTAAAAAGTTAGGTATGGTCAGCACGTGTTTGCAACAGCAAAAGCTGCGTGTTTTTTAAAGCAATCCTGATAATCACGACGACAGCGACTGACTGGTGAGGTTGGCCCGGTTTGATTGCACTTGTACTGTAAATATGAGCATCATCACAACGTCAACCATAAACAGAATCCCTTCCTTCTCATTAGTGTCCCTTCTTTCTTCTATAGTCTTCTCTCTATTTTTTAAAGCCCTGAATCTGTCTCATTATCTTGTTTTGAAGTTGCACTTTGTCAAAATGGAACTTGATAGCTTCAGGCCCCGAAGTGCATCTGAACTGTGGACAAGAAGGAGAGGAGGAAGAAGCAAGAGCGTCCGCATCATCTCTGCGCCTCCTCTGTTGACAACAACAAGAAAGACCATCACAGCAGAATGCCTGCCTGTGTGGACATCAATTATTTTTTAATTGTGAAATACTACAGTACACTAATTAAAACTAGTATATCTTGCCATGCCAAAGGCAAAATTAATAATTGATATTTTATTAATATTCAAAAGTAGCACTGGGAATATATTAAAGTGATTTTGTGGCTGCAGAAATGATCTAATAGCCAGGAATGTGCAGATGTGTGTTTGTGTGTTTGCGCGTGTGTTTGAGACGTGTTTCTGATTAATTTAACGACTCCACCTCTCACTTTAGCCAGGCCAAGTCCAGTTTAGTCCCTGAAAGAAAGACAAGCGTGCATAAGGGCAATTTGTCGTAGCGCACTAATTAGACCATTCAGAATTTTTAAAATACTCCTGAAAAATAAAGCACGGCCACAATATTGCAAATAATGATTAAAAAGGTAAATAATAATAAAATGATTATTTAAAAACAACAACAAAAAAAACAAAACAAAACTGTTTTCCAAAAAAAAAAAAAAAATTACCCAAATTAAGTTTGTTTGATGAATTGTGATACCTGACACTCAGTTCATATTTTTGGCTCAGTGTTGGAGAATACAAATACATATAAATGTCCCCAGTTGTTCAGTTTACCACAGTGACACACACATTGTCTGTGCATATATCTGCAAGACAAAACAACCAACCAAACTAAAGCTGAAATAAAATGCTGAAAAGAGTAGAATAGCAGACACATTTTATTCTCTGTAGTTAGCGTTGGTAATTAAAGTTAGCAATTATTTTCTATGTCCCAAAATTTGACAACAAATCACAGAGGGTTATACAAACAAATGAAACTGCAATGCTTGTATTTCACCTGAATGACATCTTGATGTAACATTTCATTTGGATTTTTTTTATTTATTTAAACTTAGTTCTTAATGTTACGGTGGGCTATACTTCACGTTTTAACGCTGCTATCACTAAAAATGTAGGACTGAGGGGCCACTCTGAGAGATGATTGGACTTAGGTCGGACATTTTTATACATGACAGTAGGAAAAGTACAGATAGAAATAATAATAATAATACATATGATGTTCACTTTTATTTAGTGGCTCAGCGTTACATTGCTATGGCTTAATAAGCACTTGGATAGTTTTTTCTTTTCTATAACCTTTTCAGAATTAAAGGACAGCCTTGGGGTCTGACAACATTAAATGCTTTACATTTTGCAGGAATTTGGCATTCAGATTCAACAGAAAATGTTCCTACTCTTGTTGTGATACTGATGACAACTGCTATTGAAATATCAGAGAAACGATGAAAGAAAAATGAAAAAAGAAAGAGAAAAAAAGGGGCTACTCTGAGTCATTGTAATATTTAATAATGTTAAAGCCTGTAAAAAGAAGATTATATATTATATCAAAATATATATCAAAATATCGACTACTACGTTCTTTCATGTACAAGTGTGACCAGCCAGCAATAAGAATATTTCTGTGTGTGTGTGTGTGTGTGTGTTGGGGTCTTGCACAATCACATTATCTCTGCATCCCACTGCTGTTGAATATTCACGTTAGGGAAAGAGGGTGCTAATCTAAAATTTCTAATTAAAACTATTTGCTTGGCAGTATCACACAAACACTATTATTGTTTAATATCGTTCACTGTCGCATGGAATGATCCATCATCCTGCCTGGTGCCGCCTCGCCCTCCAACCACCTCCACCTCTGATGATAGCCCCTTAAAAAAAAAAAAATCCTAAACAAAAAGATAATGACACCACCTTTCCTGCAACCACAATCTCGGCGTCTCTTTCCTTCTTTTTTTTTTTGAAGGAAGCTAGGGTGAGACAGAGGGGAGGGGGTGGGGGCCAGTTTGAGCGTGTGTTTAGTATTTTTTTAATAAGCGTCCTCAGTACTATTGAGTGGGTCCCTTTGTTCATATGGTAAGATTAATTATGCTGTCAGCCACTCTCAGGGGCTGCTTAACAAAGATTCAGTGATATAATGGCCTGGCCCTGTGCTTGGCAATCACAATCGCTAGGAGACAATTTCAAATCCTCCCTTCTCCACACAACGGCAAACCCTCAGCAGGCCTTTTCATCAAAGAGGAAGTCATTTTGCCAGGGACGACAGTTAAACATTCTTCTCTCTTGCATCGGCGCAGACACACAGAAATATGCACGCACGCAAATAAGTTTCTCTGCGCAACTGTGCAGTTTGACTCCTCAGCTGTCATTCATAACTCTAGCCGCTATAATGTGCGTGAACTCAGGTCTCGTCAAGGACGGCACGAACAAGTAATGGAACGGCACACAGGGTTTGAACTCTGCTACTGTCACTGGTAATTCATTGAGGCGCTACACGCACGCATACATTCACATTTCCTCCGTTCTTATTCTCTTTCCTTCTCTGCGTCTATTAAAGTGAAGTTAATTTTGCATTGCAGATTGAAGACACCGTGGCTGCATCATCACGAGCAGTGCTGATTAGATAGATGTTTTTGTCAGAGTCCATAGGGGACAAATGGCAGGCAAATTGATTGATAGTGGCAGATTCTGTTCAGCCGATTTCAAAGGCGCGATTTGTATATTTGTGTTAGCAAGATGTGTTGGAAAGGGCAGAGGTGGGGAGAAGGAAGAGGGGAGAGTCATTTCTGGTTGCTGTTGCTGACAAAAGAACATGTGGCGTTCTGAAATGTGCTGGCTAGGATGGGATCAGTCAGATTAACGCTGGATATTATACAGACTCAGGGTTATTCTTGACATGTTTCCTGAACATTGAACTGATTTCTGATGGCTCTAGTTTGAGGCATGTCAGCCAGGAAAAGAATATTTTAGTAATGGTCAGGACTCTGCTGGTACCTACTGCATAGGCTCTAAACAACAATAACACAATAACAGACTGCTTCATTAAACAGTACAAACTATGCCTGAAAAATAATGAAAGAAGGTAAAAGGACATTCAAGCTACCTAAATACATCAAACTGCAATGAGTGTAGAGCTCAGTTGTTCCCTTTCAGATATTGGAAGTTGTGTATTTACTGGAGGGACACATCAGAATAGAGTTGGTCTTAAGTGCATGTCATTCTCTTAAGGTTGTGCATGACTGTTTTTGACTTCCTCAGTCCAGATGGAAATGGATAAAATGCAGAAGCCACAGACAAAATCCTAATCCTCCTCTTTTGTGTATTTCGCATGCAACAGACTGTCCCTAAATTCCAGCTGTTGTGTCTTCTTGTTCTGATTGTTAGGTTTCAGTCTGTAGCATATTTGTTTTTGTTTGTTTAGTTCTTTTTCAGATTTTGGTAAATCTGTATTAAAAAAAAAAAATTCTAATGAGGTTAAGAGGGTTTTTATTGTATCTTTTTGCTTCACACCATGCTGTCAACAATCAACTTTAATGCTGTGATAACTGAATAAATCTGATGATTATGAGCCACAGTCTGAAGTTTGATTTAATTTCACAGAGTAATGACTCTAAGAAGAAGTATGCCATTTGAAGCACAGTGCATCAATCAGGTGAGTGAGAGCTGGACAAATATTACTACTGCAATACTGTCTTATGCATCTATGTTATCTTGTCCAATGTGTCTTTTTTTGTTTTTTGTACGGGAAAACGGTTTATATAGTTACATAAATTCTTCCGTACACGCATGTTCCTCCCCTTTGTCTGTTAGATTCCACATCATACAAACCTGGTGCTGTGCCCATCAAATATACCACCAACAGAGATTTCCTTGCTTTTTGCCTTTTTACACTCCAGCATAGCCACACAAGGCAACTACATCATGACCTAAGACACAAACTAGGACTGATGCAACTGTAATCATGATAAATGGAAGGCGGAAGACACGTCACTGCTTCCTCTCTGCTTGATAAATGGTGTAATATACCCTTATTTAGCAAAAAAAAAGGACCTAATCATAGATCTTTGGATTGTTGTAATATTCCACATCATATGCACTTAAAGAGCACTTATGGAATATCTATTTCCTTTGCATTTTTTCTTAATTCTTTGCTGTAAACTTAAAGATGAAGAAAATACATTAGGAATTTTGTCAAATGGCTTGATTCATGTGTAGCATTTTAAATTCTTTATTATTTGGGGATTTTCACATTATCCAATTTTGTGAGTAGATCGTCATAATTCATGTTGTATTGAAACGCGCATAAATGCATCATTGGAGACTTCTTACAAATGCTCATAAAGAACGGAGTTTAGATATAAATGCTTCATATTCTGTGCAATATATCTGGTGAGTGTTACTATTCAAATCATACATAAATTACCCTCCGTCCATACAAAGCCTCCATTCTTTGTGATTCTGGCCAGTGGCAAGAGTCACACCTTAGTGAGAGATTTGTAGGAGCCATCATATCAGTTAATTCAAAAAAACAAAACGTCCACGTGGAAGTGAAGCTTGCAGAGCGTTTTTAGTTACAGATATGTCACCCACATCAGATGATCAGTGAGGATTTAATGCAGCATAGCTGGACAAATGTATATGCCTTAATGAGGTAAAGTCACAACAACAAATAATTGTAGATGTTTGATTCGCCGATCTGAGGCTTTCTAACGTCATAAAGTCACAGCACTTGTCCTTTTTTAATTATTTGCACACTTACAGAAAGATAATCGGAATCATCGTTCCTATCTTCAAGTCGTTACTGTTCTCCTATTGTTTTGCCAGACAGAGTTAAGGTTAATATATTCTGGCTTTTAAGCCACATTATCCTCCTAATTATGATTCAACCTTGGTTTTGCTCTCTTTCTCTCTTTCTTCTGAATCATTCTTTTTGTCCTCGAGTCTCTTAATGAACGTTTTTTTTTTTTTGTTGTTGTCCTCTTAGCGTTATACTTTATTTGTCATACATGCATTATTTTTTTCTCCCCATCCATGATATAAATTATGGTATGACTTGAAAAACTTTAAATGGTCTGCCACCATCTTGGTCCTTGTATGAAATTAATTGCTGCCATGACAGATGATTGCGGGCTGCGCTGACGTTAAGGTCATTAAGTTCTGCATACACTGTAATGAGGTAGACACCAACACATGCGATTGGTTGCCTATTATTTACCACACCACTGGGGTTGGCTTGTGCTATTTTGCCCTTGATACTGAAAGAGGAGATTTTTCCTCGCTTGGGAGCAAGTGTACAGGAAGAGAAAGGAAAGAAAAGAAACATCGCATTTTCTCTTTCTACATCACATGGAAGTGGCTAGAGTGTGTGTGTGTCTATGTGTGTGTGTGTGTGTGCGTGTGTGGAGGGACAGAGAGGGGTGGGGTTTAGGCAGTGGATGTGACAGTTTTAAAGAGTCTGAACATGTAAATCAAAAATAGTTTGGGCCTTAATGGATGTGTTTTAGCAGATCTCTCCGAGGCAAGGCCCCCTCATCCTGCGTCCCTGCGACCCGCTCGCCTGTCTGGTGGGATGATGTTTACAATAATGGGGAGAGGCAGTCCAATTTCACCCAACACGCCAGGCACGGCAGCCACCTCTCTCCACAGCCCCTGCGCCACATTTGAAAAGAGATGAGATTGAAAACAACACTAACTTCATGTACAGGGCGACATGGAGAGAGGCAGAGTCGTGCCACAGACGAGCATCCAACGCAATTTCACCTTGGCAGGGCGCTTGTCAAAATCAAGAAATATCACAGTTTGCTTCTTTGTCTCTTTCTGCGTGCCTTCTTCTTCTTCTTTTTTTTTTGTTGCTCTAACTGTATTTTCTACTCCTCTGGTGTCACTCACATATGCAAACGCATTTTCACATCAACAAAAATACACAGACACACAAGGCAACAACAAACTTCCTTGTAACCTGCTACAGTTTTCAGATGAAGTGCACACACGCAAAGACACTTTAAGATCCTGAGGGCATGACGTTAAATGTCTCATATATTCCCCCAATCTTTCCCTTTCCTTTCTTCTTTTGTCTGCCCTCCATTCAGACACCAGTGAAGAATGTGACTAAACATCTGTTAACCTGTCAAAGCATACGTTTAGAACGGTATGTCTGCTGCTTCAGGCGATGTGTCACTCCGCTTGTTCCACGCTGTTGTCATGATGCATATATCTGCATTAACGATGATCACAAGTACACACAAAAAAACAAACTAATTTACAATGAATAAAATTGCCTTTTTTGAGAATTTTAGGGAGAAAAAAATCTCCCACACTGGTTCCAGTGTAGCAGACGGGTGTGAAGTGCTGATATCAAAATAACAAATCCCCATTAATTTTCTGCAATGAAAAGTTTTAATAATGCGTTCATTTTCTGGTTTGGCACTGCATTAATGAGGTATTTATTTTGGTTGGAGGCACTTTGCGAGAGAGGCAAGGTGACAGCAGAGAGTGGGAGCCGGATGTGATGATGAGCAAGGTAACGCTGAAGAATTAGGAGAAACAATGGGACAATGACACTAACTTACTTATGTGTTCCGCTGTTGGACGTACCATCATGTTCCCGATGTGGGTGTGTCTGAGCAATGTGTCTAAACAAACTCTTTTTCTAAATGTATTTATGTGCATATTTCTTCAAATAGACTACTTTCATCATGTGTTTATGTTTATGCTAGTCCCAAGTAAGATAATCCTATTGTCCTGGAAGCAAGCCCTAGGTTCCCTTGCCTCAGATTCTGCCGTTGCACTGCTGGAAACTGATTGCGCTATCTTTCAGCTCAATGAAATTGTTTGAATGGGGTGATGGACAGAAGATTAACACTGTCTTGCACTGTCACATTTGAACAAAGCGATGACCCGAATGCAAGACACACACAAAGAGACAAGACTAGGAGAAATAAAAGTCAGTTCAATGAAAAATACAAACAACCAGGGAAAAACTAGGGAAAGCGAGGAACGACAGAGAAGGATATATGGAAATCTACAGGGGCATACAGACAAACTGACAAAAGACAAAGGCAGAGGCAGGACTATAAATATACACAGAACTAATTGGAAATGTTAATTGGAAGACACTTGTGGAACTAATGAGGAGCAGACAAGACAGGTAGGAGAGCAATCACAGTGGTGGTAACAGTCAGACCTGAAGTAAGTCTAAGACACAGGCTAAAGGACTACTACAAAATAAAACCAAACAGGAAACATTTATAAGCGGCTCAATGTCACGATGAAACAACAACAGCAACAAAAAGATTAAAACCAAATATCATGTCATGTTTACAAATGGCTCTGATTGGTTGTAGGACTACCCAGCTACGTGCAGAGGCATTTTTACTTTTTCCATATTGGTGGAAACACGCTCCATTATGATATTTTTTAACTTTGCACTGGTGCCTTCCAGCCAGATATGTTTAATTTAATTTTCCCCAAGATCTGGGATTGTTGAGACTTCTGGCTCCTTCACTTAACGTATGTCAAAATGTAGACGCAGACATACAACACTGAAAATATGTTTAGGTAGAAATCTGATGAATGGAACTGTAGACAAGGCTGAGAAAACAAAGAATTGCTGTACAAAATCATGCTGCAGCTGTGAGTACTGAGCCCACACTACCACCCCTTCAACATTTTCTATCCTCCCCTAAGAGTCCTCACATTTGGATCTTTTCTCCCTGACCCCTCCAACCTTGTATTGTACACCTCTACGCTTTGTACTCTAATCCAGGCCCTGGTCCTTCACTAAGGCACCTTCATAAATAAGGTCAGTGTAGAGAAAGAGAGGACATGTAGGGTAGAAAATCACATCAGAGGAATTAAACCTGGATATTTTTGTACGTTCGTAGGAATCCTTATTTCGTGAAGGGTCAAGTACCCTTCGTTTTGCTCTGATCTCACTGAGGGGTGGAGAGGGATGAGAGGAGAGAAAAAGAAGTTCCTATTAATATGAAAAAAAAAAGAATGAGGATTTCACTGACGAGTGGGGAAGAATGAAAAGGTTAATTGGGCTATTATCCAGCTGTAGTTTTTGAGGGATTTATAAGATGTCCTGGGCTCGTTCTCACTTTCTCTCATTCGGTTTTAGACATGTGCTCATGCACGTACAAGTGCACACTACCTCACTCTTGTCCACATATGCACCCACAGTTTTTTATCAGAATTTAAAAAATTTAAAGAGACATTGAAATATATATATATATATATATATATTTCAATGTCTCTTTAAATTTTATGTAACTCCCTGTACAACAATATTTACATTTTTTCCAATTTTTGTTTTTAACTCCCAACTTTTGTTTTTTATCTGCTATGAATAGCCCCAGACCAGTTGTTTTCCTCGACCCATGGTCTTTATGCCAAGCTAGGTTAATCAGCTCCAATATACCACCTAATGAACAGAGCTCATTATAATCTCATTTAACTCTTGCAATGACAATGGCAACTTTCCTAGAATAGGAAACTATCCCATCAATTTTTGGAACAATCTAGCAGGGTGTCATCTTTAAAGTACTTTGTGTCGTGCATCTTTGTAAGGTGAATGCTCCGTGGACCCAAGAACAACAGAAACGTTTTGTGCAAATTTAATTTGAAGAAAACTGTCCTGGAACAGAGTAACTAATTGCCTTAATGCATTAATTATACAAAACATATGCATATGCAGACACATGATGCAAAAACCACATATTTTATATTTATAAAATGTAAAGTAAAAAGGGGATCCTGCGCATATTTTAACCCATTTAATTAAAGCAGATTTTCACACAAAACTGAGCACACAGTTATTGGTTAATCAATTTTAAGTCAATTAACTCTTTTCTCAGGTTTATCACCTCAGATCAGTATAGATGAATTAGTAGATGACTTCCGGATTAAGCTAACAGTGTACTACTGAATAACTGATTGTAGAGTCACCTTTCAGAGGGAGCTCTCCATGTAACCTTGCCATGAACTCAAGTGTTTCACTGATGCTATCGCGATGATGTAATGCCTGTCTTATCAGGAGCTAAGTGATCTTGCAAATAAACCCAATCAATGAGGAGATACTCTGTCAAGAGGATGGCATGAGAATGAATGAGGCCGAATTAATAAACACATTCACGCACTGTAATGCAAACATAATAGGAAAGTACGGTTGCAGTTGTAATTTAGCCTGAACAAAAGTATTACCACTGAGAAAACCAAAACTGCACTGATCTAAGCTGACAAGTTCTGCAGAGACGAGGGATATGGATGAGAGACAGCTGATAATTCTTGGTAGTTACAAGCAACACCATTCACTATACTATTCATTATTCATTATACATGGTCATTTCATCTTGTGGTCATTAAGTGTTAAGCAGTTAACCTGGAAGTCAGGCCGACTTCCCCTGGCCACATCATTTTTGAGGCGGAATGTTGTTCTGGAGTCTCTCCATTGGGAACTGATTATGAGCCAGCCAGTAATTGTTGGGCCAGTCAGTCATTTGTGGGGGCTTTATGCAGTGATGGACAGAAAAATGACAGCACAGTACTCATTAACCGTAAGTATGAAAAAGCAGGAAAAGTTGAATGAGAGACCAATAATGTTATTTCCTATGAAACCAAAAGAACCAAATGACAACACAAGCACTAACAAACCAAAAGCAAGCACAACTAAGAAATCCTAAGCACTGCAAAACACCTAAATGAATGAACGCCCTCTCTCTACACAGGCTACTGAGCTCAGGCAGCACAGGCAGTCCAATTGTTGCCCGAAATGGCCCCCTTGGCACCGAGCATGGCTTCTGTCTCAGCTTTACTAGCCATTCTGGTGAGTAAAGAGGAGCAGCTGAGCTCAACTATTCACTCAGGTATGTGGAAGGCATTAACTGGAGGAAACAAGGGAGAGAACAGAACCAAGACAAGGTGCACAAAAACATTCATGGCACTTAAAATATACAAAATTGCTACATTCATATTCAGTGACAGTTAGTTCTGATTTTGCATACAGCACATAAGACAAAGAGATTTGTTCTATATTACAACATAAGTTTTCTGTCATCACAAGATATTTTGCACCTTGAAAGATACAGTCAGAACCTGTACGAACCAAAGTCACACAGGTGCTGCAATAGGCTGGCCTGTGTTCTGTGCTGAGGCACAGACCACAGGGGGGTCAGCTCAAGAATAAAACTGTCTTAGTTAGAAACAAACCAAAATGATTGATTACACTGATTTGTTATGATGGAATGTCACCAGGTTCCAAATTAGTTTTGTAGAAATAGTTACGTACTGGAATTTGTGCAATTAAGCAACAAATATTCTGCAACAATACAGGAAACTAACCTGTTTCTATCCGTACTATTTGATTCAGAGCGTACGCTATCACAGCATTACCCACAGAACAGCCTGTCTCTTCAGCGTACAGTGACCTGTGCGCTAATGCAGACACACACAGACATGGCAACACACATGCAGCAGCACGCCACAGTTATTTCTTTACTTACTTATTCACTTACTCACTGCAGAAAGAGAATATGGAAGCAGAGGACAAGATTCTGCCCTTGAGAGTGGCCCCTTGATTAGCAACCACTCATTTGCGATGTTCTTGGGCAAATCAGCGGCCATTCACATGACGAAGACTGCTGCTAAAAAAATGAACAGCTGTCACCATGTGATGTGTTAATTTCCTGACAGTCTCGGTGCTGAAACCAATTACTGATTTAAGGGCAGGGAGAGAGAGGCCCTCTGCACACGCTCATTAGGCTCCTTCAAGACTAAAAGGATAAAAGCAAAACAAGGAATGGGAGAGAAAAGAGAAGAGAGAGAGAGAGGACAGAAAGAAAGAATGAAATTGAGACTTTCACACTCTTGCTGTCAGCTGAAAGCCTTGTATGTACAAAATGTCACTTTAGAAATAATTAAAAGCTTAACTACTAGAGCCGAATGGGTCTTCTAAAGATCGCATATTAGTAAAATTGTATTGCGTAGCAAGAGGAGATATTTACTTAGCACAATAAGACAGTTGTAGTTTCTTTCTCACCTCTTATTACTCTAGCTTAGATTCAGTAGTATTAGTTCTTAGATTCAGTAGTATTAGTCCTGGTGTTACCTTAGCAGCGGCTGCAAATGTAAGATATTGTAGTTAATTAGCAATCTATTTAGTTATCTATTTGTGGTTGAACATATATAGCATACAGTGGGTCATCATATTAAATATTAATATTTGTATGTAGTTTTCTTCAAGGTAGGACTCCTTTTAAATGTTTTACTTTTTGTGTGAATACTTGAATATTATGGACTTAAATGAATATCTGATATTTTTTTATACCCATGATTAATTACTTGATGCATGCATTAGTATGCCACAAAATGAAGACCCAACCATAGAGAAATCTGTGCCATTAATAGAGGTGGAAAAGTCTATAGGGAATCTTTAACGGAGATTGGGGTCAACAGTCTGGCTATTCCTGGCTCCGCGATTCTCACACTGAATACAGTATAAGCGCCCGTTGTTAGTCAGTCCTTCTATTTTATTCAAGAGACATCACATCTGTATCCATGTGGGTTTGCACGTGGTATACACAATAGACCTTTTTCACAGGAGACAGTTTAACCTGTCACATTAAGGAATGTGCAGGTGTCTTATTTGTGGCTGCATTCCACATAGGGTACGTCTTGCTGATGTGAATTCTGGGTCACTGTCATGGTTTATACAAGACTCAGTGAAACTGTCATGAAAACACCTGCGCCCTCCTTCCTGTTAGAAGTTCAAATGTCTGTGTGAAATAGGACATTAAAGACAGCAACAAGTGACATCGGTCATCTTCAAAAATGTCCAGCATGACATACTACACTTTAACACACACATATGTATATATAAATACTATACATACATCTGCAAGACATTATTGATTTAAAATATTTCAAACAAAGCTTTCAGTTTTTACTGGCAGACATCCTTATACACCTGATCCACCCTGCTTTTGAAAATCTCTTTCTCATTGGTCTCATAGATAACCCACATTGCATTCCTTCTGTGTTTCCCAGACCCTCCCAGTCTGGGGGACCAATGGGGGCAGACATATTCCCCCGTGGGCCTTCTTGTTCTCCACTACCCTTTCACCAGCAGAGATAATGCGGGAATATTTATTCTCTGTCCTCTGTGACCTGCTGTGTGTGTGGAGTGCGATGCAGCTGTAATTGGGACGGTGGTTAAGGGGGCTGCTGAGTTATTTCAACGGCGGGGTTGGCATCTTTAGAAACATGGCCCCCGGTCTGTGTCCCTATCCCTGCTCCCTCGCTCAGCCTAATCTGCTAATAATACCTTAGTCTAATGGTGTCAATGGCCATACATCACCCGAGGCCTGGAGAGAGGGAGGGAGGGAGGGAAGGAGATACGGTTGGAGACATATTCAAATGTATACTTTCTGACAAAGCTGTGGATTGAAATGGTATGTTCGCAAAAATGTCAGGGACAAGTAGGATCTGCTGAAGTTAAGTTCTACAAATTATTATAGTTAAATATAAATAAAATAAAATAAGCATTTTAAACATTTAGTTTTTTAATTTTAATTAAAATTTTGATTGTACTACTTTAGCTAATTTCAAGGAGAAAACTAAAACAAAAATGCCCAAGTGCATTAAATTAAGAGCCATGAACACTGGCCCTTAAATCAGCTGTTTAAGACCCTAACAAGGTTAGTCGTCACACGGCCATGGTCACCAATTGCTTCTAAATGAAGACAGATATTAATGAGGTCTTGATGGAGCTGGGCTTTTGTTGGAAACGCCTTGATGTTGAGAGCTAAAACAAGACATTCTCATCAGCAGCCTTCCCCAAGTCTTTAGAGATCAAATTATGTCTGGATATCAAAGAAATGAGTGACTTACACTTAATTTCACAAAGGAAAGAGGGTGAGAAAAAAATAATTGATTCCTTGACTTTCTTATAAGAGAGAGAATTGTAAAACAAACTCAGAAAAGAAGAACAAGTCTTTTCTTTGTTCATAAATAGATTATTATTTTTAATTTGTTTAGATGAGATGCAGAGTGCTCCCATGAGATGCACTCAGCGAGTTACTCCACAGAGCTTGTGTATTTTATTTATTGAGGCTTGACTAAACAAACTTTATTTCTCCTGATAACCTAACTTAAAAGACACAGAAAGGCAGCTGTTTGATGTGTAAAAACGAACATGTCCTAAATGAATGCAGGTCACATGACTGTTGTGTTTGTCTTTCGCTCACTGTATTATTAACTATGTTTTATTGGTTACAGGTAGGGGTCTGCTTTAAACATAGTTTCTAGGACTTCAGAATGAAGTCAAAGTCCTGCATCCAGTTCATAATCAAAGAAAAAAACTGTCACATATATTCTGAATAACATTGCTGCTATTAACCAACAGCAGTACTCAACGCTGGTATTCTGCATATTTTCAACTCGGCCGCGGTGTCCTCCTGTGGACGACGACAGTGACTGCTACCCCTGGACAATAGTGTGGGAGGACAGCTTGATCTTCAGGCTTTTCTATTGACTGGGACCGGAGCAGTGGTTCTGGCTGGCTGCTTCCCTGAGGCCAGTATTGACACCAAGGTTCTGGTTTGGATAGCAGGGTCGCGCGACTAGGACTCTCCTCTTTTGATTAATTGAGCACTAGCCTTGATTAATGATACCTCTAGCCACAGTCTTCTTGCTGTGAACTCAAACTTTTATATAGCTTCACTACAGGGGAAGGCCTCCTGGAGAGAAGTCAGCATGAGGCAGCTGGTGAAGCTTATTAGATTAAAGTCAGAATCATGCCAGAGTATTATTTTCATTTCTTTCTGTTCAGATCTAGGTTCTTTTGAGATAAAATATTGGCTCTCCCCACTCATCAGAGTTGAAATACTTCCTCTATTTTGTCATGGCCGTCTTGGTCTGGTTGCATTTTGAGTGATCTTTGTCTTTGTACTGAGATCAACTACTTCCATCTCTGTCTCTAAAATTCATCTCCTATTCAGTCTACAGGGTGACATGCAGGAAAGGTCCAAACAGCCAGGAATTGTACCTGGGACTGACTGTGTGATGGCCATAGGGTATCCTCCCAAACCTCTCTGCTATCTGGTCCCAAAACCTGTTACATGTCACACTTTTCATTTCTCCATATACGTTCAAGTGCAGACGACTCAAGGATGCTGTGGTGCACATAATACAGTGTAGCTGAGTCATCAGCTCAAGTTCACTGAGTCACTAAATGCTGCATGTAATCCTGCATGAACTGAAAGCTCCACAGAGGACCTCTCCTTTCCCCTCGTACTTGTTTAAAAGTAAGCAACTTGGGTCGGTACACCGGTGTAGGCTAATGCATGCAGTTTGCACAGCTGTGGCGCGGGACAGCAGACAGCCGATCATGGTGTGATTTATGGCGCTGACCGCTGGCTGCGTGGTGCAGGCTAATGACACATACACTAAAGTCATTGATTTGTATGAATGCCCTCCGCTCTTCATCTATCACAATTTAATGTTGGAGTTTGCAATGCAGAGGTAGAAAGGAGGATGAGGTGGAGGAAGAAGGGGGTGAAATGGGAGAGATAGCATCCCGTGGAGGTGAGAATATTGACATGTAGCTAACATATACTGTACTGTACAGATGCTGTGGGGGAAAAAAAAGAGAATCAGTTGGGATCAGGGTGAAGAGTAGTTCTGGTACCCCAAGGCCTAACATCCTCTCCCCTCTCCTAAGTCATGACTCATTGGCTGCTGCTATAATATCTCCCTCCTCTTCTCTGCTTTATGGAAATGGCCGTGAATTGTGCACTGTGGACACTGTGCTCAATAAAGCAGATAATAGCAACAACAAGGAGTGAAATGCAAGAATAACCTTCCGTCTATGTGAAAGGGAAGAAAGAGGGCGGGATGGAAGAAGGAGGAAAAGGAAACCTGAACAATTTCTTTGGCAACTGAAACCGCAAAATATAAGATCTTTTCCTTTAAATGGTGCCATAACCAAACAAGGTGCTACAGTATTTCTGTGACTGTAACATTGCTTACATTGTTTGTGTAATATAGCAACGGTAACACAGGAGCCTTCTGGCTGGTGGTAAACAGACCAATCATAAGGCCAACAAAGTGTCAATTAAGTTGACAAAACAATTTAAATCACAAGGATGAATATAAATGTGATTATGCTAACATGCTCTTCTGAGATGCACCAGCTGGATGCTATGTGTTGCTCGCTATTAGCAAGGCGTTTTAACTCTTTAATGTGCTTTTATTTTCATTGAGAGGTCAGTCATGAATAGATTTGGGGGATAAAATGGAGCTTCAATATGTGGAGGTTAACCAGGTGCAAGACAATGCAGGGTTGGTTTGATTATGAGATTTATTTACGGGCGAGTTCAGTTTGGTTGAGCTCATTGCTCTGACCATACTGTTCTTATCTTTCTCTTCTTCCCCCTTCCACCACCCTCTGTCCTTCTGCTCTTCACCATAGGCATCTCAGTCTCTCATTTGATGACATGGTGCAGATGGAGCCATGACTCATGGCTTACAGCACCCGGTTTAATTACAGCGGATGTAAACAAGGCTGTCAGTTATGCTAATCCGAACCATTGCTTGTTGAGGGAGACAATAACAACATGTGAACAACAGGAAGAAGACCAGTTGGGCACCTGCTTCGTGGACAGAACTGTCTTTCAAACCTCCACACAAACCTCATGTAAGCCCATTTGGGATGACTTTTACCACCAGTGCTTCCTCATTCATGCTGGATCATTTGGAGAAAGAATGTATACAACCCCTGTTTTCATCTATGACTGTACACAACATATGTAGACAAACTTGACATTACCTGACTAAAGTTTGTCTTCTGACACATCCATGGACATGGAACTACTTTTTCTACATCTACTTGACAATATATCATCTGTTGCACAGATGCACTGATACACCGGAAGAATCTGAGACTATATCATATACACCTGCTTACAACTTGACTTAAACGCAGAGGTTAGGGTGATCTGTTGGTAGGCAATACATGA
This sequence comes from Planiliza haematocheilus, assembly GCA_005024645.1. Lineage (NCBI taxonomy): Eukaryota > Metazoa > Chordata > Actinopteri > Mugiliformes > Mugilidae > Planiliza > Planiliza haematocheilus. The sequence goes on along the minus strand of SRSE01001340.1, from coordinate 1,027,177 downwards.
AACAAGACATACAGTAATTATAGTAATTATTTAAACATAAACTTGGATTCTTTAATCTACACTAAACCACGTGCACATCACAGTGGGATCTGCTTGAGGATTGCTGTTTCCAGTGTTGTAACCTTCTAATTTGTAAAATATATGAGCAATCAAAGGAGTCTTATTTTATTTTAAGCAAATGCAGTAGATATTAGTTGTCTGGTCATATTGTGAAAACCGTGTACGCGTGTTCTTGGGGTAATCTAAATTGTGGTGGTATATGTTTAGCCATGACTATTTGCTCACTCTACTCCAAGGTGAAGAAGCCCCATGATTAAAAATAAAAAAAATAAAAGTCTCTTGCTGCTTTTTCCAGACATCCACAAATACCTAAAACAAACAAGCAAACAAACGAAATCCTTCCTGTTTTAGTTAAGCTCGCTCAAGGCATCAGTCAGCCCTCTCTAGCCTCCCCACCTTCCCCCATAGCACCGTAGGCTGGTAGATTTAAGTAGCGCGCTTGATTGCCAGAGCCCTCAAATCTCGTCTGAGAGACGATAACGAGACGTCACAGCTTTACACTCAGGTTTTAGAAGAAGAGGGAACATTTGTCATTTATGCGTCTCTCCGGTCGGAGCGTCTGTCAGCCACGGCTCCACTCTAACAGCAAGACGGATCCAATTACCAGCCGTGGACATCTCTAACAAGGTGCCAGGAAAAGGCTGCCTGGACAAACAACGCCCGGGCCCAATAATGAGAGGCCCTCATTTGAGTGATTTGAGTCTTTCTCTCTCTTTCTTTCTCACTTTCTCTTGCCTCCATTGAAATGTGCTGCAAAATATGCAGTGTTATATTTATTCATCTTTTGTTTTTGCCTTTCTCACAAAGTTTTGCTCATACTTTAAAGAAAGTGAGAGAGTGAATTGTAAGAAATAAAAAGAGGCAAACAGGCACATTACCATAACACTTGCCATCCTGCTAACACACATGCATGTGCACACCCGCACACACGCTCTCAAACTTTGGAGTTGCTGATTATTAATCATTCCAGAGCCAAGCCTGTCAATACAAATGATACAAATAACTGTGCAGCATCTACAACACACACTAAGGGAAAGAAACACTTTCACAAGTACCTCATTTTACCTCATTCTCTCGCATAACTAACCAGGCCATGGATTGTCAATGCTGGGGCTGGGATCAATGCGCCAGGGCTCTGTGCGTCCCATCGATTTCCCAACTCCCAGATATCACAGCGACTCTTCATCAACAAAAGCACTTTGTCCTTCCCAAATAATCAGATCGAAGGAGCTCCTCTCCTGAGACAAAGTCACTTCAGTCGCTACAGTGCCGCACACATCCCCCTCCCACCCCAACCCCTCTGGGAAACCAAACCATTTTGCTGTCCTCACAGCTTCCTGTGAGCGAGACTCAAGCTCAACAAATGACTGCATGCTGAGAACTTGTGTATGAATGTATAATCCAAGCAGCATGAGCAGGTAAAAATCAATGCACATTGCCTCAGATGAAATGAGGAGAAAATATGCAAAGACCTCATTTGGTTGTAGAAATATGTGATGTTAAGATGTTTTTTTAGGATCTGTTCTATACATCAAACTGAAAATTTGTTCTTCAATTATTATACATTTATGTAGTATTAGTATCAATTACATTGTGTGCTGTAAAAAACTAAAATAAATATAGCCCTCATAGAAAACTCACTATGTAACTCGCTCATTTTGAGTGCTTTGACAAAAGTGCACTGATTACAATATTTTTATGATGTTTGTACAGTACTGTAGTAGTTCCACCTACAGTGCGTGGGATTAAATCATAGTTCAGTACATTTCAGATGATCCAGTAATTTTTCTACAATGTTTCTCTTTCATTAAATAGCACTGTAGCGGCTCAGTGGTGTGGCCGGTAGCAATGATGGCTCCCAGCAAGAAGGTCCTGGGTATGAATCCAGGCCCACTGAAGACTTTCTGTGTGGAGTTTGCGTGTTCTCGACTCCCTGTGTCTGCATGGGTTCTCTCCGGGTACTCCAGCTTCCTCCAACAACCCAAATTGCGTCAATAGTTTGAATCAGACATGAATTAGCAGAAGTCAGTTTAGACAATTTTTATGCTCTTTAAGGAGAGTGAAGATATTTATGGTTGATTTTTACTGCATTGGATCATTATAAGCAATGCCATGTACCTGTAAATATTAAACTCTGTTGATCTCTTTGTTTTACAGTTAGGGTAATTCAGGGGAAGGTTGTGATTTGTATCCATCAAATCTGGCTCCTTGGACAAATCAAATTTTTAATCCTTCTCTTCTACCCTAGGCAAATGCATCATTTCTTGTCAATTTTGAGATATTAATAGATGGGGCTATAGTGACCATTCATAAATCTAGTTTAATATTTTAAGAGGGTCTTTTGGCAGGAAAAGGTGGGAGAGAAAAGAGAGAAAGAAAAGTGGAGGATGGGGGTGGGTGGTGGAGGTCGGGTTTAACTCGCTGCCCAATTTGATCAATCGCCACAGTCCTGCCTCTCCACTCAGAAAATTAGAAATGGGAATCTTAAAATCTGGAGCCGTTTATCATCACAGGTACGGGGAGTTGGGTGAGACTGGTCTGTGCTTATGTATGTCTGTGGAGGAAATGGGTGTAGAGATTTCAGTTGCACAGCATAAGGTAAGGTTCTTCCACCGTAAAGAGGTCCCATGCACACACACACACACACACACACACACATTGGGTGAAATCACATAGCTTTTCTCGTCCATTAGCTGATAAGGCAAACAAACCTACAAACAAAACTGGAACGTTTTTGCTATGTCTTTGTTGTAACGCTGGTAATACAAAGTTGTTCACACACATACGCGCACACAAACCACTCATTGATCTGAGAGTTGACATGTGTTTTGATTAGCTGATAATACCTAACCTATGTGTTGTTGGAGTGATGGTGGTGTGTGCAGTCACACAAAACAAGTATGAGTATGGGTGAACTAAAAAGTAAGACGGGGAGAAGCTTTTTTTTCTTGCAAATGAGATGAAGATATTTGATGGCATGGCTCGATATGTTATTTAGAGAGGAGTCTCTTGTGGCACTAACTAAGGCCAGAGTCAAACCTTTCTAATTAGGAGATATGAGAATTTATTGCAGAGCGGTCAGAGTGTTCTTCTAATGGAGGTGTCATATGTGGACTGCTAAACAAGTAGTCTGAAGCTTGGTGCCCATTTGTTAAAAAATAAAGTCCTAACTTACTTGATGTAAGACGCCCCCAAATTTCATGATGTGTTACAAAATAATGACCAGTGGCTTGCAGAGTGCAAGGCTCGCTCGCTTTGTCAAATGAGCCCAATGTGTTATGTTACAGTTTCCTTCCTACTTTAATAATTTGTTTTGAAGAACTTGGGACCCCCTTGTAATGTATTAATTTCTTTCTCAAGCCAAAGGGAAGGACTGTGAAAATGGGTAAAATGGATGAGAAAGTAAAAAAAAAAAAAAAAATAAGTTAATCCAGAAGCAGAAGTTAGGAAGCCAGTCAACTAACCATCTTAAACAATTTGCTTGTGAGTTGATTTTTTCTCTCTCTGAGCTATCAACTCACTCAACTCAACTCTACCTGCTGAACCATGGCCCTCTAGAAAAAGTGGAAATTCTGCACAATTCCGTGTCCTTTTTTCACACCAGCTTTGCAAATTGTTAAATATTGCTACACTTGTCATTTTTATGTTATAATATTGTGGATAGATTGTTCAGATGAACACATATTAACATAACAATACTACTATAAGCCCTACGATAGACTGTACCCCACCTCTCACCCGATGACAGCTGGGATAGGCTCCAGCAGACCCCTGCGATCCTTAACAGGACTAAGCGGTTACATAAGATGAATGCATACTACTGTAAACCCATTTAAAACAGACTAAAATTTAAAGGGACATTTTTTTATTTAATTTTTTTTATTTTTTTATTGTGGTTTGGTTGAATACTTGACAGCTGTTATGTACTAACAGAGGTTGGTCTGTATTAGCTGGTATGCACTAATCAACTTTTATTTATTTATTTATTTATTTTTAGCTCTAGTAAGTAAGGTTCAGTAAGTATGGCATTCATCGAATATAACAAATGGTGTTTCAGCCTCGCTTTTGTTAGGCACAAAAATCACAGGCAGCCCTGAAGTGGCTTCAAACAGGCAGGACACAGCTTGGTTTGGGAATAAAACAAGAAAGATACAGTGCCATGTGGCATAGGCACGTATCCCCCATTTGAGACATTACAGCTGAAAAATTACAAAGAAAATGGTCCCATATTGACAAAGGGCCAGCTGAATAAAATTTTGGGGCTTGATCCGTTTATGAAAAATTGTGTCTCCAGGATCTATTTATTGATGCTGGATTGAAACAGATATTCTGAAGCAGAACAAAAACTGTGTAGGAGAGGGATCTGGGTGTGTAACTCTCGGAAGAGGGCTGGCAAGACAGTTTGACCCGCTTACATACCTCTTCACTGTGTGTGAGACACGGTTTGATTTAGGTTAAGGTGCTTCATTACCTTCACTCCTCAGGGAACAGGCTGCCTAAAATCCTTCACATTGCAGACCGTAGTTGTCCAAGATGCAAAAACTGTCCAGCCTCAGTGGGGCATATGTTTTGGACATTTCCAGCTCTTAGCAGTTACTGGGAGACTATTTTTATAGGTATTCTCTCAAATCTGTATACAGACCATGGCTTAACATGTCACTGTTACTGTTATAAGATTGAAAGAGATCAAATTTTTACTAGCTGTTCAATGTTATCCTCTTATCAAAGTTTTAAATATTAACACCTGCTTTGACACATAGGCAGGTGGGGCCCTGACTTAATTTACAGGTACCTATGCAAATTGTATAAGTATAAAGGTCCCTCAGCTCTGTTGGACTGTGTGTATGGTTCACCAGTAGAGGTGTAACAGTATTTGTATTCGTCTACGGGCGTCACGGTTCGGTGCGCGCAGTCATACTGCGAATACGTCTGAGTGAGTAGCCTATTTAAAAAAAAAAGAAAAAGTCGAGTCCTCACTTTTATTCCAGGTGGCAGTAATGAGCCTAAAAGCTGCCAGCAAACGTCATTAGCCTACAGAAGAAGAAAAAGACGAAGAAGAAAAGTAATTGAGCGTTTGGAGTTGGAAAAGCCGCCGGCTTCATTTAAATCACCACTGTGGGAGCACTTTGGTTTCCCGGTGCAACATAACGGCGATGGCGCGCGAGTGGTGTACCGGACAAAGACTGTCTGCCGACTATGTTTCTTGCAGGTGCGGTACGTCGTTGGAAACACATCAAACATGCTAACGCACATAAGACGGCTTCACCCATATATGTCAAAACAAACAAACAAACAACTTATTTCAGCTGCTTTTAAGCAGCCTAAAAGCACATACAGGGCCAAAAACATCACTGACATCACAACATTGAAAATGTTAGTTTATTATAATGAAGTTACCAAAGTTGCCAGTTGTTTTATTTATTTATTTTTTACTTTTATACCAGGAGGTATACTGGTCACTTTTTATCTAATTTTCAGGTTCTTCAGTCTATTGGTGTCAGTTTAAATAAATTAATTGTTTTTTATACATGTGAGTTTTTGTTGCTTTTTCCCCCGTTGTACCAAACTGGATGACACAGTGGCTTCCTCTCACCATCAAAGACATGCTCAATAGGTTCACTGGTAATTCTAAATTGTCCGTAGTCAGTATGAGTGTCAATGGTTGTCTGTCTCTCTGTGTTAGCCCTATGATAGACTGGAGACCTGTCCAGGTTGTACCCCTGCGTCTCGCATGATGACCCTTCACAGGAATAAGTGGTTACAGAAGATGACTGAATGAATGAACCAAACTGTGACCCCCACACTGAGGTATGTACCGAACCACCTCTCTTAACCATAACTGTAATATTTTCATACAAAACTAACCATGTAGAAATTTTTCTAACGTCAAGCTTTTCTATAACCTAGCCGATAAGGGGTCTTGCCTAAACTTGACCAATTCTATATCAAATAAGAGGCTGTCACTACAGGGTTTATCCATTTGTACAAGTGTACTCCTAAATATTTTCCTTCTTGCCCTTTGCCCTAAGGGGCAGGTCTATAGATGTACTGCCCCCAAGTTCTCCTGCCACCACGCAGTGTTTGTCCTCAGTTAGCATTAGTGGACCAACTGGTTTGTGGCTTAGAGGCTGCTTTTACTCATTTAGTCCAAAGATATAATATATAAACAATGCTTTATTTTATATAGGCTACACCCTCCAAGCACTGTCATTATTGGGATAACTATACATTTGTCTGCCATGCAAACACTGATTTTCAGGACATTTTGACTTGCAGATGAAAGAGGATGGGTGGGTGGACACTTGTTGCAATTTACAGTGTTTTTTCTCTTTACAATTTTTGCTCTCCCACCAGCTTAGATTCAGGCAATTACCAAGCGACTGGAGACCCTTGCTGACATTTGTCTGTCAACAGAGCTGCAACTAACATCTCTAATTAGCAAAGGTTGAAGGAGAAGAGTGCATAGATGGGGGAGAGGTGAAAAGACAGATGAAGACACCTACAGTGAGGGAGAGAATTACTATCAAGTCCAGAGAGTAGCTTGCTTGGACAATTAGGGACAAAAAAACGCTCAGTGAATTAGATCATTAGCCCACACCACAAGCTAAAAAAATGTCTGTCCCGCAAACTTGTAGAAAAAAATCCCCCGGAGGCGGGGTGATTTAACTTGTTTGTGGCCCCATCACTGCATGTGCAGACTGTGATGCCGGGCTTGCCCAGTGTGAAGATAGATTTCTTTTTCTTTAGCCATTGACTTCCTATGAGGACGTGGAACAAAGCAGCATCTGCACCCAGCAGATAGCCTTGGATAAAATATGTATTAGTTTCCAGCAAAGCCCCCCTCGCCTCTCTCTTATAAAAAGCAGAGAATGCGAGGGAGCGAGATGGGAGCAGTGTTAGAGATAGTATAGATTTGAATCTACTTACTGGGAGAATAGCCAGTGTTCATACAACAACAACTGCACATGTGCACATAACACCACAACAAATAGCAATATTGTGAAAAGCTGCCGTGATTCCCCCACTTTTTATTCCTATTCACTGTCTCATCTTACACCGCCACCCCCATGCCTGTGAGTAAAAGCATTTAGTCGGTTCAGATTTCCTCTGTATTCTGTTCTCTGTCCTGATTTTCTTTTTCCCACTTCTCCCTTTTTCTCTACACTCCACTCTCTGTTTTTCTAATTTCTTCTTCTTCCTTCTCTCCTCCCCCAGCTGACAGGCTCTGGGTTTTCAAGAGAAGAAAGCGGGCATTAATTAAGACAGTGCCAGCTGTAATTTTCTGGGGAAGTAAATTTCTGCACAACTAAAGGTTACGGGGACCTTTTCACTGTCAGAATTTACTACAGCCTGTGAATGTTAATGCAGCTAATGAAGACATGCTCTCAGACTCTGAACTTAAAAAACTTCCAAGAGGGTGAGAGGAGGGAGGAGAGGGATGGAGGATGGCGGGAGATGGACAGAAATTGGGAAAGCAAATAAAAAAAATAGTGTTGATGCATTGGAAGACAGTGGAAGTTCTACTTTGTAACACATTTGTTTTTTCATCAACACAAAATTAATTATTAATAATATAAATATATGAAAGTATATAGTGATTAAAGAATAGCAAAAATGGCCAAACAATACAATCTATTGTATAGATGCGTGTCTATAGATAGATAGATAGATAGATAGATAGATACTTTATTTATCCCGTGGGATAAGCAGTGATGAAAAGAAAAAGAGGGAAGCAAGCTATTTAAATAACCAGTACCAATAAAAAGAGATTAGAAATTTAGTTTGAGTGAATATATATAGCAGTCATGATCTGATGTCTGTGTTTTTGTTTTTCATTTCATCTTTCACTGACGATGTCTTTCAGCAGCGGGTACAAGAATAAATCCAAGACCTTGACCTAGAACAGTGTAGTTGTTTGGTGGGTGTTGCAGTTGCCTCTGTTTGCCTTGTTTCAAATCTGGCATACATGATGAATGAAGGGCTCTAAATGTCTGTGATCTAGATAACAAATTCGGCAGCAGTTGCAGCAGCCAGGTGAACGGACTTAAAGAGGCACAGCACTCTAATACTTGAAGCTGAACACAGAATGGGGAAGATATAAATGTTGTAAGGGTCACTGATTTTGCACTTAGTAAAGTCTAATCAGGTTAAGGTCTTGGTTTAATATATAGAGTCAAAGGGCCTTCAGTACCAGACTGAACGTGTTAAATGAACTCTCCAGTATCAAACACATACGGCCATTTTTATTAACTACAAAAATGAATGCCATCGCCAATTATTTCATCTTTTGACACAAATTAGCTTCTTTTTTTTGTCACATTTCTAATTACCTTTATTCTTAATCTTCATTCTCCAGTACGTATACAGCATACAGCAAGTAAAAGTACACACATGTATCCACTATCCACACCTCTGCACTAGAAAACACAGGGCATTATGTGCATTATAACACAGCTTGCAAATACTCTCTGTAGCTAGATTAAGACTCTCACCATTCTCCTTTGCAGATCATTTCTGAGATACTATTCGCTGCTCTACTTCAGCTGTAGATTGTAGAGGTACGCTTGGGATCATTGTGCTGTTGTAGATGTGTTTTTTGTTTTTTTTTCTTCTTTTTTATTCCTTGGCTGACCTCTTGGTATTTGCCTTAAGAATTTGCTGATATTTAATAGAATCTCATCTAAGCTTTATCTGAGCACTGGTCACTGCACAGTCTCAATACATATTATTTACATGCCTTACAGTTGGCAAAGGGTTACTTTCATCTACTGGTGCTCCATTTTTTCAAGCATACTTTTTGCAATTTCTGGTAAAGAACCTAATTTCATCCTCTTTATTTGTCTAAAATGACTGACACTATTATTCTGTGTTGTTTGCTGTTTTAATCCGTGATTTCAAGTCATATCTATTGTTTACTTTATCCATCTTAGCTTTTATTAGTCCAAGAATAAAAAAATTTTAGAAAAATTGCGCTGCCTCCTTTGAAAAAGCAGGTAGGCTTGACTTGTGGTTCGTATGCCTGTCTGTGAATGTGTGCCGCTGAACTCGGGGTATGTTTGAATAAAAAGTGAAAAAGAGATGAATATTTGTCTCGCTGTCCGTCTTGGAGGTGCAACACATATATTTATACTTTAATGTTTATGATGAAGATTTGAGTATAGTGTAAGTGATGTAGTCCACAGTCACTCCTCCATCAGTTAAACCTCCTTGCAGGTTGTTTTCAGTCATCTTCTGCTATGGCAGGGGCAACATTTTCATTCAGAGGGAGCTCTTTTAAAAAGGCCTTAAAGCCAATCACAAATAACACACATTTATCTTAAAAATAAACATATAACACAGTTGGAGAAAAGAACATGAAGCGAAAGTGAGGGAGGGGTAGATCAATGACAAGGTCAGAAACCAGCAAGGAGCCAGCGGACCTGGAGAAGTCCTGGAGAAATGTAATATTTAACCCGAGGCTAGAGAATAATTTCACTTTCCCTCAAATCAGTTTAAAAAATCTCTTGCTGTCACAGCTTGGCAGATTTATACAAATTAATGGCCTTTAGTTGAAAATCTCCCAGCGCTTGGGTTATTAATTGTTAAAGTGCATACATTAAACAAAATGAGCAAAAAGTCATTTTCATAAATTATCCCATACTAAAAAAAAACTTTGTCTGCAGAAGGGACTGTTGGCCTGGCCTTTGCATGGGCTCAGTGTGATCCTCTGAAAAGCAACAACCATACATGCAGTACATAGTTGGAATGCATATTGGATAAAGTAGAGATAAGAAAAGAAAGTAATAAATATAAAAGAACAAAAGAGTATAAGAAATGGAGTAGTGAAGTTTGGTTGAGAGAAAAATGGAATTGTGGAGAAACTGCAGAGAAAAAATGTGAAAATGTTAGCAGTTAAATATAGTATATTTTCTATTTAATCCATAAAATAAATCTTAATGTAACTACCTGAAGTCACTGCTGCCGGCTGTGGTATAGTATAAAAGCAAAACCTCCCTGTTAAACCGCAACATGTCATCTTTAGACTTTAGCATGACATTGGCAAACAGGATATTCAGAGCCATACAGATTTTATGTTGGTTACAGCAAACTCACCCACATGAAAATAAACACTTTGTCTTCATTTTCTATTAATAGAGACATGTGCGGTCAGCACTGATGCCTCACAGCAAGAAGGTTCCAGGTTCGAATGCAGGCCGACTGGGGCCTTTCTGTGTGGAGCTTGCATGTTCTCCCTGTGTCTGGGTGGGTTCTCTCCAGGTACTCCAGCTTCCTCCAGCTGTCAAAAGACATGCTCATTAGGTGTGCATGTAATTGTGAAAGGGTTGTTTGTGTTCAGCAGAGTTTATGACCCTGCAGGGCATTGATGGTGTACCCTACGCACATAGCCTAGGTCGGTGTGAGCCATGTATGCTCGTCAGTCTGTCTTGCTCTGTAAAAGCGCCACCCAAACGCTAGCTGGCGCTGTGTCTTTTTTTGTTTCTACTTCCTGCTTCACTTTCAACAATGGTGACTGAAACTTTTGTTGAAATTTTTCACTGAGTTGAGTCTTTCATATGTTTGTATCTCTGAATCTCCACATTTACAATCAATTTGTGTTTGATGGAGAAACAGCCAGAAATACTAAATTGGAAATATGCTACTACCAAGTGGACAAATCTCATCTCTTGCGGTCTCCGTCGCTTTGATGCGTAGTTGTAGTAGATGCACGTCAGGCTATGGCATTAGGGTTTGCTTAGGGTCTGGTCTGTTGCTGTAACTACGTCATCAAATTGACTCAGAGGACTAAACTACCTATTAGCCCAGTGATGGACTGGCGATGTGTAAAGTGTACCTAGCATCTTCTGAGACACACTCCAGCCTCTGCAAGCCTTTACAGGATAAATACGTATAGATAACGAATGAATATTGGATAGATCTAAAAACTGAATACAGTTATCATGTCTTGTGCAACTACTAGTAACTAAATACAGTGATGAACCATTTATGTAAAACTAACTCTTGTTGCTATTGTCTTGCCTTGCTTGTTCTTTTAGTGCATTATATTTGACTGTTTGTCACTAGTCTCATATATTTTCCATCTAACATAAGTTTTCCCTAGAAACATGCGCACACACGCACACACACACTGGGCTGAGTGATAGGTACTTGAGGTGTCACTGGTGTCACTGGCAGAGATAGAGAGAGAGAGGCAGGCAGAAAGTAGGATGAGATGTTATTTCCTAAATTTGGCCCCTAGGACAAAGGAAAGGCCTGTTTGATATTCATCTATCTGCCACTGGCAGTCTGGCAAGGGAGCCTGTGAAAATCTATTCACTATGATAATGAACAAATTGTCATACATTGGGCTCTGTCTCCCCTTGACAGTGATAGTTATCAAAGAGAGAGATCGAGGCAAAGGCCGAGTGTGTGTGTGTGTATATGTGTGTGTATGCGCCTTCCAGATTGTCGCCGTTCCAGAGCAGTGGCTGTCATTAGAAAGACAAGCCTCCTGGCAGGAAGCTCCTGTCATGTCACAGCCTCACACTTAAACGCTGTCATACCTGATTGATACATACAACATTGCTGTGTGCGTGCGCGTGTGTGTGTACTACACACACACACATTAGTAAACTAAATGAATGTCTTTTATCACTGCATTTAATTGTGGAAGCATTCTCCCCTACCTGTGGTACACTGTCAGAGTTTTCTCAATCATTCATTCCAGGATCAATTCATAGGATGTTGTTTCCATAAAGGAAGGCTGCAACATTTCGCCTTAAGTCATTCATTTATGCCCACGTCTATGCTACAAAATAACAATAGCTTGGTAGTGGTTGGGTGGTTTAAAGGGTCACAAATGATGGCTAAGGTTTATATCAACCAATTTTGATATATAGTAAAGTAATCAACATTTAACTACAAATAATATAATCTTAGACTTACACTTTTATTATTATAAAATGACAAAGCATGAGACGGGGCCCATATGATGTGTAAAAGGGAGCAATAATTGTGTTTACTTTGGGGTAGTTTGACCCAGTGATTACCACCAGACAATGAATGAAACTGCTCTCCTGTCATGATAAAAATATATATTTAGTGTTCTGTTATAAGCTATTACAATGTCATTCATTTTATGCTCTCATCAGAAGTGTGTCAGCTATTATGTAATTTGCATGCAATTAGCATAGGGATGCCCACAGGGCCTGAGGTCACCCGGAGTGGAAAGCTGAACATGTCGTTTGATCGGATCACCGCTCACATTCAGCGTACAGATGAATGTATTCACTGGAGGGATTCTTTAATTGGACAGGGCACACTGTACTTGGTTTCACCTGAGGATGTTTTTTTTTTATAATTTACATATACAGTATGCTTTATGTGGTCTTGTACAGTTGAACCTAGGATGTATAAACTGGTTGCACTAAAAACTTAGAAAGAAGGTTACTGCTGTGAGTCTTATTAGATAGTTAAAAGGAAATTTCATAGGCAATACATAGTCCTGATAAGAGTCCTGCACAAATGCATGGACCGCTCTGCAGACATGCTCTGCATCAACCATTCTTCTTGAGACAGTGCTGATAATCCTATGCTAACGGGCTTTTGGTGCCCAACCCGAAACTTTAAAATAAAGTTCATATTCCCAGCTCCATATTTAATGATCAGTACATTGCAGTCACACAGTTGGTCCTGGTCAGATCCACACCAGATATCTTTAACTAACTCATTCAGATATTGTAGCTTTACCTGACCGAAGAATGCCCAATCAACATTACACTTTTTGACTGTGTAAAACATGAATTGTGGTGGGTGTAACTTTGGACTGCCACTTTGCCTTCTGTCTATGGCTCTTTCTGTTCCCCCTAACCTCAGCTTCAGCTCCGTTTTTGGCCTATAATTAGCAGCCTTTGTAAGGTTTCATAATCTTGTGTTGTTTACATGTTCAGTCACTGCATTACACACAACACAGGCCAAAACTGAGAAAAGAAAGACCTTGTTCTACATTGTTCTACCATCAGTTATAAGTAGAAGTTACACATATAGTAACTTTAGTTTCAGTTTAGTACATAACAGATGTACTTTCGTTTTGCTTTTGAGTTCCTCTAACCTGTTTGTATTGAATTCTGATTAAATATACTTTTCTTGATTCCACCTTCATACAACTACAGAATTAATATTTGCAATGCCACACATTACTGTGTGGTATTAATAGGTTGTCTGTTAGCCCTTTGATAGACTGGATACCTGTCCAGGGTGTACCCCGCCTCTCGCCCTATGACAGCTGGGATAGGCTCCAGCCCCCCCGCGACCCTCAACAGGACAAACGGTTTCGAGATGATGAATGAATGGATTAGAATACCTATTGACTTGTTTACTTTAGGTTTGCATTTTTAACATGCTCTGCATCAATTAGGTCTGTATTGTAGTAAAAATGCAGCAATAATTAATTTAGGAGCTAGGTTTTATGGTTTTGTAAACTGAATTCTGGTTCAGATAAATGGCAATTGAAGGGAGGCTCTCTGACACAGTTGCATGTCTGTGACTGGATGCAAATTCTACTCCACATGTGTTGCCAGGCACATCTGATTGTTTTCAGCAGGGAAGCTGTTCAGAAACTGCCAAAACATAGACAGAACAGCCCAAATGTATTGCATTTTTTTATTGCATAAACGGTATTGAAGCTAAAGGAAACAAAGCAAACAAATCACAGCAGTCAACCACAGTAACTACTCACATCTAGATATCTAGTGTCATATAGTCCACTAAAAATCAGATGGAGCGTTTCTGTTCTCTTTAGAAAGAGGCAGCTCAAACAACTGTACCAAACATTGGTTGTCATGGGAAGACAGATTAATGACGTTCCAACAGGGACACACACACACACACACACCACACACCCAGTCTTGGAATGGGTAAATACAATTTGGTTGTGTTTCAAATCAGCATTAAAAGGTCATTAGAAAAACTGCCAAATGATCTCAAACCAGCTCAAATTATGTTTGCCCGCCCTGCTCTATTTTTACCTGATGAATAAATTGGCAGTGTTGGCAGGTAAAACAGTGTTTGAACCCCAGTACATGGACCACATGCTGTCCTTCAGCAAGATACTAGTTGCTCCCAGTGTGTGAATTTGTCTGTGTTTGTGTGAACGAGTGGGTAGATGTGTCATTGTGATTTTAAAGTGTTTTGTGTACCAGTAGGTAAAAAGGCATTAAATGAATACAAGACAATTTACCATTCAGTATTTTTTTATATTTATTTATTTATTTTTTGCAAGCGACTCCATTTTGGGGACTAGTGTGGGTTAAATGCAACAAAAAGTAAGTCAGCTTGATCAGTTTGACCCACATTCCTCTTGTGATGTGGTTGTGTGGATTTATTTCCTTAATCAGTGAATGTTAAAACCTTAGTTTGTAGTCCCAATAAAGAACAAACACTGACTGAATGCACTACATGCGCATCCACATTTGAGAGCAGCATGTGCATACATGTTTGTATGTATAGGTCATTACCATCCATAGATAGGAGAACACTTAACATTAGATGCCAACCATGATGCCCTTGAAAATAGAAAACCATCCTGACTAGGTATGCTCCAGAGAGCATCTAGTAAATTACCCTAAGGAAATGGTAAAAAACAACAGCAATAAGGGCGAGGCTGTAAGGCGGCTCTCAGAACGCTCGGTGTGATACTGTACATAAATCATCCTAATGCCTGACTTAAAATCGCTACATAGTTAAATAGGAAGAGGTGGGTATAATATACACTTTAATATACACATGAGCACAACATGTAACGTGGCTTTGGATTCAAATGTGGATGCACATTTATTATTAAGTATTAGCATTTTAGAAATGTTAGTCTCCCACATTGATGTCTTTAGCCCCGTACAAACACTTCTGCCGGAATCAGAGGAACAAACTCCACACCTGGACGCATTTGTTTGTACTGGGAATAATCTTGGCTTCCTTGGCATGTCTGGGACGCTCACAAACATGCACACTTGTTTACATTTAATCACGCATACTCACCTACCTGCCCATGGCCTTGTTTAGTCAGATGTCTGCTAAAGTGACTTACAAAAGTTGTTTTGGAGTAGAGTACAGGAATAAGCGAAAAGTCAAAAACATATTTGTATCAGCCCACTCTCACTGGGGCTTGACATGCAATAATTATTTGACAGCGGTAGATTCCTCTGCCACTATGACTCCACCAGACACTTTGCTGTTGTTTTTGTTCAGTGGATGTATCAAAAAGTAGCTATGGTGGTAAAAATATAAAAACGGTTAAGAACTACATTGCCTAGCCAGTAGATGTAGAGAGGAGAGAATTGCGTAACAAGCACATACAAACGTAAATCTAAGGTCTCTCGTCTGTCTGCGTAACAGACAAATGACGAGAAACAAACGCTCCCAATAGTTTCCACTCTACCTGCCTAGCGAGGCCCGCTGATGGAAAGCAGCACTAGGTGGGTGGGTAAGAAGGGGGGGGTGCTTTCACTGATATACATGCCTTGCCCTTAAGGAGATGACGGCCCCTGTCACAAGGCAGAGGGCCCCGCGACACGCCGGGATATAAATCTACACAGGAGATAAAGAAAGTACATGATGAATTAAGCCGGTGCATATAAATTCTTAAGAGCCTCCATTTTAATGCTGGTCATTATTCAACAAATTTTTCTAAGAAATGCCACATGGGCAGGAACAAGTAATTAGGGGGAGAAAAGTGAAACTGTCACCCGTAATGGTTTACTCCGCCGCCTCACCTTATCAAGGGAAGGAGAGAAAGAGAGGCAGAGGTAGAGAGCTCCATGGGGCCATGCTGTAACTACTAAACTGCCATTAGGCAAATTCTGAAGACATTCTGATCCAGTTTTCTCACATGATTGTCGGACAGTTTGTCCAGAGTTACCCTTTGACACATGTAGCACACAATAGGAGACTGTTTTTGGAAAATGCATTATCAGATACTCCTTAGAGTTTAAGCAATGGCACCTTGTTAGAATTGGAGGCACTCCAGAGCAGGAGAAGATGCAATAATACATCACAATTTACAGCACATAATGAACCTTGAATTTGTCTCACTATTGCAGAAGTTATTGTCGCCAAATATCATTTAGACATTTTTGTTGATGCCTCTGTATAAATGCTCCCTCTCCATCACCCTTGAGTGTATTTTTCATACATGAACAGCACCAACACGTCAGCTTATGTATATATATATGTATATATATATATATATACACACACACACACACACACATACACACACACACACACACACACACACACACACACACACACACACCCATTCAGGCTTAACATTAAAACCAGTGACAGGAGAAGTAAATAACATTGACCATCTTGTGACAACTTTTGAACCTGGGTTTCATGTGGATGTTGCTTAGACATGTAGCACCCACCTTAACCAGACCAGGCACCCCCACCCCATAGCAATGACACTCCTTGATGGCAGCAGCCATCCCCGGCAGGATGCAGCCTGACACAGACACACACAAAAAGGGTTTAGGAACAACTCAAAAACAAGGTGTTGGCCTGACCTTCAGTAGATCCCAAATATCTGTGGGATGAACTGGAACAAGCCTGATCCACAAAGGACTATCTCCTCCATCCATATGACCTATTCTGTTACCAGACATCACAAAACACATTCAGAAATCCTGTGTCCATTCTCTGATGAGACCTGCACAATATTAGGAAGGTGGTCATAATATTATGGGTGTTCAGTATCTTGCTCAAGGACACTTGGGCGTGTGGCATTGTTCCTGGGTTTGAAGCTCTAGCACTTGTGCACGACCCGCTCTACCTACTGAGTCACAGCTGCATGGACTACTTTGGACATTACAAAAATAACTAAATAAGTGGGTAGGGTCCTTTTTATGTCTGCTCCAAGCGATTGGGACATTTGTGTAATGCCTATAGTTTGGGGTTGTGGATCATGTGTGGAAACTACTTCTGTGTTAAGTGGGAGTCTGTCCACAGTCTCAGTCCTGAAGGGGGATGCTGTTTTCCTTACCTCCTTTTCTATCAGTCCCTTTCTCTTTTTTCCCCTCTCTCAAATCAGCCAAAGCCTCAATAAATCTGTGGTCACGGGGGATATTGTTAGTGTTGGCCAAAGTACTAAATTTATGGATGACACTTTGTAACAATTAATCAGGAAATGTTGATTAATAAAGTTGGTCGGTTATTCTCCTGAAACCGAGGGAGGCTTCGCAACATTGTCAGGCTGATCATTTTATTCATTATTTTTGATTAATGTACCCAGATACCCTGACTCTAACAGAAGAGGAAAAGAGGAAAAAGTGTGTGTGTAACTGTATGTGTGTGCGTAGGGGTGTACTTATCCTCTATGCAAAATCATAAATAGTGAATGAGTGTGTATACGGGTATAACCTTGGCCGTGGCAAAGAGATTTGAGGGGAAGGTTGGTGGGATGTGGGAGGAGAGGGGGGAGTAAATGTGCGCATTCAGCAAATAAACTGCAAGTGGGGATTAAGGAAACAAAATGGGAGGGAGCAGTGTGATGAACATCACCTCTCTGGACCTGTCCGTCTTCACTGGACGCCCATGATTAATTAGTTTGTTTAGATACTCAATTAGCCCAGCCATGCAGAGAAAGGCATGGTGAGTGTGCGTGGATGTGTGTGTGTCTTTGTGTGTGTGAGGACGGAGAGATGAAGGGTCGGGGGAGGAAGTGTGGTGGGGTTAATGAAACTGAGAAAAAAAGATAAAAAAGAGAAGAGGAGTGGCAAAGGTGAGAGAGATGGAAAACAGAGATATGAGAGCAAATCATGTAAAACTGTACAATTCTTAGGGACTGCTTATTGGATATGATTCCAACATCTGATGACGCTGTTTAGATCTTGAGGTGTGTCAAACTTTTCTTCACCCAGAATGCCAAAACTGTTGCATTTCCTTCCTCGCTGTCACAGAACTCATTCCTGATGAGCCCCCTCCCACATTCCAAACTACATCCTAACCTTTTTTCACCCTCACATTTGTCATCTTATTAAAACGAATGGTAAATTTTGCCTTACGTTGAGCGTGATATCAAAATGAAACGAGAAAAGTAGTTACATTGTGTGTCTGGATGATGTTTAGATGCTGCATGGCTGCTTTATTCAGATGTACGTGCGAATTAATCTTCTTTCTTCTGCTCCTTTCTTTTCTCTCTTCTCTACCAGTTCATGGTAGAGCTCACTGGTTCCCCCCATATGAGCCGGGTTCTGCTAAAGGTTTCTTTCTATTAACCCCGAGTTATTCCGTGCCACTGTCAACTTAGTAGTTGCTCTGGGAGTTTCAGGCTGGGTCTTACATAGCATCTTGAGACCATTTATGTACTGAACTGAAAAAATAAAAAAATAAATTGTTCTTTCTGTAGAGATTACATCAGAAATTAAGACTTCACCTATGAAATCTGTTGGAGTTTAACCCAGGGGGAGCCTGAGTTTGACATTGTTTATTAATCTTCCAGTTCACATTCAGTTTCAATTAGGTTAGAAATTGAACTCAGAGTTGGGTCAGGCTAACGAAAAAATCTATGTGATGTTAAGTACAGCGAATCCATGGGCCGTCTGGGTCTCTCACTGTGGAGTTTACATGCTCTCCCTGTGTCTGCGTGGGTTCTCTCTGGGTGAGTGTGAGTGTGAATGGTTGTCTGTGTGTCTGTGTTAGCCCTGTGATAGACTGGAGACCTGTCCAGAGTGTACCACGCCTCTTGCCCAATGACAGCTGGGATAGGCTCTAGCCCCCTGCGACCCTTCACAGGAATGAATGAATGAAAGTACAGTACATGACCTTTATCTTTACTTCTGGTCAGCAATTTATAATCTGAAGATCTCTGTCATTCTGCTCTTAAATTGCAGTGATTAGTATGTTTAATGGCAAATGGGTTGTACTAATAAAGCACCATCTACCTTAGAAAAATGGTACACAATACAAATCACATTCACCTGTCATTCACCCATTCACACACTCCATATACTGCATGGACATGTGTAATATTCTTATTTATCAGTTGTTAAATGCAGTATGTTGTAATGTAGGATAGATGAAGGCAACAATACTTATTGACAAAGAAAAGAACATGTCTTTTGTTTAAAATCCACCAAATCCACCTTTAAAGAGAGACATCAACAAAGCTGAGGTCTCACTGTATTAAACTGTGTTAACACTGAAGTC
The DNA here is from genome assembly GCA_005024645.1 of Planiliza haematocheilus. Taxonomy (NCBI): domain Eukaryota; kingdom Metazoa; phylum Chordata; class Actinopteri; order Mugiliformes; family Mugilidae; genus Planiliza; species Planiliza haematocheilus. The sequence continues at coordinate 1,007,935 of SRSE01001340.1, read as the reverse complement.
AGGTAAAGATCTTATTCATCAAAGCACTGATGCCAAAGGACACCTTGTGCTTATATCTCAAATTGCAGTTTTGGACAACTTGGGAGTGAGGGTGGGCTCACAAGTCTCAGAAAAACAATGAATTTAAACAAGTAACACTTTAAAGGCTGTCTGATAGTTATGGGCCCATTGTTTCCTGAAATTTGCAACATGCAAGCTGTGACTTCCAACATGAGGATTGCTCTGGTCTTGCAAATGCTATACGTGCAAGCACCATGGAAACTACCCAACTCGTAAATTCATCAGCAAATTAAAAGTGACAGTCATTTGTTAAATGTGACGGTGGCCTGTTTGTGATCTGTATGCAAGCAGTGCATGCAAACATGGTGTGAAACAAGGCCTTGATACATTTGAATATGCAACAAACAGACAGGTCAAATTCCAGAGAACAACTGAACACCAACGTGACTATTAATCTGACAACCAAAAGATGCAAAGCATGCCATAATGTTCTCTGCATGTACACTGAGAAGTGATCTTGATGCTGATTTCTGAAATACAGGTCACAACTTATATGAGGGACAGTATAAGGGACATACTGGCATGAATGGACTCAAATCTTATCAGAATATGAGTCTGGTTGCATTTAGATTTCTTTTATGTGTTGTGTTTCAAACCATGCAGAGCCAAACAATAAAGATATCCTCATGCCATTGGATAGCTATTTTGTTGCTGTTGTTTTGTTGTCACTAGAGAAAGGCATGGTGAGGCATGGTCTGAGACTGAGGCCTGTTTCACTGTACAGTATATATAGTATCACAGTCTATTTCACAAAATTAACACAAGCTGCCATATAAATACACACATGTACGTGCTACACATGCTTACGGCTCATACGTTTCTTGACAAACTGATCATAAATGGTTAAAACAGTTGGATGCACAGTCTATATGCCCCCATGTCCACACACAGTGTCAAGTATGTGTTAAGTCAGGAGCAGTGCGGTGCCAAGAAGCCCTCTTTTCTTCTTTGTCACATCAGATTTGCTAAAACAACTGTGAAAACACAACTGTTCTCTCTGACTGTCGCTTCTCCTTTGTTCTCTGTTCTGCTCCCCTCCCATCCACTCTCTGCAAGCTGGGACAAATGGCTGCTTTGGGACAGCGCGTGCACACGTGCAGTTGTGTGTGTGTGTAGGAGTGTCTCATTGTGTTACGTGTGATAAACTGCTGTGACAGCAGAAATGTTTGTGTGACAAGCACTCCACGGTTGGAGTCCATTAGCTGCCTCTTTTGAGTCTCCTTGGCGGGTTATCACTGTAACACACCCACACACGCACAAATAAATGCATATACTTAAACGCTCACACACACATATACACTGCACAAACAAGACAGCTTGCTACTACTCTTGATGCTTGTGTCCTAGCAACACGTGTTTCAGGGCATCAATCTTTTGTTTGTTTTTCTGCATGTGTGTATATGGAGTACATATGTCAGGTTCTTTGTGTGAACAGATGGAATAGTTGGACTTGAATAATTAGTACAGTCTTAATATACATCTCTAACAAATAAATTGCCTAATTAGATTCTCATCCACTGTACTGAATGCACAAAAGGTTGTAGTAAGACACTCACAAGTCACTATGTGACCATGATCAGTCTGAATGTACAAATCCCATGTATTCTAGTGATAAAACAAGGGTCAACAAAGGACTTGATTCAGCTCTCACCTGAAATATTTCTTGTGCTCATGGGTGCAGATATATCACCACCTGAATATTCACAGACCCAATGTAATATACAAACTAATATGCCACAACGATGTATTTATTTAATAAAGATTGTCATAATATCTTGTGAAACTTGATGTTATTTCTGACAAGGGTTAGAAACTCCAGCACTGGCTTTGACTTTATCAGGACATTCCTTTTAACTTAACGCAGTCCAAACATTTGTCTTGACATTGTATTAATAGTACAGCGTGCAGCATACAGTCGAAAAAAGCAAACAAACAAAGAAACAGTACATCTCTGAAGCCTTTTCAGTGTATAGGAGCTAAGGGTCTAATAACTGTAGACAATGAAATTCACAGACAAGTTACTGATGTACAGCCTCCTTCTCTCTGTTACCACAGGACGTTTAGTGAAGTTGTTAACTGACTGCTGGTAAGAGGATTTGGACTGTTCCTCTGTTAGTGGTAGCAGGTGCCTTTTCAGATGAGTGTGCACTGTAGTAGCACTTTTGTTGTATTTCAGGACTGACTTACATATTCTGCATGTCACAGTAGAATGGGCTACATCTTAAGTGAAGTATTTCCACACACTTTATGAACGGCTTGTTTCCTGCATTGACCCACTGGACTCCTCACCTGTGTCGATGAGTTGACTAGTTGACTCGTTGACTACTTCTTACAACCCCTACAAGATGCAGACCATGTAACCACTTTTCCTAGTGCACTTCAGGATCCTTTAAAAAAACCTTAAGACGCATCTTTTTACAAAATCCTATGGCTAAAACTGCCATTTTTAATCTCTCTCTTTTAATTCTTTTATGCTAGTTTTAAAGTCTTTATGTTGTTTTATATGCATTGTAGCACTTTGAGGTCATTGATTTGATGTAAAGTGCGTTATAAATAAAATTTATTATGATAATTTATTATTCAGGATCCCTCTCAATTACAATACAATTTTCCATTGTCAATGATGATCCAGCCATATAGAATGCATGGTAAATGTATATTATGTGTTAATTATATAGGAAGTAATGATAGACAGACAGACAGAAAGATAATTTATCCAGAGGGAACAACAAAACGATTTCAGGCAGAGACAGTGTTTGTCTTTCATGTTCACTCTTGGTATAGGGACAGTACAATGTGCCTGTGCCTTAGAGACCCAGTGGTGCCCCACCTCTCTGTGGCTCTGCAGCACTTGGTGAAAATCGCTTCTTTCCCGAGGTCCAAATTCCCTTTGGACAAGTTGTATCGTTGCTGCCTGGCGTTTAGCCCAGCCTCGCCTTCCAAATGGGCCTAACCTTGAGGGACTTGTTTTGACCCCCCCCCCCCATCCCTTGCAACCACCACCACCCCACCAACCCCCAATGTGTGCCCATGTGCACAAAACCACACAAATACACACTCCTTTAAACCAAGTGGATTGAATAATTGATGCCTATCCTTCTGATGCCTTTGTTAAGCTACACAAGTCAGACAGGGACTGACAGAATGTGTGGCTCTACCGGCCTATGTGTGTGCGTGTCATATTTATGTATTTGCTGCCCCCAACCCCACCCCCACCTCCATCATCACAGAAAACATGCACTGTCCCATCTGACATTCATCATAAACGCCATATGTTGTCTTTCCCCCTTTTCTCACTGTTTCTCTCTGTCTCTTTCGTTTCATTCTCCCAGAGACCCAGAACTGACAAACACACAAACCATTTCTGATGTGAAACTCTGGACCAGACAAGCTTTTAGGCTTCTTGCACTGACAGTTGAGGGAGTAGACTGTGGATGGCTGTGGGGGGGCATGCAAGTTTAAGCAGACAATAAAAAAGGGGGGGGGGGGGGGGGGGGGGGGGGTAGTTTGTTTTTTGGTAAGAGGGAGAGCGATGTTGACGGATGAAATGGGGGGAAAAAAGGCAGAGAGGACCGGGGGATGCACAGAATTCACCATGTGTATTTCCAAGTCAAATGTCTTGACTGTTTTGCCTCCGTGGTGGCAAAACTGTGTCTATGGTATGGCGCAGTGTCCATTGTCTCTTGTTTGAGGGTGAAGGCAGACATAACAAAAGGGATATCAGCCTTTAAAAACTTAAACAAGTTATTGACAATTTAGTCGTTTCCTTAAAACAGACTTGTAACAGAAAACATCATTTCATTTCAGAACATATTAATGTCTTTTTAGCTTTCAGATTCAGTAGCCATAGTGTGGTGAAACAAAATGCAGAAAATACCCCAGCTCCATTCCAGCTAGCAGCTGGTGAAAATGACAACGGAAAGACAACAAGCGGGGAAGGCAATAACAAACATTCATCAAAACTGCGGATAGGATGAGGCTATTCATTCTAGAGGCAGGGAAGAGAAATATCATCAATATTTGACATTGTTTTATGGAGAAGCCACTTGATTTCGTCCCAGGTCCTGTGCGGGTGACCAGCAGCGATCAATTACCATTGACAAGATTTGTGTACATGGAAGGACTTTGCACTTTGTTACGCTCTGCCCTGCCTCTGTGAAGTTGCCTCCTCAGAGATCACAAACCAAATCCTTAGTGAGTGCTCCATCTTGCCTCTGACTGCTTGGCATTGTTACTCTGAGCCTGCCAGTATAAGGACACTGGGCTAATTATCCACGGAGGTAAGAAAATTCAAAGTGGTAACAGGACTGCTAGAATCCTGTGTCCAGCAATCCGTGTCACGTTGAACAGATTGATATTTCATTTTTTTTTTTTTTTTTTTTTTTTTTTACCACAAATTAAAAACCACTGTGAATTGTGTGCTAAAGATCATTCATTACTCCCATTGTGAGATTTTAGAACACAAACACTGCAGGTTAACAGTAGATATAGTGGGTCAGGTTATTGTAAGTTGCCATATGCAATTATGGGACAAATGTTAACAGACATGTGATGCACTCTAAATTGCCATAAAATGTCTTACTACATCACAGCCAGAGTGAAAAGGAACTTTAACAAGTGTTGTTTTGTTTTATTTTACTTAAGGTTATGATATATAGATAGTTATGGTTAAAGAAAGGGAAAAATTAGGTTCCAGTCTGAACTAAAATCTAAATGAATCTAAAAGATGCTGTTAATAGTGTTAGATTCTTATTTCTCACACTTCCTGTATTGGCATTAAATCATTAAATACGCATATAAATGTTTTACCTGATGGTAGAGTAACAATATTTGACTGTTATTTGAGTATCTGTAGTATCTGCAGTTCTGGTAAAGGTTCTCTTGTCAGTATTAACCAAATTACTATTTTAATAGTTTTTTCCTCTGCACCTCTTGGTAGTAAAATATTATTGTGGCATTGGTTTTACCATCTCCGTAATACAAAATGGAGAGAGCTTTTCTCAGGTCAGTTTAGTGTGTGATAAGTTTTCACCATCATGTATACTAATGCGACACCTATGACCTGCATTAGCTAATCAAGGTAATGATTTTCCTCCGTGAAAGCTTAAGTGCTTGTTTTCAGTCAGCTTGAAATAAAACATCTATATGCATGAGTTCTGTGTAACTGCTGTTCTGACAGACTAAAGTCTAGGTGCTCACTGTGTGTATGGGTAGCCTAGGTATTGTTGCTGAACCGCAATGCCATTTGTTTCTTGAGTGAATGCAGTCAGCCACCCGTGATAAAACTTCTGAAAAGTGAGTGCTGCATTTGACCATGCAAGTGGAGAATGTTAATGTTGACAGCTTAGTGAATGATTTAGCCGTCTATTCACTGTACACCCAATTTAAAACCACAATGACAGATCAACAAAATCCTGGGCTGACGGAGAAAACCCAGAAAAGGGTAAGTGTAAAAGTGTAATTCTTTGTAAATTTTTTGCAAATGTAGCTATCGTGCAGCTATGTTGTCATGGTAGGCGGTCTGTTACCCTGTGCTAAGAATAGAGGAGTTTTAAAGTCCTGTCTGATTTTTAAATCATGTTGCATCACTTACTTAAGGGGGGAACTTCCTTCTCACTTATAAACTGCAAGACCTGTGCCAGTTCAGGTAGCACTGACAGACCGACAGCTCACAGTGGATGTGGTGAGGCATCTAGCTGTCAAAATCACAGTCCAGACCGCTTTAATGCACCTGCAAGCTGGTTTGAAATATAACAATCAAACCAAATGAAGAGATCCAGACTTCTTCAGCAGTGGCCTGATGGGCTGAATTTAGAAATAAATCAGCCCAGCGTTGAACAAATGTGCCAAAACAGCATTAGCTTTTAGAAGTCAGTTTGAGTAAAGTCTGCATGAAAGATGAGATAACATGATTTGGAAGGTCAAATAAGTCAAAGCACACCTGCTATACAGAGTACTACATTTATATTGTATCTTAAAGGTAATTGTAATGAAACACTAAACCTACTACCTGAATGCCTCAGTGATGGAGTTTGCCCAGAAAAACAAAACGGGTATGGGGCTTAAATACACACAGCTCAGTCACTATTAGTGAAACCTTCCTAAAATCTGAAACATACATTATTGTGTGAGGCATTCTACCTTAAACACATTCCTTTGAAGGAATCAAGCCATCTGAGCTGTAATTTGATCAAAAAGCTGATTAAAACAAAGAGCACTTGAGCTAGCTAATGGTTCACTATTTCCTCCCTTTAATATGCAAAAATATGCAGCAGTACACTCCAAAAACTAATCAGATCATCTACTCCATAGGGACACCAGTAATTTAAATACAGTGTGCCATAAATTGTTTCTTTCTTTACATTTCTTTTTCTATTTTTATAAACATGCAACACATAATACAACAAAGCAGTCTGAGGGTACTGAGGGTATTCTTCGCATCATTGCTTTGTTCCAAAAAAAAACACTTCCTCTTTTGTTTAAAAAAAAAAAAAGGACACAAATGGACACCAGAAAAAAGCAAATGAGCTTCCAGCTGCTTTCTGCTTTGTTGATTATGCCGCACTTAAAGCCCACGTGTGAATGTGTTGACTGTGACCAACTAGCAGTACTAGATGTATAAAGGGTATTTTTGCATAGCTACATAACTCACTCATAATGGCTGCATGAATGGCCGGTCACTTTAAACTGTTGAGGCTGTAGTCTAGTAATATAGCGTGGGTAACAGTGGCCCCTCTGAGTGCTGCAGCAGTAGCAGGTGATTTGTAGCTCAGGGAGACTAATGAAGTGGTCGCTCTGCCACCCTGCTTCTTTTGCAAGATCAATTCAGCGTCAGGGCGCGTACGGCGGCCGTGCTTTATGAATGATGGAAACCTCCTTAGGCCATCCATATACCTGAATCCCCGGCATCACTATGCACCCTCCCTGCTTCCCCCCTCAGGCCCCCATACTACAGGAGGCAGGGATTCAGTAATCTTTCTTGTTTGGAGAAAAATACATTACCATCGTCCTCCTCAGCTCTCCAGCCTTTGCCCAGCACACAGACACTATATAAACTGTATACACTCCTCCACAGCCTGACTTTATGGCTGATAAAAAACAAGAGTCGGTTTGGGATATGTGGAGATGCACACATGCATACACAGACTTCTTACCTTTGTGTAACCTTTTTCCTACCACCAAACCCGCTGCCAGAGCTGTCATCATTAGCGCAAATGATTTGATCGACTTGATGCAAGGCTTTCTGCCACGCTTTGGCCACGATGACATCCTCTATTACAGAAAAAGGTGTTTGAGAGGCCGGGGAAAAAAGGAGCTTTTAAACTGTTAATGCATAATGCGATAGATGTTTTAGTCAGTGGATGATAATGAAAATGAGCTAAAGCGGTGAGCAAGGGAGCCAGTCGCTCTCTCCCTCACTGGCCTTTGATCCCATCCAGTCTGGCTTTTAAAGCATCTGCTTCCGTAATGAGGAAGAGTTTACCATAGCTGATGCAGATTCAGGAAATGAATTCAAAAGTTAATGGTGTATTTGTCCCGATGATAAAGAGCTGCGCCTTGTTCTTTATGACATTGCTGATACTACCCATAAAACAGATTGTGTGGAAAAAAAAAATGTATTTATCATAAGTTATAACAATTATCCTGAAATACCCAGGGGGTAATTATTCCTGTTTTAGTTGTGGATATATTCAGTGTAGGTGCTTTTAATGTGGCTGGGTAAGTGAGGCCTGGGGATAGCGGTGAATGGGCTAATCTCTGTTCTAGCGTGTGTCAATAAGAGAAATCTGTCAGGGGTGTTTTCATATTCTGATATTACAGTGCAGTTCATCTAAGGGAGTCTGTGGCATTTTGAGAACAGTTTGTCATGTATAAAGATGTCACGAGCCTACGCCTCCAGCCGAGGGGTTGAAAGGGAAAAGTAAAATGACAATGAACACTTGCAAGAGTTTTCTGGAAGCTATGAAATTTAAAGTCCTCCCTTTGTGCTCCTCGCTTAGATTAAAACAAGACGGAAAAAAAAGACAGCGGCGGAGGGAAACTGAGACAACAGAGTGTGAGTAAGACTCAGAGGAGGCAGGAACACGGCAGCGGGAGGAGTGTGAAAAGGGAGCTTGAAGTCTTTACTGTTAATCTTAACATCTGAGATTGACTGGTTCAAGCGCCTAGTAAATCAGCACCTGCATGGCAGTCGTCTTCTTTTATAATAATCTGGGTGTCAGCAGTGAAAGAGGGCGAACAAAATAGGTGGCAGTGAGGGAAGGCAGAGTGTAGTCGTCCAATTGAACCTGATAGCTTATCCCCCTCCCTCCTTCGGCATCGCTCACCTTCCCTGCATCCTTCTTTCCTGGCTGAGAGGAGAAAATGAGCAGGAAGAGTGTTTAATGTTTCTCCTGATGCTACAGCAGAATGAACTGGGCCCCCAGCATGTGTACTAAGAAATGAGCTATACACAGATGATACTATAGTCTGGAATAATTTATTGCTGGGAGATTTCTTGTTTTATCAACAAGAGAACTGGTGTCTTCTCTCTCTCTCTCTCTCTCTCTCTCCACCAGAAACACGCAAAGGCAGTGATTAATTTTAGTCAGTTTTATGCAACTGAATATTCCATTCAGAAACACGCAACCATAGAGAGGTACCCCCAATTGATTTATGACTACCACTGACAAATACTTCCTTTATCAATTGTTTTGAGTGTGTTTTAAATAGTTTGCCAATTATTTATTCCATAAGATGGCCACATATCTTCCAGCATGTACCCATTTACATGTGTAGCAGTGTCATGGTCATTGGTCTTGTCTCCTGGTGTATAGAAGGTGTCACACTCGTTTTATCTCAGCTTTGTTCTCCACACTCTTCAGTTGCCAAATGCTTTATTATAAACACAAACTAGTTGCAAACTTTGCCAGATGCTGCCTCCTGCGATAGGAAACTATGCTGATGAGTTACCAGTGAAACTGCCCTGTGACACCAAAACAACAAGCTGAAGGATACAAAAGGGGTTCATGGATTATGACACGACTCACCTTGATACTGTTTACATTGCACATGCTGTACTCACGTAAAAGAGGTATGGATTAGTGCATCATTAGTTATCTTTTTTGCTTGCGGAATACAGTACTTTGATGATTTCAAACAGGATGGCCTTGCCAAGTGCCAATGTGACAAATTTGGACTCGGATATTTTTGAGCGTTTGCGAATGTTTTCAGAGAATGTTTTCTATTTTTTTTTCCCCCTCAGATTTAATGTTACAAGTTTAGCTTAAGCAATAATTTACATCCTATAAATATATCCTGTTCCAATGACAGATGCCATTTTTGTATGAAGCTGTCATTAGTCTAAATCCTCAGCAATTATGCCAACAATATAGAAGCAAATTGAGCAACACTGTAACGAGATACGCAAACCTTCTTCTTTTTTTCATTTTCTTGTTCTGCCACTATTCACAAACAAAAACTGCAACACACACATACCGCAGCTGGCTATACCAACAACACATGTGACTTACGCACATCTATACACTTCCCTCTAGAGTGGAGGGGATAAGATTCACCAAAAGATATGGCATCTATGAGGCAGTTGCAGCAGTGGTGACAGCACTGAAGGGCTCTCCTTGTTTCCCCTGAGTGTTCTACATTATTTTTTCCCCCCCCTTTATATATTATTCAACTTCAAGTAATTAATTCAGGATATCAAATCAAGATGTAGGAAATCAATCAAGAGCCTTTTTCAATCTGCCTTTCATTACACAGAACCCCCGGTCCTGGCTGAGCCTGTAGCGGAGCTGGCCTGGACTTCTATAAAGACAGACTGAAACACTTACGTGGCATCCCGTCTGCTGGGGAAGATGACTGCTTTGCTTCGCAAGGCCATGCTGAAGTACTTAGACTGCATCCGATTGGGTGGTTGGAATTATTTTTGTTTAGTGCTGATATAAAAATGAACCACATGGCAGGCTTCTCTTGATCATCAGGATCCTCTGAATGGTCCAGTCTGATAATGACATTGTTCTCCGTTTGAACACATGTCCGGGTTATTAAAGTGTAGTTTAGTATATCAGCTTTACTCTGCTGAATGGTTAAGTGTTACAGAGGATACCTTAAAAGATCCTTCTGAGGAAAACTTCTGCTTTTTTATTTATTTATTTTTATTTTACAGCCAGGAAAAAATAGCTGCAGTGCATTAAGCACATCCTCTCTGAATACACAAAACTTTCAAAGGATTTGATGCATTTGTGCAAGATGAAGCATCTTGTAGCTTGAGCAGAGATTAAGTAAGAACAGATGTCATTGGAAGAAACAATTGCCAGTCACCAGACATGTATACGTATTATCGTTCATTTTACGCTGTTACCTCTTCCCCTGTCTGCAGTAACCCTGGCCAAATTTACCCGCTCCGTTCCCACTCACCTCTGTGAGAATCAATAAACCTGGTCAAATGACACAGAGGGGTGAGATTCATCTCATCTCCTTTTAGGCAGATACTCTCCCATCTTGAGGCGGACACAATAATGTTGTGGTAAAAATGTCAGTCAAAGAGCAGCGAATGTGAGGGAGGAGGGCTGTGGGCAGGTAATGAGTTGTCTGTGTGTGTGTGTGTGTGTGTGTGCAGTGCCGGTGGTTGGAGGGGGTAATTTATTGAAGGAAATGTATCTATATTCTCATAGAGCCACTGTGAAGCCGAGATCTCCATTGCAGTGATAATTTGCGGTTGTTAAAGTGACACAGTGTTGGTAGGCTGTTCGAGGCGAGGAATGTGGGGGCCAGACCTGACAATTAGAGCTCTGTATATCACATGCACTCTCAAAGGAGGGATGGACGAGAGACGGGCAGGAGAGGTCAAGAGACACACACACACAGACACATACACATACGTACGTACAAGTCCATGTGCACGCTCAGGGATGTATTTTAAATAACGCAGCCGCCAAGACAGGCATGCAAGGTGCCGGACATAGTGTAAATACAAGTAAACACACTTTTAAAGCATGAGGTCAGAACATACCGTGCTGTACATGCACACATATACCAAGATAACATGTGGCTCTCATTTAAAATAAAAAAAAAATGTGTAACAACAGAACAGCAAATACTTCTCAAGTAAGTGCATAACAAAAGTTAATTTAATTTCCTCCCACTGCCCATTTGACAAAATATGAATGTAATGATGTGTGTAAGCTTCACACACACATCTAATTGGGCGACAGAGGAAGAAAGGTCTTGTACAGTACTAAGAAACAATTCAAGATTGCAGGTAAAAATCCATTTCTATTCCCCGCACAGTCGCAAAAACACGCACACGGTTAACACGCTCACTGTATTTTCCTATTGAGCCTTTTGGGTGCTTCGTCAGACAACCACGATAGAGGTGAAAAAAACTGGAGTCGATACGTGTCCGTGGTATGAAGGTGAATAATTGTTGTAATTAATGACCTGTGGGTATTAACTACAACCATGTGATGGACCTCTGAGGCTAATTCTGCCGCTGAATCTAACTGGTATCGGGAGCATCATTCATATTTTTAAAACAGCACATTAAAAGATTCTTTAGTCTGCAGGTGTTGCGAATTGTACGTGTAATATGTATTTCCGTGTGTGTGTCCGTGTTTGTTCCTTGTGTAACACTGAACTTGTGTTTTCCATTCACGTCTGGCCCCTGCTCTTCTGTGACACACACACAAACCTGTCCAAAGAGTCTGAACTTATTCCATGTAAGATAGCTGGAGCCATTAGCTTCCTGTGACCTTTACTACTCTTTCTCTGCCGTCACATTCGCATTCTGCCGCGACTGTGTGTGTGTGTGCACGAGTGTGTGAAAACTTGTGTGAAAGTGAGTGTTTGACTGCAAAAAAAAAAAAAAGACAATTTCTAGATTCATACATGAAATGGTGCCAAATCCTTTAACATGGCCACGTACCGATACTGAACATGTACACATAGCTATTTTCTGTATGTGTATGCATAGTTAAACACAAACACATGTGCAGGCATGTGTTTGGAATGGATTTTCCTTTTCTTTTATTTGCTGTAATTGGAAAATAATTCAGGCAATGTCAGGAGGAATCGATAAAGAATTAATGAAAAGAGAGAGGGAGTCATTAAAGGCAATAAAAAGGGAGAGGTTATGATGAAGATGGCATCATGAGACACCGAGGAGACAAGCGCTGCTGCTGCTGTATGTGTGTGTTAGAAGGAGGCGGCGTGTGGAGACACGTTCGCCACGCTGCAAAATAATCTGCAATACTTCCAGTGTTTCTCTGCAGCAAGTGATGAAAGCTGAATTAAACCGAAACTGTTATTTATTTTCTTTCTTCAAATTGCAGCAAACAAACTAACTGGAGCTACAGAGGGAAACAGATGAAAAAGTAGATTTTTTTTAAAAAGAGGTTTATATTCTGGCTTTAAGTCACCTAAATCACACTTTTGAGAATTTGACTCCCCAAACGTAAATTCAGTTGTGCATCTATTCATTTTTAGAATGTACATACTTTGAGAGACCCTTGTATCATTATATAATTTAAATAAAGGTTCATCCTATTCCAGCATTTCAACCGTATGACCAGTGTCACAGTCAATCATTCAAAAGGGTAATTATATGACAGTGCTACGCTAAAATACCTACAGTCCCTTAATAGGATTTGAGCCATCGAGATCCAACCTTAAGCTTTTCCCGGCCCCTACCACTCATCTGAGTGCCATAAAGCTGCCAGAGGAAACAATACTGCCTCTCTCCTCACTGCTGAGGTTAATGGCAAATGGGGCTATGGCTGCCGGTGATATTGTTGGATAAATGATTATTGATTAGGTAAAGGTTGAGCTAATCATTAGGCTTCATCCATTTTACGGACTCTCTCCGTGACCTTTCTGCCTGGCCCTCTTGGATCACCAGGATTTCTCCATACGATGATTTGATCGCAGATGGGCACAGGGGAGGAGAGGGAAGTGGGGGAGGAGGGAAGAGGAAAGGCAAAGAAAAGACGCAACGGGAGTTATGAGAGAGCAATTGATGTGATGTGGAAATGAGTGTGCTGAATGTGTGATATAGATGATGAAGTCACTCTTAAATACTGTTCATATATATAGATACTGTGTGACGTTAAGATGTTAGACAATTACATAGTTAATATGAATTGCATTTATAGACCCTAATCTTTTATATTCCCTAACAGTAAAAATTTTGACTTTAATCCTATGTATGTGGACGTGCGGTTTAAGATGAGATATTATGGAATTCATGAAAGCTGAAATACTTTGGCAATATTTCAGTATTACTTTAATAAAAAGCAATCAGAATTACTTATTGCTTATACTTATTATTAAAATGCACTCACTGCTTATGATTGATATGTCAACAAACATTGAACATCCATAAAAATACATAAAATAAGACATTTGGCATAATTTATTGCACATGATTATCTAAGGATATGGAACAAAAATGTTACCAATTTTGTGGATAGCCACTGGAATACCCATACCAATCAAACACTGATACACATATCTGTAAATCCAAGTCTAAATTAAAGCTCAGGTTAATAATGACTCTGCCCCTGCAGCTGCTCACTAAGCATTCTTAGGTTACAGTGCTTTGTATGGAGCTGAGTGAGTATGCTAAACTCTGGATACACTATAGGCAGAGTGAAAACACCCACTGAGAAACATCCGCTCTGAAACCTTGACATGGTGACAAGGAAATGCCTTGCTCCTAACAGCTCTATTTATTGAATTGTTGCAAATATTCCTGGCAGCAGGACTTTAACCAAACCCAGACTGGAGCTCACATCTGCACCCAATCACAGGAGAAAACCCCTCTGTTCCTTCTCCATTTCATTTATTCACAAAGCCCAGCACTGGGAAACAGAATGTTTATTTGAAGTAATACTTTACTCTGAACTACTGGATGGCAAACAGCTAGCATTTTCATTGCTGCATGCAGAATCTGTTCTGGAGAATGGAGAGCATGACGGTGTTTTTTCCCTCACTGCTAAAATGACCAGAAACTGTTTGTATGCATGTATAATACATATATACAGACTTTTTGTTTTCTCAAGCTTGCTTGTGCATATGCCATTCTCATTTCACAGTGACGTGATGTTGGTTCTTAAAACTACCAGGCTGTAGGTTATTAATTCATTTCATGACGCTAGAATGCGGGATGTATTTGTTCTTTTTTTTTGGCAGTTTATTTAAGACGTCTCATAAATGTGAAAATCTTTTCACGTAACAAAAGTTGGAGCATATTCTGAAATTACTGAAACGACAGAAGGGAGTATAACATATGACACTGCAGGTATGTTACAAAGGACATCACACACATTTTTATATTGACTTTATTATAAATATGAAATATGACAGGATACATTAAGATCTGATTTAGTTGTATCACTTTCACATTTATTTTTAACCTCTACAAGCTAACAGATGCCCCCCTTCTGTTTGACAGACAGCACTGATTTGATAACTTTGCAGCCTTGTAATAATCAGTAAAAATACAAATCAATGCACACAACCCATGTCTACAGATGTGCAACAACACACATACATCTAGTATAAACGAAGGCCCACAAACAAACATGCACATGCGCACACCTTGAATAGGAATTTCACATATTTGCTACTTCTTGGATACCTCTTCTTTGCCTTTATTTCATTTTTAACCCACTGGACAAGCTTAGGTGTTAATTGTTGGTATGTGATTGTAGTTACTGCCATCACTGATGGTCAGACACAAACTCAGCTGATCAAAGAAAAAGTTTGTCCTTACCTATGAAACAAACTTTAGCAGTATGGCTGTGGATGAGCGAGTGTGGAATAGTTTTTCAAAAGGGCTAAAAATATTAGCTTAGCTGAGTTGGCATTTTTGTCATTTGTGTGCATGTATTATAAGAATGTAATTGCTGCTGTTTCAAAGAGCACAAAGTCACTATGGTAAAAAAGATCCTTTACGTCACATTAGAATATAAACCTCCTGTGTCATGTGGATTACTTTTTGTTCATTTCTTAGCCATGTCAGTGCCTCTAAGGATGGTGACTCATGTCTTTAACCCATCACTTATATCCAGACTGAAACGTCTCAAAAACAAAGGAATAGATTTTCATGGAACATGACTGTGTGGTTGCGTGTGTGATCATGGCAAAAATTTGGTCCTGGCTCTGATCCTGGTCCAGAATGTGGGACTGCTGCTATTCTTAGCGGGTGTTTACATGTCTGTTTGAGGATCACAACCATGCAACCATGCAAGACAGAGTCACCAGAGTTTAAAGCTGTGCAATTAAAATCAAAATAGAGACCGAGTTCAAATATGGTTGTTGTCTGATTATTCTCAGAGTAATATCAACCTGTTTAAGTGCATTGCAGCCAGGAAGATCCCATCACAAGGTTGTCTTTAGTTCAGGGCTGATATTATCCACCGCACAGATTGAAACCAAATCTTAACAGATGCATGTTCCCTAGATACTAACTACTAAGGATCTTAATCATTCCCTATTTTTTTCACTTGTGCCACTAGTTGCCATTTGTGATTCTGATGTAATTAGATCAACAACTACTCGATAGATTGCCATGCTATGTGGTGCAGACATTCATGTTCCCTTCAGGATTAAATTTAGTAATTGAGGACTAACATTCCCATCAGGCTGTAGTTCACGTTTAGTGCAACTGGACAAATGTAACCCCTTAACGTTCACCCCCTTGTCTTAGTAGATTTACTAAAAACACTGGAAGCACTTTGTTCATTGCACTTGCGAGATGGACACTTGCATGTCAAATATTGCACAACTATGTGTACAGCCTCCGTGATTCCAGTGTATGACTAAAAACACTTTCAGTCTTGCTGACAAAAAAGTCCCAATCCCTGTTTGTTTCCTTTCGTTTGTAGGTCTTAGATTTATTGGCCTTTGGTCAGCAACTGAGCTGGCACACTGCTGACTCTACCTTGACACACTGAGATTTGCTGATGATTCCAAGACAAAGTGATGTGAAGTGTATTGGTACATATAATGTATCTCTTCAGGCTACATGTAGGCCAAATCCAATTTATCTGCATGTCCTGCCAACTGCCCCTCTCTCTATCCACACAAAGAAATAAAAAATTCTTCACATTTAACTCACCATCTGAATACTGTCACTCTCTCATTCCCTCAGTCCTTGTATTCTTTTCCCTCCATCCGTTATCCCCCTTTCTTTCTTCACCTCTTATACCCCTGCCATATTTCATTTAAATATTTCATCCAGTTGTCTTGCGGCTTCTGCGGCTTGCCAAGTGTCATCTAGATCCAGGGGCCCGACATTAAAGTGGAGCACGGAAGTCATTTTTAAAGGCATGAGTGTGAGAAAGACTGAGACAGAAAGAGAAAAGGAAAGGGGTGGGATGAGAAAGAGAAGTAGCTCAGCAAGGGTCTGAGATGTCGAGTGGTGATAAGAAGTGAAAAGGTGGAGAAGACAGGGGAGTGATAACTAATGTACTTCCTGTGTACTTCCTCTTCTCCCTTGTCAGCCCCTCCCGATGCCGACACCACCCCTCTCTCCATCAGCCTAAAACATATAACTGATGCGTGGTGATTTGTGTGTGCGCACCAGTGTGTGTGAATCAGGGGTAATCTAACGTGAGACGTAAAAGTTGCTTTCTGCCTGAACGAAAAGATGTACATTTAGGTGTGGAGGCTGTGGAAGGAAGTGTGTGTGACTAACTGATGAGTGAGAGATGACATTAACATGAGTGAAATTTCTACTTAGCAAAGAGTAATGTGTTTGCTTCGTTTAAAAGATGAGACTGTGTGTGTGTGTGTGTGCATATGGCTTCTCATACCCTGGCAGACTGTTGGTTCCAGATGAGATCAAATGCACTGGATCAATGAATGTTCTCACAAATCTCTGCACCGACCTGCAAAACATAGAAGGAGACTCAGAAGACATGAGATGGTGACCATGAAGCTGCAGGGTGAGTCGTCCTTTTGTCCTCCCAGTAACACCCGCTAACGTTGT
Organism: Planiliza haematocheilus; assembly: GCA_005024645.1. NCBI lineage: Eukaryota > Metazoa > Chordata > Actinopteri > Mugiliformes > Mugilidae > Planiliza > Planiliza haematocheilus. Next base: position 990,888 of record SRSE01001340.1, on the reverse strand, counting down.
AGCTCAGATCGTAACGGTGAAAACACAGTGACAAACACGGGGTGGCTTTTAACACGTTTCTCCCTACGCTGGCGGGTAGCTCAGTCCCCCTGACATGCGCTGCTTCCCGTTACAACACCATAAACCCGTGGTATAATATGTTAGGAGGGGTAAAATCACTGTACTTCTCTATTTTCCTGCTGAGAGTAATACCTCATCCCAAGTGTAAATGAAAGTCATGCGTGTGTCGCTTGCGCGTAGGTTGACGGGGTGAGCTTGCCGTGTATTATAAATGAAAAAAGAGACACGTTTAATAGAATAATGAGAAAATGTGCAGCCATGTCCACTTGGTCACAGTGAGGTTACCTGTTAATATGACCAACATTAGTAAGGTTCTGTAAAATGCACTTCTTTTTCATATGCTTTAGATTGTAATATAAAATCAGAAATGTCTTTTTTTTCTCAGTTATTTATCGAGGAAAGAAAAACACAATTAAATACAGCTATCAATACATCTACACTAGCTACAAAATGTTTAGCTCTCAAAATCAAAACCAAAAGAATTTCTGTATTTGTGGTGTTATGATTTAGTATTTATCATGCCCCTGCTCATCAGTTATTTTATTGATGTATAACGTTTCAATGAATTTCAAAGTGACTGTAAATTATTTAATATGTTGTACATTTTTGTATATTTTATTATTATGATTTTTCTTAATCCAACATGTGCTTTTACACTATCTTGCCCTGCCACTGCAACACCTAAATGTTCCCCCTAGGGATCAACAACGTCTATCTATTGACACAGAAAATAGGACAATTTGATTTCATAATAGAGAATCAATTTTTTGTGTTTTTCTTTTTCGACTTTCTTTTAATCAGGACATTTTGACCTTAACCTCAATTTCAATGAATTAAACGACAACAACAACAACAACAACAAAAAACAACACCCCAAAATCAAAACCAGTTGTCGGTTAGAATTTATTGCGTGTGAAAACATCCTGCCTGTGAAAGCTGTGTGTATTTATTGCTTTAGCCCGGTGGTGCAACGGGCCATGAGATGATTACCAAAACAGGAAGCACAAACAGAAATTCTAGATAGGTGTTTTTTTTTTTGTTTTGTTTTTCTCCACAACCTCTGCTACATCTATGAGTTTCCAAACTAAATGATCCAACATGGGTGAGCAGATGATGCTTTCTATTAAACGATCATAGGCAAGACAAGTGGAGAGACCAGCTTCACCCCCACAAATGTTCTGTGGGGGAACGCTGGTCTGGAGCTGCTCTATTGGGAGCTGATGATGCTCCAGCAAAGATTTGCTGGGCCAGTCTAATTGTTTGGGCTTTTACAGGGATAGACAGAGGAGTAACAGCGACATAGTCATACACATCCTGTAACCACGATTAAGTTGAATTTGTGTGGTCTGTGATTGGTTGTAGAACCATCCAATCTTGTACAATTCCTTTGTCCGTATCAGTTTATACCTACCCTATGATGAAACCCAAACAGTGTGTTAACTAAACCCATGTTCCCATATTGATAAGAACTGACTCTGGTACGTAGAGAATCACTGTACGTCTATTTTGGCATCACAATTTTGATTGCATATGTTCATTCATTCACTCATCATTTTTGTGTTCACGTGACCCGTTCTCTGGCCTCCTCAGGCCCACTACTATCGGCTGTCCAGCGTTCCCACCTGCTACATGACCTGATTTGCTCACCTGCTGCCACTACATTAATCAACCCTGCACTACATACACCGGCTCACCATTACTCATCTACCAGATTGTAACTTTGTGCCGTAGCTTTTCAGGGTTTAGTTTGCTCAGTGCTTACTGTTTTTCAGTCTGGTCTCTTTGTTTTGTTTGTTTGCCTCAGATTACAACTGAATGCTGTAAAATTGTAATCAGTTTTGTAAAATAAAGTCAATACAATGCAAAATGACTGACTTGTGAGACCATGTGAGAATTTAAATATAGAGAAGAAAAACAGGAGAATTTTTAAGTGTAACATCTATGAAGCCTTTTACACAGACAAAGTAACACACACACAGATAGGGGGTGAGAGAGTGTAACAGACTTGTGTGTTTCTGTCCATATGAGGTTTCAGTTCCGCTTGCCAGGCTGCTTACTGACTCTCCACATGTGTGTTTGACCTTTAAACTCTGCGCCTCCCCTTCAGGAGAAAGGCCCTGCTCTGTGATGGGCCTTTGTACATCCCAACAGACACACACTCGCACACACACCCCCACGCACACGCACGCCCTGATCCATCATTTGTGGAGTGTGTGGATTTAGCTTTGAAGGGGCAACTCTGGTCAGGCTTGTGGTCACCAACAGTAACAGATAAAAGGATATATTACTTCCTAAAACCAGAAGTGTGTGCTGCTGGACACACACACACACACACACACACACGTATAAATACACACCAGGCACTGAGCTGCTGAGTCCCCAGCTTAGCACATGATCCTCTCTCTGGGAGGTTGACACTTTGGAAGGAGAGCCTTTGCAAACTCCTTTGGACTACACACACACACACACACACGCACACACACACACTCCCTTCAAGGAGCACACACTGCATCACTGTGAGAGTCCAAAACCTTGGAGGCCTGATCATGGTGATCTGCTGGTCAGCATCTGTTTACTGTCCAGGACACTGCTTCCAATTTCCAGAACCATCAGTCATCACTAGCAGCGATGAAACTCCACATCTCAGCATTTGAAGGGCAGGAGACATATTGAAAAAATCACGCCAGTAAACAATCCTCTGTGTCACTAAATATCCTAAAGCCAGGACTACTCACTCTTTACAGAAGTGGAAAATCATTTGAGCATATTGACCTCTCCTCGTTCCTCCCCCGAGGTGGGGCAGATTGTTGGCCATTCCAGCCCCTGCAGTGAAGCGCTAATTCAGACAGGCGTGCAGCAGTCGTGAAGCCGACATGACTCCAACGTGGGTGTCAAGTCAGCTTGGATCTCCACAAGGCCTTAGGGCACCTTACTGCCAGTTTGTAAGGGAGAAACTGTGACCACTGCACCCCGGGGTGCCTGCATTTAACACAGTATCTCTTCTATTGTGCGTCCAGAGGCATGTACATCATATGGATATTGGTTCAATGTGAGGTCAGTTTGACTTTATGTCCGGTAGGGGGGATGTGGACATGAAAGGTAGCATGCACACACACGTGCATGAAATTCTTAAGTGGGTTTTTACTGACATATATTCTCTAGTGGTTTTATTGTATTTATAGTAGGCAGAATTGTATTACACATTAAAACTCCTACACGATCCTACTATTTCCTATAAATGCTACAACATACTAATTAAATTTTCCAAATGTAGCTGAAGGTTGACAAATGGAAGAGTCTTAACTGTAATTGAAGGCCTTTTGTGGGCCTCTAACACACCTTTAAAGTGTCACAAAAGCTACTCCCTGATGGTGAGCTGGTGAGCATTGGCTGCAAAGGCCATAGAATATGATTTACAGCACAGTCACGGTGAAGCAGTGGTATCATCTCTGCTTTGTTGTTTATTTTGGACGTTTTTAAATGGGAGTTTCAAAGTCTGGCTCTGTGAAGGAGGGCTCCTTCAAAGTAAATTAAAACAAGTACCAGATGAGCCAGCCTCAGTTAAACCCAACATGACATTTCTAACATTTGAATTAGTTTGGTGTTAGTTTAATAATTATTATTTATTTGTTCAATGTTTAAACTCCTCCAAACATGAATTAAGCATTTTGATTTGCACTGAAAGGCCATAACAGGGCTGATCAGATCATGTTTCATTGAACAAAATGAAAATCATTTCTGCACGTAAAGATTGCAGACACAACCAACACACACATTTGTTTGCTGGACTGATAATAAGTGTTATCCTGCAAAATGTGCTAATGCAGATTTTAAGCAGAATATTTGATGATCTTGCATGCAGATGCATGCAGAACTCTGTCACATCAGGGCCTCTTACAAGAGAAACAGCGTCAGCATTGTCAGGCAGGACAAATGCATGATTTCCTGTCTCTCTCTTTCTGTCCTTCACTTTCTGTGTCTCTCGACCAGTGTTAAAATAATCTCTCTCTCTTTCCATTTAGCAGGTATCTTATACAGGGTAGTGATGCGGTGGGGGTGGAGGAGGAGGGAGGCTTCAGTATAACAGCTCAGAGAATGTCACAATAAGATAAACACCGGGTGCAGCTGAAGTGCCTTTGGGCTGACGTGACAAGAGTATCGGCTCGTGATTTGTATCCACTGCAGCTCTCAGTGTGGAGTGGTTCCCACACACTCACTATACATTTGTAAATGTACAGCATTTGAATCCAGAGTGTTTCTGTAAACTAGTGCTATGTTTGTTTATAGCCAGTGGTTCCATAATATACTGTAGCTGCTAATGGTAACTAGTTATGGCTGTCAGTTTGTGAGATAACCACAAAATGTCATCAGATGATTTGTGTACATGGACATGAAGCAGGCAGAAACACAGACTGTAGTCCAGGAGGATGTAGGGTTGGTGGGAGTTCCAGGACTTTCACACAAGAGAACAGTGTATGTGTGTCCCTAATGTTTTGGGTTTTACTCACTGTTTTGTTTCACTCTTATGTGCTTAGTTAGGGCTAGACATCAGAAACAACAAATGAACATAAGGTTAGGGTTACAACCTTTCACATACATGATGAAGGCACAAAATACACTATTAGTCAGGATTTCATGAACACCAGTGATACATGGTGTTAATTTAGAAGACAAAATGAAGGCAAACACAATTTCAAAATTCCGAGTGCACTCAACCAGCACATCTTAAGACCTAAGTAGTTTAACTATGACTTCCTGCACTTCCACTAGATGTACACTCACAATGAAAAATGCAATAAAAGCATTTCCCATTATAGAAAGGAACCCAACTAAGACCTGAATCCAGCCTATAACTCGACACAACCTTTCCTTAACTGGTGGCTTGGAAAGAATAAACAAATCTTTGTACCATCTCTTTTTGTCTAGCTGAAACTTTCTGTTCTGGAACAAAGCGCTACACTTGCCTAAGATTGTACAACCCTATGAACCTATGCTGTACACCTGCTTCAGTATGACTTGACTCTGGCTAATCCCAGCTCCTGTGTACACTACTACTACTACCTGACTTGATACTGTAATCTTACAATAGCGTTATTGACCTGAATGATTTACCACAGCTGAGGTTCACAGTTTCTATAGTGAAATCATCACACACACATCAGCTATGTGTTGTGTTGTGTGTGTGTGTATATATTTCTAAACATGTAAAGTTGATTTTTATGGAGAGCTCCTATTTTGCAGCCTAAATATGAATAGTCAATGTTTGCAGGAGTGGTGTTCTGCAAGCATGGGTTATATAATATAATAATTTAATATAATTAACGAACTACATGAATGATCCCGCAAAAGAAAAAAAAGAAAAATGGTGGTGTCTGGCCATTTAGATAGATCTTTATATGGTATTTAACCACGGCTGCAACATAGAGGTTACAATTTCACAACAAAGCCCATTTAGATTAGATGTTCTCAGATACTTAGAAGCATCATGTTAATAGTTGCAGGATTATTTAATGTTACATGGAAGAAGTCACAAACATACATCCAGTTATAGACAGACAGACAGACAGACAGATAGTTGTGTTGAGTTGCATGAGTGACTGAATTCCAACAACACAGACTCCAAATAGAAGTGAATGCAATTAGGTCTGCTTTAAAAAGCACCCAGTACACCTTAACTGCTAAGAAAGCTTTGATAAATGGGGTTAGATTTCGGAATAGAATTTAAATTGAAATGGTATACACTGTTGCAGTGTATACCACTGCAACAGTGTACACTAGTCTAATTGCAGATGTGAGGAGCAGCGACTTTTTCCTGTCATTAAACATATTTTAAACCCAGAGGCTTCATCACCATGTGCACTTTTTTAGTTTTCATCTTTTGAAAAGCCCTTTTTCTTTTCTCCACCTCCTTCCTTCTTGTGTCTAAGGGGGTTGGCGGCCTGGGAGATGCCTTATCACAACCACATTGAACATAATTAATTAAGAGCAGCCTGTTCCAATTTAAGAGACAGATTAATGCAATAGATACATTACAGCACGGAGTCGACCATCTTTCTACCTGTCTCTTTCTCTGTCCACAAGAGGATATAGACAGCATAAAAGAGCATCAGGTTATAACTGACTGTGCTATAATTAAGCCTTGTGTGCAGAAATGTGTTTTTTTTTTTCACGGCCGGTCTCAGTTACAGTTACATACCTATAACAACCACTTGTTGAGTTTTTGTTTTTATGCTGACCGTACGTCTATTTACTACCATGCTCCACACACACAATCTTAGTTAAAAACTTCTATAGTTAGCCTGTGAGAGGCAACAATGTGCTGGATTGAAGAAGAAAAGAAGTAGAAGAAGAAAAGCTGGAATGCTGTAACAGCCAACCTTTCATTCTTTCAAGATATTAGCAGGGGACACACAAAGGTAGAGTAAAATAAACGCAAAAATGAAGAGCCAACAAGTATTTAAAGTCAGCAAATCACAAGAGGCAGCTCCACACATCACTGTATCATGATAGCTTTATGTCTTCAAACAGGATAATATTTTACGTTATGATATGGCTTCTTTGTCCAATTCATGTCCGATCCAAGGAATGTCATGTTTTTTTTGATAAAAATGTTAACTGTTACATTTGATCTGTGAACTGCATGTCCCTCCATTCAGTTTGCACTTTTCATTCGTGCTCTGTGCAGTGTGCAAATGTGTTGAAAGTATATGCAAGTGATTCTCCGCTGGACATGTTTAAAACGCAAGCTGACATGCATAGAAGAGCTCATCTGCACAAATATGATTAATACTGCTACAAGTCGTAAAAGGAAAAATAACCAATAATCTGGGAGGAATTAACTGTTCTCAGTTAGAATTTTGCCTCCAGGCCTGATCAGGTAACTGGTCGTTTTTATTTAAAGAAGAACTCCCCGGGGCTCTCGAAGGTGCCTTGGTGGTCCCTGAACCTGACTTTGAGAAACCGCTATTTTCGAGCAGTGTAACCAATGAAGTACAGTAATGGAGTGTAGTGGCCTGAAGTGTAGCTATGAAGTCTTCCCTAATGACTCTAGCACATGTGTGTCTGGCTTTCAGCCCTCTCATTAACGTCACTGGACACTGTATACTTTGTGGCTGTGTGTGTGTGTCTGTGTGTGTGTGTGTGTGTGTGTGTGTCTGTGTGTGAGAGAGAAAGAGAGACGCTGCTGTTTGCCAATATAGCAAGGCTTAGAGTACTCCGGTGATCTCATCTCCTCTTAAGAGTGCTCACCCTGTGGCTGTGGATGTGTCTGTGTTTACGTGCGCACCCACCTACAGGACTTGTGTCTACTGCATGTAGAAGAATATATCTCATCCACGGGGATTCTTTCATTCTCCACCAACTGGTGTCATGTGTTTCACCTCCTTCTTGTCGAGGCTCCCTTTTTCTTCGTTTCCCACATTGCAGAGTAAATGTTTTATAAATGCTTCTGTTTCATTTTTGTTTCAGTTACAGATGTTGCAGCTTTATGAATAAGCAAGACCTGTGCGTGTGTTTGTGTGTGTGTGCATGTGTGGTAAACAGGGTGGTTTGCTCTGTGGAAGAAGGAATTTCCCCCAGCAGTCCCCATCAGTAATAGTGCCTGTAATGAGCTGCAGCTGTCAGCGTGGTTTCCGCACACACATTCGCATAAAACACACACACACGCACACACGCTCGCAGTACGGAGGAAGCAGTGACTCACTCAGCAGCGCGCCGTCATACTGTACGCTGATAAACAGTGTAACTCATCAGAGTTTGCATCAGACATTAGACACAAACATTTCCTCAGAAATACCTACTCCTCCTAAAAATATCTGGCTCTGTGAATTTCCTCGTGTATGACTCGTTTCAGGACTAAAAACACACTAATTGTGCTTCTCACTTAGAGATAAAGGAAAAGGAAAAAGCTGCTTTTTCCAACTTCTTATCCTGCCTTTTTTGGACATCTGTAAATATATGCCCATAAAAGGTAACAAATTGTATGTTTTTTATTTCTGTCAAAAACATTTTTAAGGAGTCATACTCCCATGATATCTCAGTGTATTCTATAGGACCGTCCTCGATTATTAGCTTGCAACAAGCTGTGTCGTGCCATGTATCGGTTGTGATTGGGCATCAAGAAAAAAAAATCTGTTTTCCAAACGTGCATGATTGCAGTCTGATTTACTCATTTCTCCCTAATCATCCGCCTCCTCATCTAACAATCCATACGATGGAGGCTCATTTCCATTCTGCTGAATTTTTAACACTAATTCTTTGACTGAGGTTCTGCAGAAATCCTAGGCAATAAGAACCCCGACAGCTCAGAGAACATAACTGACAATGGCTTTATCTAATTTTATGAGAATTTTTCATTCAGTTTTTCTACTGTCCTCCCAAATTCCAAATATCCCATACATAGAACATGTAACGTAAAACATTTCCATTTAAAGTCAGAAGGCAGAGGAACGGTTTAGTTCTGGAGTTGCTGTTACGTTGTGGCATGGAGCAGTGGAAACTGTCGCATACCAAATAATGAGGACATTAAATTATTTTCATATGAAATAAAAGCTTTGTTTCCACACATCTGGATTTTAATGAAGTTAAGACAATAATGCAGGCTGGGCTTATTGCTGTAAATGAATTATTCTGAATAATTCAGAGTTGTTCCTTTGTTCCTAAATGTTGTTGAGTCTTTTAATCATTTTTGTCCGTATCACATCATCACGTGAACACTGCAAACGTGCCAGTTTATAGTATCACATTAACCACTTCATTGGAGTCATAGTGATCATAGTTACACACAGTTCCCAGTCTGAATGGTGCACTTGAAGCATCAGTTTACTGGGATTACTGGTCCACCTTACAAGTTTCTTGGCACTGACCCAACAGGCTTCCCAACAAGTTACTCTGCTAATTAGACTTTTCCCCTCTATAAACGAAAATTGTATCCAATAAACCGCAAACCATAATGAAATAATAATAAATGCAGCCCCTCACACTGGACCAGCTGAGCCATGGCTTTGTGTTTTGACTGGCCCAGCCCTCTGTGACCTCTGACAATTTTTATCTCATTTCAGTCTAACTTTGTAGATCAGACTTTAATTTTGAGGCACGGACCACGGGACAGTGATGAATAGGCTACATCAAGGAGGGCTTAAATTACCCCTCTCCCTGGTGGCAACACTGACCACAAGGAGAGGTGTGTGTGCGCCCGGGTGTGTGCGTGTCTGTGTTGTGTGCGTGCGTATGCATGTGTGGTGACCTAGTAACAGCAGACAGAGAAAGAAAGAGGGCTGGTCAGCACTTGCCCTCTCAACCCTGCTAGCTCCGCAGCACACCCAACAAGGGAGGAGGGAGGGAGGGAAGACAGGGGGGAGAGGGGGGGGGAGCATCCACTCTATCTTTTTTCAGTTTTTCTTGTCAATGCGTTGTCTTGTTTTTGGTCAAACTTTTAAGGTTATTTGAGGAGAGTCTAACCCTGGCCTTGTTTAGTTTCCTTTCTCTTTCCATGCAAATGAGTGTCTCTCCTTTATTTTAGTAAACACAACGACAGCCTGTGTTTTTGAAGGCTAGTTTTGGAGGTCATTCAGATATTGATGAAACCTTAACACTACATATTAAAACAGTCTGTTTCAAATAGAGGGAGGCAATGCAGGAGGTTTGGCGAACAGCCACAGGCAAGGCCTTAGGCTGAGATGAAGAGAATCAAAAACAAGATGACAAAAAGCAGCTATTGGGAGAGAGAAAAACAACTTCTACAACTATCTTACTGCCTTAGCCATTAGAACAGCTAGATCTGAAATTTAGTTTCACTTGACTAAGTTTTTCAAAGATAACATATTGTCAAATATTTCAAGCTTTAGGGTAAACTCTATTTTTGGGAGAATATTCAAGCAAGCATTCACTGAACCTGCTCATTTGCTGACCATCACACTACTTCTCACTGTTCACGTACATCAGCCAGTGCCCCACTTTTTGTCCTGAGGTGTGCGGTCATGTTGAGGACGAATAAAAGGGTTCCAGGTCTGTGCCATAGTTTACTGAGAATCTAACCCTGTCAGTTATTTTTATTTATTTTTTAATTATTATTTTAATTTTTCTGTTATTTTTCTCCCAAACGCTCTGCGGGCTGTCCGTGGCTCTACAAGAGTCTAGTGTGCCGTGAAGTCGGTGCGCAACGCTCTCCACACGCTTTAGTGATCATCGTGGGAAAAAAAAAAAATCAGGAAAAGGAAGAAAGTGGGCTAAATTGAGGATGTTGTAGAGAGTGGTTAAGTTCAGAGATGCCCCCCAAACACAAACTAAATCCCAATCTAAATTGTGCCAGATTGCACCCAGCTAGTGGAATACGGTTTGGGGAGCTGGGCATTCACTGTTTATTATATTAAAAGAAGAGTCACGTGATAAAGTATATGTTGCAGTTCAAAATGTCATATTAAAGTACAGTGTGCGTGTCTGTTTGCGCGTGTGTCCGCACAACTTCAGTGCATTTTATCTAAGTTGGCCATTCAGTAAGAAATAGGAATGATAAGACGAATCTAGCGGAGCCCCTCCACGGTTAGTGCCACAGCGCCGTGCGTCCGCGCAGAGACTTTTTCAGCTCCGGCTTGCGCGTAAAGACAGCAGCGGCGTGGGCAGAGGCGAGGCTCCGATCCCTCACCGCAGCCCCTCTTTTACCACCTACATACACAGACGGCGTAAAGACTTTGGGAGTCTGGGCTCGTGTGTGCTTGTGCGCTTCAGTTTCTCTCTTCAGTTGCGGATGGAATCAATATAACAACTGTCAGTGGTTAACTTCGCCTCTTGCGCACCTATGTTCCGTTTTAAATACAGTTAATGGCTCAAACACTCTATATAAGTCCGTCCTATTCCACCTTTATAAAGCCCACGTCTTGCAATTTAAATTATCTCGTAGCCTATATGAAATTGCATTCCCCGTATAATGCACATTGTTCTGGAGTGGAGAGGTAAATATGTTTGTCATCGATGCCTCTTAAATATCCAAGCTGCTTGCAACAGAAGACGAAAGACGAAATTAAATTCGTTTTAATAACAGTTAAAATACTAAAAAAAGGCAGACAGGAACACAGAGCTATAGGCTACTGTGGTGTTTCATAGGCCTCTTGGCTGGCATTTACAAAATCTAAAATAGTTAACGTTAGTTTAGTTTGCAATACAGTCTTCTTGCATGGTACAAGCAGACACCAAATAAATTGGGGTGATTTACATGTAGTTTATTAAAAGAAAAAAAAATATATATAAACCAGCATTATAGACACGTGGTAAAAAGAAGGAGAAAAGAAACACAGCTTTCAATCTTGCACAAAAAAACAACAAAAAAATTGCGTTCCACACAAAAAGTTATGTGGTCCGTCACAATAAGTCCAAACCAAACAATCAAATAAGGACAAAAATATAATTAGCACATGAAATCGGAATTCGGAGGGGTGAGCAGATAAACAGGAAAGAAGTAAACTGTGTAGTCTGACCCAAGTTTTCTAAACTCCAACTGAGATTCCAGTTAAATTCTCCGGGTAGTATTATTATTTATTTATTTATTTTTATATATATAAAATGAGGCACAGCTTTACCTGCTGTGGAACATGTTGAATGACTTTTTGTTACACAGCTCGATGTTCTCCTTAGTGCTTTAAGCACTTTGGAAAGTTGCATGTAAACGTTTTATATCGTGAGCCTGAGACGAATTATCTTTTAGTGGTCTGTCTGTCTGTCTGTCTGTCTGTCTGTCTGTCTGTCTGTCTGTCTGTCTGTCCCTCTTTCCCTTTCTCTCTGTCTCTCACACAGACGCACTGAAGAAATAGTTTAAAGTACAATTTTTTTTGAAAATTGATTCAAAGAACATTTTATTAAGATTAAAATGAATCAAGTTGCGTTTTGGTATTTCGGTGCACCGTGCGTTTTTTTTCCTTTTCCTTAAATGACCAAGTAAAAGAACGCACACATAGTCTGTACAAGGTGGTATGATTATAGGTTATTTTCTGACTTTAGTCTGTGGTGCGCATAAACATCGCGGTTGGTTGTTTTCACCTGCCCTACTTGTACCAGCCTGTTTCTTTGGCGTGGAAACACAAGTCTTTAAAGACCAGAGCTTTTTATGTGTAAAATCATGTAAAATTAAAAGTTAAACGTACACATATTTGTGAACTGGCTCCAAACATATCCGACTTCCACCTAACTGTACGCCGTTCTGCCTGCCAGACGCTGTGGGTTTATACAATTAAAAAAAGAATAAATAGAGATTTTCTTGTAATGCATTTAAGCGGTTGATGTGTTAGAAATCAAATCACTGTGCCCCCCCTCTGGTCTGTCCTCTCAACCTCTGCCGTTTTGGGTCCGTCTGTAGACTGCGTCTGTATACGTATTACAATGTGCTCAGTTCAGAGTTCAGATAGCATCTGTAAAATGACACATTAAGTTTTATTTTCAAAAAGAGAAGGGTTAATCTTTGGTCACTCCAGGTGTGTAAAAACGCACGAACAAAATGAAAGCATGGGCGTCCGATATTAAAGCATTAAATAAAGTAAAAAGCTGTCAATGTATTTTTGAGCATTAATGAAATGTCTTTAAACGACCTAAGTGTCATTTATTAAATAACTTAAGAGACGAGTGGTTTTCTTGTTAACCAAGGTGATTAATCCGCATTGGTCAGGACACTGGAAACATGTGGGCATGTTTGTTGTGTCCCTTTGTCTACTAAAGAGAAAGAAATGCGTATGTATTTGCATCCGAAGTGCAGAGCAGCGAAACCCGGACTAAGCCTTTCTTGAAACAGCCTATAAAAGTGTTTCCGTCTCTCAAAAATAGCTCAGCCTGACTCAAGTTGTATTATCTGTTTCCTTGGATATTTGTTGGTGCTGGAATCTTGAGCCGCAGAAAACACTCCCAATTCCTACTTGAAAGTGAAAAACGCAGATTTTCAGTTTGGCTTTCATAAAAAAAAAAGTGGACTGTGTCAGTCAGACGCAGAGGAGGAGAGCTCCCCATCGCTTACGAACGCGTGTGAGTGGTGCGTTATGTTTGAGCGTACACGGTGGGGCGGGATGGTTGTTGTAGGAAAGGAATGTGCGTGTAGCGCGTGTGTGTGTGTGGCGTGTGTGTGTTAGTGTGTGACACTGATGGATGCGCCAATGGAAAGACGGACAGATGCTTGGGCGGATCTAACGGCATGCAGTGGTGGAGCGGCGCACACAGTCGCGGCGAGATTAGGGCGAAAACATCCTCGATCTGCGGAGAGTCGCCGATTACCAATCCCTCCAACGAGCAATGCAAACGGAGAAAGCAACGGACGGACTCCCCGGTTTAACCGAGAAGCGACGCGGACAGAGAGGCTGAGCAGATCTGATTCCCTCGGCGGATCCTAGGAACACGAACAGAGCTGTTTCTCTTGCTACTGACGAGCGTGAGAGACGAGGCGCAGCAGCACCACATCTGGCTCAGAGGAAGACAGGAGGAGAGAGAGAGAGAGAGAGGGAGAGAGACAGCCTTTGGCAACTCACCCTTGTTACCCTCCCTCGTTTCTTCTGTTCCCTCTACAAGAATCTTTTATTTATCCATTGTTTTCACGCCACGCGTTCCACTTTGGGGATTGCCTGAAAAATACAAGATACATTTTTACCCACTTCACCAACTCTGTTGAATCCAAAAAACTTTTGATTCCTCAATGTAAGGTGAAACAGTGCGAGGAAAGGAGCAAGTGCATCTCCAGAAAATCTATTTGAATCATCTTAATTGAGGAAGATCTTAAGCTTACCTGTAAAGAAAAAAAAAAGTTCTTTATTCCATTCTATCCGGTGTCGGTTAAAGGGACAAACACTTGGCGAAGATTTTGCGCCTCTCCGGTCATTTGAGGCGCAGGAAGGAGAGCGGAGCGCAGTGTTGGGAGACACGTCTGATTCGCTGCGTGGCTGATTTAAATAGCTCCTATCAGGCCACGTAAAGAAAAAAAGGGAGAAAAGTACCATCGGCGGCCAAGAAAGTGTTTGGCAGTAGACGCTAGGACTCGGCTGATCTGTGCGCTCCAGCCAGCTTGCAAGCATGGGAGCAGCCTGAGCCCGTCACCTCCTCCTCCTCCACCTCCTCCTCCTCCTCCTCCTCATGTACATTATTACAACAAGGGAGACCCAATCAAGCACGTATCTCATCGATTCACGCACGCACACACACACGCGCTCGCAGTTCCACTAACGCGCTCTTACACGTGCTTGCGCACACGTGCATACGCATACATACTGACTGAGTGACTTGCCCTCAGCGGATTTTTCAAACCGCTCCTGGACAAAACAACGTAAACGCGCCAGGCAGGGCAGCGTGTGGGCGACCAGTCCCGACCGTCACCTCCTCCTCTTCTTCTTCCTCCTCCTCTTTTCTCCTCCGCTGTCGGTACAGAGAATTAACAAACTGAAAGAGCTGCATGTGGCTTTCTTTTTTTTCTTTTTTTTTGACCACCGACGGGACTTGCCAGAGGCGAATGGATTTTTATGAGATTGTTTCAGGCATGTTGAGGCTGGTATATCTCCTGGCTTTGATTTGTGCGTGATTACCGGGAGGGGAAAAAGCGGAAACCTCATGGATATCGCGGATCAGCCCGTAAAGTAAGTGCTCATTTCCGTTCAGATCCCGCTGTCAAGCTTGTGCGTTTTTGTGAATGATACTGTGTATGTGTTTTTGTTGGGCTACCATGTGTCTGCATGTCTGCTCCTCTCCTTCCATCTGCAGTACGCCTGATATTACGCATACTCCCAACCACGAGCAGAAGCTTCTGATGACCCTGTTTGTTTGAAATAAACGGGGCTAGAATAAGGCAGTGGGTGTCAGGCAGAGAGTGATAGGGATACTAAAGACAGCGAGAGGGGGAGAGATAGAGAGAGGGAGTGAGAGAGAGACGTGACGCCTATCAGCGGCGGAGAGGTTGAACCGTAGAAGAGGCGCAGGGTTTCAGTTGTGTCAGCTCTTGATGTGTGTCCCCTTGTTTGCGGACTTTTGACTGACGCAATCCTTTTTATCCCTTCAAGCTTGCCTGTTGCAGCCTCCGACACCAAGTAGAGGATCACACGAAGACACGAGGCGCTTTTTTATATACCTCCCTTTCTCTGTTTTTCTTTTTTTTTTTCTGCCGCGGAACCTCTTTACCAGCTCCCGTCGCGTCCATCCAAGTCGGAGCAGGCGAGAGAGCAATCCAGCAACGGACAGAAAGACCAGCCAGCCAGGGGAATCTGGTTTCCCCCGCTCTCTTATTTAATTTCCGCTCCCCTTGGCTCTTTTTCCTCTGATATTTTTTGTTCGAAAACTGCACATCCTCTCCTGCTCGCTCACACCCCCCCACTCCGACCTATGTGGGAGCCCTGAGAGCGCACCCAGGGGGGGAAACTGTGTATCAAAGCTCCGCGGATCCCCCAGGCAGCTTCGGATCACCGTGGCCAGAAACGAACTCCCTGCCGGGCGCCCACAGCCGACATGCCGCGGAGGAAGCAGCAAGCGCCTCGGCGCGCCGCAGGTACGCACTGATTTTGGTTTGCATGCAATTTACCTCTCTCTCCTGCTCTCTCTCTCCCTCTCCCTCTCTCTCTCTGTGTTTGCGACCCACTCCTCCCCAGTTCAGTTACTTTTCATTGATATTTCCTACACCCACAAAGCAACATTTGTGTAGCAGCACATTTTTGTTGTTGTTTTTGTGTACTTCTAAGCAACAATGAAAGAGCACACATCTCCGTATACTTTCTTAGTGCCAGTGTCCTCCTCTTTCTGGACATACACAGTCTACTACTTACTTTATAACTATTCTTTATTTAATCACCTGTGCAACCACCGTACTTCTGTTTGAACAGCTCGTTGTGATTTTTAGAATTCTTGAAAAACGCATTTGTGTTTTTTTTTAAAAAAATAATTATAAAAGTATTTCTTTCAGTTTCTGGTGTCTGAAGTGAGTCAGTTGCACTTCAGTCGATCGCCAGAAAATAGTCTGCAACTACTTGAATGATTGGTTAAATGGTTGAGTTACTTTCCAAGCGATTTCTAAATAAAAATCTTAACACATTCAGATGCACGCTACGTTGAAAATAAATAAATAAATAAATAAAAGCCTGCTTGGACAAACCATCTGAAGAAGTCACCTGAGGCTTTGGAAAACACTGTTGAGCGTTTCCCTTTATTTTCTGATGTTCTAAAAAACAAAGTCAGCAATGTTCAGGTTGACACATATCTGAATAACTTCTGTAGATCAATACCTGTAGATATTGGATATTTTTTTCTTACATGCATGTTGTGACTAGTGGCTCTCAAAAGGTCACAGGTCAGCCACTTGTTCTAAAAAAAAAAAGTGTAATTGTGAGAATTTTTCTTTTTTGTGTGAAACGTCCCGTTTATTGATTTTTCTCCCATGGCCTCAGAGAACTTGGATATATTTTAGTTCTCTCTCAGTTCTTTCTTACTCTTTCACGGCTCATCCTTCTCTTCCGCGTGTGGATATTGGCTGTGGAATTAGGGATCTATAGAGGAGAGGTGTGGTGGAGCCCCGGGGTCAACTGACTGCCACAGACGTCTTTGATGCTCGGTGATTTATTTTGGGGAAGTCAGATTAACTCTAAAACATCCTGATAGATGACAGGAAGTCAACTCTCTTAGCAGCGTTCATCTTGTATGATTGCAATCTTCTATTTTTGTTTTGTTCTTAGCGTTTCTCTAACTTTAATCTAATGCTGATAACATAACGTTTTCCTGATCAGCTAGTAGTGCCATACACCGGCCGTGTCCTGCATTTTGTCTACAGAAATCTCTCCCATGTGTTATCCACAATTTTAGTGGATTTTAGCAACCTTCTTTTATTCTCTAGTATATCTTATGCACCATCTTGTCAGGGTAGTTCTACTAAATTCATATAAAAACTATTTATGTAGGTCAAAATGTCAATTTCTGAAAGATGTGCCATCCTTGTTCTCATCAGGGTTTGGTTTGTTCTTCCTCTCCTTCCCTTTAGTTTCTGGGAAACACTATTCTTCTAGTGTAAAGATTATTTCACAGCCCGGGGAGGAGTGTATACTGGAAGAGAGCTTTAATGGACAATTGCCATCTTTGATTTGACGGCTGATTGATCACCTGTCATCTGGCCGAGCCTTTGATCTGTTCATTCCCAATAAGTGTCAATAAATCACCCCTCCCTCCCTCCCTCCTGCCTCCCTCCTCGCCTTCCCTCCCTCCCGCCTACTCTCCCTCACACTCATTCCAGTAGGAAAGCAGGGCCTGCTGAAGTCGTGGCTGCATGGCCTCACATATATCTAACCATCAACACCGTCATGTCATTGCATTTTTTTCTTTCTAGTTCCTTTTTACACAGTTACCGTTCTTGGTCATAGTAAGGGTTTATGCATGACTTCTAACCTTTTATGTCTGGGCCATATTGCCCTAGCTAACACACTGATGTTTGCAACTTTGTGCAACTTTCTAGGATTCCACAGGTTGCAGTGCAGATAAACACGAAAGCAATACCTTTTCTACACACACACACACACACACACACACACACACTCACTCACAGAGAGAGAGAGAGAGTGGTATTAAAAATGTACATTTAAGTCTCAGCGTGAGGCAGAAGACGGGTTTGCTCCATCAGAAGGGCCCGTCAGAGAGACTTTGTTTCATATTTGATTTAATTGTCTGCCCTTTGACAGCCACATTCATCAATGGCTCTAATGGTCAATCAGAGGCTGGCACAGTGAGAGAGAGAGAGAGAGAGAGAGACAGAGAGAGAGAGAGACGAACAGAGAGAGACTTAAAGCGAGAGAGAGTCTTATGTAGTCTCAGTCCAGAGTCTTACTTGATCAAACTGTTTTAGCCCTAATGGACACAATGGGTGGGGGCAAAGGAATGGGTGGACGGACAGATAGATGGACGGATGGATGGATAGATGGTTGGATGGGTGCACGGTGGGATGACTGAAAGCCTTTTTATTCAGCCAGAATGAGAGAGTGAGTGTGCCGGCAGCGATGGGGGGAAAGAAAATGAGGCATGTACTTCTCTGATGAGCAAATGAGAACAACGCGAGGCAAGCGAAGGAGGAGTTTCATTTTAAACTATTGGCAACTTCCTATTTTTTTTTTTTTTTAGCCTTCAGTCCTCCTCCTCCTCCTCCTCTCCCCATCCCCTGCTCATTCACTCCTTTCTCCTTCTCTCCAGCTGCAAGTTGTAAGGTTTAGGAGAACTGCATGGCACACAAAGAGTGATGACAAACTGATTGCGCAGCAGTGATGGCAGGAGTTATGGGAGGATGGCAAATGATAGGTCTTGATTAGGAATTTAGGGGTTGGGATTGGGGGGGTAGCCAAAGTACCCCGAACCTTGAGTATTTTTGTTGTTTTTTTAGCAACAAAATCTCTTCTGTTCTTTCACTTTTTCCTCTCCTTCCCTTTATGCGACTGATTTGCTCTCTGAGAGCAAACCGTTGAAAGGGTCTGTGGTTAAATGCAGGAGGCAGCTGCATGATTCAGTCAACCATCTAATTTGTTTGATTGACCAGAACTAGTAAATATGATTGGAGGTCTGTGTGTTTGCTGAAAAGTTTTGCCGCTTCTCGTGTGTTCTTCTGCCAAAACCCTTCAGCGAAAGTCCATTTGTGAGGGAATTTCTTTAGTTTTACTCGTGCCTGTATTGATCCACACACACACACACACACACACACTTCCCACCCTGAGCACACTCAGCCGTCTAAAAAGAGGAATTGTTTTGCCAGCTTCATTAGCGTTCTCCTAATTAGCCGAGCATCTGATGGATCTCTGACAGGCCTAATGATTGGAGATGACAAGCTCCACACACTGTCACGCTCACCAATTAGGTCTGCGGCATAGTTGGATGTAATCAACTTGATCTTACACTGCACTCGTTTGCCCTTGCTCCACCCCTTCTTCCCCTTTCTTGCCCTCCACAGGTGAGAGTTTGGACCGAGGTGGCGCGTTACGTAGCACGGGTGGTACTAGTTAGACAGGGAGAAAATGAGGTGTTTGTTAAGCCGGCGGCCTCGTGCGCGCACGCCTTAAACGCTGGCTCCGTGTAAGTCCTGCCGGTGCCTTCATGTGCGCATGCATACGTGTCCACACACACTGTCCTCTCAGAAGGGGTATTTATTTTTTCAGTGCTCCTGACATCAGAAAAAAAAGACAAAGCTGAGGCAAGCGCCAGGATTTTGTCCGTGGGCTTCAAAGCCGGGCTAGACCAAACAGATCATTGTTATTTGAGGGGAAGCTTGAACATCAAACATACAGCAAATTATTTTTTTTTAACTTTTTTCTTTCCCACATTGTTTGTGGCTTACGGGCCTAGATGTGAAATTACAAATCTAAGAAGCTAAATTGCAATCTTTTAATTTTAAGGACGTTCAGTAAGTAGTAACGGTACGGCGTTAACGCTGCATTGAGTTTGTGAGAGTGTATTGTCCTTCTACAATCCCTCTGCTGATTGATAATGTCAGCACCGGTCATTATTAGCTACTCAATGACACTTTTCCGAACTGGAGGGATTTTTCACCCACGTTGATTTCTCAGAAACACCTATCATCAGCATGGTGTCCAAAAAGGCTAAGCATGATTTATGTAAATATTAACATCAAGACAGATCTGCCTCTGTCCAACTGGAGATAGATGGCAGCCGAGGAGGAAAAGCAGCTGATTTCTGTGATTTCTCTGCCTCCGAGTGTGTGTGCGTGTGTGTGTGTCTGTGTGTACATACATTTGCAAGCGCGCGTGATTGATTGTAGATGAGAGCGAGAGATTAATCATGCTTGATGTGTGTTAACGTTGCACTCGCGGTGGATCTAAGTCGAGATGCAGTGGCCCATTTAAATATACTCACTCACACACACGCAGACTCACAGGAGGGAGCGGGTACACTCGCACACACTCAACCAAGACATACACACTTTCACCTTGCTCGGCAGAGAATATCACACAATATTAATAGACATTAAAAAAAAAATATATAGGATACTTTTGTGCGCGTGTGTTCGAGGTGAAAAATAAAATAAAAATACAACATTCCTGTACACGTATCTGAGCCTTTAGTCCTATACAGTGATACCAATATGGTCAAATGAAAACAAATCAATAGATTTAAGATAATCAACCTTGTATAAATAAAGTAATGATAATTCTTTGACTGGATTAAGAGGTCGATGTTATTTTATAAACGGTACCTTTCATGCAGCTGTCTGTTATTTTCGGCAGATATGGTAAGAGATAAAATACTATTATTTATTATTATATCGTCCAGTCTGTGTTTTATCCATTACCGTCGTCTGCTAATTACATCTCATAAATTCTTTATCCGTGTTTAGCTGCTATGAATTATTCAGTCACTGACTTTTGAACACAACACGTAATCTTGTAATCTCACAATCTTATTCACGGCATGCGTTTCAGTTTGAAAATGGTTACCATCTTTGATTAATGTCTTCTTCTGTTTTTTTTTTTTTGTTGTTGTTGTTTTTCTTTTTCTTTTAAAGCTAGTATGCTGCATGTCATGTTACAAATGACCTATACGACCAGGTAGAGGAATTACTTGAGTCTTTCGTAGAAAAACGGCAGTTTCTAATGAAGTGGACACATGTGAAGAACGGTGTTTCCAATAGTGCTCGAAAAGACGAGCTGCTGTGGAAGTAGTAATAAAGTCTTAAACTTTAGTGTCGGTGTCTTTTGTTATCGGTGTTGAACCATTTTCTTTGTTCCTTTTTGTGCATTGACTATAGGATTACATTCAGTTGTAAAATTATAAACTATGTTTGAACTTACTGAATGATGTGCATCATTATATTGCTCATTCACTTTTCCATATTTATTTATTTATTATTTTTTAAATTTTTTAGGTGAGTTTTTCCATAGCTGCAAACTTAAGGATCACACATACTAACAATTTATTACTATTGTTAAACACTTTTAACAATTTTATTTGTCCATCACTAAAAGATTCCTAGAAAGTACTGATGAAGAAAAGTCACTCAAACTATAAGTACAAATAGTGAGTACTTCCTCCCATTATGGGCTCACATGCAGAAATTGCAGGAGTCACAGTTCTGTTGGAATAGCTAGTTCAAAGTGTGGTTCTGCTGGTTCCACCAAATGAGTTTTAAAAAGACTGCTTCTGCCTCTGCAGCACCTCTACTAAACACACAGCTAAATCCTAAACTGGCCCTCTCTATCCAGTCTCTGCCTTAAACTCACCACATTTAATAAAAGTTTTGCATGTATGCTGAGCTGAAAGCAGTTTCTCTTCCGCTCAGTCCTGCCGTGCCAGTCTCAGTCCTGCTCCCTGCATTACTTTGTGCAGAGTGAGTCTTTCCCAGGCAGCTAACTGACATTGTGATTTGTTATGGCCTTCCACTGCTTTTCTCAGTGCTTCTGCCCCACCATGCCACAATGAACCAAGAGAGGGTGAGGGAGAAGATATAAAGTGGGAGAACTGTAGCATAGTTAAATATTCTATCATAGGGAAGGACAGGAAGGGAATGAGATTGTAAAAAAAGATTATGTGCACAGGCAAGAGAAAGTAGGAACAAATGAAAAAGCAAGCAAGTAGACAAAAGACAATCATAGAGAGAGGGAGAGAGGCAGAGAAAAAGGGAGGGATGGAGCTTCCTCTCACCACCTCCCCCCCATCCCCCTGCCCTTCCATTCCTTGAGGATAAGTGGCTGATGGTTTATAAACAGTGTTTCTTTTCCTCCCTCTCTGAGAATCTTCCGTCATGGCTCCCATTAGGTTGACAGCTGTCAATTAGAGCTCCCTTGGTCTGGCGCACTGCACTTTATTGCAGGCAGTTGATGCTGTCATTTTGCTCCCAGTTTCGCCTTGAGCGTTATCACGAGCGCTCAAACAGTCAATAGCTGATGCATCAGCAGTTATTTCTTAAATTGGCTCACAAGGCTGCATCTTTTCCTCATTTTTTTCTCCTCCTCCCAATTCTTCTCCCTCTCTCCTCTGACTATCTACTCCCTGTTCTCATCGTCCTCCCCCAAATAATACCCCCAAAGAATATTTTGTGAGGGGGGGAGCAATGGGTTGTGCCTGTGGAGGAGTGGGGTGTGGAGAGTTCCTCTTTGGTAGGAAGTTAGGAAGAGCAAATTATCACACAGCATTAGCCTAAAACTAAATCTGTTATCAAGTATCAAATAAATGAATTCCCCAAAAAGCTACTCACTTCCTATTTCTTTGAGACATGTATGCAAGGACTCATGGAAACTACATATATCTCGACTTTATGTACGAATTACTCCTTAGCACGGCCAACGACTAAAGGTTGCAACTCTATCATTGATTCTAATTAACATGTCACATCTGAAAGAAAAGCACTTTTCCAGAATCTGAGAATCCCTCAAGCAGTAGAGACAACCCCTGTATTTAAATTATTCGTAATAATGGCTTTTAATGTAACAAAAGAATTAGAACATATTTTGTTAAATAACTGTAAACTAAAAATATGCAAATGAATGGAAAAATCTAGACAGGTTACCGTGAATTAAAAGAGTCATAACTAGAATAAGTGGAAAAACAGGAATTAGACAAAGAAATTATAAAAAAGAATAAAGATCATAACTATAAATATATAATGAAATGTTCAAGTGGATATTATGCTGGCATAGTATGTGGACGAACTTTATAAAAATGTACAATTTTCACATTTTGTTAACATTTGGGCAAATATGTTCAATGGACAATATAGAATGCAATTATAAAAGACGGACATTTCTAAGAGTTAACTTCCTGTATACTGAAAGACATCTCTTCTATCTGTTGAATTATTTATTGTTTGTAGCGTGTTTTTAAAAAATTTTTTTTTCTATATGTACTTAAGCTTTCAAATGCAACTGAAATGTCTTTGTAGTATGAGCTCATTGGTCGCCGTGAGGTGCTAATAGGCCCAAACTGAGGCAGTCTGGATAAACAACTAAAACAGGAAATTTAGTGAATGGACTGAGATCTCTCCCTCACCACCTCTCTCTACACACATGCACATGCACTTCCTATGCTGACAAAAGACAGAAGAATGTTCCTTATATTTAATGCCACGATTCTACAGTAAGCTATAGGTGAGACCTGTTTTAGTATGAATGCAGGTTTCTGGAGTTGGCCTGTATCCATAGGCCAAGTCTTCTTAAGCATATCTCGTAAAATCAAACAGGTTCTCATCTAACTCTTTGACTCATGACTTCTGGTCGTGGCTAGCAATGTATTTGTTGCACGTACCACCTTTTATGCTTTGTGTCATGTCCAGGAGACGGGATAATGGATGTGTATGTGTGTCTTTGTGTAGCAGCGACTCATGGAGACTAAGAAACTGCAGGCCCAGTTGGTGGATGAGTTAGTGTCAAGACAAGGTGTTTATGTGTGTTTGTGTGTGTGTGTGTGTGGGTGTGTGTGTGTGTGTGTGTGCGCGCTTGCATCTTTTGAGTGTCATCTGGGCTTGGCTCCAGGTCTGGGTTTCTTCTTACCCTCAGTGGGGGTTGCCTTTATGTCTGCAAAATGCATGTGTGTGTTTGTGTGCACACTTGCACAATCAGAACCCATTGCTTCCCTTTCCCACGGAGGCTTTGGCTGAACCTAGAAGAGACTGGCAGCCATCAGTCTTGTGTGCGTGTGTGTGTGTGTGTGTGTGTGTGTGTGCGTCGGTGTGCATGCGTGCGTGTGTGCATGTGTGTGTGCTCAACGGTGGCTGTGATGAAAGGCAGGGGAGCCAGTGAGGATCCGTCTGAGGCCCTGGTAATCAGGGCCAGCCTGAGCTGACATCCTTCTCAGACTGACAGCGGCTTCCTCTTCTATCCTCACATGCGCGCACACACACACACACACGCACACACACACACACACACACATATATATATGTGGATCTATGGTGACCACTCAGTCATTGCCAAAGGACAGTATGACATGACTTTGGCGCCCTTATTCCTCCTTCTTGTTTCATGTTCTGATCACTTTCAGATGCTGGGAATTATTCTCACCCTCTACATCACCACAACTGTGTGTGTGTGTGTGTGTGGTAATGTGTGTGCATGTGTGCTCTGAGGGTTTATGAGTCAAACCAGGAAACGCATGGTTTGATATAGTCTGGTCTTACACGGGTGTGGTAGGAAACGCACATGTAAGCCAGCACACTTACTCCTGCATATGTGCTTGCGTCTATTTTGTGTTCTTTAAAGAGGGTTAAGAGTAAAGAGGCAGGTGAGTGAGTGAGAGAGAGAGAGAGAGTGTGTGTGTGTGTGTGTGAGAGAGAGAGATAGAGTCAACCATGCTGAAAAAGGAAAGAAGTGAAAGAGAGATGAGAGAAGTGGGGAAGGCTGTTTTATTTTATACTGTGAGGGCCTGTTGCTAATTAATGTTTCTTGGTCGGTTTCTGTCGGAGCTGAGTAATGTTTTTGATCTTTATGCCTGATAACTGCATACCTAATGAGATTTCAAAGCTGGTGGAGATGGGAGTTGCTGCTCCCTGCAATTATTGACAGATGCCTTTTCTCCGCCACTGGCTGCCGCGCCATAAATCCTTCCTCAGTAATGAGCTTGAGAAGTGCCACCCTGCCAGTGAGCTAATGAAACCAAGCAAGGGGGGCCGCCTGTATGCGTGTGTGTGTGTGTGTGCATGCGTGCAAAAGGGTGCATCACACTCCTCTGACACATTTTTTTCTCTTTAAATGCACTCTGCAGATGTCAGCCACCTCGCCTGCTTGCGACAAAGAGAGAAAGAGGCAGGAGAAAGATAGTCAGTGAGGAAAAAAGGGAAAAAAGAAATACAACGCCAAAGCCTCTCTCTGTTTCTCCACTTTATGAGAAGTTTCACGGCGGTGCTGGGGGGTGGGGTGGGGAGGGGGCTGCTCAGGTTACAGCCCCATGTTAAGGCTATTTGTCTAGGTTTGACTGTTTTATTTGAAATACTAGTATCTCTGTTGCCAAATAGGACTGTGATTGATATTGCTGCGCCCCCATCACCGCTTGCCTGCCCACATCCAGCAGTCGCTTCTCTTTCCTTTTCTTTTTTCTTTTTCCTCAATGAACTCTTATTCTTTGTAACTCAGCCAGAGAATGCAAAGGGCTTGAAATAAAAGGAGGAGAGAGCCATGTGAAGAAAGAGAGAAAAAACAGGAGAAACCGAGAAGGAAAATCAGGGCAACCTTGCTTCCGCACATCAAACAATTTCACCCAATATCTGGTGCAGGTTTGAGAGAACGCGCGCGTGTGTGTGCACTTGCATATTAGACTGTGGCGCGTGTGCGTGTGCATTTAAGCATCTGTGTGGATGCATGTATACTCTGTTTGCTGCAGGTACTCTGAGGTTTCCAGAAACCAGAAGAGGAGAGCAGCAAGTAGACGAGCACCGTCTCCTTGCCAAACAGTCGATTTCCCCCTCTCATCGTCCGCACCATACATCACAGACCCACCCTTCTCTCTTGACACAATGACGTGTGTCATTTATCAAACAGGACCTTGCCAGGGCCTCACATGTGTGTGTAGGAGTGCATAGTGTTGTGTGCATACACATTTGTGTGTGTATATAAGCACATATGTGTGTTTCGGTCTGTAGGGCAGTATTTCCTTCTCTCTCTGAGGTCCTCCAGTGAAGAAGGTAGGGAGTGAGGGATGGGGAGTGAGACAGAGAGAGAGAGAGAAACAGAGAGAGTGATTACTGGTTGAAGTGAGTGTTAGAAGTTGGGGGAGTAAAGGAAAGAATCGGCTGGAGTAGTTTCACTTATATTGTGGTCCTACTACTTTTCTTACCCCTTTTGGGATAAAAGTGTTGAGTGTGTATGTGTATGTGTGTATTGATATTGCAACTTTAAACAGTATTTTACACGCAATTACTCACATTTCACATCATAAAAAAGTATAGATCGTACACCATGCCTTCATTAATCTCTTTGATTCGTGTGCAGGCATGCGTTTGTGTTTGTGTGTCAATAACAATCCGTGTATGTCTCTCTCTCATGCTCATGTGTCTTGGGGCTGCTTGCAGGCGTGTATCAGTCATGATGTCTTATCTAACGGACACACACACATCCGCGCACACACAAACTCACAACCGCTTGCAAGTCTCTCCCATGGGCTTGGGTAGTGCAGTCTCTCACTCTCTCTTCACTTTTCCCTGATTCAAAGGGAGGCCTTATAGAAGATGGATGCTCCTTAAAAAAAGAGCCTGTTGATGGATATGAATCTGGCCCCGCCATTCATCACTGCTATATTATTTAGACTGGATCGCTACAGAGCTGTAACCTGAGCTACAGCAACGAGCGTGTGTGTGTGAGGAGATGGCAGGTGAAAGGGGGGGCGGAGATGTGGCTGGGTGGACAGTTGGGATTTTAACAAAGAGAGAAGCTGAATTACAGGAAAGTGACGGGAAAAGGTGAATATGAAGCGAGTAAAATATAATAGAGAGGTTACCAAATACCAATATGAGTCTCACTCTAAAACCTAAAAATCAGGTTAGAAATCTGGGGGTAATAATGGACTCGGACCTGAACTTTAACAGCCACATCAAAACAATAACATCAACAGCTTTTTACCATCTGAAAAACATTGCAAAGATCAGAGGTATGGTGGTTAAACCAGACTTAGAGAGGCTCATCCATGCATTTGTCTCCAGCAGATTAGACTACTGCAACGGCCTGCTCACTGGCCTCTCTAAACGAGCCGTCAAACAGCTGCAGTACATCCAGAACGCTGCTGCTCGAGTCCTGACCAGAACCAGGAAATACGACCACATTAGTCCAGTTCTTAGGTCTCTGCACTGGCTTCCTGTCACTCAGAGAATAGACTTCAAAACCGCTCTGCTAGTCTACAAGTCTCTTCATGGACTAGCACCAAAGTACATCTCTGACATGATAGAGACATATGAACCAGCTCGAGTTCTGAGAACCTCAGGAACTGGTCTCCTGATCCAGACCAGAGTCAGGACTAAACACGATGAGGCTGCCTTTCAGTTCTCAGCAGCCAAAATCTGGAACAGGCTTCCAGACAGTGTGAGACAGGCCCCAACTCTGACAATGCTCAAATCCAGGCTGAAAACATTCCTTTTTACCTGTGCATACTGAAAGTATTTTAACTGATCTTTTGCTTTAAGTAATTTATTGATGATGTTTTATGTGTTGATTTTATCTGCCCCTCTTTTTATGTGATTTTATGTAACTGTGAAGCACTTTGAATTGCCTTGTGTATGAATTGTGCTATATAAATAAACTTGCCTTGCCTTGCCTTGCCTATGAGTCAAAGAAGGTCAAAGGTTGGAATTGATGACGTAAGTTCACAAAAATCTTCTACCTTTTTTTCCAAAATTACAGAGAAGAACATTTTCAGTGAATAAAGGAATCTCTGCCAGCCTAAGTCAGTTTGCAAGTCTTGGGGAGTACTAATGTGTTGTGCACAAAACAGTGTAATGCCATTTATGGTTCCAGTGAAACTGAGCAAAGCCTCCGTTGATGTGACTTGATTCAGTGGCTGTGAGACCTGCTTACAACAAGACTAAAAATGACAATAGAGTTAGAAAGGTCTGAACTCACCAGACCTCTGTAACCTGCTCCTCATCTTTTCTTGATGCAAAGGAAACAACCATAGCTGCTTCTGTTTTAAAACACTAACATCAATGACTTAATCGTCAGTGCTTGTGTTGTTATTACAAGTGAAGTAGGTGCAGTGTAATGGCAACAAAGAACAATGCATTTAATAACAATTATTTCTGGTTCTGCTTCATGGATCCTTTTTTCTAACTGTCCATGGTTGGTGGAGCAATGTTATTGGTGCAAATTGGTATATTGGCAACGGCGATATGGCTATAATGGTTTGAAACTACTTTTAATTTTTACTTCTGTTAATAAAGACAATTCTGATAATAGAAACAATTTGTTTGTAGTATGTAGCAAGAAGAGGTTGTGCTTCAACAATAAACTCTTCTATGGATATATACAGTATATATATATATATAGCTAAAAAAAATCCCATGACAGTTTGTTGTTTGTTGTTATTGTCAGGTACAGAAGGGTTGGGATCAATAAGAATGTGATTTCCACTTACTGTATGTTGCTTACTAAACATCTGCCTTTCTAGTCTACCATTCGCCTTTTAACAAATTCCTTGGACTCTCACCAGTCAGTTAGAATTAAACTTTTCGAAAGACTTTTGAATGAGAGATGAAATGCTTTCAAGACATTTTCTTGTGTCTTTTTTTTCTTTCTTTTTCAGTTCAGGTTTTATTTTCATAGCCAGATTTTATTCTCAGTACCAAATTATTTGTTGATCTAACTTAAATTTACAGGAATTAAGAAACATATAGAATAAAAGAAGAAAAGCTCACTTGTGCAAACATCTTGGTTGGTTCAAGCTAAAAGAAAACTCCTTGTTACACTTTTGAGTCAAAAGGACCTGTCCTGTCATTGTTAATCAATGATAATCAATTCTTGTTAGTGTATGCTTACACTACTGTCTTACTGTCTTGCCAGTATGACTGAGGAGACTAAGTGATATGTTCATTTTCTTATTGTGTTCCCTTTGAATATTCAAATAACTGATGCTGTTTCACATATTAAAATTGGGCACGTCAGACAATATACAGTTTTAATAAAGTAGTGCAACAGTAACTAAGATCGAAATTGCATAGATTATCAGATACAATACTTTGTGGCTTTACAGTTGACAACCACCATGTATAATAACTACATGAGGCAGTATATGAGGCAGTCACATGGCAGACATAAAGCAGAAAGGTATGGAAACAAAAGTTGAACTCCTGATTATACAGATATTAACAATTCAGAATGTACATGTTGTACGGAACTCTGTCTGAGTTGCTTGTGACAGCATGTGAGTGTGTGGACACAGTCGTTGGATCGATAGGCTAGATCAGACACGTTAAACTCAAGACCACATCCGGCCTGTGGGTATTTTGCTTGAGCATCCATTGATACCGCAAATCCCAGACTGCATTGCAATAGCTGAACTTTTGGCATCAGGCAGGTACGTCAATCAGCTCCCCCTCCCAACTTTATTGACAAACTCATCAGAGTCTCATGGTTGCCTCAGCAACCATTTAGCATATCGGCAGAGTCCGGCAGCGCAACGCTAAAGAAGCTGCTCAGTCCATACAGTTGACCCATAAAACAGAGGTTCTTACACAAAGTAAAGTTATACCAGTTAGCTGACAAATGACACCACTACACCAGTCAGTTAACATTTATACTAACATACAGACACACTGACAGCATGTTTATCACAGCATTAGCATGCTAACTTAGCCCCGTGGTTAGCTCCGCTCTCCACCGTATAGTAACCACCATGTTAGCCCGCTAGTCTGGTTTTATTCTAACATCAAGGCAATGTGTCGATGACAGTGAATTCAGACAAGACATTAGAAAACCATACCGTGGACTGTTACTCTCACAATGTCTTATGAAAAAATAGCGTTGCATTGGCCCCAGTTGGTTAAATAGTGTTTTGAACAACTGTTTTATTCAAAATGTTTTATTATGGCTTGGGAAAAAAAGTTACATTCATATTTCTGTATTAGTGATATCTGATAATACATCTCAAAATACAAATTGTGTCTCATTTTACATAAATAACCATGTGATTTGGAGTCAGTTCTTAGTTTTGGCCCTCTCTCTGATTGACTTTGACACCACTGGCCTAGATCATTACTGGGAAGACCTTGGGGCTTGTATAGAAATAGCGTATAATTGGCCAGAACCACATATGTAGTTGCAGCCTTCACCTCTTTCAAAACTTATATGCATACACATACACAGTCACAGATTTGACACCATCATGAATGCGGCATCGCCCTCTTAAGCAGACAGCTGAGTAAATGTTATAGATTCTGCTTTTGTAACTGGTGGTCAGAATTTATTTCAATCAATCACTGTAGTTTGATGCATATTTTCTTTTCATTTAATTACCCCTGCGAACTATTCTCATACTCAGATATAGCAGACTTTTAATCATTTTCATAATTGTAATTTTATTTTTGTTTTGCCATGGATTTTCTGACGTACCCTTTAGCAGTTCTTGTGGATGTTAATCTTGGTTAAAACAGGAAATAAAACCACTACTGCAAACTGTGACTATTTTAATCAGAACACTTACATTCAGGGATTTTCAGTATGCTCCCACCTTCCCGTCCCGCCTTGCTTCCCCTCCATCTCTCCCACTGTTCCCAGGTTTCTATAGAGGCAAGGCAGACGTAGTGATTTATTGTGGCCATCCATCTCTCCAACTCATCCATCACTGGCCGGTTGCTAGGCGATCATGGCAGCAGCTGTTTGCTTTTGAGTTCGACAGAGGGGCCGTCAGTCAGCGGCGGCAGGTGAAAAACATTACCAATGCGCCGTTGTCACGCAGAATAATTAATCAAAGGCGGGAAAGATAATTAAAAAGATATGACCCTTGCCGGTACATGGTCTTGGGTTTGCCCAGGAAAAGAGCGGGAGGAGGGGAGGATGAAAAAAAAGAGTAAGCTTAGACGAATAGGACTCATTCACTGCTTCATTGCAGTATCAGGCTCAAGCGGTTCTAGTGTCTTTAAGGTACTTCCTTGTTTCTAACAATCTTGTATCTGACCCCTCCCCTCCTTCTCTGAAACACTCATCCCAGACGTGGAGGAGTAGAATGAGTGAGTGCTGATAAAACAGGCTCTCCTGGTAGTCAGTGGCATTGCTCTAATTAATTAGGAGGAGATGGGCTGGAAAAACAAAGGAAAGGATTTAGAAAAAAATGACTGGCAGAGGGAATGAAAGTACTCCTGAAACTAGTATGGATTCATCACCTGCAGTCGCACTTATGTGACTATATGTAGAAACCAGACAGAGTGATAACATCCTAGTGTTTTAAGTATTGCTTCTTTTTGGCAGAGCAAATAAGAGGCCACAATCATGTGACAGAAGTTTAGTATTTATTTTAGCAGGGTAAACTAATGAGTCACCAGTACGCTTCGTGAGAAGTGCTTGATGAAGGACTGAATTTCAGCTTGTATTATTATTATTTTTATTGTGACTGTTTTGTTAAAAGCAAGTGAACTTTTGATCTCAGAATCCCCTGTGCAACATTGTGTGTTGGACTTTTAATAGTTAGCATTAGTTTAATAGCTATACTTTTCTAAAACCCAGAACCAGTTGTACCAGCTTTTCTAAAAGTACTGTATGGTGGACACTGGTTAAAAGTTTTAGAGATATTTTATCACAGGTGAATGTTCACATTTGTTATTGTTGGGAATTGTGTCAGTTCATGGACCATATCTGATTCTTATTCACTTTTTGGGTCACATTTAATAAATATATTCACATATTGAATAAATTCAATATGATGATTTATATCGGGAGAGGTGAAATAATCTAACTACATATGCAGTACTTATAAATACTACAACTAATGCCACATATGCATTGCTCTTTCATTGCAAACTTTCAGACATGCTTTTACATCCCTGTTGAACAATCAGACAGGATCCCTAGCTCTCTCCTCTTTGTCACATCTTTGATCTTCCATTCTGGGTTCTCCTGTGTTTTGACATCCCCCATTTTCCCACCACCATTTATTATCTGCAGTTTATACAAAGCTAGCACACCGGTGGAACCAAACATTCTGTACACACAACCAGCTATGCTTTGAGACATAACAACAGCATGGGAGAGAAACAAACTGATGGAGAGAAAGAGACAGATAGACTAACAGGAAGACACAGCTTGTTTTGTACTTCACATACTGGACTCAGTTTAGGATGTCAGAAATCATTTTGCAGACCTAGCAGATCATGATTTATTTTTATTTTTACACATTACATACAACCAAACAAGACTACCAGAAAAATGATGTTCTTCTTACATAAACATGTTTCCTGGAACTTAGGTATAGGGTTTTCTTGTACTTGACGATTAGTAAATTTTGTTGTCACATCGGCATTTGTACAGTTTGAGTAAATAATCTGTGATATGTGTTTTATTGAAGCTTCTTTGGTCATTTTTTCTTCCATTTTGAGTGGCGGATGCAGCGCTGCTGCCAAGGCTCCTGGCTACATTTGATCCTAGCATGCTGTACCGGATTGGCTACTGCTATTCGCTATCCGGTGGGGTTACTTTCACTTTGCAGCTAAATAGTCAGTTGTTGGAGGCATGCTTAGCAATGCCATACATATAAAACATTAAAATCAAAACCAAAGCTTTTGGTATTGCTAAATAAAGAACTAAGACAAAACTGTATCACATACTTCTGCAGTCCCTCCACCAATGTATTTAATGACCAAAAAAGACTCCATCAAGATAGACATACCTAAGGAATTTTGGGTAAAGAGTGAAAACAAATGGTAGCTTCATTAAAGGCTATTCTAATATATTGTGTAGTATGACTAAATACTTGTAAGTAGATACAAATACATAGCCAGAGATATGACGGCTTGCCAGACTGATAGGCACTTACCCAGGAAGTTAGAAAGAGAGGGAGAAAGGGAAAACTATAAAAGTGCACAGAGCAGGTAGACGGGAGACAGCGAAAGCAGCAGAGCAGCAGGGATGGATGCAGCAGACAGAGCATCAGTCAGCATTTAACATTTTGCTTTCTACCTTTTCTGTCACTCTTCCAGGAATGATTTAGCCTCGAGCCTTGCCCCAGGTTATATTCATTCTCACTGAACAATCCTCACCCCTCCCCGAAACACACACACACACACAAACGCACACAATTGTATCTCATAACCATCACACGACTCCGCAACAGAAATGAAAGTCTGTGTTTTTATTGAACTACGTGAAAGGATACGGCTATTTGAATGTACAGTGGGACATAATCGCTAGCAATTCACAGATGGAGCAAAGGAAGGCGGGGTGTGTCGGTGTGTATGTGTGTCTGTGTGCGCGCCTTTCATTAGCCCTTATATCCCAGTCAATAGACACTTGATTGGTTAACATGTAACTATTGATTCATTGACCACTATAAGCTTGGGTGTTAACACCTCTCTACAGCACCTACTGTATTAGTGGAATCTATTCAGAAACACTTTGTACTCATATCTGAATGACTGAAAACAGAATACATTTGCAGCTATGCTTTCCTTTACCTCTCATAACCTCTCTGAAGAGTCTACTTTAGAGAGGTTAAACCTTGAAGTATTATCTGGTTGTATAAGACCAAGCTCTTGAAACCATTATGAGTGGCTGTTTGTAAGGTTTCTGCTATGTTCTGAGCATTCCTGAACTCTTATCAGTCATGAAAAAATCAATAACGTGTGTTAAATAAATGTCTTATGTCATATTCACTTGGCTACAGCTTGAATTGTCATCACATGGCTTAAGCCAAAGCAACCATTACATATCTCAGTCAAGAATTTCAGCGATTAGGATTGATCTCATCAACTCTTGAGTTCCAGCATGGGAAACCTGCAAGTAGAGAGAAAGGAAGAAAGAAAAAAAAAGCTGTAAAAGTTAAATTCACTGTGTAATGTCATTGAAATTATGGGGCATGTCAAGGCTGTAAGGCTTTAAACGAGGATGTAAATATTTGTATATTAAAATTAATGAGCATTAGCTGTGAGATAGTTTTGTTTGGTAGTGCACAAAGCATAAAATTAAAAATACTTCTAGCACTCTTGGAAAGATAGAAGATAGAAGCCCCCCCAAAATTAAGTTCAGCTTTTCAATGAAATGTCTCATCTATCAGCATCTTAGACATCAGTTGCTGCAAAACTAATTATGTAAGTTCTTCATATCGTTTTGATTTGAGCTCATTCAAAGTCCACAAATTGTTTTCTTTGGGGTGCTTTTGCCTTTTTTGAAAATCATGCTTGGTTAAATTACATCATTTAATGTCTGTTTAGATAAATGTGGCCCACTGTTTTTTTGTCCAGTGCCTAGGGCGAAACAATTCTTTTTTCTCATACACAGATAATGAGTTCAAACATGTAAAAGTTCTAAGAGTAATTTTTATTAAAAGAGCAATATCATCATGGAAATTTGGTGTGTTTAGTTTAAAACAAACACAAGTGTCCAATGCGTGTTTCAACATTTCTAAAAAATAATCTGTCTGTGTGTGTGTGTGTGTGTGTGTAAGAGGGAGACGGAGAAATATGGAGAGAGAAAGCTGTCTTCCTGTCAAAGAGGAAACAACGTTAGACATAATCCTGACAAGACACAGTGTTTATGGATTCCTCAGGCCTGATCCAAATGCAGACCAGCACACTCAGACACACACACACACACACACACACCCATGATTACATACATGCAAACACACATCTTACTGACAGAGAATGTCTGCAATGTCTGCATGTGTGTGTATTGTGTGCCTGTGTGTGTGTGTGTGTGGGGGGAGTTATGTTGTAAATCACACTAATCAATTGTGGCCTGTGTCAAGGCATGCCAGACATGGTGAACGGTCTGTTTTACATTGGGGGGGCATGTGTGTATGTGTGTGTGCATATTTGTGCGGCTGTCACATGATGTCCTGCACACAGCTGTCACAAATCACAGTTATGTGTCTGCAACACCACAGGTACTCTACTGACTGGGTGTGGGTGTGGGTGTGCGCACGAATGTGTGTGAGCGCATTAGTTGTACAAGAGTGTAACACTGGAAATGTTCATGACATGATGTGGTGGAGTGGTGAGGTGGCTTGATGTAATGTGCTCACATGATCGAAGATGTCACGGATGCATGCATTCAGTGTCAGGAGCATGGTAGAAGTATGGGCTTATTTGGGTAGGTTTATTTGGTATAAATAGTTTTTGTATTTAATTTTGCCATTCAGGAGTAATGTCACATATTGCATATTGGAACAGTACAGCTTTTTATTTGACCTTTTAAGTGTTAATAATTGAAAACGTATGGTCAGCAGACATTTATAAGTCTTTGAGCATTTGCTATCTGTCTGTAAAATAAAAATAAAAGTACTGGTCAGACTCTCTGGACTAAGTCATTCCTCGAAGAATTCCCTTGAATCCGTAAGATTTAATTAATTAATAAATAACATTTCTGAACTTGTAGATATTAGAGTTAAATCTAGACAGGATAGCTTTCAACAGTAATGACATATTTAGATTTAAAACTTCCACTGTGGCCCCCAGTAGTATGTCAAAGGCAGAGTAGCCACTGGTTCATATTTGATGTACTACAGTTTTTTTTTTTTTTTAAAGTGCTTTTCCCTGTCGGTTGTCAGTGTATTGCTGCAGACTGAATTAAAAACGGAAAATTCAATTGCAAGAAGACTTCTAAAAGCAAGTCAGTGAATCTTTAGCTTTGTCTTCTCTTCTTGGACGTACTGTACGTGTGTTTGCATGTGCATGTCTCTGTATAGACCCTTAGGTTTTGGTTACCATAACTGCAGTCTGAAGTCGTGTGGCTATATAGGTGCATTATTTCTCCACCTGCGGTTGTGGATGTTATATGTTGTGGTTGATCCAATCATATGTGTGTGTGGGCGTGCAGATTTTTGCACACACACATACAGTATGTGCAAACACAACCACATCCACACATCACTGTACCGTTCTGACATTGTTTGTATGACATAAAAGACTTTCTCCATACTTTTTTGTTGGTCTTCAGGCCTAATTACGTGATTAAAAATGGCAGTCTGCTTCCTGACATAATTCATCACCGTCTGTGTATTAACCATCCTGCTGGAAATACACACACACACGGTCCCAGACACAAATCCAGTGCTTTGAAACTGAAAACCAATCTTACTCACATACTTAGGCTCACATTGTACCCCGTGGCCAAGATGAAAGGTGCTGATGGCTTGCAAAGGCCAGATATCAATCATGCGACATATCTGCAGTCAGATGAACATGTTCACAACACACTAACTACGTATTAAACCCAAGGAACCGCCTTGAGTACCTACGGCTCTCAGGTTGCGTTTTAATTGCACACAACTGTAGGAGCGTAGAAAAAGTCAAATAGACGGAAAAGACTGTCTGGTCCAGGCTGCTGTTCCAGCATTTCTTTTAAGAATTTTAGCTGACATTTTAATCCAAGATTTAAAAAATTCAGTGTAGTCATTATTTAATTTTTAACTTTAAACTTTTGAGTGCAGAATCCAAACTGTTTTATACCAACAGTAGGCAATTCATAAGATATCAGGGTTCTGTAAGATGTGGACATATAGTTGGTGTGACCGTGTAACCATGCTCAACAATGGTACACAGATGCTGATGAGCCACAGTTTCTTTCACCATAAACGTGGTAACGTGATTGCATGAAGTGTATTCGGGTACAGAAGCTTGAGCGCAGTGTGAGTGCAGGCCGGCGTGGAGTCGAGAGGGCAGACCATCACCAGACAATCTCTAGCAATTTGGTTTTGTTTCAGCTTGCAGCTCTTTTTCTCTCTTTAAATCATGTACTTGTTAAAGGAATCAAACACAGTATTGATTTTCTCGGCAAAACACGCGAACAGACACTCTGACCGCATACTCTGTGTTACATCTATTAATGGACACTAATTATTGAGGGCATTGAGAGTAAAAGGACTGAATTTGTGAATAACACTCATGTAGATGAGTGATACCATGGCATCGATGCTCTTTGTTGCCCTTACCAGTGCTTCTGCATATTGACCACCTTCAACAAAACAATTAATAATATTCTTTGTGATATGAGTAGTGCTGACTGTGTTGACTGTATTTTTGCTTCTCAAAGAATTCTGTTTAGCCACAAACTCCTGGAATCCATTATTTTATAGTTTCAAACTACATTCACAGTTGCTCGATAAGAGTCTACATTTTCAAATAACTGCATAAATGACAAAGATATACCTAAATAAGAGTAAAAATGTATTTTGAAAAGCATTCTGTCTTGCAACTGCGTGGACACGAAAAAAAAAAAGTGTGGCTGTGACTCTAAGCCTCATTAAATGAGCCTCATACACGGCCTGGCGCTGTAAACATGCTAATATTTCTTAATGGCACACTCCTACATTGATATGCATGTGAACTCTAGACCGTTAACACCCTCCACGCCACCCCGCCCCACTGCACATCTGCAGAGCACAACACACACACTCAGAAAAACACACACACA
Source organism: Planiliza haematocheilus (assembly GCA_005024645.1). NCBI lineage: Eukaryota > Metazoa > Chordata > Actinopteri > Mugiliformes > Mugilidae > Planiliza > Planiliza haematocheilus. The sequence continues at coordinate 953,812 of SRSE01001340.1, read as the reverse complement.
CATGCGCACACAGTCGCCACCATTACGGGGCCCGCTGGCTCTCTGTTTTTCCATTAATATCAAGTGATTGAGCGTAACATTAGCAGATAAAGCGGAGACTAAGATGACATATATACCGTAGATGGAGGAATTAAAGCCTAATATAATCACTCGGCCTTGCATAGGGAAAAACCATCACTCGCCACTACGCCTGACATTTTGATTTCCGATGTTTCTGGCACAGCAACGTCAGGACTAGGGACAGATGGAGACAGATTTCTCTTTTAAGTAAAGAGACGCTTAAGTTTTGTTCAGTCTGTGCCCACACATAGTTTAACCTTGTAAATAAAAGCACACACTTCAAAAATAAACAGGAATCCACTCGCAACGTAATGATCTTTCACCTATTAAGAAGGACGTGTGTAGGTGTGTTTGTGGGTGAGTGTGTCTTTAAGCTGACTGTCCAGCTGGTTATTTTCAGAGCAAGTGGAGAGCACATCAGTTTTTATTAGCTTAATAAATCACCTTTGTTGTCAATCAAGCAGCAGAGAATAATTGGATATGGTTGAAGCCTTGCGTGATGGATTATAAATCATTCAAGATTAAATTAAAAGATAATGCACAAACTTAATGGTTTGTGTTTTGCAGTCTAAATTGCCTTGGAGCAGTGCTGTTTTCCAGCTTTATTGCAAGCCGTTTTTCTTTCCTCCAAAACCCCTCACATTTCACACCTTATATTACTGGGAGGGAGCTTTGCCACTGCTCTTTTACATCTGTGTTCTGTTTGCTTTGCAGTTTCATTTTTGGGAATTGTCTTTACTTATTTATTTATTTATTTATTTATTTATTTGGTTAGAGGAAATACATTTTAGATGCGGAATGTTTCAGCGAGGGTGTGTGTGTGGTTAAGTCGGCACCCATGCACCCCTTTGTTTGCATAAAGATTTAAAGGCCAGCACTTTTATTTGAGTGACATTTTGGTCAGATCTCAGCAAACCCACCTCAGGCCTGCAGCACTGCTATAACCCCTCCAAAAAAGAGCTATTAATGCCCATGAGATGTGGGGGAAAAAAATAAAGAAAAGAAAGATGAGCCACTGAGGCAGGCAGGAAGACACAGAAAAAAGAGCTATATCATGTATATTATCCTCTGGCCAGTGAATTTAAGTGTGTCCGTTTGCGTTGAAACAGAGCGGGCGTTATCATAATCGCCTGCTGCCTACTTGACAGGACCTTAAAGTGATCCTGTCATTTTATTTACACCCAGACCACTGTGTGATTTACTCTGATGCGCACACACATGCACACACTCGTACACAAACACTCTCCATTTCTAACTTCCCTTGCGAGCCGGGTCGAGTAGGTCGGATGACATCTTTTGATCAGAGCTGTCCAAAGAAATCAGAGGAGACTGGCAGGTAATAGATACCCAGACTGCACTGCAAAGAGTATGCAAGTGTGTGTATTTCTGACAGTGCGCAAACGTGTGCTGGGATAGAAAACACAGACTTTCCAACCCTCCAATCCTACCAGTGCAAAAGTGCTGGTTATTACTTAACAGTTGCTGGCATATAGTTTTAGTTTCTTTTGCTTGTGTGTTTTAAATGTATTATTTCAATTAAACATTGAGCATTTTGCATTTTCTTCTTTAGCAAAACAAACTTATATGTATCCTCTTCCCCTGTTAGCAAGTCAAATGTCTTTTCTGGTAGAGTGAGGAAGAAGAAATAAAAAGGTAGTCAAAAAAAATAATAATTAAAGAACAGTTGAATGCAAAGAAAGAGCAAGCCTGTGTTTGTTAAACTGACTCCCGAAGATGGAGGCAGGGCAAAGAGAGGCAGAGAAGAGCCAGAAAATATCAGGAAGGAAAAAGAAGGGAGAAGAGAAACAAATGGAAGATAGTGGAAATGATGGATCTTGCTCGGCCCTGCTTGGCTAATTCTGCACACTCCGCTGGTTTCTCTTTCTGCGCACACACGCACACACACACACTCACATATTCTCATATCCCCTGGGATGAGTGCTCATGACCCTAGGTTGCCCTGTGGGCTTTGAGAGTATGACTGCTCCAAGTGCACGCTATCTGAATAACAAAGGACGGGCAGAGGATCATTTACTGACAGTCACCCACTGATAATATTTCTGTGGTGTGAGCTGGATTTTGTCTGTTCACACTCGTGCCAACACAATTCTGGTTAATTCTGGTTAAATGCCGCAGGTGATGACCACAGTCACCAAAGTCCTTCGATACACACAGTAATAGCAGTGATAACACAGCAGCTATGTTACGCGGTGCTATTTTTTCTAACTATTCTATTCTCTCTTACTTAAATACTTTTCTGAATGAAAGTTTGTAAGTCTGTTGTAGCCACTGCAAATGTCTACCAACAGAGCCTGCTTGTGTTCAAAGAAGGCAAACATGTGCATTAGTGTCATGTACCACATCATTTCTGACATGTTTTTTAAAAAGCTGCAGCATAGACTTTTCAAAACTTTTCTTTCCATAATAGCCTCTACAGCTACCTACATGTGTACAAATAACCCTCAGGTATTTTATATTAGCATTTTAGATAATCTAATTAATTCATTTTGGGCATGATTTGTGGTCTGCATGTACAGGCTGCACGGTCACCGTTTTTCATTCTAAATTAGGCATTGAAATTTGCTGGAGTACATCTATTGTTTGGAGGTTGAACCTGAATATAGCATGGAATGAGATAGTAGGTACCATGGCAGGTTTTTAGGAGCACAATACAAAAAGGGGTAATTAATATTAGTTGTACATTATGACCAAAATGAGCCTTCCACCTTTTCAGGGAACTATGATTCCATTTTTTTTTACCCATTTTACAAAATGCTATCATCTGGAGTGTTTCTAGAAGCTAATGCGCAGTTGCTTAGCTTGTCATTATTTCATGGTTTCATTGTGTGTTTGACATTTGCAACATTTTTCTTTCATTAAAAAATAAATTCACACAGGGTATTGAAGTAGACACTAATCATTGTTTTTATGGTATTTCAGTTTCTCATTTAAAGGTCTTCAATAATTAACTGGTAGCTTTACAACCGCTGTGGTCACATAGAGGCTCAGCGTTACTCAGTATGTGTGTGTAAAATATTTACCCATCTCATCTGGGTTTAACATGTTAAGAGTCAGGTAGTTGTCTTGATAATGAGTTGCCATTTTCCACATAGTGCTGCATGTGCTTTCTGGAGAATGCAGTTGATACAAAAAATATAAATACTCCATATATAGAACAGTATATGACACTCACACAGTATACACACAGAGACAGGAGTCAGTGAGTATGTCAGTACCTCTGTAGCCTAGACATAACGGTCTTGTATTGGCATTGTAACAGCATCATGTAAATACACTGTCAGGAGCTCCCCAGCTGAGTGGCATGGGGAGATGATTAGCCAGGCTAACGCCGTTCATCCAGACACACACACACACATTTATGGATGTACATGCTACAACAGCACCTGTGTTTCTGAATAATCTCAGTATTTCAACGTGTTGCGATGCTGCAGCAGCCAGAGGCAGCTGAACTAACCATTGCCACTCCAAATCTAATCTCCCCTCTCTCATCCTCCTCTCTCTTGCTAACGCCACTGCCAATATGTGCTGCGTATGCTAATATTATCTCAGCTTTTTTGAACGACATTTTGCATAATTTTGTGCTATCAAGCTGGTTATTACTACATATCAGCTTGGAGATTCCACATAAATATATAGAACACAGCGGTAAAAAATAAAAAGACTAGAAAAAAGTTAAATGTATTGTAGTGTAAGGAACAAAAGCATCTAACCACTAGTATTGAATGCTGCATTTTTATTTTAATTTTTGGCAGCCTGGTTGGTAAAACATGTGTAGATGTAATATTATAAATGCAAGTATTGCCACTAGACAAAAAAAAAAAAAAAAATTAAAAAATCAAATAATAATTGGGCCTTTTCTGAATCTTTAGGTTCTGCTTTAGGCGAGATTTCTGAGTAGAATGGATCACAATTTACATTGTTATGTTGTCACAACAAGAAATCATAAGTTCTTGTTTCACATAGGCCACATGACACATGGTTTGTTTGAATGTTAACAGCCTGTGACTGTCTGCACTTACAGTAACATGATGACATTTCACACTGAATAACAACCATTCAGAACAGTTGAGGGTTATATCTCAGAGTTTATACTTATTAGTGTCGTATGGAAACTACTTTTTATAGAAGTAATATCGCATAAATGCACAATTCTTGTGTAGAGGTATTACAAGACCAGTATAAAATTATGACTGTAAACACTGTAAATGTCTTGACTGATATTTATAAAATAAAATAAAAAATAAGTATAATTACTGTATTGTCTATTCCGTATGTTTGTGGGGTGAGGTTTCTACCAACATGACTTACGAACAGAAAAGAAATGAACACGTCCAATAATACCATAACTGTGTTACAAGTCTAGTAAGTTATGTAGCTGGTTGAAGGAACGGGTCCATTCGTCAGGCATCTGGGTCGATCAAACACCTCTTGGGATCAATGGCACGCCTCGCCAGTCCCAAGGCACTCTGCAGACAGCCATGCCCCTTTAACCACCCTCGATGCACACACACACATACATACACACACACACGGTAGCCATCCAACCAATTTGTCTGTGCATGTCAAATCACAATAATTAAGCATTATCGATCTCAGATTCAATTAACTTCATTAACGTGGGTTGCACTCGTGATTGCGGTGGGACTGAAATGAGGGAGGGAGGTGAGGGTGGAGATTATAGGATCTCATCAAGTGGGAAATGGCAGAGGAGTGGATGCATGTAACACATAAATATGTATAAAGGCACTCACACATAGGGAACATCTGAGAACATTCATGTCAGGGCTGTCTTCAGCTTTGCCTGAAGAAAAAAAAAACTGTATTGCCCTGCATGAGACTGATGTGGACAGTCTGTCTCTCTCTCTCTCACGCACACACGCTGCATTTGCACGATCTAAGCTGAAGTGTAAACAGTCAGTGCTGACGTGCCTGTGTCTCTGATAGGGCTGTTAAGTGGTTATATAAGCATGATAAACTGTTTCCTAACATCATAACATCTGCAGAGTGCATAAGCATTTCCTCACTTTGAGCACAGACAGGAATTTGGAGATGTTGTTAAGCTACATAATATTTTTTGATTCTAAATCCAAATGTTTCATTTTCTTCAATTTGAGCACTTATTAATAGAATTATTTGCTATTATAGCACTGGTTTGTTATTTTGTTCGGGTGTCAAGAATAATTTCACTGACGCCTCTCACAGGATCAACTGTGGTGTTTTCGTGCCTGCCTCCATTTCAAAGTCAGCAGCCTCACAAAATTCTTCTCAAAATGAGATCAAACCACCTCTTCCACCCTGCTGACAATTCATCTGGAAATCTCTCCATCCCTTGCTCTACTAATTAAAAGAGCACCTGCATTCCTGGTGTGTTTGGCCCAGGTTCCTTCTACTCCAGCGGTTTTGTGTGTGTTTGTGTGCATGTGTTTGTCCATATTTATCTCAGCATCCTGGGTCATAGTGTTATGAACCTCTCAGTCTGGGCCTAAGCCAGGGGCCTTGGGGATCATCTCTGCGTGTTCAAGTGTGTGTGTGGCCCCAGAGTTGACTTCCTTCCAAGACCTGCCCCCCCTGCCCTCTTGCTATTCCTCCTCCACTTCTTCTCTTCTTCAGTCTCCACTCCCTGCACCACATTTATTCACGCCTCCTTTCTCCTTCTTCCCTGGGTTTGCACTATAAATTATGTCGCAGATTTATTTGACTGCATTTACTGCAACAATGAATACAGTACTGGGTGAGGTGTAGAATGACCCTATTCCCATCCTGCCCTCTTTATACTCACCATAAACACAGTGACAGGCTTACTACACAGGCCACACTACAGGTTGAGAGAGGTTAAGTATTTGTCATTTGGAACACATTTAGAGATTATCTAACAAGGCTGTTGTGCAAAAAACGCTGTTAATCAGTAATCCAAGTTCAAAAAGAACATTAAGCATTTTTTCACAGAACAAGGTATTATGGTATTTCATGAAACAGTGCAGGTATCTGTGGGTTAACTATTTGTATCTGTTCAAATGTCTCCAAATTTCACCAACCTCTGCCTCAAACAAGTAAAGAAATCAGCGGTGCGCTCCGTTCTCCATGTAGGTGGATGAAGCCTACACACCGAGATTTCATTCAGCTCATATCCCGTCTTGCTTGCAAACACTATTTTCCCTCCCTTTGCATACATATCACACACTTGCAGGTACACAGATGGGGAGACACACACAAACAGATTTGCAATGTTCCACACACAAAGGCAGCTAATTTGAAGTGCACGTTGTGTTTTAAAGGTGATTTCACATTGATGTTTGGCCTTGATGAGAGCACCGGGCTGCTGTGTTCGACTGTCTCCTCAGCCAGAGCATTGTTCTCTTAAACAGCTGTCGTTTTGGCTGATTCAGAACAGATGGCATGTACATGTGGGTCTGCTCGGCTGCACGTATGTTCAAGCGAGTGCATGTGCCTCTGAGACCGAGAGAGAGAGAGAGAGAAGAGGAAGCGCTGTTAGATTAGAGAATAAGGAGAAATATGTATGTGCGTATATATGTGCATGTATTGTATCCACAAATAGCAGCTGAAAAGGGGTGTTTTTAGATAGCTCTACTACAATGCAATAAAAGACAAATACTACTAACACAATATAAATGTAGTATCAATAAGGGTCTTGTGCTGCTGCAAATTTGAAATGGCGCACAACGGTGGCTTTTAAGAAATTCAAATGGATCCGTTTTGATAGATCAAATGCTGAACAGATTGCATGTTCAACAGAGAAACTCCTGAGCTTGCCTGAAGGCAAAGAGTTGTTAGAGTGCACTTACAGTACAATCGGTACGTGTGTGTGTGTGTGAGTGCCTGCTTGTGTGCATGATGTGTGATTGGCTCTGGGATATCTGTGTCTCCATGCATCTGTTTATCCCACGGCAGTGTCGTATCATTGCCGATGGCAACCAGTGGCCTGACAATGACAAAGACTCCTCTCTGTTTTGCTGCTGATGCACTTCCAGCACATACACAAGTTCACACACACACAACTTGCAGTGCTCCATGAGATATGCAAGTTGGCAACAGCTGAAGTGTGTGGTACGGATGATAGGTCTAGCATGTTGCACAGGTATTATTCGTGGAAACCCTTCCCGTATTCTTTGCAAAACTCTAAACAAGACGTGGTGTCTTTAACTCAATTAGTTTGCGATAATGTATATTTTGTCTGTCACAGATGCATGCCTTTTTTTGTCCGCCTTAGATTATGAGGGCATGTGTGCTTCTGTGTCACACCCACTTCACTGACCCGCTCACTCTGTGTTTACATACCAGGTTAGATGAGTGAGGGCCTGCTACAGAAAAGAATGCTGAACACAGGGCCAGCGACGTCTACGCACATGCTCATCCTCTTTGCCAGTGTAGTTGCTAAAACAGGGGGAAAGTTGTGTACGCATATGCCTGTGTGTGCTTGAATTGTTATTCAGAAAGCCGGCGTTAATCTGAGTGTGAGCATAAAGCTTTTCTCATCTGATGTTGTTTTATCCCTTTGATAGACTTATTAACAAAAGGAAACGTGCGAAGAGGCGAGATTGTGATTTGTCTCGATACATCTTTTCTCTGTATGACTTCCATTGTATTATTCTTAAACTAGAAGGATTTGAATATAAATTGAAAGCCTCAAGCCCTCTCCCTGAAGCTAAACTGTAAATAATAACTCTAAACTTTTTTCTAATCTTTGGTAATTGAAGCAAATGGGTTTTGCGGGGAGAGATTTGTCGCAGAGAAACGTACATACATTTTTTTTTATTTACGAGGAGGCGAGGGCTGAGCAGTGTAATGAGTGAAAATGCATGCTTAATTTAAATGGCGAGTGTGTCTGTTAGGGAATGCATTAGAGTCTGCAGAAGAAGCGTAAGACATATTAATTGACAGACAGGAACCGCTGTCTCCGAGGTTGATACAAGTAATTTATTACTTCAGAAACGAATGCCACCGCCAGAATGTGCTTCATTAATTTCAAATTTAGTTTTAATTTCAAGCTGTTGCCCCTTGAGAAGAATAAGGTGGCAAGTTCTGTTTGAAGAGACATTTTCCCTTCTCCCTCACTTCATCTTTCTCTGTCCATACTCTCTCTCCCTCTCTCTGTAAAGGCTTCTTCAGTACAGAACAAAGACTAGGGGGTGGGGAAAGAAAGGGGAGTGGGGGTAGTGACTTGATTCCAATTTGAAAACAATGTCAGTGTACACTGGGAAGAACAGAATTACTGTTTATGATGTAATGAGTAAATACTTTGTCCATGAATGTCATTGCTCTGTCTTCATGTGAGCTTCAGTACTATTACTACTAATACTAGCACTACTAGTATCACTTCTTCCCTGATAAGAATGGAAAAATACGATTGAGAATCTCCATCATTAGCTATGCTGTCACTGTGTTCTAACGAATGTCTTTTTCTGTCTTTCTTTCTGCCTGTGCAGCATATGTCCCTGAAGATGAGAAGGAATCTGCTCTATTGGATGAGGACCTGGAAGGAGAAGACTCAGCACAGGAAGGGGAGGAGCCTATTGGCAAGCTCCTATGCCATGACAAGGATTTCCTTCTCAAAGACAGGCCAGGATCTACTGGCTTCCATGACTCCCCCAACGCTGCTGACTTTTCTGGTCAGGAGCTGGACAGTGAGTCTCACCTGAGTGAATCCAGTGACCGAATGTCTGATTTTGAGAGCTCTTCACTTAAAAATGAGGATGATGTACTTCTCTCCAAAGACCCCTCCAATGCCCTGTCCCCGTCTTCTTCAGCCTTGATGGCTGCTGCACCAGTTGGTGGAGATGAGGCCATACTGGCTGCGACGGGGTCAGTTGCTGACAGCCTGGAGAAGATGAAAGCCATTTACACCTCTTTCCTCACCAACTCCTATTGGTCTACACTGAATCTGAACCTGACTCAGCCCCCTCCAGAAAAACCCCCTCGCAGTCATAGCAGCAGCAGTAGTAGCAGCAGTAGCAGTAGCTGCGGAGGGAATGGAGGCTATGACTGGCACCAGACAGCTATGGCTAAAACACTCCAGCAGGCACAGAACCACCACAACAGACTAGGCCTGGTTCAACATCCTACTGTGTCTGTATCCACAGCATCTACAGAACACAACCTCTTCAGCACTGTCCAGTTGTACCGACAGAGCTCTAAGCTCTATGGCTCTATTTTCACTGGTGCCAGCAAATTCCGTTGTAAGGACTGCAGTGCAGCATATGACACACTAGTGGAGCTAACGGTACACATGAACGAGACAGGTCATTACCGCGACGATAACCATGAGACAGATGGTGAGGGTGCAAAACGATGGTCAAAACCCAGAAAGCGTTCCTTGCTGGAAATGGAGGGAAAGGAGGATGCACAGAAAGTGCTGAAGTGCATGTACTGCGGACACTCCTTTGAATCCCTTCAAGACCTAAGTGTCCACATGATCAAGACAAAACACTACCAGAAAGTGCCTCTGAAAGAGCCTGTTACTCCAGTGGCAGCTAAGATTATCTCTTCAGCTCGAAAGCGAGTTCCTATTGAGCTAGACATTCCGAGCTCACCTGACTCTAATGGAGGCAACACACCTAAGCCCACCTCCCTTAATGATTCTAATGACATACTGCAGAAGGTCACCAACCCTTACATCACACCTAACAACCGCTATGGACACCAAAATGGTGCCAGTTACGCCTGGCAGTTTGAATCCAGAAAGTCGCAGATCCTAAAATGCATGGAGTGTGGCAGCTCTCATGACACACTGCAAGAGCTAACTGCTCACATGATGGTGACGGGACACTTTATAAAAGTGACCAACTCTGCTATTAAGAAAGGCAAGCCAATTATAGAGTCGTCCACCCAAGTCCCCACATCCAATCCAACGGCTGAAGAAAAAGTGCAGTCTGTTCCCCTGGCTGCCACAACCTTCTCTCCTCCACCTGCCCCAGTGCCTCCTCCCACCAGCATCTCCCCAACTGCAATGGTTGTGGAGATAAAAAAGGAGGAGAAGGAAGAGGAATGCACTAAAGAGTCCATTATCAACAATGGTAACATTGTCAATAGAGAGAAGAAGGCAGGTGATGAGGACACTGAGGAGAAGTTTGATATTTCTTCAAAATACACTTATCTCACTGAAGAGGATCTGGATGAAAGTCCAAAGGGGGGTCTTGATATCCTCAAATCCTTAGAGAACACAGTGACCTCAGCCATCAACAAAGCCCAGAATGGGGCACCAAGCTGGGGTGGATATCCCAGTATCCACGCCGCCTATCAGCTTCCAAACATAATGAAGCTCTCTCTAGGTAATTCTGGAAAGAGCTCTCCCCTCAAGTACATGTTCCCTGGAGGAGAGATTCTCTCTCCCACTGGTAAGAGCCAGCCCATGATCTCACCTCCGAGCCGCCAGACCTCCCCACTGCCTAAAAACAACTTTCATGCTATGGAGGAGCTAGTCAAGAAAGTGACTGAGAAAGTGGCCAAGGTAGAGGAGAAAATGAGAGAGCCTGGTGTTGTTGTGAGGGGTTCTCCTTTGAGACATACCACACCCTCACCATGCAACAGTGAGGCAGGGGACTTAGCCCAAGGGGAGTCCCCTAAAGAAAATAGAGCAGGAGGCTGTAAAACTCCTGAGAATGCAAGTGGAGTGGACAAAGTAGTAGGAGATGTAAATGGAGCCAAACACAAAGATTCAAATGGTGATATTTCCGTAAAGGAATCCGTTGAGAATGGAGTGGAATCCAGTGCTGTGGCATCCCCTCTGCCTCCGTCTCTGTGTGGCAATACAGCTATCATCACAGACCATCCACCTCCAGAACAGCCCTTTGTCAACCCTCTAAGTGCTCTGCAGTCAGTAATGAACGTCCACCTGGGGAAGGCTGCTAAGCCTGCCCTGCCCTCCCTTGACCCCATGAGCATGCTGTTCAAGATGAGCAACAGCCTAGCAGAGAAAGCTGCAGTGGCTGCTTCCACCCCACCAGCACAGACCAAAAAGACAAGTAATGACCACTTAGACCGCTACTTCTACCAGCAACATCTAAACAATGATCAACCTATAGATCTCACCAAAGGAAAACACACTGACAAAAGCAGTAATAGTGGTTCTTTGGGTTCGACAGCTCTGTCTTCTACCACATCCACTCCATCTTCAGTTTCTCCCCCCTCTGCTGTCACTATGACCAAAGCCTCAGCTGCAGTAGCTTCCTTTATGTCCACCTCCCCTCTGAGGGAAAATGCCCTCTCAGATATATCTGACATGCTGAGAAACCTGACAGAAAGTCAGGCTGTCTCCAAGTCTTCAACACCTACCAGCCAGTCTGAGCGCTCAGAAATTGAAGGTATCACACAGGAGGAGATAGAAGATGTTTCTCCAGCCCAAAAACGTAAGGGCCGTCAGTCCAACTGGAACCCTCAGCATCTGCTCATCTTACAAGCTCAGTTCGCTTCCAGCCTGAGACAAACGAATGATGGCAAGTACATGATGTCAGACCTAAGCCCACAGGAGAGAATGCACATCTCCCGCTTCACCGGGCTTTCTATGACTACAATATCCCACTGGCTAGCTAATGTCAAGTACCAGCTGAGGAGAACCGGTGGCACCAAGTTCTTGAAAAACTTGGATTCAGGACACCCAGTATTTTTCTGCAGTGACTGCGCCTCTCAGATTCGCTCACCATCCACCTATGTCAGTCACCTAGAATCCCACTTGGGCTTTCGTCTGCGAGACCTGGCTAAGCTTTCTGGGGAGCAGCTGATCAGCCAGATTTCACATCATCAACAACGTCACACCAAAGGACTATCTGAAAAACTATTCTCTAATCTTCACCCATCCAGCCATCCTTTACCCTCCTCTCTACCCACGTCCCTACCTTCTTCCTTATCTATCTCCCTGTCCTCGTCCTTAGCCACATCTTTGCCCTTGACTGAATCCCCAACACCCTCCCCAGATGATGATGACAGTGGAGCCATGTACCAGTGCAAGCTCTGCAACCGGACTTTTGCAAGTAAGCATGCAGTGAAGCTACACCTGAGCAAGACTCATGGAAAGTCCCCTGAGGATCATCTCATGTACGTGTGTGAGCTGGAGAAACAGTAGCACTGGCCTAGGACAATGCTGCTCTCTTTCATAATGACTCACTATTGCTCTGTCTCTGTTTAGCCTTTCACAGACATTAAACAAAAAAAAGAAAAAAAAAAGAAAGGATTATTAAAGTTATGGAACTGCACAAAGATGCCATACAACTACTGCTCTGAGTTTTGGCACATGGTTTTACATTTTCTGTTGTAGCAGTTTTTATTTTGTTCATGTGTGAGATAAACTCCCTTTGGCCAAACACACTTGATTTTAGTGATCTCCTTTGACAAAAATATACTTTTTTTTTTTTTTTTTTTCAAAAACTGGGCAAATGGTGGCTTTTGTCATTGAGAAGGTACATTATGAAGGTAAAGAGATTCTAAAATGAAGTGGTGTATATTTTGACGTGTAAATTGAATTAAGTTCCCTTATATTTTGTCATCACTGAGGTGTGATAAGCTGCATGCATAAATAAAACTGTTTAGTTGAACATTTTATAACTAATTCTGGTGCACTTTCCATGGTTTCACTCTCTTTACTGTCCTTTTTTGTGTTATTTTTTTATTTTATTTTTTATTTTGTTTCCTGTAATATTTATGTGCTGGAGTCAGCATATAAGATTTAACCCTCTGAGTACATCACAGCACTTCTACACTTAAGATTCAAGATTGGGAATTATTGGGGTTATTGTGAGAATTAGATATGCATTGTGTCTGCAGTGCTTGTTTCCCAGACTTGTAGTTTGTTGAGTCTAACCCTAGACATGAAAGCATTTTTAAAAGGAGACTCTCCATTCAGTGAACAATCTTCATCTTGGACTTTATAATTGTCTGGCTGATGCCCGCAGGACTTGACACAAGCATTGTAGCTACGTGGTTAACAAAAAAATGAAAAAAATGAAAATAAAAACAAGAAATATTTTACTTTGGTTGATCAGGGACCTATATTAATTCAGGTCTGTGTAAAATGTGTATATAAAAACATATTAATTAATTCCTGTTTAAATTATGCATCATTTCTATATTTTTAATTTAAAAGGATTACGACTATCTGCTGGTGCACAGTATATGAAGACATAAATAAAATTGTTTTGCACAATAGTTTTATAAATGTGTTATGTAATCAGAGGATACAAAAAAGGTTGGTAGCAAAAGAACGACAACAGGTTAATCTTTTTATTCCCAACTCGTGCTCAAAGGGTTAAAGACTCTTTTTTATCATACACTACTCTACTTGTGCCCCTGTATGAACACTAAGAAAATATTAAAGGTTGTACAAAAAGATGTTACTTTATGAAGATATTTCACATGTAAACTGTTATTTATAAGCACTCTTGGTTGTTTCATATCGTTGAATGCCTTTTTGATTGGTCCTATTTTTTGTTCTGTCTAATTACTCTTCTTCCACACTGCAGCTTTATATTTTTGGGGTATGAAAGGTAACCATGGTTACACTAACCTCTTGAGTGACAAGTTCTGCTACATTTTTGGCAGTTAATTTGCTGAAGTAACTGACAGCTGCCAGTGAAGAGAAATAATGAAAAAAAAAATCCTTATGTGTAAAATATCGGCATGTAAACAGCACAGATACTGTTATGCAGTCTGTGCCGTTAGTCTTTTTCATTTCGTTCTTTTGTTTTCTGTTGTTGTTGTTCTTGACAATGAACCCCCATTATATGACTTCATATAACCTTGTTTTCTACTGCAGCATTAAAAAAAGGAAACCGTTTTTTGCAATAATGTGTCTGTGTGCATTGTGTGTGTCATGGCTATCAATTATGTGTGTGCTGTGCAGTCCCTAATGAGCACATTAGACCGGGAGTGTGTCAACGTCTGTCTGTGACGAGCTGCAGACTAGTTTACAGTGAGTGGCAGCAGCAGGGTGTGTGGGAGACAAACACACACACATACACACAGAGGTGTATCCATGACTTCAGAGGCCATTACATTGACTTACACTCATTTCCTAGAGGTTTACTCTCACCTTAACCACAACTTCTACTCGCCTAACCCTAACCCATATTTTACCTTTACCATAACACATGCTGTCACCTTAATATTTGAGGATTTACATAATGGAGAATGCTTTCTGCCCCCATAGGGAAGACATGTCCCCATAATGTGACTGTGTAAACAGATTTAGGTCCCCACAACATGAGCAATACCCGGACCACCTATTCAGTCATGTAAACAGACACCATCATTGTTGGCTTTCCTGTAGCATTCACTGTTGTCCTCGTGCCTGAGACTACAGCATATACTGCATAGGTAACACTGAATCTGTAGCAAGCCCTGAGAAAGTGCGAGTAAATATTGCTTGGTGGGAGTTGGTGGGTACTCATTAACCCCCTCCTCCCCAAATAAATATACAGACAAATTCAGTCATTAAAAGAGCTTTAGAAACATTCAATTTGACAACATGATTTGAAAAATCCTGCATCCTGCTTTGCGCAAACGTCACACAAATACATTTTGAATTGTGGGATGCATACACATTTGCCCACATTCCTATGTGACAGTGCCACAAAGCACTGTGACAGTCCATTTCATCCATTCACTGTTTGCAATTAAAAACCAGACATCAGCCGAGCGCCATGCTCACCTTCCACTTCCACATGGGATATGAAAGTATGAAGATCCGCACACTCCCCTACAACACTTCCCTTCCATGTCTCCAGCTCTATAATTACCCCTGACGTCCATTTTGTGACTAGTCTCCACAAGGTAAGAAACCTGGCAGATATATTTGGTTAGGCTTCATGGGAGATGACAACAATGCTGACAAGACGTGCTGGTCCTTTCAAGTGTTTATTCAGTCACATTTTTCTCCGGCTGGAACTGCTTTTACATAGAAATAGTATCACTAATAATTTGATGAGGCATGCTGCACAATAGTATGATGCAGATAAGGAACGATAGAATGAGGAAATTAAGCTTGCATGTGAGACAGATGTATGAGAGCTGATACACTGCAGATCTGTATAACTGCATATAAGGGAATAAGAACACAAAGGTAGATATCAGCTGGAGATAGAAATGTTTATTAACTACTAAATATATCAACCCATACATCTGCTCGTACAAACACACGTGTGCAATGAATAAGTATATACAGAGTCCATGTATTTTCAACAAGACCACATTTATCTGCATGGTTCTGCAACTTAATATGTCATTCTGAAAACAAAAACAAAAGAAATCCGTGCATGGGCAAGTAGACACGACTCCACGCAACACAAACAGCACTGAATTGTACCGACCAGTAATTCTCTCCTCCTCCCTGCACATAGACGCACAAAACGCACTCACACACACACACACACACCTCTCAACAGCCAGGTAGAAGGACTTCATCCGCAGTGACAAGGTGCCACTGTGTGTGAAAATGTCAGCCTTCAACAGTGCAGCCTGAAGTCTGGCACCGTATTTAAGGCTCTCATTAGCCTCAAAGAAAATATGCGTGAAGCTGATGTGTAAAAAAGCCATTTTCTCTCTTCCTGCCTTCACATCCGGTGAGCAGAGGCAAGGGCTTATTAAGGTTCAAAGCTAGCATGGAGGAGACAATAGGTACCACCGCCGGGCTATGCACGAACACACACACGCACACACAGTGTACCATATTCACATTGATAGACTTACTGTGTACTTACTGTGTAATCACAATGTGGACTCACTCCTACTGGAGAACAGACAGTGAAATGAAATGGTGACTAAACACTGACTTCCAGACACTGACTATTTTGTAAAAAACAAACACCAATATTAATACGTATATTAGATTTCAGTTTACACATAATGGTATTCCAACTTAAACTTGACTGTGGATTTGCAGTCCAGACCTTCTCATGCTGATGCAGGCTCTAAATGTGAATATATTCATATTTCATACTGTTCGTTGGACTGTAGATTGTTCAATGGGAGGTCAGAAGGCCTTCTGAGATGCAAAAGGACTTCACTGCATGCAGCTGCCAGTGAACATTAACATCTTAACCTAGGTTTTGGAGATGGTGCTATGTGCCAACATACCACACCCTCATTGTAGCCCACACAATACAACCGTCAGAATCCCTCAGGAACACAGAGAAAGCTTGCACCAGAGTAAGATGCATGCATTCGAGGAAGGTGTGCTGCAGATCCAGATAGCTTTATCTAAAACAGGGGGGCTGGTGGGGGGCTGGGAATACAAGCTCAGTGGATCTCCTCCTCACAATGGAATCACACAGCATAACACAAATAAAGCCCGGGTACAAGCAAGCACACTCCTTACACAAACACACACGGGGAGAATGCCCTGTCCATCTCACTTTCTCGTGATTTCTTTTATTCGTCCCTGTTTGTTCTCTTTCCATTATTTTCCGTGAGACAGTCACACAGACACATTGCTTCCTCTGGCAACTGTCTCACGCTTCCAATCATTCATTTACCTGCTAAACATAACATAGCTCTTGGTTGTAAGATCTGATGGTTCTCAGCTCTGAAGCAAACAGACTGTACCCTTTTTTAGACCTTTTTCTAGCACCACTAGATTTTACTGGTGCATGTGGCCCAACACAATTATTTGTCAGCGTAGGTTTATGCCTAAAACGTATTTGACAACCCAGTTCTTGGAGGAAAAATAATAATAATAAAAAAAGTTTCCAACTATGTCCAGAGAGAATTCTCAGCAGTCTAGGATGGCAGTCAACATTTTCATTTGTTCTTCTTTAGTGACCCCATGGCTTTTTGAAAATTCAAATTCATCCTAATGAATAAATACCAGTAGCTTTCCCATTAGCTGTTCTTTGTGTTATCTGCCAACCTCACAAATAAACCTCTTATTTTCTTTTGTGACATTTTACAGCTTTCATTTTCATGACTCACTCCCTTGACTGGGGTTTTTGGTAGAGTCAAAGAACCGTAAAGGAATTAACACTTGAAGCCTGATTAGAACACATAGCTAACAGGAACAGTGTAATCAGCGTGTTAGCTCATATTCACCAGGAGATGACTACAAAGCCTTAGCCATTATATCACAACTGAAACAAAACACATGACTCAACTTCACTGAAGAACGACCCTCCTGGCCTGCCTGCCTCATCCAAATGGCATGTCAAACTCGGAGTTCCTGTCAATATTACCACCATCATACTGAGGAGAAGGATCAAATTTGGCTAGTTGCACACATGTTTGTGTTTTTTGGATCCAGCACCTAGCGACCCTCAGCGGTTTTAAAGGTGCTTCCACTTTGGTGTCAAGTTTTGACTCAAAGTGTGCCACTAAACAAACTTCTGACAGGGTCTTTAAAAGAGTCGTCAGTCTCGCTTTGCTCTCATCAGATTCAATTAGTCTATTTGATGACCTAAAATTGTTTAAATGATGGACAGATACTACCAACAGGTAGTTTTTGTTTATTGTTAAATCACAAGTAATACTGTAGATCTGGACTGCCTACAGTCAAATGAAACCAGAGAAACGAGCAGCTGTTACATACTAAACATACTAAATATATCAATATGATCAAACGCAGCAAAACAACCAATATCCATGAAGTTAGTAAATGCAAGCTTTCAATTGTGGAGTTTATGTCAGCCCCCGGGTGATAATTACAAGCAAAGCATACGGAAACACTTTTTGGTTACTGATTTCTTCTTGGTATGTTGAGTTGTAGAAGTTTGTCAGTTGCACAGTACAGGCACTCTACTACTGCTGCTAGAAGTTCAATGTAAGAAAAATTAAATTACATTTATAACTAATCTGATTGTGCTTGCTTGAATTTCATTTCAAAGTAGAACACAGACCTGCTAAACAATGTGTATGGCAGAACTAGTCTTACCTGCAGCAACAAAATACACTTTAGACGGAACACAGCAGAAGCATCTGCACAAACAGAAACAAACCAAATTGATCCCATTCGGATGTAAAACATCAAAGAAAGGCTCTGAGAGACCAAAAGAGCACTCTCCGGATTTCTGTCTTCAAGCCACTTAGTTGTTAATTCACCAGAGAAACTCTTCTGGTAACATCACCACAGCCTTGATTTACTAATGTCTTGATTCGGAGAAAGTTATTCATTTGTACAGCCACTTATGTCTCAGATCATAGGGATGACATATGTAAATTCTGTCTGAGGAGGTTCTTGGGCTAGATTCCTTAAGAAGACTATGGGAAGTGTGCCAAGAGACTGGGTAGTTGCACATCAAAGTCATAGATCAGAAGCAGCTGGGAGGTAGAATGGTGACATTTATTTGCTTTTTGAATAAAATATTTAAAGAATCCTTATAAGGGTTAACTTTCATATTCTAGGACTGCTCCGAATCTTCTTTTTGGTGCACACAGGAGGAAGACAGACACTTATCTATATAAATAGTCTGCGATACACTTATTATACATTACCTATGCACATAGGCAGAATATGTCTCCCATGAAGACACCACTCTACTGTTCGGATGTAATGAAAGTCATGAGTTACATTTACTCGTGTGAATGTTTTAGTTACTTACTTACTGAGAACACAATATATGAGCAGCAGAATTAGCAATTGGTGGGTCTGCAGTGACTTCCTGGGGTTTCATGTCCAGAGAGACAGTATGTTCTGATGCTCATGGATGATATTTTGTAAAATACTCTGTGAATGTGTGAGTATCACGGGGTGTAAGGGGTGTGATTGTACATAGGAGGTAGGCTACAAAAGCAGTAGTAACGGTTGACTTGGAATGTTTCTAATGATTACTTAAAACCCTGAATATTATGAATGATCTGGGGAAGGAGTAGAACTACTTTTAAGGTCCGAGTTTGAGCAAGTAGATGAGTAATCAATGTACCAGAGGGTTAGTGGTTCAGGCCCTGGTACATGTTGAAGGGTCTGTTGAACAAATGGGTACAAGACATTTTACCATATTATCTCCTTCTCTATATCATCATGCATTCAATATTTTTGCTAATTTTTAGGCCCATATAATCTATCCATCTATCTTTAAATAGCAAGCTCTCAAATAGGGGTAACCTATAAACGCCGTTAGTCTATTAATAAATACAAGAATTACTCAGACAGGCGGCGCCCATGTTTGTTACCTGGAACGCTGTAGATCTTCTCTGGCCCCACGCATTTCCAAAGTATCTTAAAATAACGCACGTGATGAATGTGCAATTTCCCTAATTTACGACAGGCCGCTGTACTCAGGGCTGTGGGCTGGATGGAAATCTTAAATGGGGCTTGAACAGCACTCCTCACAACAAGAAATCAATATGCCATGCAGCCTGGAGAGTCGACCCGCTATCTACTGTGGCCGAGGCATCGCTTGCGGGGTAATTTCCTCTAAACGCTACAAACACAGCTCAGCCACTTCACTGACACAAATAGAATCCCAGTCACACGGTCTAACACACATACACTCACACAAGGAGATGCCTGCCGAATGTGTACACTAGTGCGTGTGCTTCTCTGTGTGTGTTTGTGATATACAATGACTGAACATGCTGCATTATGTATGTATGTGTCGTCGGTTTCTATATTTTCAGGTGTTGTGCGCAGCATTGTAAAGGAATAATATAACTTGTACACTGTATGCTTGTATAGCTTGTTTATGAACACACCTCTGTTTTTGTGTATGTACTAAATTCATAGCAAATACCCTATTCACTAACGGTGTACACATAACTGCAGTGTATCTGAATAGACACATTAAGTCAGCATTTTACACTTTACTTGATAAAGATACAAATAATCTTTAAATACGATTCAACCTAATGGATTTCATTACCATTTGTATACAAAGAAATAGAGGACGTTGGAATGCTTGAGATAGTTCACTGCGTTGGCGTTTGACAGTCAGTGAATGTACAGCCACAGCGTACACGTTCAGAAAATCATATCATTTACAAAATGTGAGCCATAGAGAGTGTCTTCTCTACTCTGATCCTCAGCAGTTACAAACACAACAACACGTCATCAGGTTTATGTTGAAGCTGCAAACTATTATTCTTGTTCTTCTTCAGCAGAGACATATTTGCAGTGATTAGACCATGAAGACCTGAGTCACACAGTCGCCTCTGAACAGTTGAGTTTCAGATGTATTTGCCACTTGAACTCTCGAACACTCTAATCCGAGGTGCAGTTAATCTGTGCTTCCTGAGGCTGATAACTCTAATGAACTTGACCTGCCAAGGGAGGTTGGACTGAGCACTGTAAGTAGTTGTCACTATCATGCTTTGTCAATCCACTGTGTTTAGCGCATTGATGGCATTACACCCAGTATGAGGACCGCAACATGGGGTGGAGACCAACATCAAAGTCACAAAGTTAAATGTTTATTCTATTTATTACATTACAAATCCTAACAGATGTCAATGAATGAGGCCTGTTGAGCTTCTACATCTTCCACTGAAAAAGCCAGTAGAAGTGCAAAAAATAAAGCCACTATGCATTCTTACGATTTTAGTCTATCACACCTAGAAGAGAGGTCAAATGGGCCGTGGTCTTCATCAACACTCATTTCCTGCATATCCAGATGTACTCCAGAAGCCCACAGCCACATACATCAAGACTAAAAGCTCTCAAGTAGTTAAGATATGTCCAAAATATACATGTATGGATGCCCTATGAGGATATTCAAACAGGTGGCCCACACGAAGAGGAGCTCAGACACAAACCAAAGGACCACCTCCTTGAAGTTACCACGACCACCAGGAGTAGCAACAGATCATTTTTAAGTTAATGAAAACCCACAAATTCAGTGCAACTGACACATGAGTGACAAACCATGAAAGGATGATCACATAAGTGGGGCACAACACCACCGCTTCCACAAGTGATCCACTTACAGTGGGCAGACTTCTCCAGAACACTAAACCATACACAGAGCACCCAGCTAATCCTCAGTCCAAACACCCATAAATGCTTGTGTGCAAATGCATTGAGCACGTCCACACACTGCTGTACAGTAACACACATCATATAGGTCATCTGGAAATACATCTACCTGCTGTTAACACAAAACCTACAGTAGCAAACGGTGTATAAACACCAAGCTCTTACTATAAACACCGGAAGCCACATAAGCACTAGCTCCTGGAATTAAACATACATTTGGGTTACAGGTTTGGTTTCTCCACAACCTGAGGACTCTTTAAGCCATTCTCAAACACAGGCCTACAACTTACCCTTGGCTAACTAAGTGCTGTGCCATCAACCAATCCATCATCATTTCAACTAGCTTCTCCTACTGTCACATTTTTGTGGTACCTGCCTAACTTAAACAAAATATCTTTTGAAACACTCGTTTACCCCAGCCAGAGATTACTTAAAAATAAATGAATAAAAAAACACATGAGTGAACCAAAGGAAGGCCGAATTGCTCAGTCCATTTGGTTCACACCATTTAACCAGGGAGACTACAGGAAACAATAAAAACTGCACATTTCAAAAAAACAATTCTTGTAAGATACAGTACCTCCAAACAACTCACTGATCAAGCCAAATAGTGTGTGTCCAGTGTCTTCAGCATGTGCGAGGGCCTAGCACATGCTGAAGACACTTTCACTGCAAGTCCAGTAGGGGTGCAGAGGCCTGACATAAGTGGCAGTATCAAGTTTTGTAAATGCACTGTGTTGAGCACCTCGATGGTTGTATTGTGAGTTTTCTGAGCTTACTATATCCATTTGTACAACTAAAACTGTGTCTGTATGACAGTCTGGGATTCAAAAGCCAGCTCCTTTGTAGTGGATTTGTGGTTAAAACACAACAAATATTATTTCTCAGATACTCACTGCCACGCTGACTTAAGTTTTTCGTTTGAAGTGAAAAATAAAAAGAATGTCATAGTTAAATGGTCTTGTATTGATAATTTGCTTTTCTGCCTATTGTTACTATAAATGCTTTACAGTCACAGTGACACATCTACCCATTTGCTCATATTCAGATTCAGGTTTGTCTTGAGCATGACAGGGTAGACAATGCAATGAAATGTTGTGGACAAGAGAACTGGTCAGCTCAGCCATAAGCAGCACTAAAGACTAAGAGCAAATAAAAGAACAAACAAAAAAATTGTAGACATACATGTAGAGTGCATGTCCTTCGTCTCTAAATTTCCATGCCAGGGTGTTAAACAGATCACTGATGGAAATTGAAAATAAATATACTAAATGATTCTGAATTGTCAGCTCGTATAGCAACTTATTTTAACAGAAGTAAGCATAGCATCAACATTTAAGTACAGTTATAACATCTTCAGAAGTATTTAAGACTAATAACAGTAATAGTATTACTATTGGTCATCTGGTATATTTTCCAAAATAAACTTGCACATTAATACGTAAAAAGACAACAGTGCTCTTTCCCTTTTCCACCCACTTATATTGTCACTATGTATGCTAACAGGGCAGCAAATGGCAGGCTCTCAAACTATATTGCATGGTATCTCACATGCCCAATTGTGAAACAAGCTCATCCTTGTGATGAGAAAATGTGTGTGACCATCAAAACACACAGCCAATGGTTCCAGAGTTTTATGTACTGTGCTCATGTATGCGCATGTATGTGTAGCAGTGTGTGCGTCCATAACTGCTGTTATGGACCTCAACCTCCCTGAGAAGGGTCTGATAGGTGCTGATAGTGAAATTGGATCATGAGGTCAAATGTGTGACCCCATTCAAAATGATGAGTGTTTTGCTTTAATGGCCACAAAATAATAGACACACTAGAACACAACTGCTCTGTGCTTAGTGTCCCTTCATGCAATCACCATGAAGCTGATTAAGATTGCTCTAATTACCAGAGGTGGCAAAAGTATTCACATTCTGTACTTAAGTAAAAAATGTGTAATAATAATAATAATAATAATAATAAATACTCTGGTATAAGTAAAAGTACTGATTCAAGTCCTTTACTCAAGTAAAAGTAAGAAAGTACAGGCTCTGAAATGCACTTAAGTAAAAAGTAAAAATGATTTCACCAATAATGAAACAATTCAATCCGTAAACAAGGCGCTGATAATTTTGCAAGATGAAAAAGTTTTAGCAGAATAATCTAGGCTTAATTGCCCAGATGTCCTGCATGAGCATCTGGATAATTTTTAATAATAAATTGAGTTATTGGGTTGTTGTTTTTAGACCGCTAGCTAGTGTTAGCTATAAACTATCAAAACAGTGTGTTCCCATAGCATTGCTAACATTGTAGACGAGCTTCCAAAAGTCCTCAAAAAGCTAATAATAGCAACAGAAACCACACCATACCTCAATTCGTTGTTTATTGTTGTTTAGACCAGTAGTTCTCAAATAGTGGGGTCCGGTGGACTTTAGAATTACTGTCTTTATTGATGCTTGAACGATCAACAAACATCCAGTCACTAGGTGGCAGCAGAGCTCAAACTAACCAACATGCTGCCTGTTCAAAACAGTAGAAGAAGAACACAGGAAGCGCATCGTCGACTTGCCTGTTTCCTTCTCTAGTCTGATGCTCTAGTCATGTCTGGTCCGATCATGTCACGTCTTTTGTCACCCGTGGAGGTTAAAAATTAACGAGCCTGTAGAAAGTACAAATGTAGGAAGTAAAAGTAAAAAGTCATCAGAAAAAATAAAGTACAGATACCTGAAAAATCTACTTAAGTACAGTATAACGAAGTATTTGTACTTCGTTTCTTCTCACCTCTGCTAATTTCACAATCTTCAGACTTCAGTTTGCAAAATGCATATCCTATTGAAGGTGAAGGAAGATGCAAGTTGCTGTTGATTGGTTGATCTATTAGTTGGAGGCCATGAAACATAAACACACTGGTTACACACTATTTGGCGTGATTGGTAAGTTATTTGGAGTTTAGTAATCAGAGGCTAGAGTTGTAGCTGAACAGTGAGAGAATGAGGTACTGATGTTACGGGAATTTACTTTTTGAAATGTGCAGCTCCACAATACCACTGTTCTTCTGAGCAAAACAGATGAACAAAAAGTGGTGGGTGTGGGTTTGACCTGCAACTCAACTCTGGGAAAAACGAAACAGAAAACATGGCTGGATTTTCCAATTTTTTTTTTTTTTTTGTCTGCAATTAAGATTTCCCATGCATACATGAGTCATAAGAGAAAAATTCAGAGCAAAATGCATAGACAAAGAGAATTCAGTCAACAGGCTAGCCATTTTTGAGTTGGAACCAATATAGCTTCCAAACCCCACACAAGCTTTACGTTACAACAGAAAGGACAAAATGATGGTTGAAAAGGAACTGTTGGTATAAAGGGCACCAGCTCAGGTGCACTTAACACTGAAGGCTTTAACAAAGTCAACGTGCTAAAATACATCCTTTCTTAAAACATTCATAACCCCAAAATTTCCCATCTCTTGCTCTTCTCATGTTTTCCTCTAGATCAGTTGTAGTCTTCCGAGGTAACGTTAGGATGCTCCCTTTTCTGTTTGCCTGACATTCTAGAGATCACACCCCTCTCACTGCCTCTCTTCAAGCTCATTATCGCAGTTAAATTATTTCCTCCCACAAGAACGTTAATTAACACACATGTCCAGACCACGTCTGGCCGCACAAATTGATTACAACATCAGAGCCAATGTGTGTGCGTAGCTGGCCTCAGCAGGAACAAAAGGCGATTGGCCCACAGTGGGCCCTGCAGGCCTCTAATGGCAGCAGAAACATTTTACATATGCCACACAATGTATAGTATTCTACCCAGTGAGTGCATCATAAAAAGAGTCCATGCCTTCTATGCATATGGTAATGAGAGAAGGGAGGTAACAAATGTGTGTAGATTTAACAAAGGGCTGGTGTTAATCAAGAGATATCAGACACAAACACAAAAAGACAAGCGCCTGTGTGGTGGCACAAGTACACTAACACACACAAACATATTTTTTTTTTTTTTTTTTTTACGTCACGGCAGAGCAGGGTGTATAATTTTAGGCTTGGCCTCAATCACGAGTGTTAAGCATAATTTCAGTCCTGAAGGGGTTAATTAGGGGCTGTAAGGAGAGACCTGAATTAATTGGCTTGTGCCAGAAAAGACAGAGAAAATAACAGAGTGGGAGAGAGAAGGGTTGTGACGTTTTCTTACATCAGAACCAGTTGACAGTGTTGACTTGGCATGGTTACAACTCCATAATTAATGTTCAAGGATGGAATCCAAGTGTAAGCCTCATGATAGACTAAAGCCAGCTCTGAATTATTCCTATTAACACATAGTGGCCATGTAGTGTTCCCGCCATGGAGCAGCAGTGCCATACTGTTACACAGGGTGACATGTTCCATCATCACATTCAGGAGCACTACCACATACGCCATCCTGCTATTTGGTACTTATTTCAAAAGGAATCAGACACCAAACTTCTACATTGCACTGAATTTATAAGTACAGTTATAATGACATGCATTACACATAACTTGAAATCTTGAACATCCTGCATCTTACCTAGTGTCCAGCAGTTTTTATTTACATCTGAAGTATTAACCGATTCCTTTGCAGCTTAGTAATACAATTGGTCCATTGGAGTCTGCAAGTAGACGTGGATAAGTGCAAGCATGAACAGAGCAATGCATAATGAAAGGAGAAGCTCAGAAGGAGTGAACTGGACAGGTGAGCATATCTGAGAGAAACAAAGAAGCTCTTTATATCATCTGTATTTTTTTTAAGTACATGCCTTTTCTCTTGTTTTATTTAAGAGGAGGTGCGTAGACATGCGCTTCGCCTGAGTGCCCGTGAAACAGAGTTGGCAAAAAGCTGATGGGGAAGAAAAAAGAGTCCTCCATCCCCTCACTCTGTCTCTCAGTCTCTCTCCTCCTGTCTCTCTGCAGTACTGAAAGGCTCATCAGGACTTGTCATCGCTCTAATGAATATCATTTAAATTGCTTTGTGTATGGGAGTGAGTTTAGATGTCGATTTAATTTGCGCATGTGTTTGAGCTCTTGTGCTCGGCGGGGCGGACGGACGGAGAGCGGCAGCCCTAATGAAACGCCGGCCTCTGTGACAGGCTGACGAGGCCCGACCCGATCAGACGGCTTTGAAAGGAAATTTTGACAGTGCGGCGGAGGTAGGGAATGCAACACACACACGCGCGCACACACAGAGAGAGAAAATGGAAGGCACAAAAATGCAGAAATCCACAGACACAGCAGCACACTTGAAGATTAAGACACAAGATACACACTTGTACGGGAATATTAATGTGTACCTATTTGCATACAGATTCAACTAAACACACGCACAGAGACAAATATCAGCACACATCAAATCTGCATTTCAGGAAATAAACTGACTCCAAGCCAGCTTTGTGTTATCACTGAATTCCAGTGTGTTGTGTTTGCGATGCTAGCTGAGCACCTGTCCTAATTTGCAGATCCTATCCTCTTTTAGCGCAGCCTTGCTAATGATGGCACTTCAGTGTCCCTGAGCAGGGGGAATATGTAAAATAACACTCGCCTCACTCGGCTCAAGATGAGCCATACCAGGCTATAAGCATGGCCTTATCAAAATGAAATTACAATATATGCTGATACCGTATTTCCGCAACCCCAACCCTCCCACAACCCCCACTCCAAATCCTCACGTGTGCACTCCCACTGCCGCACACCCAGTGAAATATTACAACCTTTCCCAAAGCAAAAGATATAAATCCGCATTGAGGAATTGCAAAAACAGCACAAAGCATTCCCAGGCCGGCCTCTGAGGCACTTATGATTTAGCATTGCAGGTGTATCAAGAGCTCGCCAACCCCCCCTCTCTTTATGCCTGTGGCACAGCGGTGAGCATGGTCGCACTGCCACCCGCTCAGCCGCAGCGCCCTGTTTCATTACTATCACCCAGAGGTTTTTAATTGAGTCAGATCCAATTATGAGCCAGCAATTAGCTATTAATGTAATCAATTACTCCTCTACGCTTGTCACATCAGAATGTGATGCCGATGTGGAATGTGTGTACGGTGCATTCAGCATATTATCAGGTTTATCACAGTCATGGTGAGAAAAAGGAATAAGCACTTAGATGAAAAAGAAACGTAATTGATTAAACGATGTACAGTAAGAAGATGGTACGACTAGTTGCTTGTTATAGGCGTGTAACTGGTCTGAAGAAGAATCTGGTATGTGATCATATACCCGATATGCCTCTTGTCTGTCTTAGTATTTCTTAAGTCTGTGGTTCCCAAAGTGTGAAGTGAGACATATGATTAGAAACATATTTTGCAATTATTATGGATGAGAAAAACAAAATGTTGTATTAAAACTAAAATATGCGTGCGCGCGCACACCCACACACACACACACAACACAGATGTCTGTGTATCAGCTGGAACAGGGCAATGTACAGCACCATAGGCATCGTCATGTATGCATGTGTGGAATTTCTTTGCAATTTGTTTCAGCTCTTTATCACAAGGCTTTAAGACTGCATTAGGCAGCTGTGATAGACAGTTGTGTTCTGAATTTCAGCCTAAAAGGGATATCCACAGCTATCCAAAGCTGCTATCAACGCACAGATGCCACAAGGCTCAACTTATTAACATAATGTATTTCTCAGCAGAGATGTACATTCAAAGGAAATGCACATTGTGACTAAACACAGAGGATGACCTCTGAGTGCCCACGTCTAACGTTAGGGTTGGATTATTTTATTAACAAAAAAACTAATTTGTTGAGTTGGATATGGACTCACTCAGTATACTTGACCTTTCAGTATTTGTCATCATTATCGTAATTAGTCCGGTCATTTATGAAATTATTTTGCGTAAACCATGCATTGTTAACTCGATGTAATGAACATTCATTTTATGCCTTACTACTGCCACATGATTTTTATCATTCTGCTTGTGAAAAAAAAACATGATGAGAAAAAAAACAACTGTTCAGCATATGCATGGCATCCTTAGCAGAATTCATTTGTGTTAACATGATCCGAGGTATTTCTGTCACTTTCTAATACACTGAAGTGACAAGTTGCTAATAGAGTAGTAGTGTAGTAATAACACACTATTAACAATATTATGAGTTTCTACCATTAGTTCAATTGCATTAGTCTGAAAAAAAAATGAAAAAGTTACACCATTTTTAAAAAACTTTATGGCTTCCAATTGGTTTCAGAAATCATTTTCAGATTTCTTTACTTCTGAAGCATCCAGTGCATTGTATACACATCTTATACCATAACCTTCCTCTAGTAATATGAAACCACAAACTGTTTGAGTGTCTTCCTGTTAAAACTGAACTAACTTCCTCCTGGTCACCATTAAATAACTACTAAATCCATTTTCAGTGACTTCTATGTTCTCTAAAGTAGAGAATGGTCTAGTGTGTGTCATATTCACTTTCATTCAATAGAATTCAATTTTATTTATATAGCATCAACAACAATACAAACTGTCTCAAGACACTTTATAAAATCCAGTCTGAAAGCTGGCCTGGAAGCCCCAGAGCAAGCCTGAAGGTGATGGTGGCAAGACAAACTCCCTTTAAACAGGAAGAAACCTTGAGTAGAACCAGCTCATATGGAGGGACCCATCTGCCTAAAACTGTCTATTTAGAAACGGGAAAAGAGAAAGAAGAGAGAGGACAGGAGGAACGAGAAAAACATACATCTGTCATAGACATATGCATCTGACTAAAGTGTATACGTAGAATCTGATGATGAGAGAGAGAGAGAGAGAGAGACAGCTGATGATGTTACTTGAAAGATTGATAATATATCAATATATATAAACCAGAGCATAGAAGCATACAACTGTTAGTGACAACAGTAGTTAGCTGCTATAATGACTACTGAGTATAAGCAGTAACATAGGCAGGTTGGAGAATGAGGCATTCCAGTAGGAGTGGCTAACTGCAGGCCATGAAGACTGGGCAGGTTGATGAGACCAGGACCATAGACCACAGGTCAGAAACACACAACTCCAGGCCAGAGACACTCCAGAGACACCCATTTCAATTTCCCCCATTTTTGTACCAATCATTCTTTCTTTGTGACTTTGTTTTTAAGTGGTATAGAAATGCAAGTTACTGTTATTGTTGTATTTGTCTTAAGATGTATTATGAGGTTCCTTTTCTGTTTATACTTTCTTTGTAACTTATATATGTTTTTCAATGTTTTTTTATTCCCTTATTGTGCAAATGTTTCCACATTTCAGTTAATAGCTTGTCAGTAGCTGTGCATTTGAGCTAGTTGACGTATCATGCACTTTTATGTGACATCATAGCCTACAGACTCCTTGAACGACACAAATCTTACCCTGGAGGCACAACATGCCATATAAAAAAAGCATATTTGAGCTGTTACAAAGGCTCATAGGCACTGGAAAATATTGAAAAATCAGCGAAGGAGAGGCAGAAAGAAACAGAGAGAGGTCCCTGACAGTCCAGGCAAGTTAAACAGACACACATAATAGGATATTAAACTTTAACTACCCATATTCATTCCAATCATCCAAGAGAGAAACAGCCAGAACTTCAGACTCCAAATTTCATTTGCGTCTCACTGGAAAGGCTGAATTTATGAGGCCTTTTTGTTAACTGAGAGGTATGTGCAGGAATAAAAAAACAAGTTCTGCAGACCTTTTTCTTCATTCTCTCTCTTAGTGACATATGTCTTCATTTGTGAAGGCTTAGCTTGTGCCAGGGTGGAACTTTCATTGGCAAGAGCCCGTTTCCCCCAGGAGAACTGTTAAACAGTGCACAGGAAATAAAAAGGAATGCCAAGTTACTTCCTAATGTTCTGAGTGATTTCATTACCTCAGATACAGGACTAATTTAGGCCAAGTGAAGGAATGGGAATTCCACATGCAAAACAGCAGACGCCCACCACCAAACCACGCAGATCTGAATTCACAGAAAATGAATCATTTATGAAAACAAATGGGAATGTGGAAATAATCATAGGCAGAGAGGTACAATGGAAGCTGCACTCACAGGTCTCACGCTCTGAATGCAACTGCTTCATGGGGTAAATCTACTATACAAGGGCTATACAACAGGAGGAGAAGAAGAAGTGGAAGAAGCATATCTTATTGTGGATTAGACTGGAAGCTTAGATGATCCTGAGAGCTTGTCGGGACTGCGATGTCATCGCCAGCCAAGATCTTGCTTCCTCTTAACTAACGTGCATCTTGACAAGGCAATCAAATCCCTCCCCAAGTGTAATTAAATGATAAGTTCATATTTGAGGGACAATTGTGAGGCAGCCGGTCGAAGTGTGCTGTCATGGAGTGCTGCTGGCGTGACGAATACCCTTATTAGCAGCCACACTGCACCCTGTCAAGAACAGGGCTGACCGGGAGTGTGTGTGTGTGTGTGTGTGTGTGTGTTCGAGAAAGAGAGAAAGGTAGCGTAAGTCCGCTATTGTGCTTTAACCTGCACCTTCTCTATCACACAAGATCAGAATATGCACACAAATACACATCGCATTGTCACAGAGTAGACACACACAAGCAGAAACATACACTCTTGACACAGCCGCCAGTGATCTTGTAAGATATACCCACAAAGGGCAGATGGAGGTAAAGGGGACACGCACTCCAGCGTGTCAGCACAACATGCATCTCCCTGTAAATCAATGAAAGATGATGTGAGCTCTGCGTCCCAGCTGTTTGATATGCAAACGGCTTTTCTATGCAAATTTGCCTTGACAGCTTTAGACACACAGAGCAGGAGAGGGGCTTTAAGGCCCAGGTGTACTGAGGGTAGGAGGGTAAAAAAAATAAATAAAAAATAAAAATCGCCATCAGGATGACAAACAGATGATTTAGAGAAGAGGTTTGTTTAAGCAGCTCTGCACCTTGATGTTTGCACTCCCGCTTCCTCCCCTCCACCCACCCCCCACCAGTTCCATGCACTCTAATGTTGGGATCATCTCTCAAAATGGCAAAAAGGTGCTTGGCAGACACAATGCGCCTACAGCTATTATGAAAGGGTAAGCAAACATTACACTAGTCACAAAATGTGTTCATCAGAAAAAAAAAAAAAAAAAAAGGCGCACCAAACAGAGACTTGTGTTCTGTTTTCTCTGTCGGTGTCTGTGTGTAAGATATATCCCCTCCCTTCCCTTTCATGGGGTGGATATTGAAGTGTGTGCTCACTTTAATCCTGTGTGTGAGGCTCGGTGTAGTGCAGGCCCGCTCTCAGCGTGACTCCCATTGTGGCGTTCGTTCATTGTGTCTGTGGAATAAAGCTGCCTCTGTTGTCTAGCCAGCTTCCTGCTTCAAACACTGCCTGGCTGCTCTGCGGAGATCTCCCTCCTCCCATCCTGTCTATTTCTCCATCTTTGTCTCTCTCTCTCTCTCTCTCTCTCTGTCATTCACCCTCTCATCTCGATTGTTTGTCCTTTCGGTCTGTCTCATTCCCTCTTACTTGATTCTGCAACTGCCCCTCCTTTCTTCCTGTCTCAAACCCTTTGAGCTCAAGATGTACACTGAGAGGCAGGATGGGATGTTTTTTTCTTTCTTTTGTTTTTTGTTTGATTTCTTTTAACAAGAGGAGTGGTATATGGGTGAAGGGATAAAATGACACCAGCTGCCAAAGGAAACCAAAAGACTAAAGAGGGGGGAAATGAATTGGCACGTACATCACACAAGCATGAGTCAATTTTCATGATTGCTTTTCAATGCCTGAGTCATTTGTGTCCTGCCACTCCAGCCAATACACAACCTCTGATGTTCAGTTGGGGAATAGCTGAGACAAAACGCAAAGAGAGCGTGCGACGCACACCCACCCCTATACAAACTTGGAAAAAGTGGCAAACTCTTCCACAGGTGATACTTTACTCTCTGCCCTTCTTGCAGCACACCGAGAGGCATAGCAGTAAAGAAATGGGTTCCACTTCAGATTTCAGGTTAATAAATCATAGAGAGGAGAAGCTTGTTAAATTGAACTTTATATAACTCCTGTGTAAAGGTCAGCGCTCTCTTTTTTGGAGGTAATTTAAAGATTAGAGGAGTCAGTGTTTCCATCACGCTAACTCACATACACACGCATTTGAGTGGGCATATATGCACGTACATCTATGGACACACACACACGTGTCATTTACATTAGACAGGAGGCCTTAGGTGAGATGGGCCCAAGGTGAGACTTTTTAATCATTTCTTTAACTGTGCAAACTAATCTAGGCGCCATTTGCACATACCTGAGCAAAGTCCAACTCTAATTCCCAAAGCAGCTAATGATAGAATTTCCATTCTTTCCTTTGAATTGAAGCCTTGTTTGACAGATTAGAATGTCATTAAAAGCCGCCCATGCTGAGAAGCACCAGATGTTGTCATTGATTGGTGTGAGGACCTGGTGAAAACGTCAGTAGCTAATATCAGGAGCGAAACTTGGTGGAAACTATGACTTAATCAAAGGTCTCTGATGTTGGTGCACCAACTACGACCCTGAACGATCCCGTGATGGCATTCTGTGGTTCTCACAGACTTGTTTTTGCATCAACTGGTCTGCTCTTGGGCTGGATTTTGTCAGGAGGCAAGTACTGGACAAACTGGCATTGGGTTAAAAAAATCTTTACTGCATACAGTGGAATCATTTATTTACAATAATTTGGCAATATTTTTAAACCCAATGGTGAATTCCAGACTTTAGACTGTTCCCACACTCCTGTAGTAAAGAGAACACCAGACCCTACACACCATTTTTTTTTTTTTTGAGATGTGTGTCCATGCCACCTTTATATGTACTTGAATCATAAGTTTTTTGTTGAACTGGTTTGACATATAGTCTGTCATATATGATAAAAGATATATATTAATATATATATTATATATATATATATATATATATATATCACACAGGTAACTAAGGAATTACAGATGCATTGTGCAAGATAAGATCAAATAAACATGAAAAGAGCCAACAAACCACACTTTTCTGACTGGGAATTATTATAAAATATGTAATAAAACATAAAGTACCTGCCTGTTTTTTGTTTTTTTATTTGTCTTTACTATAGCCTGAAAAGGTTAATAAAAATAGAATTGAATTTACTACACGGGGTATTCCATTTAAGGGTTATGTTTCTTTATAGATTGCAGGCAAAGAAGCACTACATTCTTGTGATCATTTTAAAGTCCCATTATCATTGTGATTCATCCCTCTGATTGATTTATTTAGATGTCTCCTCCATGAATTTCTCAAAAAAAGGTTTAAAACTTGAAATTTGTGCTGATAACATAAACCTAAATCATCATCTGTAACATCCGTAAAATGTTTTGTGTTTCAGTATTCAATACCATGGTAGATAAAAGAAGATTAAAAGAAAAGCAGCCTCTCATTTAGAAGTTCTACTTGGAAAAAATACAATGTCATTGTAATCAAGTGATAATTTTGTGTTTAGGCTCCTTTGGTCATTTGAAGTAGTTTAATGAGTTTATATGCTACACTGTCTTTACTTGAATGTCCATCAAGGTTTGAAACTAGCATTGTCTATGTACATGTGTACAATGCATCAGACACTGGGTATCATTACCATGAAGAGAAAAACTAGAGATTATAGATTTTATGGTTTACATTTCTTTTAATACACATGATGATCAGCATAAGTTCAATCAGGAACACTAGCTTTGTCTTCACTCATTGACAACTACCTCCATTCCTGATTCTCTAGTCAGCTGACTGTGGAAGTTTCAAGTTAACCATTTCGATTTTGACACAAATGCAATAAGCCTCCATGTAATTTCCATCAAACTTTATATCTTACTTCTCTCTCCTCTGCTGATGTCAGTTGTCAGTCAGTTTGTAACAGCTGCGATCCTCCTCCACCCTGTTCCCCCCTGGTCTTTACATCCAGGGTCAAGGTCAAGCTCATCTGAAGTCCGCTCCTCATCCCATCCAGATCTCCACCATTGTCTTCTCTTCTTCACTTCCGCCATTGTCTAGACCCAAGGTGGGTTGTCTTTACCAAGCATGGCCTTAACATCTTCCCCTCAGATATGATGACGTCACAGTCACGTCTGATCTCTCACTGGGCATATTATTAAATAAAATCTAACAGGTACTGAGATATGAAAATGTTAAAGCTATGTCTTGAATGTCTATACAAAGGTCAAAAAGAAATATCAACTTTTTTTTTTAGTTGCTGATTCTTATTTTTACTTAAGTTTTTAAAGTCACTTATTTTTTATCCACCCACTGATGATTTGAAGAATCTTCTTGCAATAGATATTGTTTCTGAAGTTTTTGGATTTGGCACTGAAGCAACACTGTATGGCTTTTACTTGCTAGCATACCCATTTAATCATAAAAGGCCTGTGAAATCAGATTTGGAGTTTTAGTGTTGTCTGTCTAATGCATCACCGATATGCCACGATCTGCCCCCGCAATGACAATGAAGTCATTTTGTAGGTATTCTCAGTGGTGTATCAGACTTTGTCATTTCCTGGAAAACTATTTATGGAGTGTTACTGTATCACGCTATAACACTCCAGCTCTCGGTTTAAGCATCTACATTGGAGCAACTCATAAGTATGGTTGAAGATATTGCATGCTTTTTGTTTTTTGTAGTCTCAGATGAATATATGACTCAAACCGTATCTTTATAACAGGGAAATGTTTTTGAGATAAACTAATGTAAAGCTGGAGTAATGAACTTTCAATTTTCAATTCTGATCTAAAATAAAGGAGAGACAGAATACCTTAGATGACTTGTGGCAGGTTGCTAACGTTATCCCCATTCAAGGGAAATATTCAAGGTTAAATGTACAGTGGTAGCACTTAAAATGTCTATGTGGCAGACAACCCTGTCTAACTACTGCAATCACTCCTTTTAAATATCGACATGGCTGGTTGCACAGCTGTTGTTGCTAACTTGTAATTATGCTGATTTTGTCAGACAATTTGGGATTACAGCGCAATGATTTGCAGCAGTGCAGCAAAGTATCTGTGGAGAGAGTGATTCTGAGATGCCAGAGTTTTTAGTTTCATGGAGATGTGTTTCACTTCACCCCAGTATAGTGTATGTAGTATATAACAATGGCATGTAAATGCCCATACAAAATGATTTATTGGCAAATTATACGACTTGTTTATTTTCCATATTCTACATACCACTCACCACAGTTGTAGTTTTCATTATGTTTGGTAATGTTTGTCTGGATTTTTTTTCTAAATATCTAGACATCCCTCACATCTGCCAGCAGCTGTTTGGTGTGGCACATAATGACGATGCTGCATGGCAGAGGAAAGCTGCATCTTCACTTTGAAAGTACAAGAGATATAAGCACTGGACAAAGGTAACACCTACTGGTCGACACACAGACTACTGAAGTGAATACCCATGTGCTGATGCAGACTCATTTAGATTTTTAAAGTAAAAGTATGGAATGTTCATGTTCATCTGCAGTGTGACTTAGTATAGTAGATGAGTATCAAATGGACATACATATTATCTTCATGGAAGGGAAATAGTTTTCAATTAAAATGTACAGCTTAGCTTTATTTATATATAACTTCTCTCTCTCTCTCTCTCTCTTTCTCCACCAGTTAATTGACAGTTTGGTTAAATTGTTCATTAACACATTCTGTGCTACCAAAGTCAGTTGTTCCAATCAGTTTGATACTAGTGAAAGAGTGGTCTCAGCCCACTTGCTCCCTGTTTGCAGTGTGAACATGCGTTATCCATGGACCGATATGACTACCTTTGTGATTATGGTATATAACCTGATGCATGTTTGGAAGAGAAACTGTCAGGTGACCAGCAGTGCACAAAATGGGTTGCACTGACATCTGATTTATTTAAAGTCCACTGTTATGTGGTGAAAGTCACCGACTAGTTGCAGAAGATGTCACACATAAAAAATAAAAAAAACCCAGTAGAAAGTAATGCTTTGCAATGATGAAATCTATATTTTGGACCTGAATACATGCACAAAGAGCAGAAAGCTCAGGTGCTACATACTATGCTGTATGTATAGCCTATATAAAACAGGCTCAGCAACTCAGTACCATCAGTATATATTGATGTATTCATTTCATACATATTTTCATTTCATTCATTCTTCTTCTGTAACCGCTTGTTCTCTGAAGGGTTGCAGGGGAGCAGGAGCCTATCCCAGATGTCATCGGGTGAGAGGCAGGGTACACCCTGGACAGGTCACCAGTCTATCTCAGTCTATGCCCTGCAGGCATGTCTTTTGATGGTGGGAGGAACCTGGAGAGAAACCATGTGGACTATATTGAAATATGATATATGTACATACACATTCTCAGGCATAATTGCATGAGCCCTAATGGCACCATACACGAGTTTTGTATGCAGCTTGTGTGGGAAGATCTCAGGCTGGTGTCGTCAATCTGTCATTGTATTGTATGTTAACCAAGTGTCTAATGCCACAGTGAGGAAAGATGTCTACTTTGTACAGAGACTAACATCTAAATAATGGTTTGGAATTCCACTCAATCTACCTTTGCAATACTGGTCGATGGTGAATTACTGCCCCGGATGCAAGATCATACTGAATGTGTTGTTCATATAGAAAACACTGGTATATGACATAGCAATAAATGCCAGTGTCCAAATTTGCCAATGATGCTTTATTTTCCACACGATTTCCTGAAATCTAATTTTCCTTAACAAATATGATCAATCACAAAACAGTCTGAAAGCAGGTATATAGAGGATGTCAGAACACTGTCTCGATTGCATGAACCTAACCAAGGGTAAATGCAACAGTGTAACAACACTTGTATCAATTAATCCCATGAATCAGAACAAAATACAGTTTTCAAGCAGTTTTCACCCTAAGAGAGTTGTGAAAACTTGGTTTTGGACTAAATGTGTTTTTTGACTAAAGTGGCCTTAAAATTGTGAATGCTTCTGATGTTGTAGCCAGCGAGGTTATTATGTGACTGAGTCCCTGATGGTTAGGTGGTTACTAGATGAGTAGAATGAAAGCCAGGAAGTAGAGAAAAAGACAGAGTTTGAGCTCAGATGTCCATCAGAGTAATACTTTAAAAAAGCACCTCCCTCCTCCTCTTCCCTTCTCTTCTTCCGCCTCTCGGAGGGGCCTGTCACATGCACTTTGCACTGATGGCTGACGGATCCGGCCAAGACACTCGTCTCAGGGCACTCCTCTATATATCGTTAATTTAATGCATGATGACGTGGCCAATTACAGCAGGCCAGTACGCTCAAATAGCATGTCAAAACCTGTGTATCAATCTATTAGGTCCCGTCTCCTTGCACATTACAAGGTACCTTAAAACCCATTCCTCGCACTGGAGAAAAGTGCTGACCTCATGGGATAGAGGCCTCTGATCCTCTCTCTGGTGTTTTAAAGTCCATGAAAACACAACAGGACTTAAATTGGAATGAAAGGGAGATCAGGAGTAGGAATAAAATTATATGATTGTATATCTGCATGGATATGCATGCATATATCCTAAGAGCAGTATTGCTGTCACAGGAAAAGTAATTTACCTAAGCGTGTAAGTGTAAGCTCCCTAAGCTAGCATGGTCGTGGTAATAGGAAGTGGATGGTTGGTGCACAGCAATGATGGGCTGAGCTGTGTTGCCTCCTTTAAAACTCTATCTCCATCTTTCTCCATCACTCTCTCCTGCCTTGGCTTTCTCCCTCCTTCCCAGTGAGAGTTCCTTGCTGACAGGGGGAGCTGTGAAGTTTGACTGGTTCTGCTCATGCTTTGATGCTGTCACTTCCCATCCACTCACAGAGTTCAAGGCCATCAAGCTCTTTCAAATGAGCAGAGACTGGCACAGGGAGATGTACTGAGTGGGGAGGCCAGGGGCATCTTGTCCATCCTGTGGCCAACGCAACACTTTCTCAGCTAAAGGATGATCGCTTTCTGCAGCCACCCTTGTTTTGTGTGTGTGATAAGTTGCAAATAATTTTCAGACTGATTATAGTTCACAGTAGAAATGATCTAAGAACTGTTTTTTAGCTCAAGTGAAGTCTGCTAAATGAAACACTAAAGTTTACAACATCTAAACATCCGTTAATAGCAATGATAATGATCGTAATGCAACTTCAAAATTGGGGCTACTGCCTTTTTTGATTTGCACTTTGTTTTTTTCATAATGGCAAGCAGATAAATGCAAGTCATCTCACCTAACTTTGCATCCGTTTGCTGCTCTGCTGATGTCTGCTCCAGAGCTGAGTCGTGGTGAAATTTGCTGAACTACTTTTGAACTAGACTTCGCTAGGACCTCCTCGACTGCTCAGTCTGTGTGACTTTTCTACTGACAGCACTGTCTGCAGCCAAGAAGGAAAGACAGTCCACGGTGTACCAGGATATTTGAACTATGACCAAACTACCAGGATGTTTGAAATATGAAGGGAACTTGAGATGTAGCCTGTACAGGAATTTAATGTGAGAAGGCTGCTCAGTAAATTTACATTTACTGAGTGAGGACCATGGGCTGTTTACTTATAATTGTTTGCAAGGGGCAAGGAAAAAAATATCAAAACACGTACATAAGTGAGTTCATGTTAAATAAGTTTTAACAGGATTTGAATACCATAGTTTGTTCATTTGTTTTGTTGCAGGCTGATGCACAGTGTTTACAGTTTGGTGTTGCCCATTAATGGAAAATTAGCTTTAGCAGTCATCATTGTTCTTCAACACATGTCCCTTTTAAATAAACAAACAGATATAATACTCTGTGTAAAATTCTAACTAGTGTATTAACTGATTTCTCTTTTGGAAATCAATCAAACTCAAACTTTGGAAGAAACCAAAAGAGGACCTGAAGAAAAAACTCAGTTTTAACTGGGAATGTAGTACTGGTACCACATAGGATGACAGAACAATCTGTCAGAAAATGAGGTAAAAAGCTGCAGATATACAGTACTGCTGGAGCATGGTGAGGGGATGAGGAGTCCCAAGTGTGCAAACAGGCTGGCTGCATGAGTGAGCCAAGCCCAGACTATCATAGGGCGTTTATTGATATCAAATACCCAGACTTTGGACTTGTGTGCTTGGTAGCACGGACTTGACAAGTTTTAATTTGGAGGAGAGAATGACAGTTCAGTCAGCCTGGAACTGGAACAGCAGCTTAGATGATAATGCCTACAAAATGCTAATGCAAGTTCTTACAAGTTATCTCCCAATGTATCCTCAATAATGGGCAGTCAAAAACACAGTTTGGACTATACTTCAGATGCGTACTTGGAATTGGAACTTGGGCAGCAAGTAATGGCATTTCTTAAGAACACAAGTACAGTAACACAAACATACAGTACATAAACACAGTGAGAGGACAAACACTGGATCAACAAGAAACAAAGGAAGGCAGAAGAAACACTGGCCCAATGCTCGGCCTCACTGTTCCCATTAGGAATGGTAATTTTTTGTAAATCAGATTTAATATTTCTGTCCAATTTTGGACAACCCTGGTTTGTGGTTCGGGCCTAGTTTTATTTGAGCAATGGGACAGTGGCCAGCTTTCTCCAATAAACAGCAACGACTATCAGAAAGGCCTTAGCAAAAAACATTAAGAGAATGCACTCTGAATTAAAGAATCACACTTTTTAATGCTATTGAAAGCATTAAACATTGTGTCCAGGTGGAGATAAGATAAGATAAGATAAGATAAGTTTATTAATCCCACGTATGGGAAATTTCCTTGTCACAGTAGCATGGAGTTTGGCTAAAAGATATATATATATACAGAAAAACAGTGACAACTTAGACAGGGAAAAAGTTACCTAAAAAAATTAAAAATAAAGAATTAATACAGTCTTGCTGTAAATAAACTTGTTTAGCTGACAATCGCAATGTGGGGGGAGGAATCCTTCCCCCCAATATTAGGTACATGGGAAAGAATGTATGTGAGTTTGAGAGTGTTTTGTGTGACTCTTCTGGACTCTGAAGTGTTATGTAAAATAACCAATAGGGTGTGGGATACTGTGTTCTGCCTTTTTTCTGCACTACACAGCTGACAGAAACTGTGATAAGAAGTGAAGGTGCGCATTTGTACAAGTGTACTTATTTGAGGTTAGGTGTGTGGTTGAATGAACTTTAAGCACAGTCAGTGACAATTTCATATGTGATACTTGATGTGTCTGCGACTTTTGAGAAATCCAGAATGTTCATGTGTGCGTGTCCCTGTGTATGAGGAACAGTGACAGGCACTGATCTCTGGGGTGACGGGGCTAATCTCCCCAGTTACTGTCCCGCTCTCCTCGTCCTGTCGTGCTCCAAGTGGCTTTCTGATCAGCTCGCATTAAAGCTAAACACTTTGACTGATTTGGAAGAAAATCAAAATCAATTTGCACCAGGGCCCTCTATTCAGAGCCATCCCCCCCGGCCCTCGAGCTTGTCACATCCCCTTGGTGTGGAATTGACGTTTTGACACGCAGTTAGATTAAAAAAAAAGACAGAGAGAGAGGGAGAGGGAGAGAGAGAATGAGAATGAGAGAAAGAGAAAAAGAATGAATTTTAGTTTTCCTCTGACCATTTCCATAATTTCCCAGATCAAGGCTGGGACTTGTCAGTACTGAACAGGTTCAGTCATGGAATGTCAGTCAGCACTGCCTGGCTCTGAGCTACCTGGTAGCTTAGCGACCCTCTATCTAACTGTTAGCATAAGGTTGCGTTCAGCTAGGTCCCCTGATACTGTGAGGAAAGGACTCACGAGCTGATGAACAAATTAAATTGGCGGTTGATGGACGAGGGGACCAAAAGACAGCTTGGGGACAAGCTGACTGACAGGCCTGATTGAAAGCAGGGCCATAGAGGAGTACCAGGCTGACATACAGATAGAGTGTGACAAGTTAAAGCTGGT
This sequence comes from Planiliza haematocheilus, assembly GCA_005024645.1. Taxonomy (NCBI): domain Eukaryota; kingdom Metazoa; phylum Chordata; class Actinopteri; order Mugiliformes; family Mugilidae; genus Planiliza; species Planiliza haematocheilus. The sequence goes on along the minus strand of SRSE01001340.1, from coordinate 912,996 downwards.
GTGTGACACCTAACACCATCAGACATTAGTCGACAGCGACACGACAATTGTGGCATTTGACGGACAGAAGGTTGTCACAGCGAGTAAAAGTAGTGAAGGCTGATTGGCACAGGGAGTCCTATCTGAGAGTTTTTTTCCCAGTTTTAACATTTGTGTGTGTGTGTGTGCAATAGGAGCAGCAGTGTGGATCAGGGAGGGAGGAGGGCATTAAAGTGACAAAGGTAGGGAAAGACAGGAACACAGGAGAAAGGGAGATCAGGTAGGACTGAGGTAAGGACCCTTATCGCACACTCACACAGAGCATGTGGTCCATTTGTAGTGATGCTCATGGTGATAATTTCAGCTGCCTTCATCATACATCTGTACGTCTGCCTTGACAGTTTTGGAAGCAGAGCATCACATTAGCTCCTTCACTCCTCCAACAACTTCTAAACAACTGACAATCTTTCTTCTGGGGATCTCAAGCAAAACAGAGCCGAGCACAGACAGGAATTAAGGAAGATGAAACATGCCTGTGTTTGATGTGCGCCTTCATCGCAGTTATTAAATTTCACTGCACCTAGGAATGCATGATTGAGATTTGCTTCATAATCTCAATATTTTTTCAGCGTAATCTCGTGCCCTTGTATTGGACAGAAATACCGTTGTGATGCATTTGTAAAACAAGCTGTTTTATGTGTTTGTGCATAAACACATGGATCAACTTGACTTGATTTTCAGGCATCATCGGTTCTTGATAACTGCAGGGTTCCAGACCACCCCCATTTAATTAGCTTGATTATATTGTTAGTTTTTTTTTCCTTTTTTTACTTGCCGACATAACCATAGCTGCTCTTTTAATTAGAATTAATTGCGCTCTAAGTGGAGGTCTTTCAGTGAACATTAATATAAACTGTTAACTAATTAATCATCCTGTTGCTGACTCTTTCCCTGTTTGTTAAGCTCATCCTGACCTCATTGAGTCTTAGGTTTCTGCAAATGATGTGAAAATGTTCAAAACTAAGCAATCAACACAAAACCATGTACCATTCAATATACTGTATCCTACTGCTATTCATTAGGATCACTCTTGACCTCTCAACTAATCTGATATCATGGCCATTGTGTAAGCGAGTGAATCAGGCATGTCACGGTTGCTGACATTGAAGGCAAGTCACGCTCGCTAATGGGCGACGACTCTGACGTCCAGTGTCATCATGTGGTTCGACCCAGCGATGTCACAGAGCTGACAGGCCTATTAGCCCGAGTGGGGACTGTTGACACAGATAGCCCCTGACAGTGGAAGATATAGAAGCCGCTAGGGTCTGTTGGCACAAAAAGCCCCTGATAGGAACAGAATGGTAGGGGGGAAATATTTGTAAGAGAAGCAATATACTGTAAGTTTGTTGTCAGCTGTCTGCTGAATTCTGACACACACGTTTTGATCACATAGTTCATGAAAACTCCTGGGGGTTTGTTTAATGTGAATATGGCAATAGATGAAGTGTTTTGACACTAATAGCAAGTTCACACAGTAGGATTTAGAGGGTAATACAACTCTTGTAGGTATGAAGCATAGACTATAGATGACCGAACAGCGAATCTTTGGTTTTCACCAAGTGACACCAAAGCAAGTTCAGCTCCCCCTGGTGACTAGCTGCAATATAGGTCATAAGCTCCACCCCCTCCATGTTAGTGGATGGGACTTGGGCCAAACTAAAATACCTGTCAAATATTATTTTATTTTTTTCCGAAGATGGTCTCTGTCATTTTAGGTAGTTAATATAATGCTGGTGCATGTTTAAATGTCCATATTTCTGTCTGTCAAGTTTTGTTTTAGGTATATTTTTGTTGTATTTGACACTAGAGGCAGGATGTGACATCATGATGATGCAAAAGCAGTCTGGTGAGAATAAAAAAAAACTAACGGAATAAATAATAATGATTAAGTACAGTGTATAATCCAACAATTCTTTGTAACTGGTGGAGGCAGAGCAAAGCGCAGTATTAATCATATGAAAACACTAGTGTGTCAGCTCCACGTGCCTCCTCTCTCGGAAAACAGTGTCAGTTTGGCCAGTGCAAGGAAGCGGGGACACATTGTCCATATTTATATACAATCTATTGTTAGGGACAAGGACAAGCGGTTACACAAGATGTAAAACACATTTTCACTTTGGTCCTTATATTTTTTTCCCCTCTTTTATGTAACACTTTTCAGTTGTACATCTGTTATGTATTTCTATCTGGCATGTGACATTCTGAGATCAGATCAAATTCTAGACGTAACCTTTTAATTATATGGATGAGTCATGAATATGCATTTACATTTTTTTTATTAACTTTGCTGATTTACCATGAACAAAAATACAGAAGTATTGTTGACCACCAAAGATAATATTACACTGTCAACAATAAAAGAACTATCTGACATATCTGCCAATGAAGTCCCAGCGACTAACTCCTTGCAAGAGTGCTTTCACTGTATTCTACTGCATCAGTTAACCATCTAAACACAGCTATACCAGATGTATGCACTACATTCTTCACTAGATATTAACAGTACTGCAAAAGTGATAACTGTATAAGTAATAACAGTAATGCAGCTAGACACTGACGGTTACCAATTATTCTTTTATTAAAGCTTGTTTGATTTGATTGTTTTTCTGAATGAATACAACACTATTTGAGCATTTCCATTGAGTTCTTTTTTGACCACCGTTACAACCGTTCCTGTCCTTTTATGGACTTTATGATATGAATATTGTCACATATTGCAAGGGGCTACAGGATATAAGGGATCATAACTCAAGTATATGAGGAAGAGAGACCTTTGAGACAATAATGTATGAGCTGTTCAGTCTAGGAAAGAGATGGAAAGAAAAGAAAAAAAAAAGGCTATGTTCCCTTTCAGGTATGTTAGATGTCTAGGATAAAGATATGACATATGCATAATGCACAAGGGGAATCTCAGTCAAAGTCCCTTAACATAAACAGTATGATTCTTCCTAGCTAGTCCAGGAAGGCACTGGAGTTAGAACACATGCACGCACACACACACACAAAACAGGCACAAAGATGATGACGGTTCATTTGGGTTCAAGTGTTGCACTGCAAGTGATTATTGAAAACAACCAGAACCTAATAAGAGCTGCAGCCAAATGATACACAACATCACGGTAGCTCATCGAAACTTTTCAATGTGGAGTTATTCAACTAGAAAGTGGTTTATTTTTTTATGGGCTCAGAATTCTGAGTAATTTTGAGGACTGTCTTTTCAGGCAGAAGCAGACAAAAGCAGGCTTTTCATTTCCAGTCAGCAACTACTCTGGGAATTGGTTGAATTAATTGCATTTTTAATGTTTCAAGCACATAATGGCTCATATTGTCCTGGAATATTGAGCCTGCAGACTTACGCTTGTCAGCAACAAGGAACTTTTCTGACTCTGTTTTGTCATTTGGCCTCTTGTCTGCACTAGGAATGGAAGATTTTTGTGTAGCAGCAACAACTTGAATTGTTATGTTATATCTGATAAAGTTTATATTGCAATGTACAGTGATACCGCTATAGAGACCTTTCTCCACAGTGAAACACCTGACTGTCATTGAAATGGCTGTATCCCATCTTCTCTGCACCCTTTTTAAACCAAAGGAGCTGCAGTTATCCCATAAAGACAACTTCTGGTCAGGAGTCAAATCGATGTTTCGTAGTTGGGACATGCCAAAATCAAGATAGAGGCTAATCCCAATAGGTGTTTATTGGTGAAATCAGACCACAGGGCTTTGTCTCACACTGCAAACCACATACTGGAAGACCAGCACTTCTATACTATAAAAACGTTTTGAACTTCTCTGTTTTTCCATATATATGTATGGGTGTGTGTGTATCTCATAGTAAAACCATTAAAATGCATTGTTGCAGAATACCTATAACTGTATAACACTGTATTGAATACTCTTTAATTTGATTACATTTTGTGTTTGAATTAAAGGACATAATATTAGCCTCTGATCATTATTATCTCTTTTTAGACTGAAGTTAGTGTGCGTTTTGGGTATTTTTATCCATCATCTTCCATATTTAGCATCTCAGTCAGTGTCTCCGTGTCTACCTCTCTCTCTTTCACACACACGGTTTCTTCTTTCTTCTGTAACCACCCATCGTCAGTTTCTCCCCTCAGTGCTGGGAGCACACAGGCAGACTCCTTCCACTCACCAGGGTGTAATCTCTCTTTGTTTACACTGCCAAGGGGTTATTTGGCTGTCTGTTAGAGTGTGACACAGACAGCGCTACACTGTCAAAGACAGCCTCAGCACACTGCAGACAAGCCGATTCTGTATTCAGTGTATCTAACACGTCAGCCCACACTGACAGTATGTGATGGCCTACAATCACACAATACGCTCTAAAAGGCAGGATCCATCCATATGTCAGACAAAAAATATATATATATTAAAAAATAATAATAATACAATAAAAATAAAACTATAGAAGACTAGCCATTGGCAGTGGTTACACTTGCCTCTTTACCTTGATATTTAGGATTCAGTATTACAGATGGGGCTTTATTAGATTGTAACATTGTGTCACTCATGGGCCTGAAAGCATCTGGTCATGTGATTTGAAATTTGCTAAAACCCATGTCAGCTGCTCCCATGTCTACCATATGTTTGCACAGTGTTATGTCTCTGCTATGTAGTTGGGTTGTAAACATGTAAAATACAGATAATGTTGCCAAACCTTTTTTTAAAAATACGTATTAATTAACTGTTCAGACAACACAGAACTTTTTGTGTTTGGATCTATCAATCCTTCTTATAAACTCTACAAGTCCATTTGCCTTTTTGAACCTTTTTTGGATATACCATGACCTGGATGACTTAGAACCTTCACAGACATATAATATTTGCAGCCACTTAACCACATGGAGTTGGGGTTTGACATGACTTATGGCTATAGGAGTAGTAGTAGCTAGAGTAAAACTAATCCTACATGGATGCATATGTATGGCATACATAACTACATACTGTACATGCAATCATGCTGTTTTTCCAGTGTATTACATTCAGCACCTTTTATTCTGACCTCTTGCCACAGCTTTGTAGGTGTAATTCTTCTTAGTGAGTTATACATAATCTCAAGTCACATAGTCAAGAATAAACAAATATGATCCTTAAAATCTGCAATTTGTGTTTGTGCTTACAAAGATGTGGCAAGTGTTATTTTTCTCCCAGAAGACTCATTGTGAGGAATGAACTCCCAGTTGTGATGCCGCAGAGAGAAAATAGAGTGATGCATCTTATTATACAGACAGACAGTCAACGAACGGAATATGATCAAACAAAAATAGGCATGTAACATAGAGCATGGTTGGGAATCTGTTGTTTGCGGTGTGTGTCCATGCGTGTATTGTGTAACAGGAATCCTGGCAGCTATTAAGGATTCTAGGTACAGTACATGGTGTGTATTTTCATTATTTACACAAAAGTGTGTGCCACTTAATCAGACTGAAATCACTAAGTGTGTGCGTCTTAAGAAGCTCAGACAGATTTCATCCATTACGTCAATTATGAATTAGCACCTCTCTGCCATCTCTCGGCTCTCTCTCCTTTTCTCTCTGCCGACTCCTGTCTTAATTAGCCAAACACAGGACATCAACTCATTCTTCTTGCTGCAGGAGCTCTGCTCACACAAACACGTATGAACAAAGAAGTGCTCAAATTCATGCTAGCACCCACGGCACTTATACACACAGATGCAAATTTGCAGAGGCAAAAATGTTTACAACATGCAGCCTTAGAGACACACACGCACACACATTCACACACACAATAAGAGGAAGACTGAGGTTTTAAATGGAGTGTGGGGACACATAATGAGACAGTCCTTCACATAGTGTCATGGTGTGACAATCTGCTACCAGTCTCCTATCTGGCTAGTTTCAAGTGTAATATGAATCAGGGTCCTGACAGGCCCTTAGCACATAGATCTGTCACTTCTAAATACACAGTCTACTAAAAAGAAAGTGCAGTTGAAACTTGGCTTTCTCAGCTGTATGAAGTGTAATGACTGACAAACGGAACTAAAACCCAGTGCCTGTGCGTAAATAAAGACTTTTGATATTAAAGTTCAAATGATTCCGTGATTTAAAATATTATGTGAAAGGTGTCACTTGCCATGTCCACGGAATTTTTTGTTGGGTTTTGTCTTACAGGTCTCATCAGTTTTGTTATTATTTTGCCCAATAAAGTTGCCTAATTGGGCTGGAACCATACAGAGAAAAAAAATCCTACAACCAATCAGAGCCATTTTCAAATCAAATCAAATCAAACTTTATTTATATGGCACTTTTCCTGCCTTTTAAAAGCAACGCAAAGTGCCTCACAGAGGCTAAAAACAGTAAAAACAGAACAATAAAAATCCAACCCTCCCACCCCTATAAAAACACCGAGATAAGAGATACACACATTAACCCCCCCCCCCCCCCCCCAAACACACACACACACACACACACCCAGACATGTCACACACACACGTCATTCACACCCACAAGAGACATGGTCGGGCACCGAGACCTGGAGCAAGGAGACAGCCACCTTTGGGGGACGACCACACCGAGAGGGCGGGGAGCGCTGCCATATAGACAGCCCCGACCCAGGCAGACAGGAGGCCCCAAACCAAGGTGCAGAGCCCTCCAGCCACCAGGACCAGAGCCGCCCACACGACAGCACCCCCATCGGTTTACCAGCCGCAACTCCCAGTGTGGTCGGCCCCCATGAGGAAACACTGGAGTTAAGAATCGAGGACTAAAACTATAAAATATGGCAAAAATAACCAGTACAGATAAAATGCTTTCCATAAAAAGAAAAGAAAATGATAAAAACTCTGTTAAAAACTACTAAAAACTAGAAATTGCTAAAAACTGTTAAAAATAAAAATCTGATAAAAACTACTAAAAACTAAAAATTGCTAAAAACTGAGGGACTAAAACTAAAAGATACTTAAGACAATCAATTAAAAGCTTGGTTAAAAAGGTGGGTCTTGAGCCTCTTTTTAAAAACATCAACAGTCTCTGCAGCCCTGAGGTTCTCCGGCAGGCTGTTCCACAATCGGGGACCATAATAACTAGTTCTTTACAACTATAAATTTGTTGTAAAGAAATTTAATTCCACAACACTCAGATGATGTGAATGACTAGGGCGGTGTTATTCTTCTGTCCATCACTGCACAAAGCTGCTCAAACAATGTGATTGGACCAAAGTAAATCTTTGCCTATGCATAATCTGTTCCCAACGAAGTGACCCCAGATCAACTTTATCCAACAAAAAAAAATTGTGGCCAGAGGCAAGTCAGACTGGTTTCCAGGTTAGAAAAACATAACAGAAGAATTTAAAACAATCAGGTAGAGAACTTGATTTGAAACAGCAAGGGAACACACGCAAGCACATCTGGGAATTAACATACAAACTGACAAATAAATGAGAGAACAACATGACTATATTCACTAGGAACTAACAGGGAAACGAGACACAGATTAAACTAGGGACTAAGAAGGAGAAGTTCATAAGTAGAGAAAAGAAGGCCAACAGTGGGTGCACTGACAAAATGCATTGAGATGGGCAATGCTGAAAGCTCTTCTGAAGGGAAGAAGCAATGCTGTTTGTACATCTGTTCCAAGAAAAGCTCTTGGTTCTGCAAGGTTCTGCAATTTCTGGAGGCCTCTAGAAAAAAATTCCTTACATGCTTTCCTAGCCTGGGGGTCTTACTTCTTTGGGCTGATGTATGAACAGCGTGTGTAACCTGTATTTTAGGACTTTTACCGCAGCCTGAGGATTCACTTCTAATGTCTGGACAGTGAAAAACTGTGTTAACAGCATTTGATATTCCTGACTGGTCCTGCATGTATGCATGCAACGGTGTTCCCCAGCCAATGGGTCAAAGCTGCCAGAGAGGCTTTATTACTAGCCCATCAATGGTGCAACATGTCCTATTTTACAGCTGACCTTACTGCAGGTGCAGCACCAGCCTAAGGTCACAAAGCTTGGGCCCACTTTTATTTCACCACCCAGTTCCTTTTCCTTTCCTATTCACAGAATGCTAAGTACAGGACAGGAAGTAATTTCCTCTTAGGCTTGAGTGCTTTTTATATTATACAGGCAGAGGGGCCTCGTCTTCCAAGGGTCCTGGTCAGAGGTTCCTGGTGGACAGGAACCAGAGGGGTGGAAAGAAAACCAGTGGCTCCTGTATCTAGCAATACCAGGGAAAATATTCTATCATCATTCACCACCATATACAGTGCACCAGCCTGTCCATAGGTCTCTTGGAATGCTGTCTTACTAAACTAGCTTTTTGTTCTTGCTCGACCTCCCCTCCACATAAAGTATAAATATGGGTTTTCAGTACGGAGGCAGTAGTTTTAAGGCAGCAGTTTACAGAAGTGAATATTGCAACAGAAATCAGTCCCTGTTCATGTATCTAGAGTATCTATTCATAACCAGATACTTACTATTGCTATATGCTACTTATAACTTTCTGTGTTCTGATTAACAAATGGTCAAGCTATCACATACACCAAGCTAACCAAATTGTGTAAGAAGACCAAAGCCAATTGGATGTTTCATAGTGCCATTACCCATTGGTTTGTGGACTGCTGTGTTGAGGCCCTGAGATTGGTATTTTAGTGAGTGCCTCTAGCATTCTTCTTAACAGTCAGACTTCTTTTTTTGGAGCCCACCACTGGCCATTTGAAAGAATGCAGTTTGAAGGGATTTTGGCATGAGCTTCACTTTTACCTAACCCAGACACAGAGACTACGTCCACTCCTTTTATACAGTCTGTATGTGTGTTGCATAGCATTCAGTCTGACAGGCAGTAAGGCTACCGAGCAGTGCCCCCTGCACACTGGGCTAAGTGAGTTAGCATGGGGCTGCTGGCTCTGTAATAAAGCGTTTAATGGACACACAGCTTCTCCCTGCCTTCCCGGGGCAAACACTAAATCCCTCTTTACTGTCGCTTGCCCAGATGTTAGTGAGTTATCCATCTCTCCTATCACCCCAGAGGCTGGTGCATTTATCTCCTGGCTGAAATACACTTAAAAAGTTGTTTTGAGTCAGGCGTGTTTCCTAACTACACACGTGAGGTCAAGATCTCAGGTGCATTATGCTCATTCACGTACCACCAGTGCTTTAGCTCCTATACTTTCAATGACTGATGATGAAGTGTTTATCTCGGAACATTACAGGACTCTGTATACGAAAATATGATCAGTACAGCTTTGAGTGTCATTTGACCTCTCATTTACCTTTTACAAAAGGACACTTCTCTCTAACAAGTCCTAGAAATAAAAAGCTGTCTTCTGAAAGCATTGTACACTCTAATGGTGTTCCATCATTGTCCTTTATTCCTCAGTTTTCTCTCTATTATTAATTTTTGCTCATTCTAACTTTATGGGATAACTGGCTCTCCCAACGCACACAAGTTACCTTCAGATGCATCGTTGGTACTTCTGCACGGACTCATTTCATTTCAAAAATCCACAAGAACACGAGGAATCAGATTGATAATGGCCCATTGTAAGGTTTTCTGCCTTTAAAGGGTGTCACTCCACACAAACAGCTCCCTTTTGAGATTTTTACAATCCCAGAAGTGGAAATTTTTTATTAAGGTCAGGATATTTCCACTTATGGGTAATTTTCATGTACTCGACTGCCCGTGTCATAACCACATGTTCCATTTGAAGGCAGCAGTTGTCTTTGTACCCTTGTATAATTTGCTTGTATAACTTGCTTGTGTTTCTGACAGTTACCGAATCCTGGATTCAGTTTTTGCCTGCTCCCTTTGCTTTGTCTGCCTGCCTGGTTTGTGGAAACTTGGAAACTGGAATTCATTTTAATTCTCACTGTTTTGCGTCGTGACTCCTTGTCCTGAAGTCTGAGTCATAATAGTGTGTATGATCTTTTCCAATGGTAAGAACAGAAACAACCTCCCCTCTCCTGTTTTACTGTATAGTTTGATTTCAGTGTGACTACTGGATTGACACAATGAGGCTGCAAAGGGAAAGAGCTGTGGCAAAAAAAGGTAGGGTCCTCTAATTTTGGAAAACATACTCCATAAACCATTCAACCCTTAAAAATAGGGTTCAGTCTTAACAACCACTTAAGCAATGTTCAAACAGAAACCAATATCCTACGTATACTTCATCAGACCTCAGGCGTCAAGATTTGGCACCAGTGGATTTAATCCTCTACAGGTCACTCACTGAAATACTTGGGAATTCTAAATTTCAATCATAGAGTGTTATTGTAGGGGATAAGAAGACATTTATATGTTTTTTTTTGTAATTAATTCATTAATTCATTCATTCATCTTCTATACCCGCTTATTCCTGTTAAGGGTCGCGGGGGTCTGCTGGAGGCTATCCCAGCTGTCATCAGGCGAGAGGACACCCTGGACAGGTCGCCAGTCCCTCGCAGGTCATTTTTCAAGTAAACAAAGGTAAACATGTATTTAAACCTTTAGAACATTAGTGCTGATTCAGGCACTTGTCAGCATACACATTACCATAATAGGTAACACTAGGCCACAAACAATAAAGCAGTTATCCTCAGTGTCCATGCAGAGGAGGACCTTGCAGACGACATTTCACCCTGATTTGACCTGATAATGCTGCCCTGACCTTTGCTGATTGGCTGCATGAAAACCTATGCTTCTAAACCTCACTCTGTGACACAGGGACACATTTGAAAACGTGTGCTGAATTGACCAAATATGGTTCTTCACCCTATAAAGGGTTAACGTGAATCAGAACTACCCACATAATTTCTCTGTACCTTTTAAAGTACAGAGTGTGCTAACCAAATGCATTCACAATTGTAATCTAGTGACTGTTAGGCCCAAAGTCGAAGGCCAGCAGAATATGACATTGGTCTTATTACACGATTATGGTAGTTTGCAGGATGTAACACAGAACTGATGCACAAAGAAGCTATAAATGTGATTATTCACCTACAGGGTTCATTCGATAACAATGTTTGATGTTTTATGGTGGCCTCAGATATGACCAGAAACACATACACACATACAGACTCACACCCAAGCCTCAAGTCCAGATCACAGTAACATAATTTGGGCATACGCACACTCCTCATGTCGATGTATCTGCTAAACCTTTTAGAAAAATTGACTACATAAGGAAACACAATTAAGTTGCTGGGACAGAGCAAAGTGCTACACTGCCAAGTAAGTATGAATTACTCTGATGTGTCCAGACTGGGCCTAATGCACTCAGACTGGACAGACAGGAATAATAATCTGAAGAGTTAAGAAGAATCTGTTCTGGAAAGAGGGAGATCTTGGGTAAAATAAACTAAAAAAAAAAAAAAAAAAAGTGCAAGGGAGCTCTGCTGTATTCACAAATGCTTGGGCCCACTTTTTTTTAGCTAATACATAAGCCTTGAAGTGTTAACCACATGGAAGACAGGATATCAAGGGCACTGTTTTCTTTTTACATCCTTACGCTTCACACATTTTTCTCTTCTTCTAGTGTGTGTGTGTGTGTGCGCGCGTGGAGGGGTTGAGGCCTTTATTCCTTCCCACACCAGCACAAAGTGGTGTCTGGACAGGTCTGATGAGCTAGGCGTCTCCAGTATTAAACATTTAAGCAGGACAAAGAGATAGAGGGAAGGAGACTGGGTGGGAGGGAACGGCAATAACGAGACAGAGTCGGCATTCAGTAAAATGCAGAAGCGACAAATCTGGAAGCGTGACAAAAATGTGTCCAGTCTAATGATGTCAACTGGTGCTCTAACTACCTCACTGTAGTGTGTTTGTTCGGATGTATGTCTGCGTGTAAGTTGTCATTTTCATATTTCACTGTAATCTTTACTTGCTGTCCAAAAATCTGGTGGTCCAAAAGCTACACACCACCGTCATTACACACGCATATTGTACAGTCACACATGCAGACATCTACACTGCTGATATGTCTGTTTTTTCATCCGCATAATTAAACTTTTCAAAGTCTACGATGAAATGTTCGACTTGTATCTGTGCCTTTAAGGCTAACTGAAGTGCTAAGGAGTGGAAGTTGGTGAGGAGGCTCTGGAAAAGGTCACACAGAGTTCAGAGCCTGCCGGGGGATGAGTGATGGCTATGGAGAGGGGGCTCCATTGCTGGGCCTTGTTCTTTTCTGTGCTGCCTGTCGGCCCGCACAGCGGTAGACTGAGCCTTGATGGATTGGCAGCCAGTGAAAGGAAACGTAACCCCCTCCTCCCGCTCCCCTCCTCACCCAACTCCTTCGAAGCCCCATCCGTGCTCCCCGCCCCTCGTGTGTAATGCTTCAGTGGTGCTGAAGTTATGCGTGTGTGTTGTAATGGCACAAACACAAATAAAAAGACTTGTGAAACAAGGACACATAACTCAAACTCCATAATGGTGGTATTCAGTGCTGCACATTTATTGTGTAATGTAATGAGTATTAGGAAATTGGCAAACTGCCCGTCAAAAACAATAAGTCACCAACTCACATTAAGAGTTAACAGTGTGTTAACATTACTTTCTTCTTGTCTGTCTGTAACAAGCTGAAGGTCATTGTAGGAGTGTGCTGTTTACGTCCATATCGAGTTGATAGGAGAGTGTGAGATGGAGAGGATGAAGAGAGAGGAGGCATGCTGCTCAAGAGGGAGGAAAGACGGGAGGCAAGGTGAGGGGTGTTGGTGGGTTAAGTACAGGACATCCCCTGACCTGGGTCAAGCTCAGATGACACCCCAAGAGGCTTGTTTTCGCAAAGGGGTGGGGGTGGTGGTGGGTGGTAGGAATTGTTGTACCTGGATGGATACAAAAGAAGACCAGGCAGCGGGAGGTCCTAAAATAAACATCAAAGCCTGCGGGCCATGTCCCGCTTTTGTTGCCTGGAAATGCCGGGCTCCCCCTCAGGGGCTGATGAGGTGAGAGGGAAAAGGACGATAGGAAGAGGTGGGATGACGGGGAGTGACACATGCTCCTTCTCTAGCCTGCCAAACTTCCTGTGGAATTTCTTTCTCTTTTTTTCTGATAAAATATTTTCAAGCTATTTTTTTTAAACAATATATTCTTTTAATTTCCTTCCATCTTTTTTAAACCGTTAGGGACAGTAGTTTCAACAAACCACAGGATAATTACTTAAATACAGGAACATATTTACAAAATGGTGAAAAGAGCATTAAAAAAATCACCTTATGATATATTTCTAAATTAATAAATGCGTGGTGGTTAGCACTGATGCCTCACAGCAAGAAGGTTCCGGGTTCGAATCCAGGCTGACTGGGGCCTTTCTGTGTGGAGTTCGGATGTTCTCTTTGTGTCTGCGTGGGTTCTCTACGGTACTCCATCTTCCACCGTCCAAAGACATACTGGTTTGGTCCATTGGGGATTCTAATTCGGTGTGTATGTGAGTGTAAATGCTTGTGTGTCTCTCTGTTAGCTCTGTGATAGACTGGAGACCTGTACAGTGTCTGAACTGTTCTCCGACATCACATATATATGATATATCAATTCATTAGATATGTCTGTCAAATCATCCAAAAATTACAATATATATATATATATACATATATAAATGTATTCATCTATGAGATCCACACTTCTTCTGAATGTCAATCACACAGTAAAATATTTGATAATAATAGTAGGACAGATTAGGAATGCACCACCTCCCATGATCACATGTATGAAGAAGCATGTGTAAATGTAAGTGCAATAATTTCCTGCCAACTGGTGTGTTAAAGGGGAAATGAAAGGTACCTGTGTTGGTGCTAAATTCAAATATTAAAAAGTTATTAAAAATCAATGAGTTAAAAAGTATATTTTTCACAGTTTCTACCTAGGTTGCAAGCTAGTGAGTTGCTATTTTGAAGTGACGTCACAGACTACGTCATAGAGTTGGTTGGATCCTTCAGCTGCATAGAGAGTGAAGCATCTTTGATGAAAATGAAATGGAAAGGTTATAATTCCACTTGGTTATGCCTTCGAAGCGATACGGGGTGGGAACCGAGCAGTGGTACCACTACGAGTGGAAGAAGTGGGGAGGGCGGTAATTTGGGCAAAAGAAACTGAACTGAACTGAAAAGGTAATGAAAATGTGACGTTCATAAATATTATTCGTCTTACTGCAGCTAGTGTTTATTTACAATTTTGATTTGTTGTTATTATTGACACATTGGTCATTAATGAAACCAGTGAACCAGCATAGCTGACTGGACCAATCCCCAATGTTAATGTGATCTGATCGTGATTCAATTTAGGGGTGATTAAAAAAAAGTCGCCTGCGGGGACTTCCTGGATGGACGGGCCACGCTTGGTAGCAATACCAAGATATTCTGCACTCTTCTCAAACAGAAGAAACCAGATGACTTGCCAGCTATAGCTTAGTAGGTAGAGCGGGTTGGCCATGAACCAGAAGGTTAGTGGTTCGATCCCTGGAATGTGTCATGTGCCGAAGTGCCCTTGGGCAAGACCCCCAGTGAGCGAATGGCTAGATATGTCTGTGACTGTAAAGTGCTTTGAGTACCAATAGGTAGAAAAGCACTATATAAAAGCAAGGCCATTTACCATTTACTTGGGGATGCTAATGGAAATGAGGATAATATACATGGATTATCTAATGTTTGGAGATGTGGCACTGCTTTGGAAAACAGGGACTCGTGGTAAGAAATATTTGTTCGGAGGTTGCGTCCGCTTTGTCTGAGTGATCAATGTCAGGACTGATGTGAGTTTTATGTGAATACTTTCAGGCCCAAGTGTTTATAATGGTTGTGCTTGCTTTCTAAGTTATCATCATTTGGCTGCCTTATTTTCTAGCCAAGCTAGATGGTATACCATCCGATGAATATTGCAACGGTAATATAAGGCTACGAGTGCTGGTCTGCTGGGTTGAGAATTAGGCAACAGGTGTTCATGTCGATGATACTCCTACCAAACATGGTAGATTTAGTTGAAAACAGACTTTTTGAACTTCTGCTTGTTGGCTAATATTGCCTATTCATCCGCTCCCTGGCTGCTAGCGAGTTTTAGCATCCTGTCTCTACGCAGACTGATGCCTCTGTGCCGATCCTGTTACAGTTGGGGGACAAGTTTAAGGCAGTGAAAATAGACGGAGTGATTTCAGGCTTTGTCTGTTGGTCCAGTGAATAACGTGTCTGACTTATATGAGCCTATCCCAGGTGTCACTGCTTATAGAACCCAGAACCTTCTTGCAAGGCAAATAAGGCATGTCCTTTGTCCTCCAAAATCTGTACTTCAAAGTCAAACTTGTCAAGATCAAAATTGTACTTGTGAGTGATAAATGCGTTGTGTGTCTCTTCTACCCCAAGATTGTTTCAGGTACTGGTATACCTAATGTTGCTTTATAACACCATAACTAGTCTGTGTCCTTGCAAACTCTTTTATTGGCTGCTTTTTAAAAAAAAAAAAACAACATGTTTTATATTAATGAGTGTGCAAGCCGTTTATGAGGTTTATGAGGGGATCTGTAAACCCTCAAATTATCCCCAGTCTGGACTGAATCTCTGTACCAACCGAGGTCTGGAGCTGATATATCAAAACTTTGGTAGTTTGAGCCTAGCATAAGCGTCTCACTTGTAAGGAAGCAGCTTGGAGTATAGGAAAAAGAACTTCATTTCTTTTTTCAGATGCCTCCTCTTTCTTTTTGTGCCTCTGTGGAATTGTGAATTGAAGTCACCAGTGCAGTGCCCGTTCAGTGTTGGGAGCAGGATGTTTGGGAACAGGCAGATTGTGGCTTGCAGTCCTCCAGAGAACTGTAACCTGCATAAGATTGAGTTAGCTGTACTCAGTGAGCTACATCCTTCTTGTGTTGTACTGCATTTCCTCACACAGCGCAAGAGCCATTCAAACAGTGCCGGTGGCTTTACTTAAAGATAGAGGGTTTACAGGTGATGTGAACGTGCTTTAAAAAGGCCTGCTGATAATTCACCACATTTCCTCCAGCAGTGATGTGCCGAGTAAAACCAATGCTTTTGGGCACTGGTTGTATGGTATATGAAAGTTGTTGTGAACATTCTATCAGTGTCCACAGTGATGACGCCCCAACAATACAGATGCATTGTTTCATTGTTAATAGACTGAAATTTGGTTTGGACTACAAATAAGAGCATCATGAGAGTTACAGAAAATGGGTGGTAATTGCTTTTGTCAGCTGGACCAAATCAGCCAGTGTAACTCTAGCATGACTGCTGCTCAAATCAGGGTGTATGAGTTGACTTGCTTAACAATGTGTGTGTGTGTGTGTGTGAATACTTTAGCACAAATGAGGGGACAGGAGAGGGGTGCATGTGGAGTAACGGGGGTGGGTAGGGGGTAGCTAGAGAGATGATTATGCCCATCTGTGGCGGATGCCAGGTGTGCAGCCCTCCTCCCCCCATTCCCTTCTCGACTCCGTCTTGATGACCTCCCCCACTCACACAGACAAAATCACTTTCATGCGCACACATGCAAAAAGGCACACACGCTTGCTTGCTTGCTTGCTTACAATCAAACTCGATCAGCTCTCTTCAGGTGGCAAGAAATGCAGCAGCCACTGTTATTCTAAATGCCATCGAAGTCAAACTGTGTACAGAATGTGCATGTATGAAAAAAGAATAACCAAATATAATGTTTTTTAGTTAACAAATTCATTTCATGGCAGGCTGACATGACAGCTAAGACTCACTGAGAATCCAATTAAGTGCCTTTCACACATTCAGTGCATTCTCATGTAAATTTCAATTGCATGCAGTTGGATAGTCCTACCACCAATCAGAGCCATCAAATTCTTTGACTGGCCAGGCAGATCTTTGGTGGAGCATAATCGGTTCCTGGACTCCATACCAACTTTCCGTGGCTGGATTTGTGGAATGGGGGTGTTGGAGAGGCTTCAACTCTACACGCTATTTCTTTAAGAAGCAATACTGTAATTTCATGAAATAAATCATGCCAGTAGTACAAATTAAGAATAGGTTAAGTGAAACCTTAGGACGCAAAAGTGCAGAGGGATCAACTGGGATCATTGATGATAGTTAAACCTTTCTGCCTGTACATATTTGTTCTATAAATAGTGTCAAAAAAATGCTGCTTGGCTATAGATTAATAATAATTAATAATTAATTATAATAATAATAATAATTAGTGGTATTGGCCATGTATACTTGTGTATACATGGAATGTGATTTCTGCATTTAACCCATCCGTGAAATTAGTGAACACACAGTGAGGTGAAGCACACACTAACCCGGAGCAGTGAGCTGCCATGCTACAGCGGCGCTCGGGGAGCAGTGAGGGGTTAGGTGCCTTGCTCAAGGGCACTTCAGCCGCTTTCTACTGGTCGGGGGTTCGAACGGGCAACCCTTCAGCCACAAGCCCAAAGCACTAACCAGTAGGCCACGGCTGCCCGATTATTAGCTAATGTTAACTTTCTGAGCTTTTAGTCTGCAGGCTGTAGTTAAGGAGCTAACTGCTGTCCCTTATTTTAGTTAGTCAAACTTCTCTTTTCTAATCAAACTGGCCTAAATGGCCTAAATTACATTTATTGAGTCGAACTGAAATACTGGAAGACATCTTGACCTGACTTACTGGAAATATCTTCTTGTTTTTTTTGTTTTTTTTTTCTTCATTTTTTTCCTAACGTTATGTATATACATGTGTCTTTTAAGATACAAAAAACGGATTCAGGTAAGAGAAAGACAAAATTGTGTTACCTCTTCATGCCAATGACCAGCAGCAGCATCAATATTCAATTCAAGCAGTTTGGAATCTAGTGAATTTGGAGGCCAGGTCAACACCTTGTGCTGTTTTTCATGTTTTTTTAAGTTTTTCCTGAACTGTTTTTGTGTGTGTGTTGTGGCTGACTTGTACATTTGAAGAGTGATTCTGTACTGTCAGTGTCAAGAGGCATGTTAATGGGCATGTGTGAAACTCCTTTTGCATGCCGCGTTTGTTTCACGTTGACCTTTGTACTTGGTGATGGATGCAACTTACAGTGTGGCACATAATATTTGAATAAAACTGTTTAGTAAGATAAAATCATTTGTGATAACACTAGAAAGGTAGTAATATTTACTTGTATTTTACCACTAATCTCCAATGCTGTGTAACAGATTAATTTATTCATCTTCTGTAACCACTTGTCCTCTGCAATTTAGAATCACCACTGAACCTAATGAGCATGTCTTTGGACAGTGAGAGGAAGTCGGAGTACCTGGAGAGAACCCATGCAGACACAGGGAGAACATGCAAACTTTCTTGGATATGAATCCAGAACCTTCTTGCGGTGATGCATCAGTGTTAACCATCATGCTACTGAGCCGCCATAGTCAACTTCTATGAATTTATTCACAGAAAGCTTTCATCTTCAGTGCTGAACCTGAATTACCTCAATGTGATGTATCCAATTATTTAATTGAATTTGACCACTAAACCTCTCAGATAAGGGAATGCACCTAACCAAATGAAAGAAATCATTTACTCAGGTTTGCTATGAATTATGAAATTTGGCTGACAATTCTCTCCAGACATGAACTGTGAACAAGCCGTTATTATCTCTCATGTTTGAGGAAAATACAGAGGAACAGAGTGAATAATGGGGATATTTATCATTACAGTAACTCTCTTATTCATAGTATTAAAGTCATAACACAAATTATTACTACTAAAATGACCAGTCTATCTATCTATCTATCTATCTATCTATCTATCTATCTATCTATCTATCTATCTATCTATCTATCTATCTATCTATCTATCTCATGATCTCATGGACACAAGCACAGACACACACACACAAGCAGACTGACAAGCAGGCACACAAACATGTGCACATACTGTATTGAGAGCCCACAAGCAGGGAGGCTCGTAAAGCAAGTGGTGACGGGCTGATTGATCCCCTGGTGAAAATGGGCGATATTCTCCCAACATCGATATCAATAAAGCCTTTTAGGCTTGAAGCTTCTCAGGGTCTGCTTTTGTTTCTCTTCCGAGGAGGGCTAAGAAAAATCTATAGACAATTGATGGTGTCTGGGAGAAAGGCTCTATTGGAGTGTATCAAATCAACATATCGGAGAAGAAAAAGTTTGGTCTGTGAATTAGACAGTTTTTGCTCCAAGTTCAGCAGAGAAGTGGGAACAATGGACATGGCAGTCTTTTAAAACACAGGAAAGGGTTAACAATAAACAAGAAGAAATGTTTTATGTATATGAGTAAAATGAGAATGTAGTACAGGTAAAGTGAAAGTGTGTTGTTCTGAAACATATCCATAAAAGGTTTAAAAAGGCAACTGGAATTGAATTTAGTTTTTTGAGAGGATGTTTCACCACTCATCCAAGTAGCTTCCTCAGTTCTGAAGTTCACTCGCCATAGTCGTTTGACCAGGTAAGTCAGACTTAAACCCTTAAACTGAAAGCCTGGCGTAGCCACACCCAATTCTTATCAGAATATGAGTCTGTTAATATGTCAGTGCGATTTCGGTATTTTTCAGGATTCAGTATTTGAACTTACACAGACATAATAAAATACCTCTGAATGCAATTGGATGGTCCTAAAACCAGTCATTGCCAAGTAAGCTCCACAACACTAAGACGATGCAAATAACTACTACAGCAGTGTTACTCGCTGTATTAAAGCCCACCCAGATGATTTGATTAGCCTGGCAGATCTTTGACAGAGCATAATCAGTTCCCAGTGGATCCACTCCAGACCAACATTCGTCCACTAATAATGAAGATGTTCCTGACGTTACTAAATGGTGTTTTTTTTGTTACATTATTTAAGAGAAGACCCTGAGAAATGACAACGATTCAGACACATATCAAGTGCATGTCATCTGATTAGTGCTTTGAATGGCAGTCAGCATACCTTTAGCAACTCTCCAGATATAGACAGGCTGACCAAGGGATGTGGAGACACACTGTGTAAGACTGGAATGACAGAACAAACTGAACAGGTCTAATGTGATCAGTCATATTGTCTCTGTCATGGTTCTGCTAATTTCCTGTGTGCATGTTTTCTTGGTTTCCTGTCTTGTGTCTCTTCCTCTATCTTCTCACCTGTGTAATTGTCCGCCCTGCCCTGATTGTTTTCACCTGCGTCTCCTCTACCCTTGTGCTACCCTCTTGCATGCTTTCTATGTGTCTGTCCATTCACTGGGGGTCCCAGAGACCCCAAAGGTAGCACGAGGGATATAGTCCTACCTTTCCCTTTGTCCTCTATTGTGTTATGCCGTTTTGTACTGTTTCCTACATTCCCAAGCTCTGGTTACATTCTTGTCTTTTTGGAGGTTTCGGTTTTTGTTTTTATATCTCCTACCTTATGCAGCGCCTTGTGTTATTTTGGTTTAATTAAATTCATTTTTTGCCTAGTGTCCAGCGTTTGGGTCCTATCTCCCTGAAAGTCTCTCTCTTTTAAATGTCTTTCAGTAAATAATGTGATAATTAATCATCAGATTCATTCATTCATTCATTCATTCATTCATTCATTCAGTCTGACAGAAAGCTGCTTGCATATCACTTTTTACCTTTGACATTTTTGAGTGTCTGGACTGAGGCACATCTAAAAACATGACTGCAAAATGACTGGAATTGTATACAGATGTGAATGGCAAAATAAATAAATAAAAATAAAAAATGCCATTCAGATCTGTATACAATCTGGATAAGCTTAATGACATGGAAATAGATGCTCACACCAAAATGTAGCACACAGAAATCCATTCTATTTGTGCATTCTTGCCCCTCATTCAGTTTTTATCTGAATTGTCTGACTTATCTGACTTAGTACATGTGATGGACACAGCAGTAAAGTCACTACAGCCCACACTTTTACCTCATTACTTTAATTAATTCAGGTTTTCAGTTGCTTATAACCATTGTGTTACATGGCGTACACAAATTAAAATCAGGTTATTGACAAGTTAGTATTTTTTGCTTTGTTTGGTTGCATTAATCTTTATTTCTTTGTTTTTGAGCTACATGGTAATGGAGAGCCAGCTCATCGTACTGTTCCATGTGCAAACTTGACATGGGAGGAATTTAAGTGTAGTTGACTTTACTTTGTATTTACTTGTAGGTGATGTTTATCTGTCTACCTGTTTGTGTTTCATTTGGATCAAGCCAGTATTTAAGTGTGTGTCATTAGGCCCAGTCAGACCTTGTATTAACTTTTGTCTTGGAGAATCTGATCACAAGTGATCAGTGTAGCGTATGCGTAAAGATGTGTCACATTTGTTCACATTAGTCAGCATTCCTTGGTAGTGTGAACATACAATGTGTTCTGAGTCAGATTAAAGGTTGCATATACAACAGGGACCTGCGTCAGTAGACTTTTGCCTCATTCATTCAATCATTCAAAAAAAAAAAAAGAAACACAACAGTCAACAGAAAAGCAAAAAGCACCATATGTGATGTCTGTTGATTAGTAATGAGAGTCTATTAAAATATGTTGTGCTTGCAGCTAATGTGCAGGGCGGAGATCAGCAGTAAATAATAACTAAACGTGTGTGTCCAAATCATGACACGCACACAAAAACAACGTTATCTGTGGTTGTGAAATACTGGTAGAAATCCATTAAAGACAGCCACTGTTTAAGTACTTTACTGCGACCCTAATTATCGTAGTGTTCATTTGCATGCAGAGCTTCATGTTAATGTCAGGTGTGAAGGCAGGGACTAAAAGCTGGCCACGTGCGATCGCATTGCCCAGGACAGATGTTAATACCAGATCTGAACAACTTTATGATGTGATTATATTGCATTTGTTGGTTAGATAAAAGCCACTTTTGCAATTAAAACCTCTTGTGGCCTCACTGCTTGGTCCCTTACATATAGATAACATGATGGTGGTTACTCCACATGCACATGGCTGAGTTGTCTTGAGCAAGCACCTTACCCCCATATTGCTCCCTGGGCGTTGCAAAAAAGAGGCAGCAGCTCACACACTACTGTGTGAATGGATGGAGATCAAATGTGGGAAAATAGTTTCCTCATAAGGGATCAATGCAGTATAAATTATTATTGTTGTTATTATTACACCACACTGCATTCATGTACGTTATTAATGACAGCCTTCACTCTGCATTTAATAGGACTGGGAATGCAATGCAGACTACTACTGTGACCATAATGTAGGCTTTTGTAAGCATGGACCCTGCAGACACCTAACACCACCTTACAGATCCAGACAAATTCCTCCTATTTTTTTATTGCAAATGTTGTATTGCTCTCCACAGCTTGGATAAAAACAAGCTAAAAAAACAAACAAAAAAAAGCAACACATATATAACCAGAAACTGCTTTAGTGCGTTAATTTCTGCCAAAGCCAGCAACAACAAGCTCTGAAACAATGTGGTATTTAGGACTGATAATTATTTTCACTTACATCCCTGCTGGTCAAAATAATATGATTTTTTTTGTTTTATTTTTTGTTATCTGCATTGCCCCACTTTCTCTTTAATTTCACAGGGGGGCGAGTGGTTGAAGAGGCCCTTAGCATGCTAGCCTCCAGATAATTATTCGTTCCCAATCACTGTGACTGTCTAATTGCAGCCCTAGCGGCTAATTTATGCACGCCTTTGTTTTCTTCAAGGGAGTGCATTTCAAAAAACACAAACGGTTTTTGATATGTAAAGAATATCGCAAAGGAATGCAGGCTGCAGCTGCTTAAATATAAATTCCTTATTATTGTCATATGATAATAAGTCAGAGAAAATGAGGAAATCAAAAGGCAAGTCATATAATGATGTATGGGCACAAATATGGCACTTATTGTATTTTCTTTTTCCTCGAGTTGAATACATTACCATATTTTCTGTGTTTTTATTTGCCTTAAGCTGGAGTTATGTAGGACAGCTTGCTGACCATCATTCACAAGCTGCTGCTGTTTCTGCACAAAGTCTGTCAAGGAAATATCTCACACACATAACTGGCATTGTTTTTAATGTAAATGATGTTGCTGTGATGAGAAGACATTAAACGCATGCACATAAACACTTGCACATAAAAATAAATACACACATGCACACATTTATGCAGCCTAACCACCCCCTCACATACACACGCACACACACTCTGACACCAGAGCACATGGGAACAGCGGTACTTTATGCATGAGGACAGGTAAAAAACACACAAATCCACAGTGGACTCTGACTGTAATTGAATGTGACTCTCTCTGTATACTATCCATAGCTCCGGGATCCTGTCAGCTAATTGGAATATACAGCTCCCTAAACCACTGGTGAACTCCACAGAGAGGCTGGACTGTCAGACACCAATGGCCCACCACACGTTTAACTATGTTACGGTGGCATTGGATCTCACACTACTAACATTAAAGTTGAGGGGTAGAATCAGAAGCATATTTAAAACTCTAACACTAAAGGATGATAGCTATGTTTACATACCTGTGTATACAACTCTGTTTATTCTCATTATAATGTGACTGAGAACACCTTATGTATTGACAAGTATATTTTTGTCTCCACTAACAAAATTTGTATTACATTATTAAAATGTGTTATTGGTAGAAAATGTAACTCTCTTTGACTTCTACTGTGACTGGAGTAAGAGTGCAAGAAAGGGTCTTTAATTGGTTTAGCGAAGATATTGTGTATTTCTATATGTAGTGGTTCTTGTGGTGAACAGCTAAAATAACATTGGTCTATTCAGTTTAATTCAGTTTATATAGCCACAAATCACAAGTCATGCCAGGGCTCTTTATAAAGTGGGGAACATACACTGATCAGACATAACATTATGACCACCTTCCTAACATTGTGTAGGTCTCCCTTGTGCCTCCAAAACAGTTGTGACTCATCAGAGAATGGACATGGGCCTTCTGAGGGTGTCCTGTGGTGTCTGGTAACAGAATGTTGTTAGTGGGGGCATTTGGGTCCTATGGGTTGAGGGCATGGCTGCCATCAAGGAGTATCATTACTACGAGGTGGGGGTGCCTGGTCTGGTCTAGGTGGGTGCTACATGTCTAAGTAACATCCACCCGAATGTCATTTCTAAAAGCTTCCCAGCAGAACACTGAATTGTCACAAGATGGTCAATGTTATTTACTTTTCCTGTCAGTGGTGTTAATGTTATGCCTGATCACTGTACCCTACAGCAATAAAATGAGAAACATCATTGCTGTAGACAGAATATCGAGTTCACTTGGGAGGACATCAGTGTGAATAGTCTGGCCTTTTTAGACTGTTGAGTAACTGCTGAGAAGGACAGAAGTCTTAGCACTGAAAAGTATAGCAGACTGATGCACATACATCAGCATCTATTATTTGATTCCCACCACCTTCTGGAACACAAGCTGCTTCTGCACTTCAAGCCCAGCAAAATACAGGAAATGTAGTTCATGTAATTCAGTTCATTGGTTTGGTCACAGAGGCCCACATACACCCGAAGGATAAGGGACGGTCTTGTGCAAAAAACAGTCCACATAATTTCCCTGGAAATCATAGATGGTTTGGAAAGAGGAGTAGAGGAAGCCATCTACTGTGACATAAATATCCAGTAAGCCAAAATAAATGACATAACCCACCTAAGCAATCTTTGCATGAAGATGTTCAGTCCCACTGTCAATGTTAATGTACAATTTCACCTTTCCAGTAGAACTAAATGGTGACAATTGCTCACTTGTGTCAGGTGCACCACATGTTCTGGTCTGAGAGTGCCTCTTTCTTCATGACTCCATCTGAACTGAGGCGCTGCAGACACACCTTTGGTGTGATGACATAACTAATGCTACCTCATCAGTTCTTGGCTCTTTATGGTCACTTTATGGTAAGCTCTGTTTGGTTCGATCCTGTTAGGAGGGCTAGGTCCTTTCTGTGTGTTTGCATATCCTCCTTGTATCTGTGTAGGTTTTCTCAGGGTTCTCTATCTTCCTCCCACTGTCCAAAGACATGCTTGTTAGGTTAATTGGTGATTTTAAATTGGCCATTGGTGTGATGTGAGTGTGAATGGTTGTCTGTCTTGTGTTAGAACTGTGATAGACTGGCAATCTAGCTAAATGACAGCTGGGATAGACTCCCCCCCCCCCATGACCTTCTAGAGAAGGCATGTCCAACCTACAGTCCACGCGCCAACTGCGTCCTGTGATCCATTTTTAATCAGCCTGCAGTAAATTGTTAACATATAATGGAATATGACCCTCACATGGAGTTTGACTTGACGGAATTGTACTAATTTCCTATACCAGTAGGTGGCGCTAGCATCTTGAATGCTTCAGCTTCTACACAAAATAAGATGAATCAAAAAATATTTTTGCCACATGTGACCAAAATGGCACAACCAAATAAACACAAGGTAACAAGCGAGTGAAAAGCATTTCGGGCACAGTGGCAAAATTAACATTTGGCTGCTAGTCTGAAGCTCTTCAACTGAAAATGCCACAATAGCCGGTTCCAAGGAGCTCATCGGCTGACATGGGAAACCTTTCTCAGATGGTGACTTTATAAAAGAGTGTCTCACTAAAGTCAGAGGATTAATGTGCCTGGAGAAACGACTAAGACTTCAACAAGGTTAGCACGTCTAGAAACATAGTGTGAACATGTGAATAGAAGATTGCGCAGATTCCACAGACACTGACACAACTGTTTTTTTTGTTTGTTTTTATTTAATTGGGAGAAGTTAACAATAATTTACTAATTTAATAATTTAGAAATTGCGACAACTGGGATAGGCTCCAGCAGATCCCCGCAACCCTTAACAGGAACAAGCAGGTATAGAAGATGGATAATTTAGAAATTGCAGACTGAGAACCAACAGCTATCTCTGTGATGTCCTTCACATCTCAACCACCAAACTTACTCCTGCCCTGCCAAGTATCTTTTCATCGAACCCCTCCATATGCCCCCAACACCACCTATCATCCTGACTAAGAAGCAATCTGAAGCTGCTGTTTGGTGAATGAACTGCCACCTCTTTCTGTTACGAAATAAATGAACACTTTACTGGAAAGCTATGATGTAGATTTTTTTTATTCTTTTCTTAAAGCAATCCTTTAGGTATCAAATATAATTTTCCTACATTTATTTGCCAATGTATCCCACCTGAGTGGCCCAGCCCTTCATATATTTTTCTGTATGTGGCCCTCAGTGAAAAAAAGATGGACTCACCTGCTCTACTGAATAAGTGGTAATAGGTAGTGAATGTTACCTCAGAGTGAAAATGACTGTGGTTCCTAAAATTCAATACTGTTGCCAAAGTGCCACTGCAATATCTCCCAGCATACTGTATGTGAGTAGCGTTAGACGTGTAGTCACTCACGATTCAAAAACAGCTAACCCAACTTTTCCCTAGCTTCAGACAGCGATACAACGCTCCTGCTACTACAGCTAACATCACACGAAAAGCAAATCTTGGTTTTGTGTAACACAGAAAAACTATGAAGCTGAAACATTCATATAAATCTTCAGGCCTTTCTACTCTCTCTAATGTTGCCTCATCATAACCTTTATATTTGTCTGATCTTTTCCTCTAAGGGGAACTTTCTCAGCCAGCTCACTCTTCTTCCTTTCTTCCTTGCTGTGTTTGAACTAATTTCCCTCTGTCTGACACTGCTCTACCTTCCCCTCTCCTGTGTACAATCAGGAATTCCGCCCGTTGCAGATGGGCGAGAACAGTGTTGGGGCAGACTGGTCCTAGCTAGTTTATTATTTAAGACTTTGTGCTAACTGTGACGTAATGACAACATTAGACAAACGTGAATTGCTCTAAAACTGATAACCCCAACCCTATGGCTGACGTGCTGTTGGTCACATTTGAACAGGGATATCACATTATGTCACACTGTATATTAAACTGTTGTACATTTCAGTACTACAATACTACTACAAACTTGGACGGAATAATTTAGTACAGCATTTCGAAGTAATCATGCCTTCATTTATTGTGCAGACGTATTGCGAACAACATTTGAACACCTCCCATGCTTTCTCCTCTTTTCTGTTATTCTGTTATCTCCATGCCTTTGAGCCTTCTCTCTACTCCCTTCTCTCTATCTGCCAGTGATTTCAGTTTCAGCCAGAAGCCACCCATCGTGTATCTTTCCCACGTAAGTAATGAAACACATAATTATCATATCATAATTGCTGTAAAGATGGCTTTGACAGAAATCATTTCCCGTATCTAATACAGCGCTAATCGAATCTGTTCCCCCACTCACTAATACGACCTCTGGTGATTGAGTTTCGGACATTTGTTTGTGTGTGCTTGTGTGTGCTAACCGTAGATGGGTGTGTGTTTGCTTTAAGCCTTTTTGTATCGAAGAAAAAACAGTTCCTGGTTTTAGTTTTCCTTTTTATTTTTCTTAATGGGTCGCATGCAAAGTTTAAATATGACATGTACATTTCAAAAATCTCAAGCTCTGTTTTTGCTTTTGTAGTTCACTACTTTACTGTCACTACACAGAAAATATACCTCTGCACCGCAAATCACACTCTAACTTGGTGTGTACTCACATACAGTTTGATTAATTAAGGTGCAGCGTATAATTCAGCATATGCTTTTAAGACCATGCATATGTATAGGTTGTCTTCGTGTCTCTGTCTGTGCTCTCTGTCTATGGTGTCTGGGTTTGACTGATCGACAGCTCGTCAGACGTTGCAGAGCTTTCCCGGTCACGTGACCCAGCAGATGGCTGAGGAGACATCTGATACCAGTGTATGTGAGCATGTAAATGAGTGTCTGCATTGTATTTAGCGGCGGAATTTCCTTTATGCTTAAAGAGAAAAACAGATAAGCCCTCAATGCTGATAGATAGATAGATAGATAGATAGATAGATAGATAGATAGATAGATAGATAGATAGATAGATAGATAGATAGTGTAAGTATAGTCTTAAAGAGCAAATTGAGATAGGCCCAAAGATAGGACTCTAACAATGAGTGATTACTGCACTAACAAGGCTGGTTGCTAGAGGGGATGCTTGTAATGTGATTGGTGCTGGCGGCCATTTATCTTGACCAATAGACAACTGACCTGGCTGTTCCCCCTCCCTACAGGTCAATCAGAGTTCACCAGGCTAAATCAAGGCTAGAACACACTTAAACATGGACACGCACGCATATACGTTTGAGAAATACCAAAAATAAAACATTAGTATGTACTATGACATGCATTCATTAAATGCCTGTGTCACTTGTTTGTTTTATATGATAGGTTTGCATTATTTTTTCTTTAGTTGTAAAAAACTAAGCTAAGAACATTTAAAGGTGATTTTTACTGGTGGGTCAGGATATTCTAAAGTTTACATCAGATCAGGTTTAATGTTTGTATTCAGTTTGTTTAAAAGATGAAATTGTGGATTCACTTTACCAGCTCCTGACTATTTCATCTCTTTCAGAAAGACTGATAGCAAGTTAGAACGAGAAAGAGAAGAAGGTGAGGGGAGATAAAGAGAGAGTGAGATGGGAGGGAGGGTGGGGGGTGAAAAAGAAAGACTTGCATGTAGCGAGGGAGGGCGAGGCGGGTTGAGTAATGAGCGCTGTTGCTCCCTGAACAATCAGGGTCTCCATTTTGCCGTGTGTTTCTACCTGATGTATAGCGTGAGCTGTGGGAGCTGCTGTAATAAGACCATTTGGGCCTCTCATTGTCGAGCATTAGTGGCAAATATCTTCTACAGGCCTAAAGACAGCCTGCGGGCGTAAAGAAAGGGCCGTGTTAGCTGTGCTCCTCATTTGATCTGGGGTGATGTGAGTTGCAAGGGAAAGTTGCTGTCCCTTGTTTGATTTGGCTGAGTGTGTGTTGGTTTCAAAACATTGGTTTGGCAATTGTATTGTATTTAACATGTGAAATAGAATACTACATATAGTAAGTCACTGGATATACGTATCTATAAGATACCAGATTTGATTGGCATAAGTAGCCCAACGAGAGCCTCACACTCCAGTTCCATAAAAATAGCCCACTTTTCCATTTCCTTTAGAGAAAGCTATTTTTCTCTTTGACAAGTGTTTAGGTTGTATAGATGTTAATATTCTTATCAATCATGCATCCCATTTGGGAGGCACCTAATGGGTCCCAAATACATTCTGCTGCGTGACAACAACCAAAAACACACAGCCAGACTTAAAAAGAACAATGTGGCAAGAATAGCAAAGAGTCCCGAGACAGAGAGAGAGAGATCTCACGTCATGGAGTCAGCCTGGGATTACATGAAGAGATTTAGTGTGATGCTGAGACAGATGAAATACACTGCCTTGCAGAAAAGCAAAAAAAAGAAAAAGAAAAAGCCCAAACAAACAATAAAAGATAATAAAACTTTCTGTTTAATTTCAGAATTAGATTAAGGCTATAGTGCATTCACAATAGCAGTGAGAGAGCGGCATGCTACGATACATTTTCAATGGAAGCTAGCCACGTGATGTAACTAGCCATCGGCCGACATGTTACATGTATTGGGGCAAGATGTGCGACATGAAAATTGAATTAGCTACCATTTTTTCTATCAATCCTCTTCTGCTGTGAAACGACATCTTATCACATGTGTTTGTTTCCTTGTTATATAGTTGGTCAATGCCCATTCCAAAACCCCCATTGATGATGTCACAGAGTACTTGAGCCACACTCCAACAGTGACAGTGTCACTTGCAATGCTAACCAAGTTGTAGCTTGGGTTGCCCATAGTGTGAACACAACACCTTTAGGGTTAGAGGTTTTTATTATTATTTTTCCAATTAGGTCTTAAGAGTAAACTGTTTAATTATTTTATATTGTTTGCCATATTATTTGATACTCATATGAAGTTATCATTTAAGAACAGTGATATTTTCCACAGCGTCTACCATTCTGAGGGAGGAATACATGAGGAATAGAGGCTTTGCTTATGCCATTACTGCATCCACCTATTTGATGCAAATGAAGGGCAACTTGCTTTGTACTCAGGTGGGTTTCATAATACAAAACCTGTCATGGAAGCCAGACGAGAGGAAAAAAGCTGAGACAGTCATATGTGAGATTTCCTTCGAAATAGCAAAATTGATTTCCAAAGAAAACACAAAGTGCCATTCTATTTACAGACCAATCAAAGCAAATACGTTCGAATACATTTTGAAAAGACGGGGCACACTTGACTCATGTGACAAGTGATGAGCCTTTATTGGAGGCTATTTTAAGTGTCAGGGCAAATAATTCAAGCACAGACCAACAAATATTTGGAAAAACATATTTAAATATACACCTTATTCTGGCCAAACTGGGGGCAATCAGCATCTCAAAGCATGCTCGATTGCGTGGCATACAAAAAACAGAGACGGTAAGCTGATGTTGAGATGCATAGGAAATGGAAGAAAGCTCTTTGCTGGGGAGACCAGTTTTGGGCAAAATACAATGGTTGAGAGACAGCCCTCATGCTCAGCTGTATAGAAAAGTAATCAGGTGGATTGTTCAGGGATTATGCTGATTGCAGAAAAAGTGATGTTATAAACGGCGCCGCCGTAAACGTGCATGTCAACAGTTCACAAAAATTGCTTCCCATCTGGGTGATTCAATGGCACTTTCATTGTCTGACTGGTTATTCCAGAGAGCAGAGAATGAGTGTGCAGAAGTGCATGTGTGAGTGCTGTTCTGCCTCCGCTGTGTGTGTACAAGGCTGGGAGGGAGGGTTTTGCTGCAGAGGGAGAGTGGAAGGCGATAAAGACTCTGTGAGTGGCAAGTGTACATGGATAGCTTCACATCAACTGCCAATATGTTGTGAGGCGGCGGTAACAGGCAAGGGTCTCGGGGGAGGGCTGCGGCAGAGCAGGCCAGCAACAGACGGAGAGGAAAACAATTTCTGGTGCCAATAACCCCGAGCGGCACAGATGAAAAATGTTTTAATATTTGCAGCTGCTTTATGGCAGTCGGGGTGACAGTGATGGAGTCAATGTCAGCTTTTTCCTTTTAAATGTCATGCTCTGTCTCGAGCTGTCAGAGCGCTGTGTGTGTGGGTGGGTGTGTGTGTGTGTGTGAGAGGGAGTGTGTGTGTGCGTGCAGAATTGATCTTTTCCTCTTGTAAAGTGCCCAAATGTGAGAACACCCCACCCCCCTTCCCTTCCTCATTTTACCCCTAAACCACCCCTTTGTGCCTGTGTTCCTCCCGTCTCTCCTCCTTCCTCCTCCTCCCTCTATCCTCTGGTTGTCCATAAAGACAGTGTGCTCAGCTGTCAGATGAAACTCCCCAAACCTGGCAGCCATCATTTAGATAATCACTTCCTCCTCTTTGCATTTTATTTGGATTTGATTATTTTTCATCTGCGGCAAGATGGAAACCATAAATTACACTGTGTCCCCTATGCCTTCGCTGAAATCAAACAAGCAGCCAGAATCACAGAATCAGCAAATGGAAAGAAATGCTATGAGATATTCAACTTTCATGAAGCAGAGACACTGCAATGCGCTACGCTTAACCTATGTGTGCGTCAGTGTTTGGCATTTGTCTCTTACATTGATTGTAATCAACAAGACAGATTTTAATGGAATTCCCTTGCCCTTCTTCTTATTAATTATCAATTATTTTTCATAAATCACATAAGACAGCTACCAGTGAATGAAAACCGAAAATTGTTTTGACGCAAACCTCTACATAGCCAGATTTTTAACATCCTTTAAAATGTCTTTAGTGCACTAAGGTTTGCACTTAAAGTGAAGTCTTCATAATGCTGCCAGCTTAAATGGCCTTTAAAAAAATCCCTATACATCATCGGGTGTCTTTTGTTATAAGATGCCTGAGTGTTTGCTATTGTACCGTGACCTGCTGCAGATCCCCTTGACCCAGACTTGCTCCCACTTAGAAGGGTCAGAGGTTAGACCTGCTACTATCAGGCAGGCCCCTCGTGCCCCTCGAGTAAAACACAAAAAAGCATCTAGGCCAGTGACGTATTTTTATGTAGCAAATGAGACCCTTAATATTGTGGTGGCAGTCACAAAAATATAAAATCAGCCTTAGCAGATAAACCATTTTAAGATTCTGCAGATTGAGGGCGATATAATCTGGCATTACATTTAAAGAGTGGAGCTCTATACTAAATCTGTCGTGGTCGCATCAACCTGCGTAGTCTTTGTGTGTGTGTGTGTGTTCTTTTCCTGCACGGAAGGCACACATTGGTATTAATCTAAGACGTGTTATACAGCAGAGCAGCAGGGCAGGCCTGCATGCTGGTAGCATTGCTTATTTGCCCCCCTGCTGGGGGCCTCAGCAGGGGACTGATGTGTAATCCAGTGCCAGGCTTGTGGTTCCACGCAGGATATCTCACCTATAATAGCGGCCTGTTCCCTGAGGCCGGACCCCTGCTGGATGTGTGAGAGGACCAGAAGTCGGGACAGGCAGTCACAGACCCTGGGCGCCAGCTTCTCTCGATATAAACTCTTTTAATAATATAATGTTCCAGAATCAGACAGTATCAGTTCATGAGAAGATACAGTTTTGTCTTTAGTTGAGCAGTTATAATACAATACAATAGCCATGAATTATAAAGTGCAATACTCTTTAAACTTTTTAGATACTTTCAGATGGGGTGATGTTTACTGTCTTTTCCAAAGAAAAGGGTTCACATGGACTGTAAAGTTGCAGTGTGTTTCCTGATGTTTTCAGTAATGGGAGAAGAAGTGGATAGTAAGTAATATATTCTGTATATGTATACATATGTTGCTTCTAGATGGTGGTGCTCTCCCGATGGGGCTTGTACTCTTATGTATTTTATATTCATGCTGCATCATCTTGCATGCAGCCTGCTCTCTATGAAATCTATGACGTGCATATGTCATTTCCCACCTTTTGGTTGTGCTGTTAAATGTTCTGGTTTGTAACTGGTGAAAACAATAATCTCATCAGTGGCCGTAGATACAGCTTCATTTGTCAAGATGGTTTTACATTGATGTAAGTCAGTAAGTACACTTCTGTATCACTGTGTTTGTTCCCATGGGATCAAATTAAAATAATGTTTATAACTTTTTAACCAGTATTCTGTGAGTCAGAAAATATATTCCTGTACACATTTTACATAAAAATACCCAACAAATGTTATTTTAAAAAAATCCTTTGACATTTCACACCAGAGTATTTCTGAAGCTGAATCATTTGAGACTCTGGAATTAACAATTTAATTGAAAACCAAACAAATTACACAAAATGTTAAAGGTAAGCGAAAAGCCAACTCAGTGTAAGCTAAAACTTCTAATGTTTTACACGTTCAACATTATCAGCTACTTTTCTATCCTTGATGATTGATACCTCATATTTTATTTCCTGATCCAAAAAGATTGTAAAGCATAATAGCAATCCAACTTCCTTTATCTAATTTTTTTTTTTTTTTTTTTTTTTTTTAAATCTTATTTTGTTGTCATAAAAAAAAAAAACCACTGTTTAGCCTTTTTGTTGCACTTTCATTTGGAACTTATAGCTGGATCTTCAGTGTGTCTCCACTTCATGGCCTAATTAAACTGCTTAATCAGTTAACGACTCCAGCGAACACAGTTAAAGGGGAATTAAGCGCAAAGAGATTAAGGAAAGGAGCAGAGGAAATGCTGAGGAGACGCTTTGCGCGTCTCCAGTGTGAAATAAAATCGGGGATGGAGCTGAGTAGAGGAGGCCATAAAAAGTGAACAGAGGGTGCTGAACTGTTTGCTGTCGCTCTGCTGAGGGCGAGCGAGCCAATCGAGATGCTCGTGTAAATGGGAAACGGGACGTCTTCACAAAGAGCCAAATTAAAAGCACTTTGCTCTGTTAAGCAGAGGGGAGACAAGGGAAAAAAAACTGAGAGGAAAAACAACAACAGAAGTGAAGCACATCTTGGAGGAAGTGGACTCTTTCACTGCAGCTTTATAGTTCTCAGGTGATTTCAGATCAGATGCACTTAATAGACTTCTGTGGTAAATTTATTGAGGTCTAGAATTACATACAAAGCAGCTGGAATGTGTTATAATGCTTTGGAAAAGTGGATTTTTCTACTTCACACAGAGGCAGTCGTCAATGAAAAGAACAGAGAGGCAGAAGAAGTACCATGACTCCTCTGTCCTTCCTTTTTTCTTTTTGCCTCTATTTCTCATTTCTAATTCTCTCTTCTCCTTTATTGCAATATCACCTCCTCTAAGGTTCTTCAGAATTCACAAGTTTGACTTGTAAGACTTGCCCCCCCAACTCTCCCCTTTTCCCTTTCAGCTTTTCCCTATTACCAACATCTCTCTTCCACTATTATTATAAATGAATATTTTAAATACATATGAGTTCTCCAGTCAGTGTTTCTCCATCTTACCACCACAACATTGAGGCATTCCACTCCCTCAGTGTCAAATGAATCACAGAGAGGGGAAGCTTCTATATATCTAGGTGTGAACGTCTCTGACTGGACAGGAAGCATAGCAACATTTACATAATTCTTTATCGCAAAAATAAAATGTGTATATATAAATATATGTTTTCTTTAACCCTTTATGGGGCAAATAACCATATTTGGTAACATTTTAAATGGTGACCCTGTGCCACATGTGGTTTTCATGCAGCCAATCAGCAAAGGTCAGGGCAACATTATCGGGTCAAATCAGGGTCAGATGTGGTCTGCAAGATGTACCTCTGCATGAACACTGAGGATAACTGCTTTATTGGGTACCATGAAGAAGAAGAGGCCTATCACTTTGTTAACTAATGTGGTACTGAGAATGAAGTGCCTGAATCAGCACGTTTACATTTGTTTATCACTTAAGGGCAAAGAACCATGTATGGTAAATTCATTAATCTTGATTTTCTCCATGAAATTGAAACATTTTGAAAAAAATCACAAAACTTAAAGTCTTCTAATGCCCTACAATAACACACACACTTGGTTGAAATTTAGAATTTCCAAGTATTTCAATGACTGTCCTTTAAAGGGTTAAAAATAATTATATTGAAAGATTTCTACCAGATAACACAAAAATAAATGTGGGTCATTTTTAGCCCTCATTGTGCATTAAATGATTTTGTTGGGTATTTGTTAAAATAGTCAACAGCAGACAGACATATGCTGTCTGTATTTTCTTTTATAACACTGGGAACCAAGAACATCTCCACAGCTACACCAGACAAGCTATGTTAGTATAGCACCACATTTAGGCTGAAGACTGAAGCAGCAGAACAGAACAAAAAGAAGAAAATATAATATCTCTGAGCACTGTTTTTTAAGGGATGCAATGTAGGGAAATAAGGAAAAGACTACTCCTGCAATATATTTCAATTTGCTGTTTCATTTGCCCATCATCTCTCAGCGTTAATTTCTTCTCTTCTTCTCCTACCTATATTTGCCCCCCTGCACACACATCCACTTCCCTCTCATTTCTTTTGACTTCCTGGATCGATCCCAAAACACTTCAGGCTCATGCAAGGCACTATGTGGTGGGCAAAAGAAAAAAGAAGAAGAAGAAGAGAGATGGAGGGGTGAAGAGCTTAACAGCATCTCCTGACCTCGAAGGGGCGATGGATATCTGCCTATCTCTGTGCACACACACACATATGTTAGTATGAGCCTGCGTATGCATCAAGCCATGCAAATGTGTGTGTGCATATACACCTGTGTGTGTGTGTCAAGCGTTTGCGGACGCAGAAGGGGACTGAGTGTTTTCTGACGCCTGTCTAGCTGCGGCTGTCTCACTGGGCCATGGAAGTGTCATCTGCCCAGGCCTCAGCGCTCACACACGCGCACACATACACACAGCCTCAGATTCTCGCTTTCACATCGGTGAGGAACAGAGACAGCCCAGAGCCTGCTGTCATCTCATCACACTGTGCAGGTCCGGCCATGTGCGTGTATGTGTGTGTTTATATACTGTATGGGTGTGTGTGTGTGTGTGTGTGTGAGAGAGAGAGAGAGAGAGAGAGAGAGAGAGAATAATATTGTCACTAAACAGCAAGTCGGCTGTCACTGTGGACTTCAAACTTAAAGTAGCACCAAAATTTGAGAAATTTCTCCTTTTTGAAATCCATTGATAACATCGCAGTGATGCCAAAAGCAGTTGGAAATGCAGTTGGTGATAGCGACCCTATTTCACATTCCTCTTTTTCACTGTTGTCTATGAATTTGTCTTCATAACAATTAGGCCAGACGAGCATGCTTGAAAAATTGTGTAATTTCCGGCAAAAGGCCTCTCTGTGCCACTACCACTTCTGCTCATTACCGCCAGACCCAGTGTATTCTAATGGAAAACCCAATTAGCTTGCATGCAGGACGAATGCTAATGGGAATAGCACCATTTTTGAGTGCTTAACAGCACGCATTTATGTGGTGGTTGGCTGCACAATTCATTTGGCGACCATCAAGGAGTAATTTCCAAAAAGGTAAGAAAGACTGCCGGATGATTAGAGAAAATGTACCTGTTTAAAGGTGCTGAATTCCAGAGATTGTGTAAACCCCACGCATCCATGCATCTGTTTGATGGAGAACATTTCAAAAGATTTTTGCATTTGGCGAAAACTGAAAACAAAGTATAAAACCTTTTGTAATGGTATCGTGCAAAAAAGTAAAGTAGATAAAAATTCATGTAACAGCATTGTATTGAAAATGATGCAAATTATATAAGACAATGCAAGGAATAATTGTCTGTGACACCGAATCATATGACCCTAATGCTATATAGTAATTTATTTATGACATATGCACTATAAATAGTAGCAGTAGTAGTAATAGTAGTAAATATTACAAATGAAGTTAAATATATTAAAATCATTACTCTGAACGTGTGTCATGATAAAGTGTCCCTTATTACAAAGAAGTAATTGTAGAAGAACACATTGCATTGTCAACACACTTGCATAGTGCGAACCATAAGCCTACTACCAAAAAGCAGTCTGACACACATCACCCTCTCCCTCCTCTTATTATCCTCGTCAGCTCTGTGGCCAGTAAACATTAAAAGTGACCTGCTTCCTGCCTGCACTGGTTACCATGGGAGCAACTGACAGACATTTCTATTCACAACAATAAATGGGGATGGGAGGATGGGGAAAGAAGGTGACATGGGAATGAGAAGACAATGGCCTGTGTTTCCCATCATCTTCCCTTGTCAAGTAAACTTTAGCCCGGGGAAAGGTTGAGAACGATTCGAGAAGAAGGCAGAGAGTGATGCATGCCAATATGTCAGATTTGTAATTTTCAGACATGCAATGGCCCTCCCCTCTACCTCTCTATGATGCTTCATTGGTGACCAAAAACACCACATATGACATTGTTGATTGACAAAAAAGAATGCACTTTTAGGTTTTGTTTTGGGTCCGCTTCACACAATTTGGCAAAACTTGCATTTTGATCATGAAAAGAGAAGGCACTGTTAAAGGGCTGGTCATTGTTGGCATCTGGTGGTAGCTAGGTGGCAAAGTCAGCACTTGAAGACTATGGATATAAGAATACTGGATTACTGTACACTACAAAACATATAATAGCATACAATACTATTGTACTACATATCAAATTATTATTCTATCAATTAGTCTTCTGCTTTTGGAATTTTGGCTGTTTTGTGTGGGCTTATCACTGACCTCCATAGGATAATAACTAACAGTGACAATGACATGAGTCTCTCAAAGCATCAGGGTCTCTCTTTAATTAATTTCCTTACTTCTGATATGTAAGGTTCAGTTTTCTCAATAAACTTTTTGACCCATCGACGTAGTCCATGCAAGTCGAGCTACGCATGTCGTCATGGATGAGACATCAACTAGCTGTTACAGCCCTAGAAATTGGACATACTTAAGCAGAGTTTATGTATCTGCGGGATATGCATGTAGTAACCTACACATGTAGCCTAGAACGGTGCAAGCCATTTATACTTTCCTGCCCATCAGTCTGGACCGCCGAAAAACGCCCAATCGGGTATTCACTCTCCACTTCCTGCTTCACTATCAACAAAGGCAACTGAAAGAACCACTGGTGTAGCTAACTGCTATTGACTAAGTATAAAGCGGGATGACCCAACTTTACAATTACTGTATGTATGAGACCCGTTTTAGTCAGTTTTCACTCCTGTTGTAAAAGTACAAAGGAGAACATGATAGTCCCATGTTCCTGTGTCTCTGTTCACCTTGTGAAAGCCAGCCTAAACACCTGATCGGAATATTTGGTGGAGCAGGGCATCACATCTTGTTTAATTTGTCCTTTGCATTATAGTACATTTATCCCAGTGCAAATGGCTACTAAAAAACAACAACAAATATAATAAAGGACAATTAAAAACATGCAACACGTAACATAATATGCAGCACATTCTAATATGGTATTATTAGAGTGCTATTGTGCAGTCCAATAGTTGTAAGGTGGCTAAAGCAGCTGTGCAGGTGGACATATTGGTGGGAGGGGGCACTGTTCATTGATGATTCTGACAGCTAGTGGGAAAAAGCTGTTCAGTATCCTACTGGATGTTGCACATAAGCTTCTTCACATTCTACCTGAAGGCAGGAGGATAAACAGACACTGAGATGGATGATGTGGTCCCTGATTGTCTTAAGTAGCTCTCCTGATGCAGCGCTGATGGAAAACCTCCGCCAAGAAGGGAAGAGTGGCACCAAATGATCCCACTGGCTGTTTTCACTATCCGGTCGAGCTGGTGGCAATGTGTTGAGCCTCTTGGTGTTAGGTGAGTGTGCTTTCAATGGCTCCCCTGTAAAATGTGTTAATTGCAAAGCCCATTGACCTTTCTAAGGCCAGTCCCCTGCTACTTGGTTTTGCCAGCATTCAAGGAAGGTTATGAGACCCACACTGCTCAGCAGTTGCTCCATCTCCGTTCTATAGCCTGACTGACTGTTGTCCATACTGAGACCACAGTTGTGCCATCAGCAAATTTGTGGTTAAATCTAAAAGTGCAGTCATGAGTAAGCAGAGTGAACAATAGGGGACATATGGCAGGAACTGAGAAGAAGCTACAGGTGCTAGAATAGACCCACACAAGTTGTTGAGGAATTATGGTGTTGAGCTGAAATCGATGAAGAGAAGTCCCACAGAGATTTTCTTCCTCTCCACATGGGACAGGATAAGGGTCAGTGTGGTTGAGACTGCATCTTCTGGGGCTCTGTAGAAGATTCCACAGAGGCAAAGCTGTTTCTGGCCCTTCATCACTTTAGGTCATTGCCATTCATGCAAGCTGGGTTAGGCTTCATCCGCACCAGGACGATGGTGCAACTTTTGAGACAAATATTCAAAAGAGAATATATAATATTTTACGTAAATGAATTGCACTCATTCTCCACCCATACATGCAAATGGAAAAAAAACTGAAACCCTCAAAATATATACTGCATTATTCAAAGGAGCGTCCACAAGCACTGGTCACGCCGCCACCGATAAATATTCCTTTTCTGATGAATCACTTTGAATAGATATGGCGTTAAAATCTAAGATGCATGGGTGGGGCTAACCACCCCAGTGTCTCAAACCTCTGCTCTCAAAATTCTTCCATAAGTCATGTGACTCCCCAATGCCCTCTACCCTTTTCCCTGACCCTGTTCGCTGTCTGTTTCACTGCTTTCCTTTCTTCTCTCATTTCCTGTGGTCACTCTTCCCATTTGTCCTTTCCCCTCCTTGCATTTATCTCTATCTTTTAGTCAGCTATACTGGGGAGGAACAAAGCCTACCTTACCTCACAAAGCATTCATGACTTACACAAACTGTAAAACTTTATTAAGTAGATAGCTGGCATCAGCACTGATCACTAGAAAATTGTGACAAAGAAGAGATCACCACCCACACAATCTCAAGACTCAGTGTTGATGTTAATACTAATTAGTAACTAACCGTTCCTTTAAGACCTGTCAAAGTCACATCTAAAGACACTTTAAGAAGTTCTATGTCATTTAAGACATGCCAGTGTAAAGTTGTTAATGATTGCTAGTCCAGCATTAATGTCATATAATCAGGAGAAGTAAAAGCCAATTCTGAAGCCATGCAGTATTTCCTGCTCTCCACAACTCATCATGGTTTGTGTAAATATCATGTGTAGAGGTGTTATTCCTCTTGTCTCACCAAACATCAGTTTACAAGCACTAGATCACAAGGCAGAGGAAAAGTGAATAATATTGACCATCATGTGGCAGTTCAGTGTTCTGCTGGGAAACATTTGGACCTGGCATTCATGTGGATGTTACTTAGACATGTAGCACCCACCTAGACCAGACCAGACACCCCCACCCCATAGCAATGACACTCCTTGATGGGAGCAGCCATCCCCAGCAGGATGCAGCCTGACACAGACACACACACAAAAACAGTTTAGGAACAACTAAAAAAAAAAAAAAACATGAAGAACAGCACAAGGTGTTGACCTGGCCTCCAAATTCACTAGATCCCAAACTGATCAAGTATCTGTGGAATGATCCACAGAGGCCCCTCCCCTCAACACATAGGGCCCATGTCCATTCTCTGTTGATTCTCAACTGTTTTGGGAGGCACAAGGGAGACCTTGACAGTATTATCATCATAATGTTTTGCCGGATAGGTGTTTATGCACCTACCCTTTCCTTTGAAGACCAGCTTGACCTGGTCTTCATACTATCTATGTCTCTTTTCTGTCAGTTGCTAGGAAGAGAAAAGCTGGGTTTGGCTTCAGTCACCATGTGTATGTGAGGGATTGAATTGTGTGTCTGCGTGTGTGTGTTTTTGTTTGTTAATTTTATATACATGTATAAAATTATGTATAAAAACCATTGGTGTTAGTTGCTCCAGAGCTTTAGTTTGTACTAATTAGTCTACAGTCAAATTCGTAAAACGCAAAGTTTTACTTTTTTAAGAATTGAGATAATAAAAGAAACTTCCAAAGGTTTTGCAGTTGATTGTTGTAGCACCAACCATTACCTCAGAAATTATACACTGGAATCATACATGTCAATATAAAAACTGCAAAAAACGCCATTTTTGGGAGAAAAAAAAATAGAGTTAATAAAATATAGTTAATAGTAAACTGCAACTAGTTGGTGGAAAATGATGGCACACTACATCTGTCCAAATGTACTGGACGCACCAGCCTGAATCAGTGTTGTAATATGCTGCCCTGCCATCTCTAAATGTGATGGCAAACGTGAGAAAGGGCTGTTTTAACAGAACTGACTGGCAAACCTTTTTGCTTCAGTGGAATTACAGCATGATTAATCAGCCATGATTAGCATTTAGCCATTCCTTGTGGAACGTGGGCTGTGATGTAGGTTATTTATTTATATACCTCCACCTCCCATTTTTCTCTAACGCATTAAGCTGCCAGTCTTGTCAGGCTGACAGGGTCAGCACCACCGTTCATTAGGGGACCTCGGGAAGAGACGAGATGGGCCTGCCAGAGAACTCAAAGCTTGCTGGAAGCCTCAGTGTTTATGCTCAGCCTCTCTGCACTCCCTGTCTCCCACATCTTTCTCTCAGTCTGGGCAATCTAAGCCTAAGAGCTGAAACACATGTAAATGAACATTACTGCCCAGAAAGGTTCAATAAATACTTTCTTGATAAGTTTCCATAGAGGCTAACCTCAAATAACAATAATGGAATGCATTCTGGAGAATTAGACCACTTAATCACCATATTAGCATAAATTTGTTGGTAATTGTTTTCTTCAGTTTCAAACTCGGTAAAAGTTTTTGGCAGTTTCAGAAGATCTGGTGAATGAGTTTCCAGTAGTATTTATACTGGAATTACAACATTTTGTTCTTTCACATTTAAGCATCGAAACATTAATTTTTACTGGTGGTAGATGTTTGATGCATTTATTCTGCAAAGTCTAAAATATTTTTCTGTCAGGTCATATTTTATCACAGAAAGAAGCAGCGGCGATGCTATTATGCATGTGGATTCTTCTGATAATAAGGATAAGTATAGGAACATGACATTAAAAATAACTGAACTAAGGGAATATATATTATAGTATCTTGCATACACAGCTTGTTCTAATCCACCTCATATTGTTCTGTGCTCTAATGGTAATCTGATAAATCATCTAATTTGGTCAGACAGGGAAAGTGCACAAAGTGAGGAATAGAGTTAACATGACCTAAAGGCTGGCCGCTGGATTTACAGTATAGCTTAGGAGATAAGGCAGATAAGGCAAGAATTAAGTTTACAGCTACTGCTACAAAACACTGCACATTGTTTACACTTTCTAACTGTACAAAACATTAAACCAGTTAAATACCAGATGTTTCATATAGTAATCACCTTTGTTCTTCTGGTATAAGAACAGACACTGGGAGAGGCATGCTGAGAGGAGACTCTAGACATGGAGATACAAATGATCTGTGAGGCTAAACAGTTTGAAAACTACCTAGGGCTACATTTCGCCAGTTAATAAAACTAGAAATAAAGACCATTTTTTTTTTTTTTTTTTATTTATTTTGTCAAGTACATCATTATTGCTACAAGAAAATAATGCAAAACTGGAATTGGACGATGTGAGCCAGTGGGAAACCACTGCCTCAACAAAGTGTCTCGAAGAGTCACAGACTATTGCTTAATATGTAGCCATCTAAACGAACTGCCATGAGGTGCTGTCATGTAGAGCCACAGTGTGACATGGTTATGTCAGCCATTTTAATTAATACATATATATTGTACTTTCATTCCCAATGTGTGAGGGTGTTTAGCTAGTGGAAGCTGGTTCAACTATTGTTTGGGGATGTACCATCAGATTATCAGATTATATACATCTAGATTAGTTTAGTGGTAAATATACATGCCTTTGACAAATAATAACACTAGCAAAAGTCAGGATACGAAACATGAATTATATATTAACACTTCTACTTATTGATTCAGTAGTTTAATTATGTGATTCAGTGTCAAGCACTGGGCTGTTACGCCCTTCCATAGCATATATGCTTTCCTTATCCACTTCTTGTCAGATTGTTAAGTGTGTCTGTTTAACAGTCCAGC
The DNA here is from genome assembly GCA_005024645.1 of Planiliza haematocheilus. NCBI lineage: Eukaryota > Metazoa > Chordata > Actinopteri > Mugiliformes > Mugilidae > Planiliza > Planiliza haematocheilus. The sequence goes on along the minus strand of SRSE01001340.1, from coordinate 870,154 downwards.
TGTTTATCACTCTTTTTTACCTGATAACCATTTATTATTATTATTATTTTACATAGTTTTTGTTTGAGACAGAATTTCATGCACATTTTACCTGTTTGTCCTCATCTTTTTTGAGCACCGTGTCTTCAGTTATATTAGGGTTAATATTTTGCGTCTCATATTCTTAGCCTTGTCTTCCTACTTGCACCTTCATATCATCGTCAACATCATAGTGCCTGAGTCCGCAGTAGTCTTCTTCCGTCTTTTACCTCTCTCCTCCTCAGCTCCCGGTACAAGGCTGGAATAATGGCGGTCGGCCCAGGCGTGGCGATGCAGTGTTCTCTCTCAGGACTTGAGCAGACCTGGAAATATGGCTGCCAGGAGAGGAGGTGGCAGATGGCTGACAAGGCATTTTTACCCATAACGCCCCAGTAAAACTTTAACTCCCAAGATTTAGTGCTAGCTCTCTGCACTTAGCAAGCTGCAGCCGCTGGCATATTTTTTCAAAAGTCCCAAACTGATGGTTTTGCAAGCTGCGCATAAACATGCTTTATTGATTGTGCTGTTAAAAGATTCAAAGGGTCAGTATCATTTACCAAAAGACAGTTTTAGAGGACAAATAAAAGCTAAAAATTGCTTAAACGTTGTGGCTGGCATCATTGATTTTTAGAGAAAAACACAGAATACTAAATTAAATTATTCATTGTGTCATAATATTGACTGATGACGATGGTAGACAATAATTTAGAAATTTAAAGGTTCCTAGGCAACAATGGCAATTAAGGCATTTAATTCACCCAGTTAGAATCTCTAAGGGCCTGGCTACAGTCATATCTCTCAATTTGTCCTGGACAAGAGCACATGAAAGTCATTTGCAAAACTCACTTGCAAAATTGTGCATCTACAGAAACCATGGTTTTAGATATTTTGTTTTTACTGAACGGTATTTTAGGTTAAAGAGTAAAAAAAAAAAAAAAAAGTAAAATAAGAAAAATGACAATTTTGTCACATTTTTTTTTATCCATCTCATCATCAGTTGATACCAATTTCCCTAGGAACATAAAGCTGCCCCTACCCAGGCTAACGTACATGAAAGCATCAGCGTAGACTACTGCACATTACTGGGGCGGCGTTATACATTGTGTGCTGACTGTAGGGTGTTTGAAAGGCTAATTGGACCCTGGGTGCATGTAAGGATGGCAGGATGACTGGCGAAGCTTCAAAGTGTCAGGGAGACAGAGGCAAAAAGAGACAGAGAGTGAAAGAAAACTCAGAAAGGCAGAGGGGCCATTCAGTACTGAGTCTACCCAGCCGTACGGTGGCACTGAAGGAGGTGACATTATTGGACTCAGGTGAGACATGTACATCTGTACCTACTAGTGAGGTTGTTGTGGTGTGTGCGTGTGCGACGGAGAGGGAGTGTGAGGGCTTGCGCACAGCAATATGTGCATGTTTGCTATATATATATACACCAATCAGGCTTAACATTATGACTGCTTTGCTAATATTATGTAGGTCTCAATTGTGACTCCAAAACAGTTGTGGTCCATCAGAGAATGAGAACCCTCCTGAGGGTGTCCTGTGTTGTCAGGTAACAACATGTTGTTAGTGGGGGCCTGTGGGCTAAAGGGAGATTGCTTTGGGGTGTGCATGCCTGGTTGTCAGTGTTATTTACTTTACCTGTCAGTGGTTTTAATGTTGTGGCTGTACAGTACAAGGGTTAGACAAAGGTTAAACTTGTCTCTCTTTCATAATCACCTACTGATCCTTTTTTGATTTTAGAATAATATAACATCTCCCATCCATCTGTCTGTAGATAGAAAAGCTGTTTCACACTCAGTGCTGCTGGAAAGTCATTAAAGATATCAATCAACACAGACAGTGAAAGACAACTTAAGCTACTGTACGGGCCAATTAAACTCAATTCTTATCATAAGTCTCAAAACACACCATTGGATTTAATGATGGCACATGTTGCAACTGATACAGAGAAAAGCTCTGCTCGCAACTGGATAGTCCTACAACAAACTGGAGTCATTTTGTTGCACACAAATTCAACTCCATCGTCCTCAGATAACTAGAATGACTGGTGGTGTTCTGTCCATCACCACATAAAACCAGTCCAAATGATTTGAATCATTGGCAAATCTTTGCCAAAGCATGAACAGTTCAAAGTGGAGTGGTTCCAGGCCAACTTTCCGGCACAAACTGTTTTCTGGCTTTCAGTCTAGTCCAGTGTTTGTGTGCCGTGGGAAATTATCCAATTTCACCGAATAATAACGAATTAATTATTACCTGCAAATAATATGCCATTGTCAAGTGTCTGTGTATATCCGGCTGTGTATCACAGGTTGCCTTTTCCATTGTCTGTCATTTTGACTGACAGGGTCATAAAAATCCCACCATAATCTATTTTTACCCGTCACTTTAATTTTTTATAATGATAATAAAAACATATTCAATAGCATTTAATTTTAATTGAAGCTGAATTAACAGTACTGACTTTAAATAGTAACAAAAATAACAACAAAAGTTTTGTCTGCCGATAGTCAATGCTGCAGACACGTCTTGTCCGTACTCAGAACGTATGTAACTGCTAGCGTATCAGCTCTTAGGCGGTACTGTAGTGTTGAAGTGCTTTGATGGCACGCAAATACGTTTTGGTAGCTTCATAGACGTAGACCATTGACTGTATATACTAGACATAGACATATCGTTAGCCGAGCTCTGCCGTGTGCATCAGTATAATCAGTGTACCAGGAAATCGTGCACCGACAAAAGTTCTGCGATGTTTGGAACTCAAACTGCGATTAGATGCAAGAGCCAATTAATAAGATCACTTGCCACCAAGTAGTCAGGGGTGTGAATTGCAATATATCAAAATGACAGATTTTTCAGTCACATTTTAAAAAAGACGGTCAGTGACAGAAAATATTCGGTTAACGAGACCCGTGCTGTGTGTGTGTGTGTGTGTGTATATATATATATAGAAGACATTTTTCTTTGTGCTTAGTTTATTTGATTTCTTTTCAAGACAATTTGACAGGAATTGACAGGAATGTCGTTATAATGTTAATACAGGCTAGTTTAGTAGTTAGAGTTTTTTTTTGGTGGTGTGCCTTGTGCCTTGGTTGGTGGTGTGCCTTGTGATTTTTTCAATGAAAAAAAAATGTACCTTGACTCAAGAAAGGTTGAAAAACACTGGTCTAGTCGCAGCATTATGGGTAGTTGGATTGATGAGGTAACTTAGCGGCAATGAATATAACTATATGGATGGTGATGCTGTTGAAACTTACAGATAATCCCAAAGGTGTTCTATCGGGTTCAGGTCAGGACTCTGTGCAGGCCAGTCAAGTTCATCCACACCAGACTCTGTCATCCACGTCTTTATGGACCTTGCTTTGTGCACTGGTGCACAGTCATGTTGGAAGAGGAAGGGGCCCGCTCCAAACTGTTCCCACAAGGTTGGGAGCATGGAATTGTCCAAAATGTTTTGGTATCCTGAAGCATTCAATGTTCCTTTCACTGGAACTAAGGGGCCAAGCCCAGCTCCTGAAAAACAACCCCATACCATAATTCCTCCTCCACCAAATTTCACAGTTGGCACAATGCAATCTGAAATGTACCGTTCTCCTGGCAACCTCCAAACCCAGACTCGTCCATCAGATTGCCAGATGGAAAAGCGTGATTCATCACTCCAGGGAACGCGTCTCCACTGCTCTAGAGGCCAGTGGCGGCGTGCTTTACACCATTGCATCCGACGCCTTGCATTGCACTTGGTGATGTGTGGCTTGGCTGCAGCTGCTCGGCCATGGAAACCCATTCCATGAAGCTCTCTGCGTACTGTACTTGGGCTAATCTGAAGGTCACATGAAGTTTGTAGCTCTGTAGCAATTGACTGTGCAGAAAGTCGGCGACCTCTTTGCACTATGCGCTTCAGCATCCGCTGACCCCTCTCCGTCACTTTACGTGGCCTACCACTTCGTGGCTGAGTTGCTGTTGTTCCCAAACGCTTCCATTTTGTTATAATAGAGCTGACAGTTGACTGTGGAATATTTAGGAGCGAGGAAATTTCACGACTGGATTTGTTGCACAAGTGGCATCCTATGACAGTTCCACGCTGGAATTCACTGAGCTCCTGAGAGCGGCCCATTCTTTCACAAATGTCTTGTTTCACAGTCTGCATGCCTGAGTGCTTGAATTTATACACCTGGGGCCAGGGCAAGTGATTAGAACACCTGATTCTGATCATTTGAATGGGTGAGCGAATACTTTTGGTAATATAGTGTACCTGTTGCAAGAATGGTCCACTGTCCACCAATTACACCTCTCAAGTGGTGAAGTATACTAACATTACTGAAGTTTGCTGGCACAACCAGCAATGTATGTATGCATGTAATACTTAATCATTATATAGAGTGGCCTCATCTCTTTATTGATGAAGCTGGCAAAGATGATTTCAATGACTATTTTCACTGCTTGGCAGCATGTGAATTTACCCCTGCACCCTTAGTGTTTTGTATAATTGGTAGGGGCACTGTTCACAAAGCAGTGGCATATGTATTTCAGATGTAGCTTTGTCTTTTTTTTTTTTTTTTTTTTTTTTTACAAGTTCCAAAGCTGAGACCTGTTTCCTGATTGCTTTGACATCGTTGTTAAAAGTAACAACTTTTAACAAGAATTATTCCAACTGTGGAATAAAGGGAGGAAATTAGACAGTTCCCAGGAATGCTTTTAAATATTGAAGTTGGACACCCTTCCGTTTGTTTACTTTCTGTAGGTCTGTGGATTGGTCTGTATACAGAGGGATCAAAACTGCTGAACTGCATCAGAGTCATCATAGCCACTGTAGTTGAGGTGGTTAGAGGGAAGACAAAGCAGGGGTTAATGATTTAGGATTTTTAACATTTTACTAACAAAATCGAGTTGATGTCAATAAATACAGAAAGTAATTCTTTGCAATAACTGAATCTATATTCTTGACCTGAATACATATTGTAGCGTTTCACCCAAAAGAAGGCATTGGAGCTTTTCTGCTAAGTAACTGAAGCTTAAATAGGAGCTGATAAAGCCAGGATTTCTTTTTTTAAACTAACTTTAGAGAATGAAATTCACCAGCAAATTGTTGATGTGCAGCCTCCTTCTCTCTGTTACCACCAGTGAAGTTGCTAATTGACTGAGAGGATTTGGACTGTTCCTCTGTTAGTGTTAGCAGATGCCTTTTCAGATGAGTGTGCATTGCAGTTGTCGATTTGTTATATTTCAGGACTGACTTACATATTCCGCGGGTCACCACAGCTTCATCTTTAGTGAAATATTTCCACACGCTTGCTAATTTGCTGCAACAGCCCGCTGTTCTCAGAGGTATCTGTGTTGTTATTGTCACGTGATCTGCAACTAGTCAACTTCCTGCATAAAGCGTCATGGCCCAGCAGCAAAGTCAACTAGCTGACTAGTCGGTACAACCCCTAGCACAAAGAGCATGTTTTTGTCCATCCTGATGCTATCTGTGTTGCAGCACTGCTCTTCCACAGTTAGCTCTACAGTACAAATATATCCACAATGTGCATAGTGCTGAATTGTCACCGGACGATAGCCAGTGCCTACAGAAATTACTGCTAATGTAAACCGAGCTTTCCCTACTGCTGCAGCTTCACAGTAAAAGCATTCAAGTGGTAAAACATGACAGTCCTTTTATTATGAATTAGTAGTGTTGTTATTCTGTGAGCTAACCACTTACTGCTGCTGTCATCAAAAATGCATAGAAAAAGGAGCAACCATAATGAGCTGTTAGATGAGGAGCTGCAGACGACAGTCTCCAAATTCTCAGCAAGGTGAGCAACTCTGTTCACCGTGTCTGTTCACAGATCATTGAACAGGACCAGTTATTGTTTAACTTCTCAAATAAAATGATAATAGTTTGCTGTTCTGAATACAGAATATACTTGTGTATTTGTACACGAATTACACAAATAAAAGAGTTTGCACATTTGTAAAAAAAAATGGCCGACCATCTTTGGTATTTTGAATGTTTAATCTTAAGTGGGATTTAAAATTTTGGAAATGTAGCCAATTAGAAATGTTCATTTGTCAATTAGAAATATGTATACGAATATTTGATAATGAATTAGTAAATACTGAAACAAATAAAACTGAAAACGAATATTTAAGATACATAATTTTAGTCCAAATCTAATCTGTAATCTAATCTGAGTTCAGTGGCAGACAATGGTACAACAATGGCACAATGGTATAACAGAAATGATGGTTGTGGTAATGGTACATGGCAGTAGTGGTGAAGCAGTGGAACCAGAAGTAGAATCAGTTAGTGGTCTAATAAAAGCCTCACAGCAGCACAAGTTGCTGTGCCTGTTGTCTACACCTCAGCACACCTCTATCTGTTCATCCACCAACACAGAGCAATGGGCCAGTCTGCCGGCCCCAAACAGCACACCGGATGCAGTGCTTTATCTCTACACATTAACATGATAGAAAATATGAATACCAGAATCTTATCTCAGCCACGACTTATAAAGAACATTCATCATGAAGCACATTCTGTATTTATCATGTCAGAGCAGTGAAAAAGATGGGGCAGGCAAGATCCCCCTCACTGGCTCCGTGGTCATGGCAAGGTCTGTTGTGTTATACAGTGTACACCTATATATCTCAATAGTTTTACCTCACATCCATCCGCCTCTTTCTGTTGCAATCCTGGATCTGGAATTAACTTGCACCCCAAAGCCTGTGACTTAATAGGATAAAAATATAAAAAAAATATAAAAAAAGACCTCCTTGGGATCAGTGAGATTTACAATATATATTAACTGAGTGTGAAGCTGTGATGTGCAGCCTGATAAATGTGCTGAAATTACTCAATTCTTTCTCTTTTAATAATTCTGTCATCCTTACCCGCCATTTGACCATTACGTTATTGAAGTCATTTTTTGCAGGAATAGGTAATATCATCAGTCATTATAATCATTTAATACATCTTTCCCCCCCTCCATCCTTTTACTTTTGGCTCTTAAGCTGATGCCAAATCCTGTATCTACTAGCTCCTTGTGGAAATGCATTTCACCAGCAGGCAGCAAAATTGGGCAGATTGCCATGAGGAACTATAAAGGCCAGGTATTAGTGGTGTAGGGATGTGGACAAAGCTAGTGGGGAACTTTACAAATTGAATGTGTGTGCCATTAATTCAATTTATCGAGATGTTTCAGCCTCTGGATGCTTGTATACTGTAGAGTTAACAGTCAGGGAACTGTCTCTGCCATTTCATGGAGTGAGATATCAGAGTAAATGTTTCCATTTTCATGTTTGCAAAATGATTAGAGTATGTCGTTAACATACAGCGATCAGGTATAACATTATGACCACCTTCCTAATATAGTGTAGGTTTCCCTTGTGCCTCTAAAACAGTTGTGACTCATTAGAATATGGACATGGGCCTTCTGAGGTTGTCCTGTGGTGTCTGGTAACAGAATGTTGTTAGTGGGGGCCTTTGGGTCCTATGTGTTGAGGGGAGGGGCCGCTGTGGATCATCCCACAGATACTTGATCAGTTTGGGATCTAGTGAATTTGGAGGCCAGGTCAACACCTTGTGCTGTTCTTCATGTTTTTTTAGTTGTTCCTAAACCCTTTTTGTGTGTGGGTCTGTGTCAGGCTGCATCCTGCTGGGGATGGCTGCTGCCATCAAGGAGTGTCATTGCTATGGGGTGGGGGTGCCTGGTCTGGTCTAGGTGGGTGCTACATGTAACAAGATGGTCAGTTTTATTTATTTCTCCTGTCAGTGGTTTTAATGTTGTGGCTGATGTTCTAAAAGTCTTAGGAAAGATTTGTAAACGTAAGACTGTAGACAAGCTCCAGCAGTGGGACACATATTTGAAGCTGTTTAAAGTAGGGATACTTTTTTAAGTATGTATTCAGTTTCACTGAAATCAGTCATGCATATTTTTTTTCTCATGATTAGTTATTAACACATTATTTTAAAACAACTTTTAAGTATTTATCATTTATTATTTCTTTAATACAGGTGCTTCATCAGAGGGTTTTTACTCAAACTCTCAACTGTGTTTCTTGACAAAGAACTAAATCACACCCTGTAATGCATTCTTTCTTTTTCATTTCCTGGTGTTCCTTACACTATTTGTTGTCAACGATATATTCCTAATATAGTACTAGAGTGTGCAAAGGTACCTCATCTAACTGTCTGTGTTCCATTGCACAACAGTGAAGTGGCGATTGGGCAACATTGCAAATTTGCACTTATTTTTCAGTGGGACCGACACTGATCAAGCATTGAGAAACAATAAAAATACGTCTGAAGTGAAACTGTATGTGTGGAGGTACGTAACAGTACATCATGCATTCAGGAGATCTACCTTCCTCTTGAAATATTGTACATCATTTTTAATTTTGAACTTTAACAATAGTTAGCACCATGCTAAAAAAAGGAAACAGCTGGCAAATTTGATTTTAGATCTGAGATTAAAAAACAAAAACAAAAACAGATTTGATCCAGCACTTATTTTTCCTTCAATACATATCTGTAAAAAGCTTTAGTGGTGAATAAACATGTATTCTGGTGGACAGATTTTCTTTAATTATTTTTGTTTTTAGCTGTTCAGCTGCTGGAAATACTTGCCTGGAAAATACAGTCCGCGTACATTAAATCATCAGGAACTTGACAGTGTGAGTTATCCTTTCACTTCACTGGGATTTTTACTCAAAACCCCGTCCAGGGTCATTGTAAATAAATAACAATATTTCTCTCACGTCAGTCCCTGTGCATGTGTTGTTCTTGTATCCCGTATTTAATGGAATATGCAAGGAGAACAGATGGCTACTGACAACAGCATCAAGGATAACAGACTACAGTACAAAAAAGGAGTGTGCCTACACCTCCTTAAAGATGTTGGAGAAATGTACACAGTTAATCTTCCTCCCCTTTGATTTGATTGTGCTCGCTAAATACAAGGGGACTTAATCAAGCTTAAAAATAACAAACAAACAAATAAAAGAGAGGTCCTGGGAGAACTCATTAGAAGCCTTGTCAAACTCCAAGAGACTACATAATTACTTTACCAAAATAAAAATGCAAAGCTATTTCATTTGTATTTGCTTTTCTTTTTGAATTACTGCTGAACTAAGGTCATTGAAACTTTCACTTTCATCCCTTTGAAAAGTTTGATTGAGATCGAGTTTGAACCTAGTGTGAGAGAGGCCTCATGTCGGAGCCTCCGTTTTGCCTGAGGAACACAAACGCCAAGCTTCTTCTGACAGTGTCCATCAGTCTGGGCGGAGAAAGGCAGCAATAAAAAACCTGCATGCTTACTTCTTTCCATTTAAAGACAGAAGACCAGCCCCAGTTGACAAGGAAATGAAAAAGGTTGGACAGATTTCTATAAATAAATCTTCTTTATTTTTTATTTTTTTCATTTTAATTATGGGATCAACAGTGGTTCAGATGAATGGCCTGGCCATCAATCTTTAATTAATGTCACGCTTTGCAGATTGCAGCGATACTAGGCCTGATTGAAAAATAAGCCCAATGATATTTCTATTAAGAGTTTGTTTTATTAATAACGCATCAGGGCTTTAAAAACATGTCTCAGAGATAACCAATCACAGGGACGCCATAGATTTTTACATTTAGCTTTCTGTAGCTCACACTTGCACAGATCTGTTTAATTACATTTTCCTGCATAATTTAGTCCTCCATACCCCCGTTTTTCACTGTTTATTATTAACTAGTTTACTTGTAAATGCCAGAGTTAAAGCTTCTATAGCATTTTAGAGCTTGCACAGTACGTATAACATATAGTTTTATACCATCTTTATCAACATTTTCGTCAACTGTAAAATAGTTGGAAATTTTTTGGACATCTGGTCCTGGTGCAAACCCAAATGACAAATAAATCAATTATCTGAGAAAGAAAGGAGGAGGCCTGCAATGCTGAATGTGGACTTTTTTTGGTTCTGTTTTTGTCGTAGCATCTCTCTCATCTGGATTTGGCCTCAGTCTGAGTCATTATGTAAATAAACCTAGCAGCACGAAACAAAAACATATGCAAGAGAGCTGTGGTTCTTTGCGCTGATCGGTGTCACTTAGAATGAAGCGAACAAGCAGGCTGCACTCCACTTACTGTATGGTGGAGTGGCATGGCCCAACCTGAACATGTTTAGCCTCCAGTCAACAAATTGTATTTACACTGGGCCATCAGGATGAAAATGTAACTTAAATTCTTAAAAGTAAGGGAGTAACTGGGAGCATATCACATATAGCTGGAGCCTATCCCAGTCGGCCTGGACTCAAAACCTGGAACCTTCTTGCTGTGTGGCAACAGTGCTAACCACCACAACACTGTGCCCAAAGCTGTGGAGGTGCTCTCAACCTGGATGCTAGCAGTTTCGTTTTGAGACATCAGTTGCTCCAACTGACCCCTTGCCTTACCTTGCCTCTACTATCAGGGTGCCACACCTTTCTGTCCAGGGCCCCTGCTTTGATAATGACCACCTTCCTGTCTACCATTAATTTAAAAGCGTGCCAAGTCGTTTTTCATGCCTTATCATTTACTGCTATTTCATCTTTCGGTTTCTCCTTCACTTTTTCTTTTTCTTTCTTCAATTTTTTTGTTTCCTTTTGAAAGCAGCCTACTGCTGTGTCTGCATGCAACAGCTCATAAATCTTTTACTCTCAAACGCTGTCACTGTGTTCACTGGAGGATGTGCCAGCACAGCTGAGGTTGCTGTTGTCACCCCATTTGGTATACATGTTGCCCAAAAACAACCTAAAAAAAAAAATAAAAAATAGAGGCATTTCTGACCCCTGTACCTGAGACGGAATACCAGATCTGTCTAGACAGGGTTGAGGTTTTGTCTCCAGCTATTGATGCACTCCTGAGCCAAAGTTTTGATGTTGATTTGTGATTCCAACGTGTCACGTTATTTTACATAAATATCCTATATTTACAGCTGCGTGCAGTCAGTAAAGTCGCAAACATGTAGGGACAAATTCAAACACTTAAAAATATGTAGTATAAAGACAAAATTGTTTTATATAAAAAAAAGCTCACTCAGGCTAACCAATGTTAATAAGACTAAACATAGCATTGGGTTTGTGCAGCAGGTAAAAAGACATCAGAAAACATTTCCTTTTCATTATTTTGGCACATACATCTTATTTTATTTTTTATCTCCATTTATCTTATGTCTATCCAATTTCAATAGTATAATATTTAAACTTTATATCTAATATTGGAAATTAGAGATCTTTTAGTGTGCAAAACCTTCTGTTATAGAATATGCTAAATAAAGGCAGTAATGGATAACAGCAAAGGGCTTAGACTTATTATATTTTTGTTAAACTTTACTAATCCCTCATGGGAAGCTTTGTTCTCTGCATTTAACCCAGCTATTTGTACACACAGTAGTCAACACACTCGGGCAGCCATGCATGAAGCGTCCGGGGAACATTTTTGGGGGATTTTAGGTGCTGCATTTCAACCATGGATATGGAAGAGATTGGAGCGGGTGACTTTACGGTCCCAAATGCGTCTCTAACCACTAGTCTTCACTGCACTGTGCTGTGCTGAGCGTATGCGCGTACGTTCTGATCACGTGCCGTGCTTTATTCATTTACAGAGTGACAAACGAGTGTTCATGTGCACAAATGAGTGCCCGCGATGTGCACAGTGATGGGATGCTTTATGTGCTCTTGAGAGGCAGTATGGACGTGAGAGGGGTTGTGTTGAGCGTTAAGAGCGCATACTGCACCAGCAGTACAGCAGCACTTTGCATATGCTATTTTCATCTCCGTTCTCCTCATCTGGCTGTTATTTTGGTTCCTAATGAAATCACACACAAATCGCCCAAAGTGCTGACAACACAAGCTTCAAGGCCAGAAAGCCAATCCTCTCAGGGCTCCGTTTAGATAGAAGCTAAACGGGTGCTCTCAAACTAGATTTGATTTTGTGTTCTTTTCCTACTTTCTCTGCTGCATGCCATGCCCTCTGTCTGGAGAAAGAAAAAAAAATCATAACTGTTGAAAAAAATACCAGGAAGTTAATCTAAATCTAAGCCCTGGACAAATATGGGCGAGACGGAGAGAAAAAGAATGAGAGGCAGACCGGAGAGAAGCGGAGAAATGCTCCACATCAGCTGCACTTGTAAACTTCTTTGCATCGCGTACCATAGTCGCGGCTATATTTCCCTCCCAAAATGACACTTTAATTAAACAAATTACTGCGCCTCCGGAGAAGGACCTTCAAGAGTGCGATAAGGCTGAGGATAGATAAAAGCCTTATAGGCAGTGTTTATCAGAGACGTGGGGGTTTAAACCTTTAATAGGTAATGCCCAGATAAGTAAGCCTTTGTGGTGTTACTGGCGCAGAGATATTTTACACAGAGGAGCTTACCAAAGAGAGGGGGGAAAAAGAAGCTGGATCAAACCAATGACTTAAAGAGTCTCTGATTAAGAACAGCAGAGAAAAGGGGGCACGGAAAAGTGTCCTTTCACTAAACTCTCCTCTTTTATTTATACACATCTTTCACTACCCAGAGGCGCTAGTCAGATTGAGCCTTTACAGTCTTTTCCATGGCTTTAACCTTGGCCAGGATGTGCATATAGCCTTTTTTTTATTATTTATTTTTTTATATATTTTCATACCAACCAGTATTTGCGATAAGAGACTTTTCAATTTTCATGGATTAGCATGAGCTCAAACATTTAATGGTGCGCATCCCGGCTGTAGATTTTACCTGTCATACATGCACAGGGAAAAGCCGAAAGCCATTTTCAAAAAGAAACTTTTCGGGAGGGCAGTGGTATTTGTTTGGGTACTGGTATCGCGAAACAAATTAAGCCTCAGAGAGTGAGACACAGAGCTAAGATTTCTTATTTCCTCTTTTGTAAGTAATATAGGTGCATATGTCAGTCTGTTGGGGCCACCATCTATCTGTTACAATTGGTATTCACATGTACATTTACCACAGGCTGATAGTAGTTTGGTTAACTGTGAAAGCTTCTCATTGCTTCATGAAGTTGTTGTCATTTTTGTGAATGATTCAGGTAAATACAAGGGTTGTATCTGAATGTAGGAATGGGGTGTTAACTGAAAAAGGGGGGTTACTGTACAAGAAGAGGTTTCCTTCATTCATTCATTGATCTTCTGTAACCGCTTGTCCTGTCAAGGGTCGCAGGGGGGTTGGAACCTATCCCAGCTGTCATTGGGCGAGAATTGGGGTACACCCTGGACAGGTCTCCAGTCTATAACAGGGCTAACACACTCACATTCACACCTACGGCTGATTTAGAATCACCAATGAACCTAACCAGCATGTCTTTGGACAGTGGGAGGAAGCTGGAGTACCTGGAGAGAACCCACACAGACACAGGCAGAACATGCAAACTCCACACAGAAAGGTAAGAATAAAAGTCTGGGGATTCAATGTAATTTCCCAACCACAAAAAGTATTATATGACCTGGGAAGAGTGTAAATTTGACTCTAATCAGTTTCGCAATGTAGAAACACAGACCTTTGCCTCAAACTATAAGCTTAAAAAGTTTTAGTTTTCACTTCGTGTTAACCTTAACCAAAAACAAGCGTGATTGTGGTAATTGCATCACTTCCAATAAAGGAGCAGGCATGGAGGTGGTGATGAGGTCACTGTTATTTGACATTACTGTAACTGCAGCCAGGTCCAACTGTGGGCTCAGAGAACGAGCTCCTGATGGCTGTAAAGCCTGTCTGAGCGCAGAGCATGTGTTTTAGGTTAGAAAGGTATGTGGTAAGGTTACGCTACAAGACACCATTAAATTCGGGGAAAGAAGAAAGAAAGAAAGAAAGAAAGAAAGAAAGAAAGAAAGAAAGAAAGAAAGAAAGAAAGATTGAAAAAGAAAGAAAGAAGGAGAGAGAAAGAACGAAGGAGAGAAAACACTGCACTTGGTGCCTTAACCTCCCCAACACTCAGGGCCGGCACAGAACATGTCAAGCCCACCAAAGAGCTCTGCAGTAAGTTAACAGCCCCCAGGAGGGAGAGGAGGGGGGAGAGTGTTACAGTCTCTCAGATCTCTTCCTGTACATATCTCAGCCTCCCCCCCCCCCCGCCTCCTCTATGTGTGTATGTGTGTGAAGGGGAGGCCTGCCCAGGATCCATCACCATCTTCCTTCCTTGGAAGGGTTGTGGACCACCATGGAGCGCGCTTAAAGACCACTGGTGATAATGGGAAATGATCCACCTCTGTAAATGTTTCCCCTTCCCCTCCCTGCACTCCTCATGCTTCAAAGGACATGCTTAATTCGCTTTCTGCTGAATCGGGATGGACACAATAGTGCACCAAAATGTGTCACATGCTGCAACTATATCATGTAGACTAACCTCAGCGCTATGCTCATCTTCATTTAAGCACAAATAATTTACATTACAAACACAAGCGGACTTGCTTTGTTTTTCCCTCACTGGGGGTGTTCTCACCGAGCATTTTGATGAATAGAATGAATGCATCATCCGGAACTCTCCTCTGATCACGCATATCTATTATTTGGAAGATTAAAGCAGCATGAAAAGCAGAGGGGCTTGGTTTGTCAGTGGCAGCCCTGGGCACAGACAGTTCTCTGCCTGCCACATACCTGCTGCTGCCACTTCCCTTTAGCATAAGCAAGCATGAAATGTTTACTTGAACACATCTCTGAGGGAGAGCATGGAATGGGAGCTGGCACAAGCTGCATAGGAGGTACGCTGATGTGACAAATATATAAAACAGGGTGAAAGAAAGAAAGGGGGAGGATGAGAGGGGAGGACGCAGACACTCAGAATGTGTGTTTTTGTGGATATGTCTGTGCATGTGGGTATGAGAAAGTGAAAGAGCAACTGCCTCTTGCCATTGTGCCGGCTCGGCAGCTGAGGTGAGTCTTCACTGTGGGATAAATCCAACCTGATGCTCCCATTCTTGTGCCTTCAAAGCGTGCAGGCATTGCCATGCTGTTCACGTCACAGGACAGGCACACATTAGCTGTCAAACCCCTCTTTCATCTCACAACTTCAAAGAGGCCCATTGATTACTCTAAGTGGCCATTACCAAACATCCAAGCCTGCCGCCTCAGTCAAAGGCAACCACTGACAAAGAGGAAGGCAAAATCATCATGAGGTTGAATTTGAAGTGGATGGAAAGAACAGCAAACCCCAGACAGACACGCTGAAAGACAAGCAGAGCCAGGCGACAGAGTGTAAAAAGGAGTTAGCACCAAAGAGGAGAAAACATCACTCGCAAAACGAGCAGCAAACAATAAAAATGACAAGCACTTCTGTATGTGTACAAACAACTCGCTCTTGTCGAACATGTGGTAAGAGAGTGATGTGAACACGGGATCCCCTGAGAATCCCCCCCATGATACAAGTCAACGGAACAGAGCTGAGCTGATGTCTGCCGACAGACTTACACAGCATCGGAATCTGAGAGATGGAGAGAGATGGAAAGTAAGAGATTCAGACAGACACGGGCAGGATTAGGGAGAAGCAAGGCTGTAGTCACAGCTCCAAAGCACTCCTCTCCTCACTGTCTGCTGTTCTACTGATACGCTATATCCATTCTGCTCGTACAGTACACATAGAAAAAACAAATACTCACTGCAGACAGGGGATGTGATGTTAACTTGTATACATGGTCCAGGATGACATTAACGCTCACAGAAATGTTAAAACTTTTTTTTTTTTTTTTTTTTGCGAAGAACCCATTACTATCTCTGCAGTATATCTGCAGTATATCTGTCACACACAGTACTGGAGGGGTACACTAGTCTTCGGTTTCCTGTAGACATGAGTGCTAGGTGTAATTGCGTGCTTTAGCATCACAATCTGTTGACTGTACCAAGTTTGATTTGGTGTTTAATCAATGATGACTTTGTTTAGACACTGCAAATGGAATAACGAAGGTGTGGGAGTAAGTGATGCATTCTATTTGAGAACAAAACACCATGCCATAATATATTAATGGCAGTATATACAATACTTCTCTACAAGTATTAAAGAGCATTAATAGTCTGAAAATGCGTACAGTGTACTGCGTGCAAAAGCTAAATGTATTTAACTCTCTATTGCCTGAATTATTAATGTGTTCTTAATACTTACAGATGCGTATAAAGTGTAATTATATGGGGTAAAAAGGATTAAAGGGGTGTTGGGGAGGGGTCATTTGTTGGTAAATGGTTTATATATGGCAACAATGTATGTTGAAAGTGTCCAGATTTGTTTCACAAAAGCATGCTTTTATTGAAAGGAAGGCTACATTAAACATACACATTTTAAAATATATAGCCGAATATAGAGATTAAAATCTTTTCTTGTAGTATGTGATGTATGTCAAACATAACATTTTAATTACTGCATCAGATATCATAGAGCTTTTTGGCTACTCTGAAGTATCTAGGAAAATATATATTCATTCATTCATTCATTCATTCATCCATTCATCTTCTGTAATCGCTTGTCCTGTGAAGGGTTGCGGAGGGCCTATCCCAGCTGTTACACCAGCTGAGAGGCGGGGACTGGACAGGTCTCCAGTCTATCGCAGACAGACAACCATTCACGCTCACATGCACGCCTACGAGCATGTCTTTGGACACTGGGAGGAGTCAGAGTACCCAGATAGAACCCATGCAGACACAGGGAGAACATGCAAACTCCACACAGAAAGGCCCCAATCAGCCCCAGTATATAATATTTACTATTTGTTGTCTGAAACTTCTCAAATCATAAAGGAATTAATATATTCAATAATAGTGTTCCCTTTTAAATGAAATAACTTATTCTAGCCTAATTCTGACATTTTAGAAATAAATAAATAACTCAAGTTACAAATGGTTTAAATGACCAACTCTAGATGAGACTTAAATTGTAGGGAGGCAAATAGGATTGAATGGATATGTGGTATCATCAAATATTAGTAGTTTCAAAGTAGAGGGGTTGGCAAATGTATTTTCCATCCCTTCACGTTGTAAGATTTCTCTTATTTTCCAACAACTGCAAGGACAATTTGGATTGTAAAGAAACGAGAACATGAACACATACACAGAGAATGTAAATTTGTGTATTTACACATTCCTTCTGTAGCCCACTAAGCCCAAACCGATCATTACCGCTTTCTGTCAGACCGTCTCTATATGTTGTATGTAGTGAATCTCGGAGGCAGATGGTGCTGCCAGGCATGTATATATTT
This sequence comes from Planiliza haematocheilus, assembly GCA_005024645.1. Lineage (NCBI taxonomy): Eukaryota > Metazoa > Chordata > Actinopteri > Mugiliformes > Mugilidae > Planiliza > Planiliza haematocheilus. The sequence continues at coordinate 852,956 of SRSE01001340.1, read as the reverse complement.
TATGTTCCCTCCCCAGCTAGACTCAAAGGCTTGCGACGCTAAAAAGCTCGTAAAGGAAAAAAGAAAAAAAAAATCAAAGATCAGCGGATAGAGCTAATAATATAATCATTGAGAACACCTGCAAAGTTGCAGATGGGCGATTTCAGGCCAACGCTTCGTCAGTCACTAGGCCCCGCCCACCCATATGGAGAGTTAGGGTGGTGGGGACACTGTCACTCATCTTCTCTTTCTCTGCCAAGCACACACACACACACACACACACACACACAGCAGTTTTTTAAAATAGAAATTCAGGCTGGACTGTAGACTGTGTGTTGTTATATGAGTTACGAGTATAATGTCTGAACATTTGCGATTAGGTCTCTGTAGATTTAAATGTACGTAAGTATGGTAAAGGAATACAGAGACCGTTGCACAATGAAGAGGAAGAATAAAATAAATAGAAAAAATAGAATAAAAAAATGATTTGTACTGAAACATAAAAACTTTATCTAAGTTAATGTGTGCTTTTAGTGGGCGGTATTGTTTTACAGACAATAAACACAGCTTGTACACAACAAATTGATGTACTACTTTGAACCCCACATATTTTCATTATTTTTTCATTTTGTAAAAAAAAAATAATCTATGCCTTGGTCAGTGTCAAGTTAGATGTGCATCAGTTTTCATCTGCACAAATAAAAAGAACCTACCTGAGGAACAACAATCTTAACAATATACTTCATCAAGTGGGTCTATATAGTAAGTGATGCGCTGGCTACTATCCTAAACTATCCTAACAATTAGTATTTTTCACACATGTTTACTCATTACAGTAGGGAGATTATCACGACTCAGTTCCACATGGCGTCCCAATAAGCCATCACAGTGAACGGTTTGACCTCCCTCATATGGAATGGAACCACATTGAAGACACAAGTCAAAATATCTAAGACGAAAAGTGTTTATTTACTTTGAGGATATCAGCATCTTGCTGTAGGGGATCTTCTCAGTAGCTAGGACCGAGAGGGATGCATCCACAATGTTTCACATCTGCTCTACCCTTCCCAACTCCTTGGACCCCCTATAGGTTGCCAAACAGGTCCACAGATGATGCCACTGCCCGGGCAACGCACACTTTCTTTCACCCACCCGGCAAGGGTAAATACACATGTGAGAATGCTCTGTATCGACTACAGCTTAGCATTCATCACCATTATCCCCTCTAAACTGGTCTCGAAGCTCACCGTCCTGAGCCTTGAAACCTTCATCTGCAGTTGGATATATGACCCTCTAACAGGCAGGCCATAGGTGGGGAGAATCAGCAGCTACTCCCCTTCTTCACTAACCCTCAACACAGGAGAATCACAGAACTGTGTGTTCAGCCTCCTCCTGTTCACTCTATTTATACATGAATGTGCTGCCTCGTAGAGTTCTAACACCATCTTCAAGTTTTTACTGGAAAATGTTACGAAGGGAAGTGGAAACAGCACAGTGGATCACAAGAAACAGTCTTCCCTCCATTCAGGACATTTACCAGAAACCGTTCCTGTGAAAACCAAACAGCATAATCAGAAACCACAGCCACCCCCATCAGACTTTTCTCCATGTTATCATCTGGAAGACGGTACAGGAGCCTGGCTGCAAGCACCAAGACACTGAAGGACAGTTTCTACCACCAGGCCACTTGACTCCTCATGACTGTTATGCTGTACATTCTGTAATTTCTGTTAGTATTATACTGTTGTTTGGTATTTGTTCTTACATTTATGGCTGAGTTAACCAGTTCTCTTGTCCTCAACATTTCGCTAATCCTGTGTTAATCCTACACATGACAACTGAACCTGAATCTGAAGATGGCCGTTCCACGCAGTCTGTATGAGCTGAGAACGAGAGTACCTTGGTTCTGATGATATCTAAATGTGTTTCTGTAGGGTCTTATTTTTCTTCCATCCATTCCTAAACTCTCATCTTCATCTGATCTCCCTCAGAGTTCACTAAAAGGAATCTCTGTTTCTGGATCCACTTCCACTCTCTCTCTGTCACTCCACAGACGCATTCCTTTGAAGATATTTAGAATAAAGAAAGATCAAACCTCTGAGGTGTCAGAAAATGTCTTTGCAAGGCACTGGTTTAGCTTGAGAGTTGCAGGATGGTTTGTTTGGCTTGATAAGTGTGACACATGCATTTTGAAGCTTAAAAATAAAATATGGGGGTTGCGGACTTTCATTTTGACCTCTAAAATAGATTCCACTGACTAGATTGGACATGGTCAATTAAATGTCCATGTAGTTAATGTGCATTAGTCTTAAAGGCATGCAATATCTGAGGCTGCAACAGAGACGAGTCTGTCCTATTTGCCATCCTGTAGACATACCCCGTGTAGTCAAATCAATTCTGGGATTGAGGATGTCCCGTCATTGAAATATGTAGCTTCAACAAATGATCTTGTTCTTGTTCCATGTCATCTTGTGTTGATGCATGACCTTTTACAACCACAGTCAATAAAGGTGCTTTCACACCTAGGTTGTTCTAAACCCGGGAGCTTTCATCCCTCAGATCGGTTAATTTGGGCTCTTGTGAACACAGCACACTCAGCTTAGTTCATTTGTTACTAAACAGAGACCAGTTAGGGAGGGAGGTCTCAGCCAGATTGCAATGGCTCACTGTGCCACAAACCCAAGGACCAGCATGACGCATCGTATCATATTATATAACCAAGTAGTCTACAGTAAGATTGTAGACGTAGATGTTTTATCAAATTGAACACCTTCATAAGAACACTGGTGCATGAATAAATGCCAGTTAGCATCATTTTGGATTTGTAAGTTTCGTGATTTTTGCACGACAAGTCACAAAACTATTCACAAGAACGTAGTGTTTTGATGGCGTGTCAACTTTGTCTCAACTGCCTTTTGTGGATCGCCCTGTAAACAGAGACTGAATCAAGGTTGATTGTCACATTGTGAAAATAATTTATAAATTGCTCCTTGAATGGAAACAAAATGTAGTTGTTAAAGCAACCGACATTTGCATGTTGTGTCACGCAGCCCTGTACTGATATGTACATGTATGTATTTAATGATGTATTGACAAAATACATTTGAATTTAATAATTTGCCACTGTGGCCTGCTAATCCACAGTGGCAATGTCACAGTTCTATTCCAGGGCTGGGCAGTAAGGGCCATAACTTATGACAGAAGTGTGCTGCAGATTAATGGCAGGTTATCTTTTGTTACTCCAAGGACGTCTGTTGTTCAGGATGTTTAATGTGAACTCACTTTAGATTTCTCCAGAATAAAAACAGTGTGGATGATTTCATCCATAGTAGTGCTGTGCACATGTTTTGACAGTCCAATATTCAGTCAATTACAGTTGAGAGTCAGAAAGCAGTGTTGAAAATATATGCTGTGAGTCTGTGTTACGTGCTGCCCATTTGTTACTGACTTACACAATTACTGTATTGACTAAATATAAACACGCTGACATACAGAATGTGTCAGACAGGAACGATTTCCAGTAAAACCAGTGTGACGACCCATAGACAATGGTAAGATCTGAACAGAATTTCAACATCTGAAATAGTTGGTATTGCAATCAATTATTTTAAGAGATGAGATAGAAGAGCCAGGTTAAATTTCAAAATTCAACTACAGACTTTCTTTTTGTACATAGAAGCTGCAACATGTTGTCCATGTTTGAAGTTATGTCAATGGCTGCTCCAAAACAATGGAATACTCTTCCACGTTCTATTCATATTTCTAGTGATCTCAAGCCAAAACAGTCAAACAGAAGACTGACTAAACAGTAAAAGTTCATTTGATTGGTATGGAAATGTTAAAGAATTCAAAGCAGATATGCTGCATGTTTTATTTCTATGTATTGGCTGCTAACATACAAGCACACTCACAAGCACGCATTGACACATAACTGTCGACTCAGCATGCACTGGTCCACTTGGTCCCGTCTAGAATCACAACACACTGACACATGCCAGCTGATTAGTAGCTCACTGCAGTGTCAAGATGGTGTATTTTTATATCCCAGTTTGTAGCATGTGGGGTGCTGGGCCCTTCTGCTTACAGATCACTGACAGGTGTTAGAGTCAAGGACAGTGCTGTCACATCATATTAACAGACACATAAATGCGGACAGGTAGTGATGGGAGCGGCTAAAGTTGGAAGCTGATATTTCTGATTCTCTTTCCAGGCAGACATAAATCCAAAAAGATGAATACTTTTCTGTCTTTTTTTTTTTTTTTTTTTTCAATCTGGGTGCATCCCAAGCGACTTGTCTAATACTACAAGTTATTATACGTGCATGTACCATATGTACATATATTGGTCTTCACACTGGAACACAAAAAAGCCTCACATCTGAAAATGCTGACATACATTCTCCAGGTGTAGAACCAGGAAAATGTATGTCAATCTATACTGTACGTATCAGTACATACGCATTGTATGGTCTAATATTGCTTCACGGTGTCAAGTTATTGTTTTATATGTGTATCAAGACTATATCACTGGCCACTTTTCAATCATTAGTTTAGTACCACCAGTTTTATAGAATCATAACAAACATTTTCCCTATGTACAAGTACCAAAATATGCTTGCACATGTTTTTCCCCCCCCCATTCATTAAGCTATGTGTATGCCTGTTCTGCTTTATAAATCTCAGTCAGTGTGACTACACATAAACAAGCCTCATTTCCATCAGTCACACCATATTGTAAATGGATGTAGCCATGTATTTAATCACTGGTTTGCACATCAGTGTAAATGCTTGCTCCACCACTCACTGGTCAATTAAAAACAAAATGCAATATTTCCAATTCACATCCAGAGGTTCTGCAAGATCCCCAGAGCAAGTTGCAATTATGCGTTATCATGAATGTTGCTTGTATCATCGGACGAATACATTGGGACATCCCACCAATTTGTACAAAAGTAAAATATAACAATGGTTATCCTTTTTAACCCCAGATGCCATGAGTATAGACTTTCAACAAACATTTATTATTTTAGTAATCTTTACACTACACACATAGATAGATAGATAGATAGATAGATAGATAGATAGATAGATAGATAGATAGATAGATAGATAGATAGATGCAATGATTAGAAAGGCTGGGACAAGCATTTGCAATGTTCTGCTAAGGCCCTGAACACCAATAACAGCATTTATTGTTTTCTAATCAGCAGCCCTTTGGCTGCTCTGATCACTCAGTAAATAATGGAGATGTCAATATTGTCCCGGTCCTGTGACTCTGGAGCCCACTCATGCCCCCACAATCACTTACTCCCCCTGCTCAGTGCTATAAAGCAGCCTCATTAATCACACATTACGTTTGAAACGAGTTTAGACTGTCAAGTGTTGAAAACTTGCACATACACAACCACAGAGAGGTGCACATGCCTATGTACATACACATTTTAAAATAAATAAATAAATAAATAAACAAACTATAGCTTTGTCACACAAACAACATCCGCGCTACACCTTTTTTTTCTTCCTCACACCATTGCCTCTCTTCATACATTAGTGGTCAAGGAGCCAAAATGTCGTCTCGTCAGTGAGGCAGCTCCATTGATTATCACTTCCAGCCTCTGTTCTGGCCCAGGAATTACCCCTCTAATCTTGTAGTGAGTTATTTGCTGGAGACCAATCAGCCTGATCAGACAAATTACCCTCTTTGTGACTGCCTGGATGGCCAAAGAACTCCAGCAATACATACAGTCACACCTCCAAGACACAATAAGCATATATACAGGTATGCTGCACTTGAGTTGAAAAGGGTTCCCATATGAATCCAGTTCTTTATTTCTTCATTGTAACATGAACGTGGCAAAAAAAAAAGTCCCCTGTCAGACAACCTTCCGCTTCCACAAGTGAAATGAGATTTGTTTTAGTATATTATGTTTATCCAACTACTGTAAATGTGAGGACTACCCTCCCTATCCTTTTAAGAAAAGACAAGTCTCCATATCTCTAATCATGCCATTTCAGGGTGATGGTATGCTTTAAGTTTAGGGTAGAGGTTCTGGTCAGGCAAAGGGTAGTTATGGATACTGTAGCCCCAGGGTGCAGAGAGAACACTGACACCAAAGATTAACAATGAGTCTTGTCACTAGCAAACCATTGTAAAATCTGGCAATTGACATCAATCCAAAGCGCTGAACCATTTCCATAGCTATGTTCCTTTACGCCTTTGCCACTGCTTTCTGTAGTGCAATTCCATGCTGCCTTCATCGGAATGGGATACAGAGCATCAGAATATCATAACATTTCACCAGCAGTTCAGTGTGTCATCCCAGTAAAATGGATGCTGTCTTCCTTGGTATCACCCTTAGAGGAAATTCTGTTTCTTTTTCTTGAAAGCCTTCAATTTAAGGATGGTGTTTGCCATGGTTAGGAATTTACAAGAGAGATTTTCTGCTGTCAAACTTCCTGTGAAAACAACTTAGTGTCTAGTAGTGAGCTTTGGATCAACCTACTTTGGTGGTTTCAGGTAAAAAAAAAAAAAAAAAAAAAAAAGCAGACATTGTGACAATGCTATATGCAATTTACAGCACTACAGGCCATTCTCGTACGCTGCCTCCAGTCTCCATCTAATTTTTGATGAACTGTGATAAACCAAATGTGTCTAGCATTACCTGGCTCTGTGGGGAAAGACCAAGCTGCTTTTTCATGCTTTCCTAACAACATTGTTGAGCAGGGTCTCATCCAGGTCACCCAGGTCATGCTCTCTAGGTACCATAATTACTTGGACTAGCTGGCCTCAGGCACATCAACATGCAGGGTTATTCTTGGTTTCCTTGGGAGTGACTAATACAAATGCTGCTTGTGGACTTGCTTCTGTTTGTGTTCATACAATTCAATCAACTCAGAGGTTATTATTATCATTTGCTATATGATATGCTATATCATGATCAATAATCATGTTAATAGTGTATTTTTTTATTTTTTGGGGGAGATGGGGAGAAACCTGTACAATGAACAGAGGTACCCACCCTTAAAAAGTCGAGCTTAAGGTCTCCAAGAAATGACTTGTGTTGTGTTTGCACACTTACACAGTAATAGCTTAATAAAACCATTCTATAAAAGATGGTCAACGCTAGCTAGCTGGTCTTTGGTCTGATCTTTGCTTATGTTTCAAACTCTAACAAATCTGAGAGAGCAGAATGAGATTGTTTGCACACGGTAATACAATGCCCTTGTTCAAGGGAACTTACACATCAGCCCTTTTGTGTCTGCCCCGGAAACCCTGCGCCACATTTAGGCCCTTTGATTCCTCGGGAGCAGGAAGGGATCGATAGAGGCTTTCAGAAGCGACTCCTCCATCCATTCCCTTGCGTTAACGACAGCCATAACTCACTGCACTGGCAGGAGAGGAGGTTCATATATATATATCTCACCCCCAGAGCTGTGACCTTTCTGTCTCCCCACTGACAGCTCCTACAGAAAAAGGTGTCAATTAATGACATTTAGAAAATTTCATATCACTCCCAATAACTCTGAGGCTTTTTACAGGAACTCTTCTATTGGCATTGAGGACTCGTGTGGGTGTTAGGGAAGGAGGGAGAGACAGAGAGGAGGGGCAAGGGAGAGAGGAAGAGACAGTGAGACAGACAGAGGGGACTACAACCTGTCATTAATGTCACTTGGTTTCCATGTCATCATTTTGAACTCATGGTGGCATAAAGGGCAATACATCATTCTGATTGTGTTCAGAATGATGTATTAGTCATAACAGATTTCATCGTCCAGTCTTTTGTATCTTGCAAACTTTTTCTGTAAATAATTAAAGCGAGTATGTCCTAATACGATTAAAATATATACGAGTGAGTAAGTAATGGTGCCAGGAATTCAGGTCCAACATAAGGTCTTCATAGCCAAAAAGGTTGGAGTGAATTGTGAAAAATAACGTACACGCTTCCTTTTAAGTTGGCCCTGTCCCATCCTTGGCTTTGAATATGAACCTTTTTCCTTCTTTTTTTTATCCCTTTCTGCTGCATAAGTTTAATATCAGTGCAGTTTATAGTGAGGCATCACACTGGTTACCTTCTGGTGTTCAGGAGTAAACAGCCGACGGATAAAATAACCTTTCATGTAGCACCAGCCTGTATGTACACAAATAATTGAAGCCCTTGACCCTGTCTAGCAGCACCAGACTGTAAGTACAAACCTGACATTTTGATACCGCTCCGGGGGCCCCTTCTACCACTTATTTTTATATTTCAATAATCCTTGTCGGCCCGAGGAAAGAAAAAAAAGGAAGGGAGGTTGTGGTTGTGTGGGAAGTGTGAATGATTAAGACTGTCAAACTCAAATAATGCACTCAGATGACAGACTATAAATCAGGTTTTGTGACATTTTCGAAAAATCCAGGCGCTCTGTGTACGGAAAGAAAGCTGGGTTTCATAGCTGAACCCACATGTGCAATCACACGCACACTCACACACTGCTCTGTGCCCCAAATGCCATTCATTTATTATTTATATATAGTATATTTATTTATTTCTGCCTTTCCTTCCTCGCTGCTGAATGCCTGTAACCTTTTCAGTACAATATCCGCCTGTGTTTTGAGGTCTTGATAATGATATCTGGTTGTGTGTGTGGAGGCCAGCTGGGAGGACAGTCACCAGTGGGAAGGTCAGTGGATGATGGTCGCTGAATTTGCTGTGGTGCAAGTATACTAATGCAGCAATGGACAGGCAGTTAAGGACTGACAGGTATTGACAGCAGTAAGGGGAGGAAGCCACAGCACGGCCCCTAACAGTAGAAGGATGGCGCTTGTTTTGCCATTGACTGAGGCCCAGTCAGTTCAGTCGATGGTTATCTCCTTCCTCTGCACCACTCATTATTGCCCCAACCCTCTGCACGGCCCTCTCCTCCCTCCCTCTTTTTAAGCATTCACACTTTAATCATTGCAGCTGAGATGTTGTTTGCTGTCACCTCCACCGAATTTACAACACCATCAACGGCATTTGCATATTGCCTAATATGGATATTTCCAATTGAGATTGTCCCTCAACTGCTGATGGCTTCTGTGTTTCATGGTTGTTATTCGCCGAGCAATGCCATCTCCCCTATCACTGGAACAATGTCCAGATAAGAGCAATGAAGTTAATTCCTGAATACCCAATTGACTTATAGTAATTTGCATTATATCAGTAGTGGGTGCAATAACCTACAAACTGGGCTGTTTGGCCTTGTACTAATGTAATGTGCATTGACTCTATGAACATTATTAATAACACGGATGCTTTTTTTAAACCATACAGTTTGTAAATTTAACTAATAGTTTAATTAGTCATCTACACCGACCTGGGGCTTGTATAATTGGGAGTTTGAACTGTTTAGCTTCAGCAATTTGCAATCACAGCATCACTTCTTTGGATACTACAAGCTCAGGTTGGTCCTGGTAGAGTTGTGTTGAGCAGACAATCACTACCGGTAGGTGGATCTCATAGACTGTATATAAACATGAACAATGCATCTCCACTTCCTTGCATTGGCCAAACTGAGGCTAGTTTCCCAGGGATACGGGCAGTGCCATCTTGCAGTTTTTGGTACCGGAGCCTGCGCAGTACGTGTTACTGATGGTCCTGCTACACTTGTGACTCACTCATGTTTTCTTTTGATTAGTACTGCGCTCTGGTCTAACCATTACAAATGAATGCTGGATTATACACTGTATTTATTTATTTATTAATTTTTTTTTTTCAACTCTCGTGGTCCTACATCAGGGGTGTCAAACTGATCCGTGAAAGGGCCATGTGGCTGCAGGTTTTCGTTCCAACCATGCAGCACCCATGCAGTGGGTGTGGCTGGCAAGTTTTTGTTCCTGTCAAGCAAGAGGACACATGACTATGTGGAGGCAGTTCAGTTGATTGATTGAGCTAAGTCAGGTGTGCTGCTGCATGGTTGGAATAAAAACCTGCAGCCACAGTGGCCCTTTCACAGATCAGTTTGACACCTGTGTTCCATAGCGTCACCTAACTAACTAAAACAAAACTTCAGAAAAATTTGAAAAATGGACACTTGTGTATGCATCAGTATTAACTAAAATCTAAAATGAGAGAAACCATCCTTGAACAAATTTTATTTGACGTGTACTTAGTGTTTTAGTTTGGCCTAAATTCCATCTGCTACCATGGAGGGCGTGGAGTTTATGGCTGATCTTCAGATGGTCACCAGGGGGCGCTCTACCAGCTTTTGCTTCACTTTAGATGAGCTGTCTTTGCACAGTCTAGGGTGGATCATCAAATCACTGACAGCATGCAATGCAGAAGTCTCTTTTCACACTTCCAGACTTTAATGTCTTTGTGTCTGCCTCAAAATACACTAACCATTGTCACTGGTGACAATGGTTAGTGACTTGTGATGTTTCCCAAGAACACAAGAACGTAAGGCCGTGAAAACAGTTTTATTTTTGAATGTTCAGTTTGATCCATGTAAGGTCTGCATACATGTTTAATACGATGTTTAAAAATGCACTGATTTCCTGGTGTTTTTCTCTTGATTTCAGATCATAAAGTTTGCTTTTAGAACCACAAGTTTCTGTCATAACTGTAGTTTTTCCATTGATTAAAACCGCAGGATATGTGCCTACTTGGACAGTTAGGCTTGTCTTTTCTACTTCTAATCATTTTATTCCTTAGTTTAATATATTAGTGGGATGGACTGATTGATACCACTCTCTCATTCCATCAAATAGTATTTGTGGCTTGAGAAAACAGCATTTTGAATTTAAAGAACTCTGCTCAAAGGTATTATTTGTCAATCAAAATTGGCAAAAAATATCTTCTAAAACTCATAATTGATTAATCTACACACAAGTCAAAATTCAGATTCTACAGTTTGTTCTATTCCAAGGAACTAGCGTATTTTCCTCACTGTTTATGGACATGGGTAATGTAATGGTCTCGTCTTGTAACTCACTGCAAAGAAAGCAAATAAGGTTATTGTCTTTAATGTGTTTGTACATTTAGTTGTTGTTTTTTTTTACATTCATTTTAGTTGTTTATCAGTTCAATCATTTTTAATCAGGAACATATAGCCTTACTACTAAGGGATCTTTACCCTGCTGCAACACTCCTCTCCTCCTCTTGTCCTTAGCTGCATGTTGTTTTGATACACAGCTGCCATCTGTGTGAAATATTAATGCAGTGGGCTGATTTGGGGTGTCGAGCAGTGTCACTCATTTGGCTTTTAATCATGCGGCAGCTTGAGAAAAAAGGAGGGAAAATAACTTCCCTTCCTGGGTGGCTGTCAAAGTCTTCCCAAAGTCATCCGGCACGTAGGGCGTCATGCCTGTCGCCTGTCTCTCCTCTCATTGACAGCTGCATTTTTGGCTCATCTCCGAGTGGCTGAGCGCTTTCACGTCTAGCCCCTCTTTCAGCCAAAACAAGGACGCCACCCATGAAAATTTAAATACAAGCCCATCTCATTGCTCACCCCATCCATAGGCCTTCTTTCCTGAAGTGCAGGCATTAACTAGATGCAACATTTTCCGATGGATTCCAGTCAGAATGGTTGTACTAGGAGGAATGTGTGATTTTGATGCATTGCAGGCTGTTGACAATGATAAAGGAGTCCGACAGATTGCGAGATGGAAAGTGGTTGTAGCGTTGTGTGCGTATTGTATATGAAGGTCACATCATGTGCTGTCTCACAGAATTAGCAAGGGAGCATCATCTAAGACTAAATACGTTTCTCAAAACTATCCCTTAAAAAAGTGTTTTACTGCCCTGAACCGTGCACATGAATGATATTGTTCTTAAAGGCACAAAAGGTTTTAATTGCAATGTGATTACATCAACTATTCAGACAAAAAATAAACATCAGAACAATTATTATGCATAATCAGCGGACTCCATAGGCTGCTATGATGTTTAAGTAAATTCAGTGTGATCAACTGTAGGATACACTTTAAGACGTACACTATATGTCTCCACAAAGCAAATAATAAAGAGCTTTATTCTAGAGATACCTGCTCTCAATAAACGAGTGACATGTGAGATTCATATATCTTATCACTTTTTATTAGAATATAACTCATCATCCCCGTGGCCCATTATCTGGGTTTTAATAAGGGCGTCTAATTAATATTTATAGTGTAATTGCTTTCTACTTTCTTTTCTTGAGAAAGGAGAAACAAGGCTAAAATAGTGTTGTTGTTAATTAAGACAAATGCATTAATTATTAAAGATGCAAACATGTCAGGCAAGCATAACTAATTATTCTAGCGTGTTAACAGTTGTTTAATGCTAGCAGCAGCTGAATTATTTAGATCACACGTGCCACATTTGGAATTGTTTGAAATGTGCCGTGGTAAGTGGGGTGAAGGAAGTCGCAGCAGGATCTCAGAGAAATTGAGGGAAACAAGCAGCACACACACGCACGCACACAAAACTTTTACAGATGTGGCCTACCTAAATATAATTGCTCATTACAGGTGAATGTGAATGAAATGAGGAAGTGGAAGGTAGCATTGGTGTTAATTTAACACGCTACAAAAAAACTGTCAGGTCTTGGCCGAGGTAATGCAGCAGATTTTTCTGAGCGTGTGTTTGTTTTGGGTGTGTGTAGGTTTTTTTCTGTATTGGAGAGAAACGCGTAAGGAAGTGAAGGTAACTGGATGTGACAGCAGACAATTTATGTTGTTATGTCTTAATTGTCACCTGATGTGCATGCAATCTGGAACGCTGTCAAAAAAAGACACTCTTCCTCACAGTGGAGTTCTAGGAAGAGGTGCGAAGACAAACAAGTTGGAAGTGATCAAACCCACAGTGAGTGGGATTTGACAAAGTTATGCCTTCTAACTAAGTCTGATCATGAGTGTGTGTGTTTTTTTTCTGCCTGTAGTCACTGGACTGACTGATTCTTAGCTGTAAAAGTTTGTGCCACCTACACAACAGCTTCATGCTACACTTGACACCTCTCACGCTCGCGCAAATACCTGCATCCACACGCAAATCTTAATGCAGACTCCAATTAAGACACTTTAATGGAACTCACTACCGTACTGATGATTTTAGCTCATAAAAACTGTCATATGAAAATTGTCAATTAGCTGAGCGCTGAAATACCTGTCACTTTGAATCACTATGGGGCGGCTGTTTCCCACTTCACTTTCATTTCAAACATTGTGATATGTGTCAAGTGTGATTGTCCCTGTTAAAGTAATTACACCTAACTCGATATAATCATCATTATAGAAATCATGATATAAACATCCATATGTTCTGCCTCCTATTAGGTGCATGAAGCAGCTGAAGTACATCAGAAAAGTTTTGTCCAATTGGGAATTAGTCTGTTTGTATATATCTATGCATCTATATCAGTATATCAGTATATCGATATATCAATATCTATAGACACAAACATCCTTCTGGAAAGATATGCAAGACTTAGAAAAAAACAATTTATTACATGAAACTGGCATAACCTACACACACTACAGGATTCACACAATATTTTGACATTATAAAATTGAACAAAAAACTAAAGATGTCACTGATGCAGTATATTTTGTCAGGGTTACATTTGTTTTCACTGCTCAGACATAGTTCATCTGAATCAGATATGGTCTGCAGAGTTAACGTGCGTGTTCGGGCAGCGCTAACATTTTGGCGTTTCATAAAGCGTGCATTAAGCTAAAACCTCATTCACTATTAGTTTAATCTGTTTTACTCTGCAAGACTTCCTTTGGCGTATTTTGGCCTGCTAATTTTCAGAGATTTCAGCCCGGACAATCAAATCAGTTAATTAGGAAACTGTCTTCTGGATTTACAACGGGTGAGAGGAGGTGACATTATCGGCAGCTTCAGAACCCTCTCCCAGCTCTTCAACCTGATTCAGACCTCTTTCCAAATATGGTGCTGCGCAAAAAAGCCCTGATGCTTAGGATCCATTTTCTTAATAAAATAATATATATTAGATTTTACTATAACAACTGTGGTTATTTTTTTAATGCAATATTGCAAACCGCATTCACAAATCATTACACAAACACACACACAGAAAAAAAAAAAAAAAAAATGTACACACAGAGCGTCTTCTCTCCACTATGATTTATAAGCCGATCCTGACCTGTGGGCACATGACAGTTACTTTCATTTTCTTCTATATATTTTTCTCCTCTTCACCAAGGTCATTGTTGAGCGAACCCCTCTCCCAAGTTTTTCCACCACCCTCCTCTTTCACCCACCTTCCATCCCTCTGTCCCTCCCACCTCTTCGGCCTGATGGCCTCATGAATCATCCCGTCTTCCCCATCGAACTCTCCGACGCCTCTTTCCCACCACAGCCGCCCCAACTTCCCCAATCCTTCTTCATTCCCGCTAACAATTTGGTAATGAAATATTGATTTTTAGTTAGATTCAAATGGATGTTATTAACTTTGCATTGATAAATTGTTCTCCCTTTCTTCTTGGTCTCTACCTCTCAGTGTTTTGGATAGAGTGCTGGTAGTAACACCTGATTCACAATAAAGCCTGGAGGCCTGAATTGCTACATGACCTACAATGCTCATTTTAGAGGGCCAGTCCCTGTTTACCTCCAATAGACACACATTCTTTCGCTCGCGCACACAGTCTCCTTGAATTAAAAGCTGCGAATATATACTGATTACCTACCATGGTCTATGACAGTGGCTTATACCATATTTTATTGAATGTGGTGAACTCAGATGAAGTGCCCTTTTCAGAGTGAGTCATGCATGGCATTGCGGCGTCCTCTTCGGCTCCAGGCAAACATGATTACTCTATCAGTACGCAATAAAATACTCTGAAGAGGTGAGATGCTATAACTTGTACACTCTACTTTATCATTTTAATTTGTTTAAAAGTCACAAAAATCTTGTTTAGACTTATTTAGAAACTAAAGGAAATGCAGTCTGCTGAGAAAAAAAGATAAGGGCAGAGTTGGAGGGTTGCAGAAATACTCGGTGAAATTAAAGAAAAAAGAGGAGAAAACAAATCAAGCGGACAAGATAAAGGGGCAGAAGGAGAGGGAGCAGTGGTGATCTAGCTGGCCAATCGGATTTAACTCTTGGGCTTTGCAATATAAATATCTGTGTACATTTTGTAGTTAATACTGTTTGAGTTAATGCTGCTATATGGAATCAGTCTTTGCACTTTAAAGAATTTTTCCTTTTAATTAATTAATTTGTTCATTCTAAATGTGTTTTCTTTTACTTTTTTTTTTTTTTAACCTGCCAGACAGAAGACTGACACTGAACATGAAGGCTTTCCTTCAGCAATAGCTGTAGTTTGTGTTCATCGATGGCAGTTTTCTGACACAACTTTGGTTCTCTCTATTTAGACGCTTTTGTTTCAAGTTGTGGTCACACATTTAATTTATCTTAGAACTTCAAAGAAAAATGATGAAAAATGATTATTAGGACATTTTAGTTAATAAAAAAATATATACATTAATATGTTCATTCCATGGCCTGCTTGCTACGCTGGACATCGCTGCATAGTTTCACAGCTTCATGCACAAACCGACACGCACACATCTCCCCTCCCATCCCAGTCCAGTATTAAAACCAGCTATTTGACACAAGATGGACGTGGTGGACAGGCAGAGCCCAGGGGACACAACCAGGGTTGCATATGAGGCGTCCGTTACTGAGAGGGCCATTTACATTTCTCTCTGCGCATTTTCACTGACAGCGACACAATTTCCTGTTCCATCTGGCGAGCTTTTGACTGCGAGTCCGGGACTGAAATGTAATCTTTGGGGCTCGCAGCGTGCTCGGCCTCCCCAGAGTATTTCCACACCAGAACCTTGAACTCTGCTCGGGTAATCTTTTTTTTTTTTTTCTTCCAGGGCCCCAATGTTTTTTAGTCTGAGAGACAATAGAGTGCTCTAAAACAGACTGACTAATAACCGGCCGTAAGATTGCTCCACTAGCCCCAGGTTGAATTATGCCTCTCCAAGACACACATCAACAATTTATGGACTATAAGAATTCAGATTAAAAATCACTCCTCTCCTGATAGACTGTTAGTCTTTTCTTTCTTTAGTTTCTCTATATTTTTATAAGTTGTAACATATTTTGAGGCATGCATGCATTGAGAGATTGAAAGTGCGTGAGTGAGGGAAAGACACAGCAGGTATAATGTGCCCAGGAGTGTCCATCATGACCCACAGAGGAGGAGAAAGCCCTAGGTTCTGGAAACTTGATATCTCTCTTTGCGACAAATCACAGTACCAAACAGCCTCACACATTATGACACTGTGGCCCCAATGCACTCACTGCTGGACTTATGACAGTCAATGCAACCGTTTTCACCTCCTTACAAATGGGAAATTCTAGATTTGATTGTTTATTGGGTAGATTATTTTCATGTTTTGTTCAGCCAAATAAAAGAAAAAAAAATAAGTGTGTTGTTTGATTTGTCCAGTTCTTCTGACATTCAACCAACATTTCAGCCTCATCACAATACAACAGAATGGATCTGTGACGTTTAAAACACTGAAAAATTACATAAAAGTGACAATCTGTTCCTTTTAGCATCATCATGTTTACCATTTTGTTCCTTTTCAGTCTGTTATATTGGTTTTGTTGAGACTAGTTTTAATTCTTAACATCAGTGCAATCAGAGTCTGCAGTTTGACAACAGATTCGGACCTTGCCATGGACTTGCTGCTGGACGGTGATGGGGCATCTAACCATCCAGTGAGGGAGGCTGTAGAAATTGAAGAAAAGAAAACTAATGAAAGATTAACTAAATAAAATTCAAAATCCGGGATAAGACCTGTTTTCAGAAGCCTAAGCATACTAGGTGAAGGAAATATGGTTTCATCTATCTTGTGACCTGTTCCAGGTGAGCAGGTGAAGTCAACGGATGTAACGGAAACAGCAGCCATAGTGGCAATGAATGCATCTCCCTTCTGAAGTGATAAAGAAACAACATTTGCCTTATCTGCAGTGTAAACCAAATACGCAGTCCTCTAGTGAGGTCTTTGGATTTTCTAGAATTAACTGGGACACAGAGAGGCAGCACACATCACATCAACTTCCTTTCACCTGCATATTATAAGCAATCAGACCACAACCATTCGGCAAGCTGCTTTCTATGAGTCCGAGATACCATGAGAACAGTAGTATTGTTTTGTTGCATATTATTAGTAAGTTAGACTGAGGGCACGTTAAGCATTTGCTCCTTACCTCAGGAAGCATAGATGCCGCTGCTAGTGACAAGCCTCTTTAAATGTTTAAGACCACCGCCTCAGTGATCAATACAAGCAGCAGGAGACACCCAATGAAACTGTAAAACAGAGCTGTGATGACATAGCGTATAATCCTTTCGTTTCTCTGTAGATGGTTTTACGATAGTGTGACCTTTGTTAGGCTCTGGAAGATGCACACCCCTTCCTTTGCTCAGTGCTATAAGGACATATTAAATCTAGATAGGACTGCTCTATTAAGTAGGGTGACTGTCTCATGCTACATGTAGATAACCTTGTGTTATTAGCTCCCTGATGGCCAATCAATACGCCACTTCCTAGTCCCTCACCTAGATAATCATCTCTCACTGTCTGATGCAGAATAATTGGTAGCCTCTCAATCCCAGCTTGGTTGACAAGGTTGGTTTGCATATTAAAAACACAGCACTAACAATCTATCATTCTGAACAGAGAGAATAAACATGCATATACATAATATTTTTGAGATAATTGAGCTGGGATGCATTACCAAACCCCAAGGAACAAAAATAGCTCGATAAAAAGAAGCCGGGGATGGGCCTAGCTTAAAGTGTACTGTTGATCACTGCTGTAATGCTATGCATAGCGAGGAAAAGATGGTGTTTATGACTGTGTCAGGAAGGGAACTGCAGTAGAGAGTCTCTGATGGCCATTTCTCTGTGGAGTGGAGACATCATCTTCCCACTGAGCAGCTGGTCCCCAGCGGATGGAATTGACATGGATGATGAGGATGGTGATGATGTTTAAACGGAAAACTCCCTGTCCATCTGTCCATATCCACACTTTTACTGCCTTTCTTGCTGCTGCTCTTTTTCATTTTCTGTTCTCTCTCCTTCATGTAAAGATGAGTCAAGGGCTTTTTGTCCCTCCCCTCTTCTAAAGAACTATGGCATTTATTCTACTTTGTCTTGTAATGCTGGACATTCAAACAAGGGAAGCGTTCTAATGTCATTTGCAGTCTGTGCAAGCGCCATTAAAACTGCCAACGAAAAACCCCACACTGAGCTTTCTTGAAGAAATAAAAATCTATAGTTAAAGTGTTCAATGAGGAGCTCATCAATGAGCAAAAACATTCAGTCATCCTGGATGGCACTGAACAACATAAAATAAAATGTAACCCACTAGAAGTTTTAAGGACCTTTGCTCATAGACTAAGTGGTTATAGGAAAGACAGTTCAAATGTTTACTCTTTAGTTATAAACTCCCAGCCCCTCTTAAGCTGCTCATTAAGTTCTTCTAAAACTTCAAATGACAGCCCAACAAGACATTCTTTTCCAAAATGTGTCCTCTCAGAAGGTATTTTGTTTAGAGATTGCTGCTTATTAGAAATACTCCTTAATGATGCCAGATATGGACTGGATGAATCTGTCACACTGTGCAGCAGCGAATGGAGATCTCAAATACAGACACAGGAGGAGGCAGGCGCACAAAGCAAAACAGGTTTAATGAAACTTACTCTGTATATAACAAAAGACAAACAAGGCAGGGTAATACAAACAGTCCATCTAAAGTCCAAGCAAAAAGATCATCCAACAATCCAAGAACACACAAAAACCAAATATTCCACAGAAAGTCAAAATGGTGACAAACTAACCAGAAACAAAGGGGGAAAAAGTATATAGACACTAATAAGGAAAGACTGGTGTAACTAATGAGAGGAGAAGCGTGAAGACAAAGACACAAGACAGGTGGATATAATCACAGGCGGTAAAAAAAACGAAGGAAGCAAAACTAACTTTAATGCAAAGAGAAACCATTTATGAAAATTAGGTAATACAAAGAAACCAAACTGGGCAACAAAAAGTACCCAAACACACTTTTTATAAATTTACAGTGCCACAAGAGACTGAGAGGCTGTAGTGGAAGTTACATCAGTTGTCGGCTACAGTTTATACTTGTATAAACTTGCATAGTGTTGAAAAAGTCAGAGTATGCGCAGCAAGGCATAGTTGCAGGCAGCTGTGGCTTGGGAGTGCAGGACTGTAGGGATCGAAACCAGAGGGTTAGTCGTTCGATCCTCGAAACCCCTAGTTGCTCCAAATGTGTGTGTGAGTGAATGTGTAGTCAGTAGAGCCAGTAGATTGAAAAGCTCTCTATAAAAACAACACCATTTACTAAGATTATTGATCAGCCTACGTGGTTTCTGGATTCTTGCATCACTATTTGATTTTGACAAGCATCAGAAGTATACAGGAATTGAAAAAGCTCAGTCCTCACAGGGAAAAGACAACATGTCACAGTGCAAAATATTAATTCATGCTGAAACATTCTGTAATCGTGTGTCTAATGTGCTCGGTCACATGCTTTGTAGTTATAGTTTGCACCAAAAGTAACGCTCAGGTAGCTTGAGAACTTTAATCTTAGCATTGCTGCCCTGTCAATCCACAAGTCCTCAGTATCAGTGTCTCGTCAAATCTAGAAAAATGTTTCACACTGGGCACGTGTATATGCTCAGTGTGTTCATAACACATGTACTGCATGTTTGATAGAGCTAATGTGTCAAACGTAAACCATAGCTTTTAGGAATATGTTGGTATGAAATGTATAGATGATAATAACTCAGCAAACAATATGTCCAAATAACTTCTGGTAATACAGTTTTTGTTTAGCTGACAATGCACTCTTAGCTCCCTGTGGCATGGTAACACACAAGTCAGCAAAACACAAGTTCAAACATTATGAAGGACCGCAAAGTAACCCAGCACTGGCACTCACCTCTTATGTCTAGACTGGAGTTTCTTAAGGTCACTTGGTCATCCTCTGAGGAGTCAGACATTTGCTGTCAGGATAAACTTTATATAGCTGTCATCTCTCCGTCTTTGTCTCCCATGGTGGTACTGAGGGCATGGATGTTCGTGCCAGTTTTACAAGGGCACCATCAAGTCACAATGTGAGTGTCAAAGTGAGAGAAGGGCAGATCTAATATCAAAACATATGGAGATAACTGCCAGCAGTGGCAGCACAAGTGCTTCCAGGATAGAAGCTGGTTGCTAGATGTTATGGAAGCTGACAGTCAGCCGAGTGTCCACCCAAGGGGGCTGCTGTTCTTGGGGCATGGATGTGGCCAGGCACCAGGGGAGCTCCAGGAATGTTCTAGACTTGGAAGGGTGTGGGGGGTGGATGCTGTCATTCCTGGATCACTGGAAGAGGTGGACACCATGGACCCCGGTTCATTATACAAGGCTCAAGGGAGGATTCAAATGGAGCACAGCAGCTCCAGGGCTACTAACCTATGCAATACAGCACAGGCATTGCAAATAACAATATTAACTATTTTGTGAGTGTGTGCGTTTACAAGGACTACACACACATCTGAATTACAAGCTCAGGTCAGCCTCAAATGTGACCTGACCACCAGCAAACAGTTAAGGCTCAGTTTTGATGGACGCAACTGTTTTCAGTGTATTCATAGCTTATAGTTGTCCATTCCTAACTGAATGCATAATTGTCCAACCTGCTATAGCTCTTATATTAATACATGATGCCAGCTGACTCACCTGTAATGGGACCACTGCCACAGTTTTATGGCCCTGTGGTCCTGTTCATTCCTACAACATTAACTATATGACCACGCTCTGTACCCTCTGAACATTTCTGCAGTGAACATACTGAATGCTAGCTCTGTCCATTCCATTCGTGTATTGTATTGAATTATATGTGTGAATTCATCTGGCTTCCCCTGTTGCTCTCTTCTTTCTCTTTTTCTACCCAGCCAGCCTTAGGCAGATGGGTCGCTCCATATGAGCCAGGTTCTGTTCAAGGTTTCTTCCTTAAAAGAGACTTTATCTTGAAACTCTCACCTTAAGGCTTGCTCAGGGTGTTTCAACTGTCTTCTGACAATTTTAATGGTTATTGACACCATATAAACAAAACTGAATTAAAAAACTACATTGAATCGTGACATGCCCTGATTACTGATTAATGTCTGCAGCTATAGTTTTACCTCATACATCTCTAGTATCAGTCTAGTGATGAGTCCGTTGCTTGTCATATGAATATTATCAATTAGTTCTGAATCATTATAGCTGTCAGGTCCAATCATCCTTTGAACATTGTTTGTATTCGATTTCCACACACATCCCCGTGATTTCTGTCACATAATAAACAACCATATGTTCTGTCGCTCACCTCCTATAGGAACCAGAAACTAAGAACTTTTCAGACTGAAAATTTGAAAACATATTTCAGTCAGGAACATCTAATGAAAGCTTCAAAAAGATTAGTCAGATGACTTATTTGACATGTGCACGATAAGGAAAAACTGAAGAAATATGTAAGGAATCATGGGCAATTACATCGACATCTCTGATATCAAGGCGGAAGTAACCTGAAAATGATGCAGGGGTAAAGAATGAACAGTAAAAACATGAGATATTCCGGCATTTTAGCTGAGCTTTGTGACTATGACCACATCACTGATCATGGCATTTAAGTACAGTAAGATGTTGGAGTCCATTTCAGCTTGTTGTGATAATATTACTTCTATTCTACAAAACGAGGAAATATGGCACAACAGCAGCCACAAGCCCTATCTAGAGGAAAAAAACACAAGATAACTTTCCAAACTTCTAAAACCATACAGAAAAAAAATGTGTTATGGTCAATGAAACCACTATTTTACTTTTTGCCCAAAACTATAAAAGAAATGTTTGGAGAAAAAAAACAACCCTGTGCATCAGCAACAACGTGGTTGTCACGGGATCATGCTTTGGAGTGGCTTTTCTTGCGCTGGAGCTGGGGCTTTAATGAAGACGAAGGGAATCCTGAACAGTATCAGTCAATTTTGGCACAAAACATTCTGGAGTCTGCTGAAAAGCTGAACATGCAGAGAACCTTCGCCATTCAGCACGATCCACATCCAATCTAAAACACACAGTCAAATCAACAAGACGGTGCCCAGAAGACGTCCATCTGACTGATCTGGAATGCAAAGTGGGAATATAGTCCAGAAGTCAAGATGTGCCAAAGCGGATAGACTCTTAGCCATGAATAGGTTCTGTAATAACATCAAAGAGCTCTTCAGCTATGTTCTAGTCTTTCCTTCTGATACTTATTAGACATACTGTGAGCTTGGTAGGGTAATATATTCCCACTGAGGCAACAGCTTTTGTACTGAATTACAGCAAGTAGGCTGAATATACCCTGTAATAATAAAAGAACTCATGAGCCATAGAAGCTTACAGAGCAATGTGGTCCTTGTGTCTGGTTTGGACATACCCAATAAGGCCTCAATACATTTTGTATAAACCTGAATGTATTGTCCTGTGATGACAATAGTTGTTCATGCAATAAACTTTTTTTTAGCACCTACAGCACATGTTGGCAATGGACAGATTCAGCTGAACAGCTAGCATAACACACTGTAAACAGTTGCCTCTGGTTTGCACAAAGAGCTGGGAAGGGTGCGGATGTGTCTCACCGGTTGTGTGTGGTCGCGTGTGTGCATGTGTGGGTCCATGTCCACTTTGTGCGAGGATGATATTGACAGTATACTGACAGGATGTTGATTATCCAGCTTGCGAGTGGCTGAGGCCTGTCTGGACGTCAGGTGGGAGTCACAGCACAGAGGAGTGATGAGACAATCAGACAGAGAGGGAGAGAGAGAGGAGGGCATATGTCAGGGCCAGAGGACGATGACAATAAGCTGTCTGTCTCAGCTGACATGGACACAGCACTATCCAAATCAGATTAGCTACAGCACTGCTCTGAAATGTGACACAAACACACACACAAACACACATGCACATGACATACATGAACTTAGATACAGCCTGTCCCCTACCACCCTTGGAGTCTCTTCTGCTGTCCCAGAGATAAAATAATGATGTATTCTGATTAGGGGACAGCAGTCACTTCCCCTCAGATTCATTTAGCCTCCTTTTATCCATCAGCTCTTTATTATGCTTTTGCAACCAGTAACTTTTCTCTTTTGGTTTTCTCTAACCTCTGTTACTTGTCATTTTGGAACACAGCAGACAAATGATTTTTAGAGAAAATAATTCTCTAAAGACCACTGTGTACATACTGATGGCACCATTTATTCCTGCGTATACACTTTATTTGTGTCTTTATTGGTGTGTCGCAAAAAAAACAAAAAACAAAAAACACATTGATTCTGATTCTGGTTGATCGAAATACAGTATGTGATTGTTGTTGTAGTCTGAGTTTATTATTTTGTGTGTGGTTTCTTACATTGATTAATAAAACCAAAAAAAAAAAATACACCGATAAGAACTGTAGTATGTTCCATATATCCTGTCTTATGTTGTAATTCTAATTTCCATTAACTTGGAATCTGCTGAAATGAATATCTTTCCTTATTTGTACAATATTCAATTATGCATTAGTCTGTGGTGTGTGTGCATTCAAAAGATGCTGCTAAAATGGCCATTAAATTTGCATGAACATTTAAACAAATACATATGAGGGGGTCAATTTAACACCCCATAGATAAAGGGCATGTGCAATTAAAGTGTCCATATTATGCTTTTTTTAATTCTTCCAAATAACCAGGATTCGGGCTTCATTTTGAGCAGATTTATATAAAAGTCTACTGATGTCTATAAAATGTCAGTGAAGGCCACATCAGACAACATTAGATATACTCTGCTGTTGTATCTTATTTAGCTATATAGCATAGCCTCGTCTTTGCATTTGACACACTAAATTTGTTGCATCCATGTAAACACAGGCACATCCACTGTATGGACAGGAATTCACACTGTTGTTTAGAACTCAGGGTGGTAATGTCAGGGCAGAAAATCCCAACAAAAACAGAAATTTTGGAGTAGTAGAGCCAGAAGCACAGACTGAAACGTTTCTAGGGGACAGTAACTGATTTGCACATGTAGAGATATAAAACAGCTTTCAGTATCTGTTTAGAGAATTTAGTTCTAATTTTAAATTGGTAAATCTACCATTATGTCCGTCATTACAGTAACAACCATTGACCCTTGATGACAAACATTTTTTGTAAAACATGTTTTGTAAATGTAATGCATATTAATTCAATGGGAGCAGATACAGCTCGGGATGCTCTTGGATGAGTCTCTACAGATTTTGCACACCTGGATGGAGGCAGTTTATGTGATTTTTCCTGCCAGATCTGCTCAGGCTTTGTCAGATTGGATGGGAAGCATCTGTAAACGCCCATCTTCAGGTCTCTCCATAGATGTTATATGGAATGAGGGCCATTATATCGCGTCAAGACCACCATACTCTGAGAAAAACTTTGCCTTTTACCTTGCAAAACACAGGAGTTTGACATGTGTTAATGCACCAGAGTCACAGAATTATTATTATTTTTTTTTTAATACAGCATAACATGCATATAAATTTAGTTCCACATCATTAAAGTTGCACATAGCAATATATATATATATAAAGATGGAGCTGTTTCTGAATTCCCAACAAAAGCCTGGATCTTGCTTGCAATACTTTGCTCTGACAGATGGTTATCTTAGTGAATCATAAAGACAATTTGTTAGCAACTTGTTCTTTAACTGAAAATAACAGATTCATGCTGGCAACAAAATACAAATGAGACAATATAAGAATACAGGTGATACAGGTGATATTGAAGGCTGTGAATATCCTAATGACAACATGCTATCAACAGATAATCCATCAAAGCTAACACGGACAACAGGAAAAATGGTAAGCGTCACACTGAAAGAGCTTCTACTGAGAGCCAACAATATGTGACATCTAATAACCCAATTTCCTCCTGTCGGAACACAAAGCTGACACCCGTTCTTTTGGAGATATCAGGCATGCAAGAAATCTGTGGGACGTTAAAGGGTTGAAGGTAGGTATTTGGCAACAAAAGAGAAAATTAGAAGCTTTGTCACAAAATAATGGTTGGGCATCACGAGTAGACGATACTGTATTGAACAAAGCAAGAGTGCCTGATGATGGATTTGTCATTTGACAACTGTTGGACATTTACAGTATTAAAAATTTGAAGCCTGTCTCAAGTACCAAAAAGCTGCGTACTGAGATTTTGTGCCAACAAAATGAAATAAGAATACCACATGGTGTTTGTGTTTTGACATGACAAATATGGGTAGATGGAGCAGGAATTCAAACGAGTAGCTGCTGCATTGGTTTGATTAACACAGCTTGACCATTTTACAAACTCACTTATGCTGGATGTCCCCAATCTGTAAGATGGACCTAGGACTACATGCTTTATTAAAGATTTTATTTATTCATAATACTTTTCTCATCAATCTTCTACACTTCTGCATAAAAGATGACTCCAAATATCTGTGGATTTGTGGAAAGTCCTTTGTGAAAAGTAGACACAGAGAAACACATCAAGCAAATGAAGAAAAAAAACTAAAACTTTACTTTGTTTAGTCAAGAAAATGATTCATTTGCACATGAGTACAACACAAAGTGAGTTGTAAAAGTGAGCGAACCCCCCTAAGCGAACATGAAAGTGATGGAATCATCTGAAGGTTTTTGTCAAAGCGATTTATTATAACATGGTGTATGTTTGCATGAGCAACATGCATGCATGTGCAACACTGCACTGTAAAAATCCCATGGTAAACAGCTAGAGGCAAGGTGTAGTGATAATGTGCAGGTGCAGGGAGATTATTGCGTGTGGGGAATGTAATGAAGGATGAGTGTGGAATTTTGAAGACAGTGATCAAGGGCACAGAGGGAGAGGGAAGGGAGAAAGAGAGGATAGAGCAATAGACAGAAACTGAGATAAAGATGGTTGATGGACATGTCTCATCCGCTCTCTGATAGCTTCATTTATAGCCTTAGGACACACACAGACACACACACACACCTACATGTACATCCCTCTCTGCCGTGTGATTGACAGCTAGCAGGTGCTGGGTGAATGAAGTTGTCAGGCTGGCTGCTGATCAGCTGTGCGTCGCTGTAACAACAGCTGAAGGCTCAGCTTGACGCACCACTGCACCTGAAGGTGATCTCTTGTTTTGCCGTAGAACATGTGCATGTGAGCGAGACATTCAGATTAAATAACAGACAATTTCACTTTGTGTCATTAAAGTGGAGGAGAGTGGTAAGAAATGGAGGGTGTGCGCCATGAGAGAGGAATCAGAAGAGGTACCCGTTGACTTTAATCATCACGGTAGCAAAGAGGAGGAGTTATTTCCACCGTCAAGACTTCCTCCTTGTTTTCCAAGGGTCTTTATGTAGATTTTAATGTCCATTTCCATACAATTTCAGTAATTTCATCAGTATCTCAAAAGCTAGATGATGTTCTCCACGTTGCTGCTTTCTCTCTGTCATATACAACTACATTTCAAATCTGATGACGAGCTCTGAAGAAACTTGTCTGGGACGTGCAGAGCTGCACATGTGAATACACAGGTTCAAATACACTGCCAAGAGCAGATGAAGTCTTTCAATCAAATACAATTCTTATGGTCAGTGTAGATGAGCAATAACCCTCTTTTGTGCAATGTGTTTCTTTTATTTTCTAAATACCGTATACATTTGTTATAGTTGTGGTCAGTTAGATCAGTAAGGGCAGTAAAAATAAAAATAAAATGTTGCCAGTTTAGACTTGTTATTAATTAGAATAATTCATTTGTTTTGCTTTTGGAGAACACCACTACCAGTTCTACCACTTCTGATTCTAACCACCTTGCCCCACATTTACCTGTGTTCTGATTAAAATGCAGATCTCCAGGTGGTTAGATGTGTTAAAAAGAAGACGACATGCACAGTTGTTGCCCTGGTTACCTGGCGTATTGTGTAGAGCCACTGAGGAAGGACTGGATCCATGCTGATGGAGTTATTAGTTGTTATATAAGTTTTAACTGGTGATTGATTTTCCATGAGACTGTGTGAACTTCTGTCAGTGTGTCATTATCTAATACACCTGCTGATGTGCACCGTAAACTGTTGAACCATTTAAATGAGCTTTGGTGTGCACAGCGGTTTCTGTCGTTATTTTACTGGCTGCACACTTGAACCAAACTCCAAAGTCTTTAGCTTGACAGTTAAAGACTTTGAATCAAACAGATGCCTTGTGCATTCCAGTATCACTGCACTGAGGGCATCCCTTGAACAAATAAACTGACACAAACACAGTGAACTGCAGATTCAGCTTCAGGTGAGCACTGAATCAGTCATGATACAGTCACTCTAGCCATGAAGATAGCCATGCGTCGGTGGATTACTGTTGACGCTCCCTCTTCTTCAGCTTTTATCCCACCACTGCACACAGAGTCAACCGAGGTGGAAGAGATAATCTCTGTGAGCCATAGAAAGATGCCAGTTAACTGGTTAACTACACCGGACCGTTTTCTTTACTTCCACTTATTTCTTGCATTCCCATATCTCTGCATTTAATTTATATGCAATTGTCCAATATCTAAATAACTTTTTGTTTCTATCTTAACACACTTGTGTAACTTTCCCTGTCATGCACTGTCACACAGTTTTCACATTCATTTGATACAATATTCATTCATTCATCCATTTTCCATAATTGCCAGTCCTTAAGGGTCTTTCACATGGCTAACACAGAGACACAGACAAACATTTACACTTACATGCAAACCCACGCCCAACTTAGAATCATCAGTTTCATGTCTTTGGATGGTGGGAGGGAGCCGGAGTACCTGGAGAAAATCAAAACGGGCACAGGAAGAACATGCAAACTATGCACAGAAAGGTCCCAGCCGGCCGATGGGTTTCAACCCACTGATACAATATTGTCATTACAAAAAATAAAAATGGTGGCATGGTGGCTAAACTCTATTTTTTCTCTTTTAACTCATCCTCCCTTATACATATAGGGAGCATTGCGCTCCATTCTCTTTGCTCACTACCTCATTCTTTTATTGCTTCCTTCTTTGCACATCTTTTTTTTCCACACACCTCTCACACGCTCCTCTCAGTGCCTCTAAGTGGGCTTTAAAGAGTTAACACTGAGATGTGATATCCCATTCTGTGTAGCCTCCAGATATCCGTTAAAAAGGCACAGGCAGCACTCTCTATCACGGCTTAGACCCCAGATGTTGCTTGCATCTCCTCTCATTGCAGATGTAATGGGCCCGAATGCTGCAGTTTGTGACTTCACTGGCATCCATCCTGCGTGATGCAGCACCAGAGGACAAACTAGCGAGAGACATTGTACACACACACACACACACACACTCTCTCACAGAAAGAAAGATGTAATTATCCTCCATTATCACCAACTCTTTTATTTCCCCCAGCAGCAGAGGAAAGTCTTGCGTAGAAATGACAGCTATCAAAGTAAAGATGGGCGTTCTGTTTCAAAGACAGTGGATATTTGCTGTAGTGTCACTGTTTGGCTAGATGTGCTGCGTGTGCGTGCATGTGTATGGGATGTTATTGCTCAAATGGGAGTGAGTGTTGTGGGTTTGCATGCAGGTGTTTATTGCTGGTAAAGAAAAAAAAGAAAGATATTTCTAGATAATCTCTCAAAAGCTGTTACACCAAATTAAAGCACTAGATGTAAAGAAGATCACACAACATTAGTATAGACTGACTAAAATCATTTATGCACCATGGTGCATGGTCCAGATTCAATGAAAGGCACTGAAAGAAAATGGACTCTGACTGCAACATACCTTGGTTTTTCATTAAATATATGGATTTATCATCAAATCCATTGATTTGGGGTTTCTGTTTAAAAATCTCAGATTTCTGGTGTTTGGGTTGGACTTCATTTTAATGACTGGTGGAAGCAGGAGCTGCCAAAATTGGGGATAGACGTGAACACTGCAAAACTTCGATGTATTCCTCACAAACTGCAGCTGACATTATAATGAACAGACTTTTTTGCAAAAATGTATTGAATTATCATCAGTTCATTTCCTTGTAATGAATTAATTATCTGTTATTAAAACTATACCATTAATGGATAGATATGACATGCTAAACAATCTTTCGTGACCACCTTTATCAGGATCAGTTTTACAGATATCTCAAAGATAGACACCTAAGACCATATGTGGAGAAAAATAAATAATGTTATTTGTATGCCATTTGCATGACGTTTATGTCTACACACTTTGTCCAAACGTTCATTATATAGTACATATACTATATACACAAAGTTTAAGGTTTGCAACTGAATAGTTAGAGAGCATTGTTGTGAAGCCCAAGCAACAGCATGTTATACCCCAAGGTATTAGCTATCTCTTTGTCATGCACAACCTCAGCCGCAGCAGACGACGAATAAATCTCTTCGTCCTCGTTGCTGTTATTCCGCTTCACATTTGATCTTGGAGGATGTGGTCACAGACAATCAAAATCATAATTATGGATACAGTGCTGCTAGGGGGACATTTTAAAAATGGTTCTGAGGTGACCGGCGTTCATCTATTTATTTTTATAGGGGTCTCAGCGTGAGCAACAAACTTGATTTATTTCCCTCTGCTTTTAAGGGTGCAAGACCCAGACATTCAGAAATGAAGTGGAACGCCGCTAAGAATTTCAAATGCACTTTTAATGCATCCCCCTCATATTGACGTTTAGGTGGGAATCCGTCTTTTTTATTTCTGTCGTTTCTAGCACTGGGGCTGTTGGTATATTTGAGAATGTGTGTGTGTGTTTGTATGTATGTGTGGCAACATTTATTTCTTCTCATCGTCTGTTGAGAGTGAGAGGGGAGGTGTGGGGAGGGTGGAAGTGTAATGGTAATCATTTTTTTGTGACTGCGCCCAGGGTCTGAAGTGGCTGTTGCAGAGGACTTTTAGATTGATCTTATGTACAGCATGCATGCACTCTCACATGCGCGTACGCACACACACACATACACACACACCCTGAAGAAGATATGCTATATGGATCGCATCCATCCCCCTCTGCTTGCCCTCCCTCCATGCTGCCATTTGATTAATGATCCAAATATGTGAATAAAAATATCAAAACAACTTGTCAAACCCAGGGGTGCCAGAGGAATGGAACAGCTTAAGGATGGAACTACAGACTAACTAATATATATATATACAGTATATATATATATATATATATACACACCTCACCTTATACTGGTTAATAATAAGAAACAATACATGAAATGTAAGACTAGAATACATGAATGGGTTTTATTTGAGTACACATGCATGTATTTATGTATGTAATGCGCCCTGGTGAGCATGTGCACGCTTAATTCATAGTAGTGATGCTATCAACCCCTTCTAACACAGAAGACCACTAATTGACATTTTCATTAACAGCAAATTTATGTTCCTATTTTTGTCTACGATAATGACCATTTCCCAAGCAGTGCTGTGAGCTCTGCTAATGGACATGGAATAAAGGCAGAAACTTGTTTAATTATGATGGGGGGAAAAGAGGCCGTATCGTAAGTGAGAAGGAGGAGGGGCAGGGCTGGGTGATGGCTGGAGGTGGCTGATGATTGAAGTAAGCGAAGAAGATTGCAAAGACTGTGAAAAGCTTGACATCACAAATCACGCCCCCAATTAACACACTTGATGGAGCACTAGATTCAAACCAGATCCATAGAATTAATGATCAGTTGGATTTGAACTTGGGGACCATAAATTCCCTGTGTCACGAAACCTCTGTGATACTCAATATCGTATAGTGTAGATTTAATCACACAGTTTACTGTGTCTGAATATGCAGGAACTGTAGCAGGGACTGACCATCTGGAACAGAAGGGATTTTCCCTGGTGGGCTGGTCAAGAAGTGTGCAAGATACTCCAGGACAAGAGAAATGAAGTTTGTAACCCAAGCTGTACTCTGGCCAACTGGCTTGGCTCAAGTGGGGGTCATAAGGTCACCATCCAAATTTGCTTTCCCATCATCAAACTTCTATAGTGGAAATAGTTTTTATTTATGTGACCTTTCAAATTAAATATAGAAAACACACTGTAAGTTCAAAATTCCCTTAATTTCCCATAAAACATTTGCTTAGATTTGTATTGTTTTTAAAGGTTAACTGTTTAAATACACGCTGGGGTAGACAGAGAATGGTTGTAAATAGAACTTCAAAGTGATCCTTAAATGGGGGAAGAAATATGATTCAAGTGACTTTGAACAAAACATGGTTTTAGTAGTTGTAGTATTTCTAAAACTTCTAATCTATTTAGATTTTCACACATAACTACAGAGAATGAGCTGAGGTTTACAGAGAATGAGCTGAAACTGACCAAATTTCCACTAAGAGGCAATGTGGGTGAAAATGCTTTGGTGATGCCAGAGGTCAGAGGAGAATGGCCAGAACTGTTCGAGATGACAGAAAAGCAACAGTCACCCAAAAAGCCATGTTTTACAGCCGAGATATGTAAAAGGAAGAACACACACCGTGAACCTTGAAGAAGATGTGTTACAGAGGACTGCACAGACTGACACTCCCGCCAGCTGAAGGCAGAACACTTAGGCAACACTTCACAGTGGTTAAAACAGAAGACTGACCCAATATTGCCTTGTCTGGTGAGTCTCAACTTTAACTGCGACATTATAACGGTGTGGTCACACTTTGCCATGAAAGACATGAAAGCATGGATCCATCCTGGCCTGTCTGAATAATTCAGGCTGGAGCCAGTGTATAATTGTGTAGGTCAGAAATTCTGGGCCCCTTAGTACCACCTGAGTGTTGTTTAAATGTGTACCCATAAAGTCAATATAGATCAAACTATCTTAGGAATATATCTTGCACTTTGTTCAATGTATGTCATGTGGTATTAAAGCAGCTTTGAAGGCAAAGGGAATCCCAAACCGTTACTGGCAAAGTGTAACTAATGAAGTAGCCAGTGAGTGTGTATATGAGTCTGTAATGTAACACTGGAGAGATAAAACTGACTGTAACTGTTTCTATGTGCTTGGTGAGTGGTCTACCGCTGTGTAGAGAAGTTTCTCACAATATGTGTGTGCGTACGTATGTGTGTGAGACAGGTGAGTGGCAGCTGACAGGGCTAAAGTCCCACCTAAGACGGGCAATAATGGAGACGTCAGCAGGATAACAGAGCCAGTAGCGCTGACAGTCATCCAATCAGAAAGACACACCAACACCAATCCTATAGTGAGGCTGAATGCACACACGTCCACTGGTTCTCACAGAGAAGCAGAGCCTAACATGAACATAGGCAGCGCATTAGATGAGCATCATCGCCATTCATGGTTGGAGATTATTCCGTTTGCAGGACCACTCATCCTTTTGATGGACTTATCAGACAGAGACACCATCTGGAAAAAGCCTCACTGGATAGTGTGTGTGTTCAGTGCATATACAGTATGCTAGTAATAGTAATTATAGAGTTCAAGGAATCTGGATAAAAATACAATCACAAAGTTGGGGCTTTTTGTTCTAGACTTATTGTTCCACCATAGAACATCAGAAGCCTTCTGGGTAACTTTACATGATTTATGTCAGTTGATTTTCTGGAAACTTGGTGACAGTGAAACAAACTGTAAACACACAATTCAGAGGACCACATTTAAGTGAGCAGGTTACAGTCACCTTTTGTCAAGGAAACAAGACCTGGTTTCTATATTCTGGGGGATTGAACCATCTTTCGTCAAGCAGCATCAAAGCATACTTGATTGACCGGACACGTGCATGGTGGTTTCCTTTCAGTATGCATGTGCACAGATGTGCATAGGCATTTTCAGCATTCTGTTAAAATGATGGATTCTGTCATTCAGACTCAGGTTAGCTTGATATCAGCATTCATTAAGGCTTTATGCAGACATGACAGCAGTGGTATAGACAGGATAGTGTCTATACCACTAGGATTTGGCACCTGCCGTGTGAGAATGATGCAGAAAGAGAGTAGCGTTGAGTTTAAAATGTTATGACAGCAAGGAAGAAGAGTTGTTGTTTTATTAGCTGCATCATTGGTGGATCTTTAAGTTTATTTTGTCATTTAAGTCTTAATTATCACTAATTAATGAGCAGGCGGGATGTTCACCCAGCTTCTGACCAGTTGCTTCAATTTAACATTCTCAGTGACAACTGTTGTCTGCCTGTTTTTATAATAAATGACACTGCATTGAGTTGAGACACTCATTTAATGCGTTGGCTTAGTTAATGCTGGCTTAGCTCACATGCTGCAAGTAGAACAAAGCTATTCCTTTAAACATTCATGCAGAACTTTTTAAGAATATGAAAACATGAGCAGAGAATGTTGGTAAGCTTTAAAGTGTTAAACAGTTATCACGTAATCTGACCTACATCATTTGAACATGTCTCTTTCTAAGTGGATCTGTCAAACTCACTAAAGTGAAACACCTGGTTACTGAAGTACATGTCATATTTTTTTATTATTATTTTTACTGGTAAATGTGAGAGCATTTGACTGATTCACACAACCAGAAAGCAGTCAACATAAGCAGAGTCATCTAGGTAACCTAGGGATATTTACTTCCTTAGGCTCAGTTTAAGGTTCCTTTCACACATGTATTCTGTTCTGATTCAAGGAGTAATAAATGTGAAATGTTACATTTGCCTATTTAACCTTAATTCTGTTTGTGTTCCCAAAGCAAGACAAAGTTTGGACATGACTTCTCAACACCACACACTTATCTCTGAAAATCAGGAAATAATCAAATCGTAATGGAGCACAGAGTGTGAGAAATGGCATTTTTCACAGGCCCAGGGTTATGTTTGCTTTAATCTAGGGTAGGCATACTGGTAACCAGCTATACTAGTGCACCGAATGTACAAGAAGCGCTCCATCTGCCTGTCACACGTTCAAATGGATTTGTAGTAGCCAGATGTGAGTTGTTGTGATGTTTGTTGTTTTATGATTTATTATCTAATATTTTAGCAGTTTTGTTTGTGTTTTGGCACTTTTTTGAGTTGGAAACCATCACTTGTCTGTTTACTTTCCTTAAGATCATCAAAATGGTGTCATTTTTGTTTCAGAAAGAAATATCTCATCAACTACTGGGTAGACTGCCATGGAACATCCCTGAGACACGAATGTCAAACTGTATTGTCTTTGTGCTTTGTTGAAATAATTTCACTGCATGTTGCATCTGAGCAGACGCTTGCTCTTTCCACTTGTCTCCGCTCTAATGAGAAAACAGAACATGTTGGAAATTAGTCTGATTCTACAGACAAGGACAAAAAAACTGTTCCCCTCTTTGTTGCTGTCTTGTGGAGGCATCAGGCAGCCCAACACATTCATTTCACTTTATAAGAATGAGCTGGTTTCATGCCATGCACCTTATTCATGTAACCACAATTATCCATAAATTAATAAAACCTGACTGGTTATTACTAGGAGAAAGAGGAAGAGAGAGGGGGAAGGACAGACGCAGAGAGGGGGAATATGAAGGGCCGTATAGTGAACAATCTCCGGATAATTAACAGGAAGATAAACAAAACATAAATTTGGATATTGCATTTATTTGGACTACCACTCAAATATGCGTGAACCACGTTATTTTAATTAAAAGATAAATCTATGTGACATGCTGCTTCCCAGTTAATTATTCAGTGCTGTACAATAAAAACAAAACCCATTAAATGTGCCACGCACTCTATTTCTCCATTAACAGTAAAAAGCACTCATCCCGGGGACAACATTTCAAATTCATCTGCTGGTTTGTCTTTTTTTCGCCTTTTCTGTCCTTTCATTGCAGATTTTTTGTTTTCTTTCATTTTCACCCACTTTGCATATGCATTGCTCCCCAGACCTTACACTTGCAGAACAT
This sequence comes from Planiliza haematocheilus, assembly GCA_005024645.1. NCBI lineage: Eukaryota > Metazoa > Chordata > Actinopteri > Mugiliformes > Mugilidae > Planiliza > Planiliza haematocheilus. Next base: position 818,092 of record SRSE01001340.1, on the reverse strand, counting down.
TTGATATGCAGATCCAATACTTTTGAAATGTATCTAAAGTATCCATTACAAATGCACAGCAATTTATATTTTTACATTGTAAATGTTCTGGCTATTTTTTTTTAAACCCATAACATTCTGACATTCTTTTTTTTTTTTTTTTTTTAAATATTCTCCTAAAATAAAAATAATTAAAACATTTAAAAATGGCAGTAACACATTTTTATAAAGAAATACAGCACGGTCCAAATGTCTTTGATGAACTAACAATAAACTTTAAAAAACTGTAAAAAAAACCAAAGTGATGGGAAAGTTCAATGTTTTTTAATGTATATTTTAAATTTAGTTTGAATATAGGGATTTGCTGCTAGCTGCAGGTCTCTCGGAAATCATTTTATGGCTAAATGTATATATAAATGGTGACATGTTTGTGAAGTCTTGGGACATTGGTTATTAAACTGTGGTTAGATGACTAAGCTACACTGAAAGTAGATTTTTATCCGGTTAAGGCGCAGATTTGTGCATCTTTGAAGATCCAAAATGCCAAAGCTTGGAGCTTGACACACACTTTGCCTGAACTTTTATGTGATACAGACAAAGATAATCCTCACTTTTCATATGATTCATTCATTAATTCATTCATCTTCTGCACCCGCTTATTCCTGTTAAGGGTCGCAGGGGTCTGCTGGAGCCTATCCCAGCTGTCATCAGGTGAGAGGTGGGGATACACCCTGGACAAGTCACTTTTAATATGATACAATCACTAAATGAAATGTTAGTTAGTCTGATTATCGTCCCCAGCATGGTAACATTGTCACTGTGAAAAATTAGATAGGCAATATTTTTGGATTACATGGGTTTCTTATTTGCTTCCCTGTCTTGGGACATTAACGTAGTTGTTTCTACCTACTTTTGATCTCTTGTGATTTTAGATATAAGTCCAATGCTTGACCCAGCTTTTACAAGCAAACATCACTGAATCAACGTTTTGTCTTTTACAGGTACAGTTTAATGCACAAATTTCAGAATTATCACCATTACCTGATGCCTACAATTGCCATTCAAACATCCAAAATTCAACTTTTCTGGTGGAGCGATTGTATTGAATGGTGCAGAGGGAGCTCGATGCAGAAGTTAGGATTCCCAGAGGTAGAGGTTTTATTGCAGAAAAAACACCAGATAAATCGTAACGCTTCAAAGTACATCAGAACATCAAGAACGCAGAAAGAATAAACAGTCCAATATTTGACACATCTTTAGTGAATGTTGTCTTCTGTCAAACAGACGTCATAATAAATAATGACCATGGATATTGATTCTTTTGAAATACAAAGTTATCTACTGTGAGTATAAGCTTATAGTTTTCAACAAAACCCCATTCCCCACTTGTTCTCCCCTAGGCTATGGAAATCTTCATTTAGGAATGTGGACAGTACTTGGACAAGGACCATGTACTACATAATAGCAAGCTAATATAAATGGCCATGGTTTCATTTTTTTTTTTTTTTTTTTTTTCATTTTTGTCTTTTCTAGCACCAGTGATTATAACTGAGCTATGTGCTACTTAAATAAGAAGCTTGACAGAGATCAAACAGCAAGGGGAAAATGGGATGGATTATTTTAGGATTACAGCAGTGGGGAAAATGGTGTATCATTCTCAGGCATGGACAAAGAATATAAGTCACAGAGGAATGACGACAAATGGTGTTCTCCAGTGTCGAAACAAATAATATTGCCTCATCTGAACACAAGGATGAAAATGTACTGGTTCACATGCTTTGGTAAGCTCAAAAAGCCAGAAGACTGGTGCCAAAAATGGAATGTTCTCCTCTTTGAAAACTTTTTCTCACATATTAATTTTAAACACGCACACATATGTATACAATCGTTCAGAAAAGCAAGGTACAGCCATTTGCGTTGAAACCTAAAGCTTATAAAACATTACATGTATGCTAGACACCCACACATATGCATAAATAAAGCGTGTATAAGCAGCACCTAAGGTGCCATTGGCATCAAAAAAGTAGAAGAATAGTAAATAAAACGACATTTTATGTTCTACAAATGCAACATTTTCTGTAGGGTCATGAAGCTAAAGATGTAGTGATACAATTTAAATCACTATCACATGAATTTAGCATAATACTGAATGCACTCTATTGCCCTGGTGCTTTTACGTTCTGTCCATTTTCCTCTTCCTCTTTCTTTTCTTTGCTCTCCATGCACACAGAGGGATTATATTTGTCAGTGCTGTTGTTGTCGGTGCATGTGAGAGAAAGTGAAAGTGCTCATAACATAAATCTTAACATTTTTTGACAGACACTTGGTTAAGGGTTGTGGTAAATTTAGGTATAGCTTAAGATCATGTTTGGGGAAAGTGAATGGAAGTCCTTGTATTGTCCTCTGAAGTGACAAAAACACAACAGTGCACATTTGTGTGTGTGTGTGTGTGTGTGCGTGCGTGTGTCTGTGTATTGTGAAGTCCTCTAGGCAGAGCTGCGACGCTAAGATCCGGGGGTTTAGCCCTCCACACGCCTGAATGTGTGTTTGCGCTGGAAGATATCGACTTTCTAAAAGTCTGGATCATTTCTCTTTATCAGAAAAACATTAACAACCCCCAGCCCTCAGGCCTCAACCGCCAACACATCACAAAGCACCATACTTTACTTATTTTCCTCAGCTGCCGGCATAATGCAGTACAATCAAAGTTGATGCATTTTTTTTTTCTTCTTAAAACGATGTAGTTAAACTTTACAAATCAAAACATTCTTTTTTTTACATTTGTTTCTTCTTCCCCTTCGAGGAATAAAACCCAAATGAAAAATAGAACACATCTAAGAATGAGAATGCCTGGTATATATAACAGGTATATTGTCGTTTGTTTGTTTTTTTCTTTATAGAAAATGAAGTACAGTTAGAGACATAATGCCGGGTCGAATGAATGATTATGTAATGTGTTATCTTTACAAGGGCTTATCAGAGAAGGACAGTAATGCTGCTATTTGTCTGGGATGAGGCCATGTTGTCTCTGTCAGACTTTTAGCAGAATGTTTCCTTACGCACAAACACAGATGGTTGTTTTCCATTCTGAAGTATACGTAGAAAAGTCCTCACAGTTCAGGGTCCTTGCCAACGTACCAGTCTGACATCTATCATTGTGACGTCGCAAAAGCTAAAACACAATCTGTTAAAATTCCCTGTCCTTCTCTGAAGTGGAGCCTATAAGGTGACCTCCAAATGTTGAATTGTCAAAGCAGAGCAGAGCGAAGACTTAATGTTGGCTAATGGATGCTTTAAATACGCCATTGATTGATTTGTGTTGTATATTTCAGGCCATTCTACCAGACTGGATATATATTAGAGAGAGCGATGGAAGGGAAGGATGCAGGAGAGAAGGGGGCGACATGAGGGGCTCCGGCCAGCTGATGGGACTCAACTTGACCCTTTGGCGTACCATCCAGAGTCAGGTTACCACCACTGTACGACTCTGAGTGCGTGTTTTTGTGTGTGTGTTGTTGAATTGATTTCCTCTGCGATGACAGCTCCAGTCAGGCTGGCACCAGTGCCTCCCCCACCCCGCCCCCTTTCCTCTCTATCCACACCGCACACACACAGGCCACCATCACCAGCACTGACCCTGCAACACACATATGCAGTGCTCCCTACTCGCGCTGGAAAAAAAAATGGCAGCCGTTGGTGTTATGTTCTGGTCTGGGTATGCATTCAAAAGCCCTTCTCTTCCTCCTCCATCTTCGATGCAGTAACTGTTCTGCCAAATCATTTACATGGATCATTTTTCTTATAAAAGCATTATTTTTAGAGAAAAGTCTTTAATGATTTCAGATTACTTCATCTGACTTCTCTCTTGCATCCATCCTCCGTGATTTGTCTGCAAACTACGAACCCTAGCACATGATCCACTGTGCTCAGTCACTGTTGAATCACCTCATCACAAATACATAGATTAGTAATGTATTTTAGTAAATGACTTCTAATAACACATATACAGTTCCTTCACTTTATATTGATATCATAGGAGGTGTGGTCTATCCACAGAGGTTTCTGTTAGGTCACGGTGGTTCTTTCCTGGCTATGAGATGTGGTTTCTCCAGAAAATAGCTTAATGTTACTCCCATGTCCTCCATCTGCTCCTGTCATTGGCTTATTAGACACCAACAATAGCGTCATCAGAGTTCTTCTCCAAGGCGTCAGACTCAAGACGGGAGCGTTTGAAGCGTCGGTCAGGGTACTGGCTGTTGTCGAAGGGCATGCGGTGCACGCACAGAACGTGAGTCTTCAGGTTGCCCTTCTGTGAGGCACTGTAGGGGCAGTAACTGCACTTAAATGGTCTCTGGCCTGGAAAAAGAAACAAAAAGAAAGAAAATAAATCAAAACATTTCAACTGTTCAACAGTTAGATGATACATGCCTTCTATATTGGTGATATAGTCTTCTTTCAAAGTCTTCCCTTCTTTATAAAACATAGGACACATGAGCCAAGTAATTGCAGCTTAAGCTAACTTCCGGGCTAATGGGATACAGGCCTCATAATAGTAGGATTAGTAAAGTGATGATGTACACAAAGCTGTCCATTTCACATGAGGTACATTCAGATAGGCATTCACACTTATGGTCTAATTTGTTGAACCTGCGTTTGGGTTAGGAGTTTGAGCTGAGGAGGCAAAAAGTTATGCAAACATAGAGATAATGTGTGAATTCCACACAAATACACACTATCAGGCTGCTTAATTTAGACTGTCAGTCTTTCTTGGTGGTGAGCACTATGCCACATCTCCCTTTCCCCCTCTCCATCACATCAACAGTGTATTCAATAACAAGCAGATATTTGGTGAAAACACTGATCTGTAACCCTCTCTTGAATGTCCACCTTTTTCTTCCAATCCTTACATAGATGTGTTAACCACGTAGAAGATGAGTGTGAGGAAGAAAGACTGAAAGAAGACTGGAATGTTGAGGACAAAGAGGAAAGTGATTTTTCCGCTGTTGACCTCCTTATGAAAACTAATACAGCCCCAGCAAAACAACACCCAACTCTTAATACTTGCGTCTCTTTGTGCAGTTTGTGAGTTCCCACAAATTCATCTGTGCTAAAGTTTTGCAGCCCTCGAGTCGGTATGCATCTTTTGAAAAGGGTTCATGCATCTAGTCCCTTGAACACAATAGCAATGGGGAACAAGGTAAGGATTTTTCTCTATCTCCCCTCCTTGCACCGGCACAAAATGTTCTCCCTAGATTGAATCTGATCATCACTGCAGCAAACACAATGGCCCTTAATAGCACCAGCCGTTTGTTTGAGGGATGCCGATTACACCGCCATCATAACCCACTTCACTTAGCTCACTCACTCACAGACAGACAGAGAGGACAAAATGGAGAGGGAGGGAGGAAGTCGTAGGGGCAGAATGAAGGGAGAGAGTTCTGAGCTCTCGCTAGTACTTTAGAATATTAATAACAGTACATTTGCCATTACTCTCGCTTTCCTTTTTCTTTATCTCTTATTCAATTTGAGATGCTCTAAATCAAATTAACATATGGGGTTTAAAAGAGGAGCAGGGATAAGTGCAGGGAATATCAATAGGTAAAAGGCCAGGAATTAAAACGGAACAGTCTTTTTGAATCGCACACTTGGCATACACATGGAGTCTTCTTATACTGTATAAAGATGCACGCTAAAATATAAACACACACACACACAGCCATGATGTGAGGATACAGTGAGGCAATGCAAGATGTGTGGAAGCAGCTACTTTGTGTTTGGCAATCTGACACAGGCTTTGGAGCCTCGCCGGCTTTCTGATATTACATTGTTTGCTTCAGAGCCAGACAAAGGGGATTGCTACAAGTTTGGAGGCTTTGGATGTTCCAGTTGTCTGAATTTCCAGATAAGCTAGTCGGCGGCACACAATGAAGGTCCCCTTTATTCATGTGCAGTTTAATTTCACACTCTCTTACATTACGTTAAGTCCGAGAGGCAGAATATCTCATCCCATTTTACACTTAGGGAGAGCGAAATATGCCCCCAAACAACTCAACTCGTTTTTTCCCTTCCCCTGCTTATTTACTGTTAGTCTTCATGAACTTTAAAAATAAATACAAATCAAGTTTTATCTCGGGGATGTTTAGGTAAAAAAAAAAAAGGCAAGATTGTGCTTTGAAATGTGTGCCTTGAAAAAAAAAAGTTTAGATAGGCTCTATAAACTTGAGCAAGTGTTGAGATTGAAATTGACTATACTGCAGAGAAGCACGGACTATACTTTGTTATGGATTAAAAATTAAGGCTCTCTCTCACTCAGTTCCACACACATAAATACATTCAGGCATTCAACAATCCACATTGCCTGCTACTGAGAAGGGCACAAGTTGCCATCATTAATCCATGTTCTCAGGTCTGTGCCAGTGACTAATGCAGCACACATGCAGCACCACTGTAACCAGCGTTTGGTCAAACGAACCTTTAGAAATAGTATTTTCTTTTGTGTTTTTTCTCAGTGTGATTTGTGTCACGCCTCTCTGTGTCACGCAGAGACTTTGCTCAAACCGGTGAAGAACTGCAATGTGTTATTTTGATTTTTTTTTTTTTTTTGTCAAATATATACAGTATTTCAGTCAAGAGTGCATGATAGTAGCAAAATTACATCTGCACACTACTGGATGGTACTCCAATCATGCAGAACTTTTTTGTTGCAAACTAATTCAACTCCATGACATAAAGTCCATCCAGAATTGTTTGACTGGCCCAGGAGATCTTTGCCAGAGCCTAATCTGCTCTCCAAAACTTTGTAGGTGGTAGAAGTTCGTCCTGGGTTGAGCGAGATTGAGAGTATAAAAAGGAGTGGTTTTAATCAGATAAGATTAAATCAGATAAAATGCTATTGTTCAATTGTTACACAGATGTTACATTTTGACAAATAAATACGCTAACACCCTGCACAACCCTGCACGACCCTGCAGGAAAGTGCATCTGATTTTGTGTGGATGCAAACAAAGTGCACACTTTATTGTGCAGCCCAGGATTGTCCTGAATACAGCAAAAAAATTCATGCACTGGTGAGTCCAACCTACGTTTTGTACCCTTTTTTTACGTGTCACATTTTAAAGTATATTGCATATCTGCATATACGCTTAGTTTAAGCAATTTGTCCCTTTTTGTCTTGACACTAAGTTCTCGGCCATGTCTTCAGCCTTAAGTGACAAAAAAACAAAACAAGGGAAAGAGATGCATAGTGGGGGAAAAGTGGGAGAAAGGGAGGAAGAGAGAGACAGGAAGAGAAAAGAGAGAGGAAAAACAGTGGTCTTGTTTTCATTAGTGTGGCATTATCTAAGCCTGTTAATTAACCCCCTAAGGCCCTCGGCAAAGAGATCAGAGGAAAAGGGGATGAGGAAGTGAGGAGGAGGGCAGCGAGAGAGGATTCAGTGGGTGGAGGTGTGAGTGTATGTGTGTGTGCATGTGTAGCAACGCTATATCACACCGCTGCCACAAACATGTCCATGTTTCACCTGCCACTCATCATCCACCCCCTCCAACCCTCTGCAATCATTTTATCTTTACCCATAAACACGTTCTCTCTCTCTTACGCACACACACATGCTTTGGACTCATAAAAAGGAGGGAGGGAGGGAGCTAGGGAAAACATCTTCTTGTTGCTCTTCCTGTTCCTCTTTTTTGTTCACGTTAGCCTGTTAACAAATTATTCTGACAGATAAGTTGCATATGATTTGTTGAATCAGTTACCTGCAGTTCGATCTGGGAAAACTGAAGTTCCATCATTTGTTCTTGGTCTTTTTATTTCATGTAAAATAGCAAAGTTGGAAGTAACAAAGTTACTCTGCACTCAGGTTGTAATACACCCAAACTATGGTTACGTTGAATGGTTTGTTGCTATTTGTGAAAAAAGGAAAAGTGTTGTCTCGCCTGCGTCTTGTGAGAAGAGCTCTCTTAAGACTGCAACAGATGGCAGTGCTGGCATCAAATTGCATTTAAGAATGGCTGCATTTGGTTGGATGCCAGCACATTGTTCCTGGTCTGTATATGTGTATGTCTGTGGCAGTGTGTTTCAGGGTGCATATGTGCAGATGAACACATGGTTGATTATATACTGTATATGAAGTGTATGTTCAGGTAAATGTGCATACGTTAGTGGCTGTAAAATATATATATTTGATTTCATCTAAAAACAGTATACACATTTTTAAAGCAGATTTTACAGTACAGTCTTGAAGCAGAGATGACTATTTGAGGAAAGTGTTAATAGACACAGAAAGCAGAGACAGGCAGAGAGTCTGTAGGCAGAGAGACAGAAACACACAGAAGGTGTGAGCAATTAAATGTGCTAAACCATCTGTCCAATAACCTGCATGCATACTGCAGCACCTAGATTACTCAGCAGATTGCAGCAACACCTTCACACGCGTGCATACTGTAAACCAGAACACAAGAATGCAAACCTGCTGCCTGAAAAATAAGTAAGACTGATTCCGGTTGATCACATCCCTAGCTGGGCTCAACAAGAACCTGTTTTGACGTGACTCTATACTCTATTCATTTCATGATGTTTTTTTTGTTTTTTTTGTTTTTTTTGCTGCACTTTATGAGTATTGGACACAGAGCAGCCACAGCATTAAACCCACTGAGAGGAGGAGTAAATAATATTGACTATCTTGTGACAATTCAGTGTTCTGCTGGGAAACTTTTGGACCTGTCATTCATGTGGATGTTACTTAGACATGTAGCACCCACCTAAACCAGACCAGACACCCCCACCCCATAGCAATGACACTCCTTGATGGCAGCAGCCATCCCCAGCAGGATGCAGCCTGACACAGACAAACACAAATGCTTTAGGAACAACTGAAAAAAAAAAAAAAACAGGTCAGCACAAGGTGTTGACCTGGCCTCCAAATTCACTAGATCCCAAACTGATCAAGTATCTGTGGGATGATCCACAGAGGCCCCTCCCCTCAACCCACAGGACCCAAAGGCCCCCACTAACAACATTCTGTTGCCAGACACCACAGGACACCCTCAGAAGACCCATGTCCATTCTCTGATGAGTCACAACTATTTGGGAGATCTTCGCAATATTAGGAAGGTGGTCATAATGTTATGCTTGGTTAGTGTGTCTTCGTCCTTTTCTTCTGCCTATTACTAAATAAAGCTTGCCTAAATTTGATTACCCTGACAGAGCATAACCAGTTCTCAATGGAGAGACTCCAGACCAAGTTCCAGACCACTAAATTTCTGTGGTCCTGGGGAAGTTTGGGCTGGCTTTCAGGCTACCATGCATCTAAATAAGAGCTTTATCGTGACCTACAAACACACAGAGTGATGGAATGCTTCATCAGATGGCCTTCCCTTCATAATGACCTGACCTAAATCCAAATCAAAAGCAGCATATGGAGGATGCCTTTATAAAGGTAGGAGAAGTGTTTGTTGTGATGACCACATGAAACAAGTTGAGAGAATGCCTGTTATGAGAGCTTTAAGATTGAATTTCCTGAAAGGCTGCATTATAAAGAATCTAACTTTTAAATAATATTCTTACTTTGTATAGATAGATAGATAGATATAGATAGATAGATAGATAGATAGATAGATAGATATGATACATTTCCATAAATACTCATACATGTCTTAGCACACACCAACCCCCTCTAAAAATAAATACATTTACATGACTTCAAACCTTCAAACAGCCTGAAGGGAATCTATCCTCCTATCCTTTTCTAGATTTCCTCGGATGAATTACGATCATTTCCCTCAGCGAGTTAGCTTGTTGATAGAAAATTGGGCTGAAGTTTGGGGAATAACGATTTGGTCTGTTTCCTAGTTTAACTAGAGAAAACCAACACGCAAATAATACCAGGGGAGGCACTTAAGGAGAGGAAAGGAACCGTGGGGGGAGAGGGGTGGAGGGGAAGGAGCTCTTTCAGCATCAAAGCCAGCTAAAATGCCTCCACCAGGGACTAGGTCCCATGTTAAATACCAAACTAGATTATTAATTGCTGCACCAGCAGGACCTGTTAATAAAAACCCAAAATAGCAGCCCCTTCTTCATCTTTATTCTATTTTCATGTTTTATGCAACTTGTCTGGCGTCTGCTGCTGTTCTTTTGTATCCCTGTGCTCAGTTTGCTTCACAGACCCTTTCACTCAAACTTGCTAGGTGGTTATGAACACCTATTTTCTCTCATTCAGTTACACTTTTCATGTATTTACTCCATCACTAACATTGACTCTCACAATCACAGACTATTGGATTTAGTCATTCATTCATAGTCATTCATTTCTGCACAACTTCTGTGTAACTTTCATGTTTACTTTCATTTGACTGCGTGCCCTTTTTCCTTCTTACAGAGGCTTGGAAGCTTAAGGGTCCTGTGCGGTGTCCTAGCTGTTCCTGGTACGACGCGCTTGTGGACAGAGATCTCATATGTTGTTCCTGGAATCTGCTGGAGCCAGTTTGGGGGTCAAATCCCTCAGTGTTCCTATCACCACAGGGGCCACTGGTGCCTTTGCCTTCTACATATTTTCTGGTTCCTCTTTCAGCCCTTGATATTTCTCAGGCTTCTTGTGCTCCTACTTCCTGATATTGCTATCACTGGGGATTGCTAAATCTATCAATACGGCTCTCTTCTGTTATTTGTCCATCACTACAGTTTTCGACTGGTTTGCCATCACCTACTTTCCAGTCTGCTACTGCAAGTCTTAGCTCGGTTGTTCTCCACTACCTTTGGAGGTGTCTCCCATTTTGACCTTAGGAATTGGAGTCCATGCTCTGCACAGATGTTTCCATACACTATACGATACACATGCTGTAGTCACTCACTTCTATTGTTTAATTTTCACAATCTCGGCCACTCATTTACTCATATTATGAGTCAAACCTGCAAAGCTTCTCTCAGTCATGTTTTCCCTCACTCAACCACTCACTCATCTGTTTGCTCACTCACTCAGCCAGTCATTTGTATCATTTTTCAGTCGCCATTCTTTTATGAGTCCACAGCAGTGTGTGTGTGTGTGTGTGTGTGTGTGTGTGTGTGTGTGTGTGTGTGTGTGTGTGTGTGTGTGTGTGTGTGTGTGTGGACGCCCAACCTCTGAGTCCCTGCTGAACAGAGGAAGGCACAATCTGCTGCTGACCTGTCACTGTACACAGATAATGGATGCCCAACTGTGTGTGTGTATGTGTGTGTGCGTGCGTGTGTGCACATAGGCTGTCATCCATGTTTCTCAGCAATGAGGAGAAAGAAAGGAAAGGAAAAAATGGAGGGCAGTGGGGGTTGATAGATATGCCCGCCACCTGCTTCTCACTCACATTCTGACACAAAGAGCATCGGCTGCTCCGCAGTATTAATCATCATGAACTTCCTTTGACCTCGACGCACAGCGATAACAGCTGAAAGTTGAGAAAACAGAGCAACAGGCGGACACGTTTTATACAGTAAATAAAAAAAGCTCCCTCTAACGACAGGGGGAATGAAACTAAAATCTTTGCGCTCTCCTCTTGCACTGAGCAAAAACTGCATGGCAGACAGCTCAGTGGAGTGGCTCAGTGGCTGACAATCAGAGCTGCATTGTTCAATGTATTATACGCTCTGAAAAAAAATAAATAAAGTGAATGTTTTGAATGTCTTGAAGTATTTTTTTGGACTGCGTTTGGTTAATTTCTGAGTGGATACACATATGTCTTGTGTGAGAACGAGGCAAATGAGTGTATGTGAAAGTGCTTTTGTCAGATGTCTGCCTGTTTTCCTGACATTCACTTCTCTTGGTAGTACATTCGTGATGTCTTCTGTCTTTCTCATCTATCCCTCTTCAGAGTCCAACTCTGTGTCCCGACTCTTGCTTCACTTAATGGGGTGTTAGCCAGAAGTGCAGTATACCAGTGCAAATGGGAAATCACTGAGGTTGGCACAGAAAATTTAGTTTTCTCTGTACACAATCATAGTGTTGGTATTTATGGCAGCTCAAGCTTAAATCCACTGACTGGTGGAACCTTACAGCTTTGACAGCATTAGATTTAGCTGAGCAGTAGTCTAATGTATAGCACTGTCTTTGAGTTCCCTCCATTACTGGCTTTCCTGATACATATTACTTGATATTATAGAAACATGAACTGTGAGTTCATAACTTGCCAGTGGAGTGTGTAGTAACAATGGGATATTTGCACCTCTGGTTCAGTTTTAATGGGAAAAATTCTACTACAAAATAAGGATGAAAAAGGAATAAAAACAAAGTCTCGTATGTAATGTTTACTTCACTGATACCATGTCAATCTTCATACACTACACTAGTTTATATGTAACATTACAATTATAATCAACAATGTACAGCAATAATAGTAATTTTATAATATAACAAAAATCACTGAAATCATTTCCATATATATATATATTTGCCCACATAAAATGATGAGAGAACATAGACTCATTTGATTGGTGAAATAAAATGTGTGACAAGTATCAGGACATTCAAATAAAAGTATTATAAAAAATAGAAATAAAAAATGCAGTCTGAAAAATAGTGTCGTGAGAATAATTGTATAATGGTTCTCTTCATAATTTAAGAGCCTTACAGAGAGCGGTGTAGGAAGAAGTCAGGGAGCCAACTTCACCACACACACACACACACACGCTGATCATGTATCAGCTGTGTTTGCTGGTAAACGGTGTAAGTGAGACAAGCTGCAGCCAAGGAAAACAGAAAGTGTTATCAACACGAGAGTGTTGCAATGTGTGTGTGTGTGTGTATGCGTGTGCTGGTGTATATGTGCGTGTGTGAATGTGTATATTTCACATGGCCCTGCCAGGTGCTCCTCAAGGACTCGCAAATTTGCACAAAACCGAAAACGCCATCGTCACCAAGCTTCAAGACTGTCTCTGTATCTGTGCATGTACAGTATGTTTTTTTTAACAGATGCATCCATGTGCCTGTACATGTCTCCACTTCTCTCCATTTCAAGTGGCTAGACAACTGTGTAAAAGCAGAAAGAAAAAAAAACTCCTTCAAAACATTCTAAACTTAAGTATTAGGATACTACTTTGGATACTCTGGAACATTGGCATTAGACAGAGCTGTTTTTTGGGGGTTTTTTTTCACACTGATCAGCTTGTAAACACGATCAAGACTTGATCATGTTTTGCATTTTTCAAATGTGATCCTGCATACAGAATTATGTGGCGAGAAGCTTAAATCCCTTCAGAATCAACAAATACCACAACTTTTTAAAACCCCTCCCGGTAGAGCCGGTATTTACCCCCTTTCATAAGCTTCCTCCCTTCTTTCTTATCTTCCTCCATCATTTTCTCTCCTTCGTCTTCCTCCACTACCCTCTTTCCTGTCTTTTTTCTCCCTGCATAGTAAAGCTTATTTGTCCGCTTTAAGTGAAATCACTCAATTCTTTCAGGAAGAGACTTTGGAGACCGTTGGTAACCGAGAGAGAGAGGGAGAAAGAAAGTATGTGTGTGTAAGAGAGTCTACCTTCCAAATAAGTTCCATTAATCATGGGCAAGAGTCTAATGTAACTAATATTTTACAATTAGAGGAGACAAGATGGAGCTGGGGGCCATCTATCTCCCTTACACCACATGATCATCGATTCATAAGAGCTGAGGAGAGGGAAGGAGGGAGGCCGTAGCGCGCTAGCCCTGCATACACCGCATACTCACAAACACACACACTTTGCTGGGCACACGGTGACCCACATGCAGACAGAAATACACCCACATACATAAGCACAGATGCTTAGCGGGAAACAGAAGGATGCATGAGAATGAGGGGACATGCTGTCACATTAGCATTTGTTAGTATATGCTGCGCTTAAAATCGGACCTGCAACTGCAGCTGCCGTTCTTTATTGATAGTCTGCTGATTAGTTTTTGAAAATGCTGATTTGACATTAAAAGCCCACTTGAGTCTTGGAATAGCCCAAAATATATTCTAATTACAATAATACATGCAGAGAAAGAGGACTGTAGCATTTTGGACTTAATGATTGATCCAAATGAATGTCTATTCATTTCATATTGTGGTTAGCATAGTGTATAATATCAGAGCACATGTAATGATAGGTAAAGTATTTTAAAGTGAGGTCTGGACTTCGACAAAAAAAAAGAAGAAGAAGAAAAAAAGACCACGCTCAGCTTGCACTGCAGTAGTAAAGACAGACAACTGACTACAAGTCCAGTTGCGTGTTTTGTTTATAGAAAATGTGACTTTTGTAAACTAATGTGTTGGTTTTATGTTGCATTGGTTATTGGTGATTGTGCTCATGGCTTCTCATGCTCCAGGTACATGGGGATTTACAGTATTTCAGTAATTCAGATCAGATCATTCAGGTGTTTTAAACCAAAGGACTTGATGGGAACACAATTCTAAAATAAAACCAAAAGAATGAAACAATAAGAACGAAGAGGCAGACATATACCTCTAAACTAGTGTTTAACAGTCTCATATCCCCAAAAGCTGATAGCACTGAAGAATTTAAATGCTACCTAACGTTTGGGAACCTATGAAGAAAAAACTTCCAGAGAAGCACAATATCCTTTTATTCGTCGGGATTTTTCATTTATTTTTTTCTGTAAATTAATGCTGCTACCTCATATTCGCACAGTTTTTTTCTGATGGGAAAACAATAACCTGATGATCTATTGATTATTTTTTTTATTGATTAAGTTAAATAAATAATAATAAAAAAAAAAAAATACAAGATTGCCAAAAGCCCGAAATCCCCAGAATACGTGTATTCGGTAACATCCAGCGTCCCTTTCTGCGGCGCAGCGTGCGAGACCAGCTCTGCACCAACACCTGGTCTACTGTGCCCTCTAGTGGTTTAAGTGGAGAGCTGCAGTTTAAGATCCCTCCATCTAATGGATAGGAAGGGGAGAACATTAGAGGCAGCCGAACAAAAGCAGAAAGACGGGTTCATCTGTAGGTCACCATCTGCCTAGTGACCAACCAAACACTGGCACAACTGCAATCAGAGTGCTGTCTTACACATGCAAGCAGACAATTATACAGCACTTCAACATGCATGCACAGACGTGCTTATGAGCAGGGCTGCACAAAACGCCATGTAGGAAAATGAAAAGAAATGCATACCGAAGAAAGAGAGGAGACAGTAAATGAAAGACAGGCGGGGGGACGTGATGAGAGAGGGAGTTAAAAGAAGGGCAAAGAGCAGTGTTCGTCACCGTAAAGGAAGTTGCTTCAAATGTTACTGGGCAACAATGAACAGAGACATACACTCAGGCCATATAGAAGGAAACATGACCTAATGTGTTTTTTATTCAGACAAGTGTGCTGTTACACAGAGACGCGCATCGACTTAAATGTATAAGAATGACATAATCAGACATGCACGCCCACACCACCATGTAAATGCATGTGCATACTAAATGTTAGCGCACACAATGATAGCACATACTGCTCTTTCTCAGCCTCAAACCCAGCCATCTTAAATATCCTTTCTGGGGGGAAGTGTGCGTGCGTGTGTGTGTCTGTACAAACCAGTCAAACAGTTACTTTCCCCAGATGTGAGTTTTATTGGTAACAGACTTAGGAGATTTGTGGCAGGAGGGGCCCTCTGCATCTGGCGCATTGCAGTTGATCCGTTTAAAAATTAGTCAGGCATTGACCTGGGCAGCCTCCCAGTGGTTCGGCAACGTATGGGGTCCTGACTTTGGGTTAACACAAATACAGATTCCGTTAATGTGGTGCAGATCAGGTTTCAGACGACAGAGGGGGGCACTGAAACCATAAAATATGTCTTCCTTCTGTACAGCGGAGTGGGCTGAAGCAGCTGGACTGTGTGCAGCAGAGAACTTTGTGTTAACTTTTGATGTGTGGGAGATTTGTTGTAATTTTTACTGTTATGACAGGAGGACTGCTTCTGCAACAGATGTACACGCACATACTCATATTTGAAGGTAGTTTTGATGTTTATAGCTTGTATGGAGTTCTGACTAACTGTATGAACAGACCCTCATTTCTACCTTGATCTTCTTTCTTCTGACTTTACCACAGACAATTCCTTGTGAGCACCATATGTGTATTATTCTAATTATTACTCAAGGTTCTTTTCTGGCGATGCTGGCATCGTGAGGAGAAACAGAATGTTTGAAGACATTTTACACGCATGAGTAAACTACATACCACATACACACACACACATTACACTAGTTCATCATTCTGTGTGGAAACTATTAAATCCTTCTTCTGCTCTGGAGCCTAAATCCTATAAAACAAGGCCTTAGTGGGCATTTGGACTTTAAACTTAAAACTGTGAGAGAGTTTATGATGTTTTCTTTTATGTGTGTGTGTTTCTGAATGACATTCAGACTCTTAAATTGTCCTGGACACGTTGCATGTTTGCCACAGTATTAAAATGCAAGGCAATAATGACTGATCTGAATGCATTACAGATGCTGCAATAGTATACTCAAGTGTGTGTGAGTTTGTTAAAAGAGAGCAGTAGATTTGCTGGGCGTTTACAGAAAATGTATCTTTTCAGTGATAACAGTACATTCACATTAGCAATGGGATAATTCTCAGAAACCTTTCTTAGTTTATTTCACAATAGCCTATGAAATGTGTCTAATGCGATGAATTAAATGTCCTTTTTTGTTTAATTTTCAGGCCGCCAGTGTCCCATTGTTCCACTGTGTGTGCCAAGCCAGCGCCCAGCTCCAGTATACATACTTCCTGCATAATGAGTGTGTTTAGTTTGATAAATTGAGGTACCTTTGCTTCATAATCTAGCCATTCTTCAGGAAGGTGTGAATGCAGGACTTAATGCATTGTTACTTGGTGTGTAGGGTTAAGGTCTGAGCACTTCATCTACCAGTAAAATATGTTATTCACGCCTGTATATTTGAGTCTACTTGGTAGTTCCTGTGTGCAATAACAGAATACACGGTAGATTTGCAAAGTCTCCTGGAAGAGGTGTCTGATTTTCTCATCTGTGAAACAAGCATGTAGACTTCAGCTTGTTAGTCTCACTCTAGACAGGTTAATTATAGCTGTTATGAATTTAGTTTCGAAGGAGTAGGAGTGACAAATAAACCTAACCCAGAGACGAAGACAGTGTGAAGAGATGGGAACAGAGACAGGGATGAGGGAAGAGATGGAGATGTCTGTATTTCGGATCTGGAAGTCATTCGCTGCAATCTAAATATCTGATTCGTCCTCACATTTGTCATGAGGGACACTTGTGTGTTTCCTGACATTCCCTTATAGCTACTCCCCATGCACCTTTGGGAGACAAAGTAGTGCAGACAGGAATTTAGTTGTATATATTCGACATGATCACAGTCTGTGAAGCTTTGTCATCGAGTTGACGGGGAGATAATACGTAACTTGTATCTGAAATGATGGACTGTCCTCCAAACAGTTCTGATCACACAGTGACGCTCTTACGCAGCGGGTGGGCTTCCTGATTCTGAAGCCAGAAGCCAATATGAAGAAATGAAAAACATGAAACAGGCTGTTACTGTCTGACAATCCATTTTTTTTAGTTTGAATACATTTTATTTTTATTATAAGTACAGTTCAGTAGTTACAAAACGAAGCATCTGCCATGAGGATACAGCAAAACATAAAGAGTGTTCAGCTCACAAGACAGGTTTTGTACATAATATGTGGAGTGGAATGATCATTATAGCTGGTTCAGAGAAGGAGAGAGCCCAAGCTCAAATCTCATCCTTAATCTCTCATCTTTACACGCCTGGAAAAAAGAGATAGGGTCAGAAGTCAAAGCCCCAGGTCAGTGCCCCAGCAGGATGCATCCAACTGGTTAACTTAGACCCCATTTCTAAACCCACTAATACTTCTCACATTTCATATGCCTCACTCTTTTAATTTTAATTTTGAATCCCCTCTTTTTCCGGCATATTGACACTGAAAGAATGTTAAATTGCAGTCTACATAAATCAAATGAAAAAGGTTAAAATAAATCAGAGGCTGTACTGCGGCAAAATCTTCTCAAGTTGGAATTTGAGCACTGAAAATCACCCAGGCTAAAGCAGTGGGGCCTATGCTGCAGGTCAGAAGGGGATTAGCATACAAAACAAATCTGTGAAACAATTTGTCAAAGCCACATACAGTAGAGAGGTTGATCAACTAAAAAAAGAAGTATTATATTTGGACTGTACATACCGCATTAGACTTTTCTCTGGGTTCACAAAAATGATGTAGAAACATTTCACAATGCCAAGGGACACACAAACACACACCTTCATTTTAGTTAGTTAGCTAGTTCTGTACTGTATAGGTTGGATTTATAATACTATCACAGTGCAAAATACTTCTGAGAATCAAAACAAATGAAAGAAATAAGAAAGGATAAGTCCCTCTATGCATAATGGATTCTGTATATATGGGGGCAAATATGTTTGCAGCACAGGAGACGATTGTCATCTTTTTCCTCTTTTTTTTTTCTCGATCAGTAAATGGACAAGGCATTAATGTACAGTACATATAAAAATTAAAAATAAAATCAACCCTACATCCTACAGTCTAGCACAGCTACATAGCTTTGTAGAAGCAATAACAGATGACTTGTATCTAAGGCTATACACAATATGTCTTTTTTCCAGTTTTATGTTATTTTTTTTTTCTCATCTTAAAGTAAATACATCAAACCATTTTCAGTAGTCAGTAACACTGTGCAACAATGATAGGTGGCAGTATTTTACAAACATTTGCAACACTAGAGTCCTTGAGGTTGACATAAGAGATGAAGAGAAAGGTGTAGGGTAATAAAGAAAGAAACTGCTTCCACAGTTTTTGATATATATTTTTTTCAATTCTTCTTTCAAAGTGGAGAAGAATGCCTTCTGTTTGATTATGTGGCCACTTATACTACTGTCACCTCTTTCCTCATGACACGTTTTAAAACTTCAGTTTATCATTATTATTATTATTTTTTCCACTTTTTTTTCAGCTACTGTATGTCGCTCAATGTACATTACGCATCTATGGATGCTGGGTTGAATGATACAGAACAAGAAAGAAAGACAAAGGGATATACTGTAGGTGAGGAGGGTATAGTATTATGGATACATTTAGGGAAGTCTGAACGTTCATTATTAGCACCACCATCATCAAAGTCAACTACAGGTATGTTTTTAATACAAGCAATACCATATTATTTCTGGAAACAAACGTGTTGTAGATTATTAAATGGCAGCCTGTCTTTTGTTAGCTATAATCAGTGTGAAGCATGGCCGTGGGACATAAATTGTGAATCTATGACAGCCAATAGGTGAACCAGAAGTGGCTGGTTTGACAGGAATGTGCTTGGTCTCTGTCAACAGTCTGGTAAAGTTGGGTTTCTATTATTCTGTTGAGCACGTTTCACAAGGTACAATACAGTGGGGGGGGTCTGTGGACTTGTGAAGTAACTATCTCCTTCATTTAATGAGAGAAAAGCATTTTTATTAAGCACTACACTTGAGACCTAATTAAAAAAGACATATCTTTCTAGCTCAAGGAATGTATCAGAAATTGCAGGGCCAGTTACAAGAAGTGCTAATCAGACAGGTAGTTTCATTAAAGAAAAAAAAAAAAACTTGTATAAGAGATAAGACAACAAAGACAAGGGGCATTCAGACCACAGGAGACAAAACAGGAAGGTTGGTGTCACTTTGTTTAGTGTCCAGGGATGCTTGCAAAAGTCATTAGGTCCATCTCGAAAATCCATCCCCCAAGGAAACTGTCCCAAACTTTTCCGTCATATAGTTCTCACCTTCTCTCGACTCTGACGGTAGTATGTGTTTTTTTTTTTTCATCTTAAATAAAGTCTTTGTTATAGTGTATTCCTTCATTTAACCTTCATCCTCCTTCTCCTCCTCCTCCTCCTCCTCCACATGATCATCGCCTTCATCATCCTCATCCTCATCTTTCTCCCTTGCTCCGGTGTGGGCCGTTAGTCTCTGTTTACAGCATGGGCGTCCAGCCCCTTGGGGTCGCCTAGGTTATGGTTGTTAGGGTGGTTAAGGTCGTTGTTAAGATGGTTGGGGTCGTGGGTCAACGCGTGGTCATGGGTCATGGGCTGGTCCTCCTCTCCTACCCACAGATGCACTACGGCCAATGAGAGAACAAGAGGCAGATTAGCACCACGGACCCAACACACCGACCCCACCCCGCAGCATATAAACACACTGACACGCACACACACACACCCTTAACATTGTATCATATGGTGAGTGGATGGACTAGATGTTAAAGCTGGTGAAATTTACACAGTGAATATGTGGATTTAATTTAATTTCACTGACTTTTAAGGGTGACTACTATGTTAACCTGGTGATGCTTATGAGTGTGAGACGTAGGGGAACAAATGTCTGCATCTTCCAGTTCACATTGTCACAGTTCTGCTGGATAACTGTCTATAGAATCCCAAATTATTGATTACAGAGGACACAATGTTTTTCTAAAAAAGATGTATATGCCAGACTTGAAACAAGCAGATAAGTTAATAAGTGATAATTTAAGTGAGTTAAGTAAACATTTAAAGATGTGTTCCCTGAGTTTAGATACTATAAAGTCAGTGCAATGAGCTGCAAACATTATACAAAGAAAAAAAGACAAGAACAGTCACAGTCACATAATGCACTGCCTTTGCAGAATTTCGCTGACATCAGTTATATTCTGAGTGTTAGTATATTGCTGATATGTGGTCAGTATCTAAAAAACTGTGGACAAAATGAGAAGTGCATATTAAAGCACTACGGTTTAGTTTGCATTGCATTCTCCCGTGTCCATGTTATTCTGATGTGACTATCTGCAAGGCAACACGCTGCTTTTTACATATCCTACGCAAGGTCAGCAGAGCTTCCGTTTGCAGCATCTACTGTACAGATCTACCATTTATTTCTTCCTAATTGCATTTTTGCGTCTTCTGTACTCAGGAGCTTACTCTGCGGGTTTGTGAGAGGACACTCGGAATAATCATACTTAAAATGTTCGATGCTAACACATTATACTTATGACAACTGGAGTTGCTTCAGACTTGTTACAAGCAAGTTGGTTGGCTCAATAAGTGTGACAAGAAATGTGACAGTGGGTGAGAAGTGAAGTGATTAATTCTAATAAAAAAAACAGTTTTAAGTCTTTGCGAGACAGTAAGAAATGCATAACTGTAATTAGGTCTCACAGCAGCGGCCACTAAATAATACAACCCAGCCCCCCTCCTCTTCCACTTCCTCCTTCTGCACTTTCATTCCCTCAGTAACTTCTTTGAAAATTATTTTGCAATAAAACACTGCTGAGCACATTTGCATGTCATGTTCTTTTAAAGTGGCGTTATGAATCTGACAAAACCAAATTAAAACACGGGTTTATTTGAGCTGTGCTTTCACAAGTATGGAAATGGATATCAAAATGAAAGGACGTGCCACCGTAACAGAGGGAAAATAAAGAGCTAATAACATGATAAAACATCTCTCAGATTCAGCACTCGGTAATAACTCCCAGGCTGTCTGTGCATGGAGTGAACAAACACTGTATGCCTTATATGTGCTTCTGCTTTTAATGCTCCGTGTTACTCACGTCAGGCAGTTCCAGTGATACTAAAGGATAATTACAAGAATATGTTTTATTGAAATGATATTGGTAGGGCTGCTGGTTGAAAAACTGGAACATATAAGATAAAATCTAATTCTGCTTTTCTAATATTCTACGTGAGACAAAATGCTATTAACGTGATTATGTGTGAGTCAGTGCAGCATTGTTCATTGACGTGTCGGCCTCTTTTACAGTCAGCGGCTGTTTACTCATCACATTCAGAGTGCCACAGCCACAATATGATTTCATAACCGACCGTGACCACCAGATGGCAAGCTACGACAGTAAATGAGACGGTGAAGCGCATGACTAGATAACTGAGCATACCTCTGCATATATTCATAGCAGTCCCGTTTGATTCCTTAAAACATTTATACATCAAAAGTTGCAGCTAAATGAGAAACTGATTTAGTTAAACCCTCCTTTAAAGAACACTAATTTGATCGTGTCCCTATGATTTTTTATTTTTATGTTATGTGCAGGAGCCCCCTTAACTAAAATTAACCAAAGATAAAGTTTCCTTGTTTTTGAAGCTTCAAAAAGTGTTTATTCTCTCCCCAAGGGCACTTCCTGCCTTTGACTTCCCTGTAAAGAAACTTTCTGTAACGAGCTCCAGATTAGGCCCCATATTTGATTTTCACTGTTCATTAACTAAGCCACCTGGAATGTTATTATTTAAGCATGGTGCTCCTTCTCCCCAAACAACTGCCGCTGTGAGGGGGGGAGAGATTTCCTGGCCAACTTTATAGATTTAGCATAACTTCCCCCCTCACAGTTTTTAATTTCCCATTCGGGTAGATGGCAGATGCACCTCACAGACACAGAAAACCTGCCTGGCATTCATTTATCACATGAATGCAAGGCTTATCTGTTTGTCTCCTTCATAGATTTTGCCTGTCTTGCAGGGGGACGAGGGGGGAAGCGGTGTGCGTACATGATGTCAGTGTGATACTGTAAAGAGAATCACTAAAAATGATGTATTATTCTCCCACATGCAATGTAAGGAACTGCAGTCGAGTGTCAGTCTATACGGCACAAATGTATAACCACAGCGGTCCCTAAAGAAAATGGAAAGAGTCAGTTCGCCCTCTTGTGGTGTGTTGTGAGATAGCAGATAGCGAGACGACGAGTGGTTACTGTGGAGAAGAGAACCTGGGAAAGCAAAACATATGGTGTGAGGACACACAGCTCCAGGATCCATCCACTGTTAATACATGTGTCATGCTTAACAGAATGGATAAATGGAAAGGAGGATGGGACAATGGCATACCACTGCACTCTGAGCATGTGTTGGAGAGCGCTTTGGGGATACGGCAGACTGTGTGTGTGTGAAAACGGGATCACAGAAAAATGGCAAATGTCTAGGAAATGCTGGTGACTGTGTTTCTTTATCCTTTCCTTGTCTACTGGCCATCAATGTTTAGCTAATATACGATATTAAAATTAGGCATAAAGGTGTTAAAAAAAGCAACTGCTCTCCGTTGGCATCAAAGAATGCTGATACCACCCCGACAGTCAGTTCACCCACAGCACAAAGAATTTGTCGCCCGCCTCCTTGGACTGCTTTGGATTTATTCGGGCAGGTTTTGAGAAATCTGTCTCGACTCCGCTCCGATGGAACGGGCTGAATAAAATGGTGTTTGTGGTGCTCACAGATTTGTTAAAACTGCACTCCTGGTAATCAAAAGGAAGCGCACGACGTCACTACAGTCACTAAACAGAATCAACTGATTTTTCTGTGCCATCACTGCCGTTAAGAAGAAACAAATCTTAAGAAACAAATCTTAATTCTACTACATCTCCACTTTATCAAGGTAAATGTCAGAATTTCTTTAAATAATATAAAAATGACTTCTTATTGCTAGATACTACTTGAGATATGGTCAACATAAGAATTATGATTTTTTTTGCAGATTTTTGATACCATAGATTTTACCTCTTTAGGCCTTTGACACCATTCCCAAAAAAATAAAATAAAATCTTTGGATGCACCTGCAACAGACAGCAGGCACAAATGGGTGACAAGTGGGCCTGCAAGAACGGGTTTCTTTTTTCTTTTTTTCTTTTTGTTTTCCCCCCTGAAGCTGCTAGGGAAACTATAACCTCTCCTCCAGTGAACTGCGATCTAGCTGGAGTGGCTGAATCAGTTACATAAAGTCATGTTACTCGATATATCAGGCTTATCTCAACAAAATAAAAATAAAAAGACTTCAGGCATTAAAAGTAACCCGAAAGTTGGCTCCTTCCTACATATGTATATGCTCGTGAAGAGTGCAAAAAAGAGCTGTGTGAACTCCCTCCATGCCACTGAAGGTGGCTCTGGCTTCTTTGTTCCCTCTCCCAGGCATCCGGGCCCTACACTAGCAGAAACTGTTGTTCTTGGCACAGCCTAGCTTCATTGTACAGCCCAGTATTTATAAATATGTAAATACGAACAGCACCAGGCATAACACAGCCCGCTTGTATACACCGAGGAGGAGCGGCAAGGAAGTGAGCGCACCCCTTGCCCCCCCACCCTCTCCCCCCTTTCCAAAATTGTATTTTTAGATGGTTTTAATGAATACAGGATGTTTATAGTTACCATTCCCTGTGATTCGCACAAAAGACTAGAAAAATCCACATCCACACTGCCACCCCTCCTCTTCACTCTTCCCACCCTCCCCCCTCCCTCCCCCAATCCCTCAAAGCACTACTAAAGAAGAAGAAGGGGTGAGTGGAAAAAAAAAGAAGCAAATTTGTGGTGAAACGCAGCAGGATTGTTGTGCTCTCAGTCTGGCTTCGACTCAGATCCTTATTAGACAAACAGAGTGCGGCGTTAAGGTGCAACAAAGAGTGACGAAAACTCCTGTGTGCGGGTGGAGAGTGCAGCGGGGAGGGGGGGAGGTTCATGCGCGAGAGAGAGAAACAAGACAAGATGTGCAGCGGAAAGGTTCCTTAAGAAGCGTCTTCAAGGCGGAGCGCAATTTGTGTGTTATTTCTGTTTTTTAAAGTTGCAAAAATAATACAAAAGCCGAAATCAGTATGTGCGAGGAGTGAGTAAAGAAGGTTACCTGTCTTCTGTTGTCTGTGATAATGTGCTTTTTGTGCGTGATGACTCCATGTCAACTTGCTTGTCAGTTTTGTTTTGCTGCAAACTCTTGGGTTTAGCATGAGGTGAGGCGTACGACGGGATGGAAAGATTCAGAAGAGGGGGAAAAAAGGGAAAGCAAGTGAAAATATAAAAAAAATAAAATAAAAATTAAATATGTGAATGATTGCAGTTGGGGAAACACAATGAAGTGAATGTTAGTGGCCTCTTTCTATCTTTCGCTGTCTGTCTCCAAAACTATTTCTGAGGCTAAAAGATTGCCGGCTTGATAATACCTCCGCTGAGCAATTTAAGCCCAAACACTCTGATGCTACAATCTGTCTTCTCTGCCTGATAGCGCTTTTCTCTCCTCTTCTCTCCAAATTACTTTCTTTCATATCTAATTATATTTGCTAATGATCTTATAAGAGAATAATGGAATGTGCTTGATCTATTACCTTTTTTTTTTCAATACATAAATACAATGCGGGGGAAATGACTATTGGAGACAGGAGGAAATGTTTTTTTTTAATGTTTTTGATGAGAGGGAAAATGAAGCTGGGAGCTGCAGGGTCATTAATGGGCGATGAACACAGAGGTCATCTCTCACATTCTCTTTGACATTTCTCTCATCCGACGTGCAGAAACAATCACAACCTCATCCACACTTCCCATTTTGCCCCTTTGCTTCGCGGCGACTCTGTAATCTTTCAGATATCTACCTCGAGTCGCTTTGATCCGGGGAACGGAAACGTTGAACTTTGTTAGCTGCCAATTCTGTGCGACTTGTTTATGGTCGGATTTTTCTAAGCTGAGTCTTAATGGGACAAATCACAGCACATGAGAAGAACTTTTCAAATGGGCTGTGTTTAAATTCCTTTTACAGGAAGCTGTAAAAAAAAAATGTCTTCCTCTGTTTTTTAGCGGAGAGAAAATAATCCGGATGCTTTTGCGAGAGGGATCAGTATAGTCCAAATAAAGGAAGCTATCTTAGATTACGCCTGACTATAAAATTCTCCACCAAACAGAAAAAAAGAAAAAGAGATTATAAGGAGACAGGAGTCAATAATGCAAGTACGTCACCGAATAAACTGTGAGAACTTTGGTGTAAAATCCCACAAGAAAAATAACAGTTCCCTGTTCAAATGATAGCTTTCTGTTCTTCAGCTTATACTCACAAAATCCATTGGCCTTTTAACTGAATAGCTCTTCTCCCTTTCTGTTGCCAAGCCCCTGTCCCGTCCTGTCCATCCCTCACTCCCTTCCTCTTAAGCCGCTTCTCTATCCTCCATTCTTCCCCAGTTTCTCTTCCCCCTGTTATTTTTTTTTTCTCTCGGCGGGCCTTAGGAAAAGCCAAGCCATGACAGGCACTCTAAACCCCCTGCATTAATGGAAGGAAATGGCATTCGATCCCTGTTTGATCTCCTAATCATTTCTGCTGAAATGATAATTAGTGCCATTCCAATCCTCCCATGGAGGAGGACAAAGGGATGGGCTGAGGGGGCAGTGGGTAAATACATAAATAGAAAAAAAATCCTCTTGCTTTTTAGACCCCAAATGACATCTCTGTCACCAAGCCGGGCATGTTCACAACCAACAAGTGCTTCCCTCCACTGTACATTTCTCATCCTTTACACACACAAGGGGACGTACACACTAACACACAGTCAGACACAGAGACACAGTGCCTGGCGACTGCTGTCTGTGATTCTTTTCAGCTGACATAATCCTGATTGATTCGTTCAGCAGATAAAAACTGGGTCCACTTCTGCCCTTTTACTGGGGGGGCTGGAACATAATACGTCCTTTTATTCGGCAACAATGTAACATAATGGCATTGGAATGTGCAGGGGAAAAAGGCCACATCTTAAATGCTTGTGACACACTGTACTTTGAAAAAGCCTGTAGTTCCATGTAAAAAGCGCCCAAAATAATCAAAGAAGAGAAGGGAAAAAAGTGACCATGTGCATTAGTTCTATTAAGGTCAAAGGAAGTCTGTTTTATTTCACTTTTTGTCTTCAATGAGTGTGACTTAACAGTTTGACAATTCTGTGTGTCTGCTGTCCGGTACCTCCATGTTGGCTTTCTTTTCTCATGAGGAAGTAGCTGATTGGGGCACTTACAGCAACTATCACTACCGTCCATTCTTTTTCTTGGTTCAGGGGCAGGAATACGTGAGGTCATCGGCACACACTGCGGCTACTGTCTGCCCGTCTCCTTTCTTTTTAGGAAAGCTTTGTGCTTACATGAGCTCACGTCCTTTACTCATTCTCTGTGACACAAACAAAGGCTGGAGGCCATGCTGGTGGATATTTGTTGGTGCCCTCAGCTACACTGGAATGTAGAAGTGTTTAGTAAAAAGTTGGAAAAGGGCTCCTGACTGAGCAGCACATATGTCTGCAGCTGCTTTTACACGTCCCTGTAATATGATTATCTGCTCAAAAATATGTGTCAGTTTACAGTACTGGGATTTTTCCTGCAGTTTGCCTACTTTCTTACATCTGTGCAATATATTATGTTTAGAAAAATCAGACTGCTGAAATTTTTTGTTATTGCACCACTGCTTACTGCTGTTACAAACAACATCAATGAGAAGAGAAAGAAGATAACGGCATTGATACATTGTGCATTATTTAATTATGAAGTCCCCTGTTATGACCGCTGGAGTTGAAATTCGATTTCCATCATCTATGGCACTGACCAATCTCACCACACGTTGCAAGAACTTCTTGGCTGTTGGTTTTGAAGTGCACCACTAACAGACTACCGAACACAAGAAAGCAGACGGCCTTCCTGCATGTCAGATATATTAATTGTAGGCGCTAATCTGCAAGCCGCGGCCCTCCCAGAAGTGGACAGTATTTTCCGCACCAGCACGGTGGCAGTGACATATCTGGTTACTAATTCGGTGTGGCACGAAGCCAGATGGGAGATGGAAGGAAGAAGGACTCTGTTGATCTGCCAATGAAATGTGTCCCCAAACCCCTCCATTTGACTGCAAAAGAAGAGGAGGACAGACAAAAGGAGTGTGATGACACATTATAGACGATGTATGTAGATCACAGGGGAGGAGAAAGCGAACTGGAGACACAGCGGCAAATAGGACAATATTATATAGGGCAAAATGCATATATAGGGCAATAGTAAGTGTGTTGCTCGGCTAAAGTCTGTAATACTCACTCATACATGGACAAGAAAATAGAGAATCAGAGTGGAGAGATGAATCTCCAAGCTCAAATAATGAAACCAAAATATCAGGCCTCTCATTAAGTATGGATACTGGTGAGTCAGTTTCCTCCACCTCTGGAGGCTCTTCCTTAAACTCCAACTACAGTATTAGTGGTTCCAGTACAAAGGTATCATTTAAAATATTTACATTAGCTGGACTCCAGTAGATCGGCCAAATAGAGAAAGAGGCCCGGAACGAATCAAGGAGAGATAAAAAGATGCACATACTGAGAAGTCAGAGCTCTACAGAGGGCGATTAATGTAACAGACTGACAGACGGGAAAGTAATAGCAACCCATCCGCACAGCTATCATAGTTATCATTTATAATCACAGAGAACCTGTCGCTGGTTCCCAGCGTTCCCGTGGCGTGCGGGGAGTTTTCCCAACCTTCCAAATGTTACAGATAAATAAATGACAGCAGTTTAAAATGGGAGGATAGGGAAGGCTCTGAGGACTGGGTGGTTGGTTGTAGTGTCAGAAAGAAAGAGGAGGAGGAGATACGGGCTCTGTGAACAACTGCAACATGTGCATCAATTTGGTATACCAAGGTGCAGGCACTTGCCATATGCTAACGCTCTAGCAAGCAAGTTTGTCACAATACATGGAAGGTGAAACAGTTCCTGACTGCCGCCTACTGCCAGGGCTTCTCGGAGCGGCTTGAATGTAAGTCACATGTGACACTTTAACCCCATTATTCATTATCAAAGTACTTATGATATGCGAAAAAATGGCCTCACGCATGTTTGAAGCTTCCGTCGCTACATGAACGGTGCTGCGCCGTAGAAAGGTGAGAGGTGGGTACTGATTTTAGTCCCATGTGTTTGAACAGCATACTCTGTGATATCATGCAGTTGGGTATAGACAGGCTAACAGTAACATCTTGCGTGTCATAGAAACGCTCCTTTAGCTTTTCAGCTGTCATTTTTACAGTGTTAAATGACAGGGGAAATGGCTAGGATTACGACTAAGGACGGGGAAGGCGGTCGTCCGTCAAGATGACGTGGGGCAAAATAACACGCTCGAAAAGACAGAATGCACGGTGATACCACACAACAAGACTTGGCATGTTGGGGTAATATACGTATTTTTAGCTTAAAATATGTTGAATTAAAGATCAGTGGATTTACAAATTGGGTAGAATTTGTAAAATGTAAAATTAACCAAAATGTAATATCAGTTAACAGCCAAAAATATGGCTATTAATAACATTAATCACTTTATAACGCGCTATTTGTTATTCGTTCTATCAGCTCTATATCAGGTTTTTCTTTTCTCATGCCTTTGTTTTCTTTTCGCAGACATGTGAAGACGGAGAAACTTGCGGCAGTTTAGCATCGCTAATAACCCATATGTTTCTTCCTTTCCCCCTCCTTTAAACTCTTCATACACACACTCTCCCATCACCACTTCAGCTTTCCTTGATGTAAAGCGAGAAAAAGACAGAGGAAGTGAGAACTAAAAAATGTAGATCACCTGGCTTCTGTTTAACATGCTTTCATAGGCTTTCAGTGGTCTCTGATGATTCAACAGTTGCTGCTACCAACATCTGCTCGCTGCTCTTAGCAGATCTCAATTAAGACTCACACAGCCGGGCGTGCCATGCCTTATTTATGATATTTTTTTTTCCAATGTTCCAAACAAGAGAAAGAGGCCAAAAGGTGTGAGAAATCCCACTCAAATACAGACGTTACGAGGCGGAAAGAAGGAGACGTTGAGATGAGGTTGGAGGTGCTGGCGAGAGATTTATAAAAAAAGACACATTCTTGCCAACACTTGCAGCACTTTTAAGAAAATAGGAGCAGGAATAAAAGGAGCAATGACAACAAACACCGACAAGCCGCAGCCTGAAGCCCTCCCTCATCTGTTTCCTTTTTTTTTTTTTTTTTTTTAAATGGCACCCATAAGAAAGAGACGATGAAGAAGAAGGAGTGAGTGTTGATATGATTATGTAAATGTAAACAGGATTTCCTGCCGACTGGAAGCCGTTTCTCTCTCTCTCTCTCTCTGACCCGTTCTCCTTGCAAATCTTCCATTTAAGACAAATTCCCCCGGGGAGGCCGCTCTGCCGTTACTTAACGGGATAATTATGATATACGAAACCTTTCCAAGATCACCCCCCTCCTCCCCACCCCCACCCAACACCCCTCCCCTTCCCCCTTGTCTTTGCCGTCTTCCCGAATTGCTCACACTCTTTCTATTTTTCTTTTTCTGTGTTACTCACTCTCTGTCATTTCCTCTCAGGCCCTTTCTCCGTCTTTTGTCTGTCCTGGAGAGTAATACTGATCTGCCTTTGAGGAAGAAAAACCACAAACGTATGCTCAGCTGATGGGTTTTTGAAGGCCTGTTTGGACTATACTTGTGGTTTAAAGCTGTTAATGCTGAATGGATACTACAACCGCTATGTTTTAAATCTGATCATTCTGTGCAGAAAAGACACGTTTCCTCGAGAATTAGTGGAGATAACAGAAACACATCGCGTGTCAAAGATTTATTTGAATCCGATTGAATCCATTGCATGTATTTTATGCTATTCATGCATAATTAATCATTTTTTGGTATACTGTAGTCCTCTGCATTAGACTGGTGACCTGTCCAGGATGTGCTTAGGCTTCAGTGAGATTCTTCTCTTTCACCTTATGCTCATTCTTAAAAAGTTTCATTAAAGGAACCATCTCTTCCTTCTCTTTCCAGATGGGACATGAAGAAATATCGTAATGTCAACTTAAAATGATTGTATTTTGACCCAAACCACTATATGTATTAAAACAGCTTGAAAAAAATCACACTAGGACAGCACACTTAAAATCATTTGTTACATTTGTGGAGCTCTCCTGACCACCTGTTAAGACTGCACCAGATTCGAATGTTAATGTTTGACCCCGGTTCCATTCAGCTGTGGAAGTATTCTTTCCCATTAAATCCTCCCGCTCACTTGGACCTTAACGCCATGACCTCACAATGGAAGAATTGAGCAGCAATCACATTGTATTCCACATATTCCCCCACTGTCCAACTGTGTCTGCACATGTGTGTGTGTGTTTGCATGTAGCTGATTTCTATCCATGATATACTGTATTTACCCTTCATTCTCTCACAGCCAAAGAGTCTTTCAAGAACAAAGAAACACACACTTATGATATCAAGACTCATAAATGCAGAAGACCGAGCAGAAATGCTGCTCCAAACATTTCATAATGCAGACGTACAACTTAATTGCCATTCTTCGTGGTTGTTTGGTTCCTTATTTACTCCTACAACTTTGTTACAGAGCCACACGTCAAACTATTTACACGCTGGTGTAAGCACTTACGGCTACGACTCTTTTTGCTTGACAACGGCCATAAACAGAAGAGTGAGAGATCAAAACTCTTCATCAGAGAGCGTGACAGATGACAGATATGGTAAGAGATTTTCCATGATCTTCTGCACACATGGGGGGGACTTCAAGGGATGGAGAGAAGAAAAATGAAGGGGCGGAGGAGGTAAAGGATGATAACTGAAAAAGAAAAAAGAACTCAAAGAAAAGTTTCTTTCCACAAGAGGTGGTGCAGTTTGAGAAATGGCAGACAGAAACTTCCTACTTACAATAATGTGTCTGGTCAATTATTTATTACCAAACAGCGTGTGTGTGTGTGGTGGGACAGTAGATTGTGTAATAGTTTTGAAAAGGTGGAACATTATTTTTCACATTGCGGGCCAGACATTGGTTAAAATGCTTTACTAATTGGTAACACAGATGTAACCAAAGCCTCGTTTCCTGGACCTCTGCTCTGAGTGCATGCAGACAGGATAGATGACATTAAAACTTTGTGAGAGTGTAGTATGTAATATGTTTTGGCCGATTAATGGCGATTACTAAAGTACGTTTGTGATATCTTAATTGAGTTAAGTTTTGAAGGCAATCACGTTTATTGGTGGATTTATTATAGCTTTAAAAAGCTTGCTGAATAAAATTATGTCAATTAATAAAATATCACATAACATATTTATTAAAAATAAACTTCCATTTGGTTTCATATTGTTTTGCAAAAATGAATATTGTAATGTTTTATGATGAATTCTTCAATTACCCTGTCAGAGATATAAACATGCAAACAGCAAAGATTTAAAACACATTATTTTTGTCTAATTTTAGCTGTTTGGTAATGCTCTGAAGACTAAAAAAAAGTTGAACAAAAATATTGATCTTGAATTAGTTTTACAACAACAAACTATTTCATTAAGATAAATCCTATACGATCCAGTTCTGATTCTGGTGTGGTAAGAATTAATAAGCATTCTCTGTTTACCTCCATGCCTCTCTCCTTCTTGGAACCATTGTTTTGCTGTTGAAATCCATAGCATTTTTCTTTTGTTCCCCTCCTTTCTGTAAGCCTGCTCTCTTATTTTCCCAAGGCCACGAAACTTCAGACATGAGAACCCTGATATAAAACCAGGGAAATTTACCTGGGATTAGCAGCCATTGACAAATAACCTTGGTGATAGATGCACAGTAGATTTGGTTCAAAGCTCTCCCGGCAGCCTCAAAAGAGATTAGTTCACTTCTTATCAGGTCAGCCTTGTCACCTGGGAAATGTGTTTAAAGTCACATTGATTTATTGAAAGATTCCCCAATAAGAAGATATCTCTAGACTTAAGGAGTGTGTGTGTGTGTGCACACTTTTCGTATGTGTGTCATGTGAATGAGTGCTTCAAATAAATTACACTGCCTGTTCAAGCTTTAAGAAAAAGAAAAGCTCCAGACAAAGACGTTTTCAGCAGCGAACGGTGCGCTTCAAACTAAAAAAGCGCTTCTGGATAACTAGTGTTGAATACCGGCACTAGAGAAAGACACGGGCTCTCTCTCTACCTGTCTCACTCGCTCTCTGAGTCTCTCTCCCCATTTACCCCATGCTGGTAGTGCTGCTGAAAACAGTGATTGTACAGTGGTGATACGCAGAGCGACACTGACAGGGAGGTATAA
This sequence comes from Planiliza haematocheilus, assembly GCA_005024645.1. Taxonomy (NCBI): domain Eukaryota; kingdom Metazoa; phylum Chordata; class Actinopteri; order Mugiliformes; family Mugilidae; genus Planiliza; species Planiliza haematocheilus. The sequence goes on along the minus strand of SRSE01001340.1, from coordinate 785,272 downwards.
TAAGGCCTCTTTGTTCCCCAGAGAGAGCGAGGTAGAGAGACATATAGATAGAAGGGGGACGGGCAGCGCTGGGAGGGGGGAGCTTTCATTTACACTATTACCTTCTTAAGCGTCATTATCAGGCCAAGGAGAAGAGGACTGTGGGAAAGCGGGTGGGGAAGCCAGCGAGGGAAATGAAAGATCTGACACATCGCTCACCACGTCCATTTGTGGGACAACATTCTCAATTCTCCTCTCTCCCCTTTGGACACAAGTCTGCTTTGTAAACCCTGCTCCTTCATCTTGCATTACTTCTTCAATTTTATCCCAATTTTAGGCTCTTTCTTTAATGTTTGTTCCTTTTGACAGTGGTAAAGTAGACAATGAGTTGTTTTTGACTCTTTCAACACTGGACAAATGTATGTAGACATAACCAAGTGCAACACTATGAGTGCCCTTACTCCAGGAAGGAACAACTCTTTATTTTATAGCATGGCAGGAAATGATCAGTTACGAACTCCACATATCTTGAGGATGACAAAAAAGGGATCTATCTTTTCATTTCCCAACATTCCTATATATTCCTAACATGCCGTCACTCCTAGAACCTCATTCCAACCATTTCTTTGCTGCTGATGTTTAGAAGGAGCTGTCATTCACTGGCCATACGGCACTCCTGGAGCATCCTTTTGTAGCACATCATCCACACATGGATAAAACTGCTAATACATCTTAGAGTAATTTCTGGGCCCACTACACATGTTTCTCATTGTGAGCATAGTTGAGTGGCCAAAACGCAGCTTTACGCACAACAGCCAGGCTCAGAGTTTGGCTCCAGAGATTGCTTGGATTCCTGAGACACCAGCCATTTGGTCCCAGTTGGAACTTTTTATAGTTGACCTCGATAACCCCTTACCTCTGATCCTGACCCTAACCCACTATTAATTTGTCGGAGAGAAACTTTCCTTAACAAGGCCTTCATCTGACAGATTCAGCCGTGCTCTGAATTGCTCACGCTCTTTTCACAGTTCAGTGATTTCTCTCCAGTTAACAAAATATCAATGGTTTTCATTCCTCTTCAGCATTTCACCTTTTATCTTCAGAACTACAGTGTCTTTCATTCTCCACACATTGCATGACAGCTGTGACAGGCTTAATAATGTTTAACAACCTCTTTAAGTAGGTTTCCCTACAGTTAAGATCATCAGCCAAACCAATTAACAGCTCTATCTGAGATTGATCTAAAAAGCTGTGTAAAATTATGTTTGACTTGGTCAAAACTTATTGGTACTAAACTGTAACCATTGTCTTTTACCACTCACTCTGTATGTCTTTCATAAATCTTTCCCGTTCTCCAATTTATCTGTCTTTCTCTCTCAGAAACCACCAAACCTCTATCTCTCTCCCATCGCCTTCCCCCTCCCTGCCTTCATGCACATACCTCCAACCCTCCTTTTTCTGTCTCTCTGTCAGTTTCCATGCTTCCTCCATGCCTTCGTCTATCTCTCCCGCTGCTTGCTTTTAACTCTTGAGGTCATCCGGGACCCCTGGGCAGCTATCCCAGAATGCTGAGCCGGCTAACGTCCTGCAGAGTTGCCTTCTGGACAGAGCAGACAACCGAGCCAGGACTCGATCGGTACTCGGACTCAACCATGTATTCTGTCACTGGTACACCCTGAAGAAACAGGGATCTTCAAAGGTTCTTTGGTGGTCCTGTATCAAATTGCAATAACTACAGCAAACCTTTGACTGAATGTTATGCACACAGTATTGTAACATAAACAAATGAAATAAGTTATCGCTACCTTCGTTTGTGGACTTGAGTCAAATCAGCATAAGCAACCAATCAAGAAGACTGGCAGCTTTACTGGCATCTTAAAGGTGTTTTACATTGTGTGCCAGGCAGCTTTATTGCACAAAAATAGATTTATTTAGAACACAGCATAAAGTAGGCACACACAGCAAACTGAGGTAGGACTTTAGGTAGGCAGAAATAAGACAAAGCAGGGGAAAGAGGGAAGTACCATCATTGTGTTGGAGAGAAACAAGGCACAATAAACTGGATCTTGGGTGCAAAGTAACCCAGCTCACTTGATATTTGAACTTTAGTACCTTTCATAATCAAATACTGTACTTCTTTTCTACTTCTGATGAAGTTATATAGGGTTATATACAGATCACTTGGAAAACTATGTTATATAGCCAGACAATGTATGTTCATTCACGATAAAGGATGTTTTGAAATCTATTAACTAATTGTCAAGAAAATGTTGTGTGGTTTAAAAGGTAGTATCGCTCTACTGAGTACTTATTACTAACTCTCAAATGTAAGTAAACCATAGCTGAAATACCTGGACCACTTTTTATAGCAATTTTTAATTCTAGCAATCTGTTTTGTGTGGGAAAGGATAACAAAATCCCTTCTTACGCAACATCACATACCTCTCTGCTCTAAGGCAGTAAGATAGTAACAGTAATGTTTTCTGCCAGCATAGAAATTTAAAACTTAAATTTTACCAATACACAGAGGAACATGCAACTACAGTTTGTATTTTTTTAGGAGTGTTTGCTGTCACACAGGCCAATGGGTGAGTGCAACCAAGAAAGTGAAACACTAAAATTACAAGGCTGAACACAATGCAGAAATGTGTATGTCTGAAAAAAAATAACACACCACACCACTGCTGAGTTTCAGAGAAGTTAACACAAGGGCTCATGTCTCTGTGTCACTGCTCAAGTGGAAAGCTATAATTAGCGATGGAGTCGTTGCCTGAGTAGTTCAACTACGCACAAAAACATGCAACAACAGTGGGCTGCTTCCATTTAGAGTGGACGGGTAATAATAAAATGACAAGGAATCAGTAGTCAGACATCAATGTTTGAATGTCCCACACCACACGCACACACACATTCCCAAGCACTCACTGAACTGAACGCACGCTGCTTCACTGCAACAATGATGCCTTGTTCAAGTGAAAGGCCACAAGTGTACCATATATATATATATATTATGTGCCTATACATTTATGTGTTTTTGGAAATGTGTGTGCATGTACAGTATACATCTATACGTATCCACCCAGAGTGCAGATAAACAGGCAAACTAGTGATCAATACGCAACAGAGAGTGTCAAAAACAATACTGCAGCATCAGGGCTTATGTCTATAAAATGCCCGTGTTTATTCAATAAGCAGGAGAAAGGGAGGCTGAGGACAGACAAAAAAGATGGATGTAGAAATCAATCTGTATGCCTCTCCTTTAAAACAAATGAGAAGTATATTGCAACAAATTGTTCTTTCCTAATGGCCAAACATGAGCACATGCATTTCTTCCATGCACTTGCAAAGAGAGCACTTTGCAAAGTTAACTTTGATGTTTTTATGACTCTACGTCATCACCATTATTTATTAGGTTAGGATAGATGAACTGGTGTCAGGGTATGTGCACTGGCAACGTGTATTTATGTAGTATTGCACATAAATACCAGTATTTTCTGAGCAACATTTCAAGATGTTTACATATATAGGCATAATGCGAGATAATATGAATTACCAGATGTACATCACAGATTAGTTCATTACTGTAGGGATCAGCAAAAAATACAGAGAAAGTTTGTAGGCAAACTCATATTCCACAGTATATCTTTTTTTCAAATGTAAAAATTTAATCCTTGAGCACCATCCCCTCACTTAATATATTGATATTTCATTTCATGCTGACAATGCCTTGTAGACATCCTTCTCATTCTGAATATAAAAGCTATCTGTCAGGGCTTCTGTTATCACAGAGGGACAGCAACAAAGTCTGAGAAAGACCAACAAGTAAGAGGGACGGAAACACAGAGAAAGAGTGAGAGACAGAGAGATGGTTGCATTGGTCTTTGAACGAAGTGTCTGTTTGTGCAGCGGCCAGCGTCAGTCAAGAGCCCCATCAAACACACCGGTGCTTTTGGACACAATGATATCGACAGAATGTCAAGAACAACAGCAACTGACAGGGAGTGTGCGTCGATCTCTTTGTGTGCCTGCACGTCTTGGTATGTGTGTAGCATGATTACACCGGTGCATCTTTGTGTGTTTATGTGTATGTGTGTGTATGTGCACGCCTCATCAAAAACAAAGGAATCCAAATACACGCTCGTGCATGAGCATAAATATCACTGGCTGTCAGTCAACTTCAAACAATGCAGCTGTAATCTATGATAACACAAATACAAGCAGCTGTGGGAAGCCGGAAAAACTGCCACAGCAAAGAGCACTGCGTGAACCTGGTCTTGTTCTGACCATTCAAGGCTGCACGCTGAAATGTAAGTGTAGCTGAGGATTGAGAAGAGTTGCTGGTTAAATTCCAATTCAGCCTGTACCTCATTTGGTTTGAGCTGATGAGAGTCGGTGGCCTACCAGACTGTCAGGACATGTAAACACCACAAGGACTCCAAATCCCAGAGGTCCGTGCTCTGCTCGGAGTCAAACTGGGTTCTGCCTCTCATCAATAATCCCAGTTGTCAGACCTCCCTGTCGACAAGGAGCAGATCTCCATGTACACCCCCTTCAGCACCCTTCCTCTCCCGCACACACACACTTCGTCTTTGATCTCTCCCCAGTGGATATATTCTATTTCCTATTTTCGTCATCACCTGGTTCTAATTTACAGGTCATGGAGGGAGTGCTGGATCAAGCCAGGCTAAATAGCTGTCACTCACATCATCACCACTGCTAACTATCAGCTTTTCTGCTGTTGAAATTTACGTCTCCATCTTCCCCACCTCCACTGAATGTGTTCTGGCCCGTAAGAAAATGTTGTGTTGAAACAAATGATGAGTTCTACTCGCAAGCCACAGGCTGCACACTTGTAGCAACAAATGCCCTCTTTTCTCAATAAACGGCTTTAAGGAAACAATCATTTGGTGCGCAGTAAATCACGGTGTGGAAAACATTTCTCGGTGCTTTTCCAAAGAAGGGAGACGCACAGAGCTTTAATGCACTCGTCAGGGAAGTACACTATCTGATTTTGACCTCTAGATGGTGCTGATCTTTTAGATGTGCGATTCGGAGACGTGGTCGATATGCATAAGCGCTTTGTGTGACAGACACAGTAGTGTGTGCAAACAACCCGTGTGTGTTGTTGTACTGCATTTTGAGTTCAGGGCCATGCATGCACAAGAACGTCGACATACATGCGTAAGAGTCATCCTGTGTTGTGTATTTGGGTGTATTTTTTTATTTTATTTTCACAGGACAATAAAAACATTAATTTGCCCTGAAATCATTTCTGACATAAATGTAGAGCGGTGCCCATTGGAACCCAGTAATGAAGCATGCGGCATCTCGCCGGCTCCTAATTTGACTAGTTAAATGACTCCATTACGTGTCTAACAGACAGAGGCAAATCATTTCTGGTCAGTTGAGGCTCACTTACCCGCATCCTGGTGTTGGGGAAATGTCTGTGTCTCTGGCTGACTGACTGAGTGGCTGGCTGGATCTGGCTCATTCTCCCTGCCACTACCTTTTTTTAGTCTTTTGATTGGCCTTTTCGAAAATGGAGTGGTGTTTAAAACACAGCCAATACACGCCAGCAGAAAACTGTATATTGCTTTATTTTTGCACATGCTCCTGGCTGGTATTTATTTCTCCTAGTTAGATGTATTGTAAGCCCTGAAATAATCAAATGAAACAAATTACAATTTGCAATGTGTGGAGGAAAAAAAAAGTGTTCACTGTCTCACATTTACTTCACATCAGATTCTATTTTTTGATACCAATTTGTGTAATTATATTCTTGTCAACAGTGTTATTTGGCATCTGACAGAGACAGATATAGCGTGAGAGAGAGAGAGGCTAGAGAAGATTAAAATATATTGAATTATTAAAAGGACTACCTGCTGTCCATCACTGTCACTTAACACATGTAGAATGTGAAGTGCCTTCCCAGCAGCCACTGGGTGGACATCTGTTACCACACACACACACACACACACACACACGGGTGCACTACACACACATGCACAGTGACACCCCAAATTTCTACATTCAAAGAAGAAAATAATTAGTTCTGTTGTTGCTAAAAGCGTCGGCATTGGCACACATATCCCGATGTATATGCACACACACAGTGCATGTCACCTGCCATCTTTGCCCAATTCCTCTGAGACTGTGACAATCAGAGTTGAATCACAATGAACATGTGTTGTTGTTTATTTGTTCATTTTTTTTCCCCCATCCCTGCCACTCAACAGGGTTAGTGAATCTTTCACGAGCCTTTAGCACCAGCCTGACCCTTATAGTTCTGATTAGAGACATGACACGACAGCCAATAAATTATCAAAGATACCAAAAGCAGGCCTTGTGAAGTGATGCGCTTTTCAGCAGTCGTCACTGTGATGAGCTCAAAATCAGCTGCAAAATGAATTCAGCAGATTCACACTAAAATGCGTATTACAGTTGTTGTGATATTTCCACGGACATGCATTTTTTATATTGAACTTAAGGGGGAAAAATTCAATGCCAAAATGTGCTTCTAGTAAAACATGATAAATTTATAGACTTGGAAATGGGGCACACAGCGAGCGTGCACAATGGAAACAATTGAGTGAATATGATAGAATACAGCACATATGCCTCCATGTCTGGCTTTACAGTAATCTACGGTACACCTGTGTGGATCATCCCTTTTGTTCTGTATGTTACAATAATACACACACACACACAGTGCCAGATTAGCTGTGTCCACTCTGGTACAATCTTCCATTACACTATGTACCCTACTAAGACATAAGACGTACGCTGATTAGCTGTGGAAACATTCAACCTTATGAACCTTGGACTTGCAGCTTGGCACATGCATGCATGTCCATGAAGCCTGACACGAAATCCTGCTGATTATTCTGTTGGATGTGATGGGGTGATGAGTGACATGCCTGCATTGCTGATAGCAGTCTGTCTGAACAGATTCATGCCAAAGGCGTTGGTGTGTGTGTGTTTGGGAAGTTGTGGTATGCTTAGTGGGTGTATGTGTGTATGTGTGGGGTGGAGGGGGGGTTCAATTAAACAAAAGTGCTTTGAAGTTGGTCATCTACACTAACATAGACTCTCCTTCAAATCACATATTCATCTTCTCCCATTTGATTTCCTCTCGCACCCCACCCCCCGCCCCCCAACCACCTCGGCACACTGTGTGTCAATAATACTACCAGCTGCTCCACCGCTCGTGCTCTGTGTGTGTGAGACGATAGAGAGACAGGTAGACACAGAGAGAGAGCAAGGGAGAGAGAGAGAGGTCTAAGTCTGGTGGACATAAAGGGCTTAATGTGATAGGTAATTATGTAGTCTGATCTCACATACAGGATTTAAGAGCTAACTATACCGGCCGTCTGCCAGAGACACACACAGTGATGTCTATAAATAACTGTCATATGACAGTAAGATAGGCAGATGGATGGCTAAATAGATTGATAGATACATGGATAGATACAGGCCTATAACTCCATTCTGAGCACTAATATTTCATGACGCAGTGACAAATAAAAAGCTGGGTAAACCGTGACCTTAGCCACAAACATGTCCACAGTCAGGCAGGCAGAAAATAACATGATTTAAAAAAAAAGATTCCCTACATATATATGGGTCTGCGACTATGAGATCATTTTACATTATCAGTCAATCAATCATTTCAATCATTTGTTACAAATATAAAAAGAGAGAAACATATTTTTGAGTAATGTAGAACAAGAATAAAACAACTATGCTCAGGTATTTATGAAAAACTGAGTAAATTATTTCACTTATTATTATTAATTCAACTGTTCAGGTAATTATATATCAGATCATTCTAAGCATGGCATACACATTTAATCCCTGACAATTAGGCCATAACTGTGTGTTTTGAAATGTTAAAAGACCTCACTCGAAATGTTTTGAGGGTTCTTCACTTCAAATTTCATCTTAATACGAAAATAAAATGCCTTTTTATCAATCAGCATGTTGTGTTACCACTACACTCTAAAAGCCCGGACACATTTAGAGAATTAAAAAACAACAAAAAAAGGATAATGAGTTAAGGTAGGTTTACTGTGCATCATTATAGGAAAAGAAGAAAAAATTAGTTTACAGATCATGGAGAAAACCAAATGATAGTTTTGGAGTAAGTAACTGTTTTAGGGATTTTTATTATTTTTTTTCTATGTGGGACCTGGGCAGCTATTACGGATGCTCAAGTAGAAGAACATGGGTTGACCTTATGAAGTCCAGTAGAGGTGTATTTTTTTATTTTTTTTTTGTGAATGCTCTACTCCCTCATTATACCAGTCTTCATTTCCCTCTCTCACAGCCACCCTCCTCAAGTCCTCCCACTTCCTCTTCCTCCCTCCTCCTTTTGCAACGCCGGGGCGCCCCTGTCGTTTGTGTGACTGTTGATCCTTGCAAAGAGGACAGATCAAATATTTCTCCTCCAGTGTATGAGGCTTTCCGCTGGGGCCTTGCAGATATGATGATTGGGGCTGACGGATGGACGGGGGCCCTGGGTTTTGAAGTCTGAAACAGACAGCGGTGGCTTTGATAGCCCCCGCTCCTCTCGCACTGGATCACCAAAGAGACCAAGCGAAAAGAGAGGAGTAGAGGAGGAGGGGGTTAAGAAGAGGAGGGTGCAAGTGAGAGCGAGTGGGGAACAAAAGCATCTGTAGAGTGGTCAGGGCTGGCGGCAGCGGCAACAGCCGCCGTCAGAGGCTTTTTGAAGTTTACACACTGCTCTCCCCTCCACCCCCCCTTCCTCTTCTTCCTTCCCCAAAAGCCTTCTGCTTCCCTTGTCCTTGAATGCTTCTTTCTTGCTTTCTTGAGTCATCTCTTTCCTATTCTACTGTGATATCTGTACAGTATAGACACGAGCAAACGGCAGCGCAGTTTGTCTGTCTCTGTATTCAACAAAGTGTTTCACTCCGAGCAAGGCGAGCTCAAACTTTGCCGAAACCTCCCAAATCAACAGGACCAATCAATCCAAACAAATAAATGCATCTCGCTGACAGTACTAACGCTTTAGCCAAAACACTTTACATTTTATTGGAGGCCTCAAAGTTTAAAAAGGTACGAAATAAGACGGACTTGTGGGAGAAATGAAACTTTGCAGCCATAAAAACTGAGAGTCTACAGATAGATATAGAGATGTATAAAGGTACTCTTACAGAACTTTTCTGCCTACAGGTGAACCTATGTATGTTTGCTGTTGTGCTACAGTTTCTGTGTGCCTAACATGGACCTTCTTCCTTTCTTTAACCAGTCAGAAGCAAAGTTTATGTCAGACAACTCAGACAACTCTTCAGTTTCGAGAGGAGGACCTGTCAGCAATAAAGACTAACAAACTGTTACATTGGCAATACTGCAACGTGTAGAGCTGTACTATAATATATCTAAAAATAGCACAACATCTGGCAGAACACACTACTGGTCATACCAGATCAAGGACTGTGAACTGAGCTGATGATTTTAAGTCTTTATTTGTAAGTATAAATAGCGAATTCATGCGAATGTTCAAGGTTAGCTTTAAGTTTGACATCAAACTAGGGGGAAATGTTAACTAGAGAACTAGATTTTAAAACTGGGGACACCTGTGACTCAATTTGTACATGCTTTTTTTAATGCAAAAACAGTATGTAAACGTGTTCTTTCTATACATTACAGTGTGCACTGTGATAGCCGCTGACACCCGACAGATGGCTTTTGTCAGGCCTGGAGAGCAAGAGTTAACCCAATCCTCCACTCACCCTCCCTTCATCCCTCTCTTCTCTTTAAATGTCTCCCATATAAACAGATTTTGTTGCTGCTTAAAGTGGGCTCAAAATTAAAGCGTATCGTTTTACACACATATTGCATGCATATTACGGAGCCCCAGCTGGTGGCAGGCTGCTCTTAAGAGCCATATGATTAAGTTAGAGGTTGGGGTATCCGATAAGATGTGAGCTCTCTGCCTCTCTCTCTATCTCGCTGCCTATTTTACTGCAAACTTATTAAATGGAGGAAACGACATTATTTTTTTCTGAGTGTATGTGTAATTATTGTCACACACCTGTGACTCCCTGCCATCCACGACAGGGAAGAAGAGAAGGGAAGGAGGGATGATGAGGAGGGGGGTGGGGGGTGGAATGAGAAGAAATGTCGTTGAGAGCAGCAGGAGTCCTCGTTTCAGGAAAAAGGGAGGAGGATAAAGAGGAGAGGAAAAACAAGAGAGCTTGTTAATCAGGCGCTTTCTGTCACTGGCTGAACACTGATATCCTAATGATTCACGCCGAGATAGTGACATCACAAGGGAGAATGACAGAGAGACATAGAGTGAGAGAAAGAAAACAAGAGGGAGGTTGCAAATGAAGGAAGGGGAGATGACAGCCCCAAAAAGGACAACTAGTTTTGCACAGACAAGATGACAGAAAGCAAGAAATATTAAAAAAAGACATAAACTGGGAAATGTCCCTCCGAATCTGTCGTCGCATTCCGCACAAACAGGCGCTTGTTTAATTTGAACAGAATGTTTCTCAAGGAGCGGCGTTGTGAAAGTTTTCCAGCCAAGTTTCAATCTGTAATTTTTTTCCCTCTCTTTCTCATTTGCCATTTCCCTCAGCAGACCACCCCGTTGAAGGCAGCAACATGTGATATGATCCTCAGAAGACAAAGGAAATTACCTATTAAGAGGGAGAGATGATCTTCCTTTAGCCATGCTCCAAGAAAGTGACTCACGATGTTGTAATTGTTTACCTTTGACTTGGCCCATAAGTCTCTCCTCCCATCTCTCTCTGTTCAGTTGTAACATAATATTTTGCAGCGCTGCTTTCAGAAGCCCAGCTCTCACTCCTTTTTCTTTTTTTTTTCTTGCTCTATCTGTTTTAACAGGACAGATGTCATCGCCCCAAACAGTCTGAGTCATTGTACGCCTCCACACCCCTGAGTAACCCAAGGACATCAGGGAAGAGAGGACTGTAATTTTACATTTTAGACATTTAGCTGATGCTCTTAGTCATGGTAACTTGAGGGTTCAGTGTCTTGCTCAAGGACATGCGGACGGGACCGGTAATGTAATGAAATAAATCAAAAGGAGGTTGTATATGTGACCTACAGTTATTATTAATCATAAGGAAAATACAATAGTAAAAGAAGAAAATATATTTTCAGATAAAAAGGCCTTAAGACATGCTAACAAATATCACTATGATATACTATTGATTTTGGTCAAGAAGATTTATCTTAGTCTAAACAGGTGATAAATTGCATTTTGTGAACTCAGTTCTTCTACTAAAGACAAAACTGTCTCAAAGTTCTAAACCTGTGAACTTGTGTATTTTTTAATCAGTGTCCTGTAGTATTTAGTATCAGGTGCTCGGCTTCATAGGTCGTGCAACAGCTCTAGCAGATATCCAGGAAGCTGGGGTAGTTCTCAAAACTCAAAAGGCTGTTTGTCTGCACCGATCCAGTTTCCCCGAGACTGAAAAGATGTGGAGGAAAAAAAAAAAAGAAAAAAGGGGGGCTGTAAATAGCATCGCCAAGCGAGCGGGCTGCATGTGCTTTTTTTGGGTGTAATGTTTTAATAGAAAGCAGATGGTTACAGATGCAGGGGCCGAGTGCCGGTGATGACATATCTTTAATATTTTAGAGTGGTCTTTGCTGTAAATGTTGCTGCAGCTGTTTCCCAACACAGTAAATTTACAGCGTTTTTTAATCATTTTTTTTTCTTTTGTGTGTTTGTGTGCGTGTGTGACTGACAGCTATTGGATTTACTGTAAATTACAGAAATGAATATGGAAAAGTGATGAAAAGGCAGTGAAGGGGGGGAGGCTGTGCATGAGTATGCGTGTATGCACCCCGACTGTTTGTCACTGAATCAATCCCTCCTCATTCTGAACCCTTGCTGATTATTCTCTTATTTGAGTTTGTCAGAGGCAGCTCACACACGGTTGCCCCTGCAAGTATTAAAACGCATATTCAAATGTAAAGTGATACTAAAATAATGAGATGGAGGGAGAGAAAAAAAGCAAGAAAAGGTTGATAGAGGAGGGGGAGGGGGGGCAGATAAATATATATTTGTTTTGTGTTTCTGTTTGGGCCATTGGTTTAGCTTTAATGTCAGCGGCGAGGATGGAGAATTTCCGCCGATGCTTTTGAGTCCAGGTGATTGTCATCAATTCGCTTCTTGGCATTTAAACCACCCTCTTCAAATAGGAGTATTTGAAATGCAAATACAGCTGCGTTTGCCCAGACAAATTAAAAGACACAGAGAAGAGTGGGAAAAAAATACTTCTGAAGACATAACTTTTTACAGTTTTTTTTATCATCAGAGTTTGTCAAACACTTTTTGTTCTTTGTCTCTTTCCAGAGAAAGAGAGCGCCAGCGTGGACAGACAGTGCCCGCAAAACGGTATACTAACTGGTTGTGTATTTATTTGTAGTTTTCCTCACCCGGCAGAGAAAGAGAGAAAAGACAGAGAGGTGCTGTTTTTATCTTGCCCTTGACTTCACTGTTTGCGCCTCGTGGGATGTGTTCGATTAAGGGTCTTTTTCTTTTTTTTTCTTTCTTTTTTTCCACAAGACGCAGTGAGAAAATATGATTCACTTTTTTCCCCCTCTCTCCATCTCTCTGACGCTACAGTTATTTAAACATCAATAGCCATGCGTCTTCTTTAGCACACACTCTTTCTCATATTGATATTTGTATATGATCATTACTTTTGGCCCTGCATGCTTTGTTATACTGCGTCAGCTTCAGTAGGTGCAAGATCCAATACTGCAACCTCTGCATTCCCCCAAAAACCAATAGACTACACTTCATTGTGTAAGGGAATCTACTGTAGGACCACACTAGATAGATTCCATACAACTAAGTAAATGCTCTGATATTTCAAGCAGTGGCGGCAGCTTCATGTGATTGTGTTGTAAACGTTTAATACTTAATGGAGAAGAGCAGAAAACCTGTGCTCAAGAAACAAAGGGAAAAAAAACTCAACTAAAGAAAAAAAAAAACACACTGCATTGTGTTCAAGTTAACAGCCTGGAAGAAAACGCGTTCTTCTAAAACTTCAGGTGAGCTGACGGCACTCTTTCACAAAGATGAAAAAACAACGAGGAGCGAAAAAGAATGCATAAAAATGTTGTCTGCCGCCTCACTTGTGATGAAGTTGCTGAATGTTTGCTTTCTTAATTAACAAGTTCAGCTTTCTTTTTTTCATTTTTTTTTGTCAGATGAGGACGAGGAGGAAGAGGAGGGGGAGGAAGGGGGGGTGGGGGTGTTCACGGATGGATGGTGTTCAACATGATAGATGCATTAGCGAAGCAGGATGAAAACGTTTTTTTCTCTCTTTATGTGATTGTTTTTTTGTTTTTTTGGTTTTGTTTTTAATGTTTGACAAAATTGCATTTTGGAAAATTCGTACCAACGACCGTTTTTTAAAATAGATAAAGGGACGGAGCGAAGTTTACCAGAGGACCTGTGACTGAGGAGTATGAGGAGAAGTGTGTGTATCCGTGAGGAAGAGGAGGATGGATGTGATGGGAGGTGGTGGGGGCTGACTACCTGCAGAGAGGCAGCGTCCAAATGAGAACATAATAACAACATCAGAGAGCGAGGAGGAGGATTGTCTGCGAGATGACAACGGTATTAGAGAGGAGTCAGATAATTAAGAAATGCACTTAGTGTTTTGTCAAAAGTGGCCGTCACTGCTGGAGATGGAATTTAGCTCTGTATGTGTACGCGTGTCTTTACCCCGCGCTCCGTACTGCAGATAATGAGCCTGGAAAAACTGAGGAAGAAAAAAAAGATGAAGGGACGAAGGAAAAGAAGAAGACAAAACAATAAACAGCGAGGAAATCAATCAGATTATTTAAATGAAAAGTTGTGTTCTGTCTACACAAAGACTCCCGAGTTGTTCTGGGCATTTCTGATGTAGCTGTCCAGTCAGGGAAAATAAGACACATTTTGGATCAGAAGCAAACAAGAGTGGTGGCAGAGGATGGGAGGTATTGATGGATGGATAGAGGGGAGTTGGGGGTGGGGGGTGTGTGCCACAGAAATAAACCCAACTCCCATCTGATGAGCAGCTTGTCCATAATACTGAATCCCCGTCTCTTGCCAAGTCTGCTTCCTGATACAGAAACACGATAAGTGCAGATTTTTTGAAAAGATTCCCTTCTTGTTCATTTGCCCCCCCCTCCCCCTTATACCCCCCCACTCCTCATTTGCTTTTGGCCTGAAAGCGCTTCTACAGTAGTTGGTGCCATGGATAATCAGGTGGTTGTTGTTGTGTTTTTTGTGTGTGTGTGCGTGTGTGTGTGCGTTTCCCCGCTTTGCCCCCCCCGTGATGTGATAATAAAATTAAAGAAGAAGAAGAAAGAAGGCAAAATAGATGTGTGTGTTCATCTCTTTCTCAGCCAACAACTACAGGACAGATGATGTGGCCATCTTGAGATCGTTTGTCATCTGTCGGGCAGAGTTGACCTTGCAACTAACGCCGACCGTTGCACTGATATCATCTTTTATGGCGAGAGAAAAAATAGAAAGAGATACAGAAAGATAGAGGCAGACGGAAAAGAGAGAGGGCTGTTGTTTTCTGTAATAAAGACAACATTTATGCCTTCCTTTTGCACTGCCAGTTAAAAGAGACACAAACATGGAAATCCATTATGGAACGCTTCTTAAAAGTGTGACCAATCCTTGTTCAGTCAATTAGAGTCTGGAGACTGAGAATATGATGTTTGTCTGTTTAGCCCGCGATGCATACAGATCAGCCTGGATTGGAAGATGGAAAGAGAGACTTTTTTTTTTTTTTTTTCACCAAGATAGGAGCAGGGAGAAAGAGAAAATAGACAGAGATGGAGGGATGGAGGGGCAGCACAGCCAAGCTCTGCTTATCTCTTTTCTTCTCCTCTGCTTTCCTGCGTTTTCTCCCCTCCCTCCCATATACAAAAGCATTAATGTGCGCGGCTATGTGCTTTGCCATTGTTCCGAGTTTAAATGCTTAAAAAGAGACGTTGTTTGTGGAGCTGGCAGAGTGAGCGGTGTGCAGCCGCGTCCAAAAGCCTGTACTTAAAGTTGCTCGGCGGAAATAAAAAAAACAAAAACACAGGCCGCGTTAAAAAGGGAGTGATAGAGAAGCGGTTAATAAGAGCGGTTACCCCAGAATGAGCGGGGATGAGGTTTCACATTAAAAAAGATTTATCTTAAAGTATGGTGCTAATCCCTTCAGTTTTAATCCCCACCACTCCACCCCCTGGACCATCCCCTTACAGCACCCTTTTCATTCCTACCAAGGCATAATAAAAAACTATAAACCATAAAGTACTTACAATTTCTGGAAACTGGCAAATGCATGGCGCCCTGATTTTACAAGGATTCCTGGCCAGTGAATCACAGAGCTCGAAGGACTCATCTTTCTCACAACAGATTATTAAAAGAAAGACAAAGTTGTGGGATACAGCGGAGGGCAAAAGGGACACAGGGAAACGAGAAGATAGGAGGAAAGCAGTGCATATTTTCTATGACCTATTTGATGATTATCGTGATGGCAGCGGTTGTGGTGATAGGTGGCGGAGGGGTGTTGTCATGCTCTCTGTCACACTCGGCTGTGTCATACAAGCTGGATGGATGCCTCTGTCCACTGCAAGCTGCTTGAATGAGGAAGCATATGGGTGTATGAGAACCTCAGCCCACTTCATGAATATTTGATTCATATTTCCTGTGTGTATGTGCGAGAGAGAGAGAGAGAGAGAGAGAGAAAAGAAGGAAAGAAAGGGAGGAAGGATATTTTTTTTCTCTCCCTTTCACTTGTCATTGCAAAAACTCACAAGGCTTACTTTGTGGCATTCTAATCATAATTGCCAATCCTGAATACAAATCTCTCAGCGCTAAACACATTGAGTGAAATTGAAATGACAAAATGAAGCTCATATAACGGTGTAATCAAAGATACATTCAGGGGGAAAAAGATGAAAAAAAAAAAAAGCTGAGTGTTCTTCCGTAACCGGTAAGAGATGAGGATCAGGGGCCAGTTATTAGCTTGGCCAGGAACAAAGAGCCTCAGTGTTGGAGGGCAGCTTAACGCTGAGCCAGTTACTGTACCTTTCAAAACTAATATGTAACCATATCTGTTTTAAAAGGACGATTCATATTACTGTGAATGCATGAGAAAAGTTGTTCCCATCTCAGCGACCCGGGAAACTCGAATCCTACTCGTAATAACACCCCCCCCACCCCCTTACACACACACACACACACATTCACTCAACTGCAGGCCTGGCCTTTTGTGGAAAGTATCCCATTTAAAAAGATGGGGACATTAAATTTTTGTTATGATGTAAAACATCTTCAGCTTTTTTGACAGAACAATGGTACTCATTGTGCTTTATTGTTACTGTGGCAACTGCAAAGGTCAGCGTGGGTGTGGCCGGGGAGACAAGGACGGCACTGAATGAAAATTGGGTTATATGTGATCAACTAAGTTATTAATCAGATTAAAATGGATTCCCTCTGCCTGCTGTTTAACTAGGCAGGAGGGGGGGAAAAAAGCGAATGAAAGATTGAGAGGAGAGGGAAAGAGAGGCAGAACAAATAGGCCAGTGTTTACTCATGCAACAGCATAGAAAGTCATTGTTTTAGAAGCTGAAGTCATTGTTGCAGATGAGCTACGATAAGGACTAGCTCTGTGAAATATCCCGCCGCATGTAAGCAGTCTGTCTGTCTGTCTAAAAGCATGTGCCCCTGCCATAGATGCCCCCTAGCTTCATCCAGGTAACCTCTCTAATCCTGATTAAATCACTGTAATTAGAACAAGCAGTGTTCCTCCACCCCCATATTTCCCTAATAAAACAATGCAGCAGTTTAAATCCGGTCGCTGGGATTTGCAACGCAACAATGCAGTTTATATCCATCTCTGCAGAGGAATTAAGTGTATTTTCTAACTGCTAATGTTATAATGTTGCAGGCTTATTTGTCTTGACGCTCGCTATTCTTATTCTTATTCCCCCTGCGGTTTGCTCTGCGTCTCTCTCTCTCTCTCTCTCTCTCTCTCTCTCTCTCTCTCTCGCAACTTTGTTTATTTGAGTTTTATTTATTTGTTTCTTGGCACTTTTTGATGTTCAAATCAAACATGTTTTTAGCGAGTGGTTGGGATCATTCTTCACTACGGGAAATAATTCAAGTTATTTGTCCTTAATTGCCACAGAGCGTTTCAAACACAGCAGCTTGCTGCCTATACGTCTATACCTGTGTATATTTTTTTGTTTTTATTAGTATCACCGCATGCCTCCATTGATGTGGAATAACAGAGGAAATAAAAGTTGACATAGTTTCTTCATTTTTTTTTACCCCCACAACCCCCTGTTTTCCTCTCCCCATTCCTTGCTCTCTGTTGTTTTTTATATATCTGTGTTCTTCCTTGAAGTTGATGCAGCATTGTCTCATTATGTGTCGACTAGCTGTGTAAGTGTAGTTATTATGCCTGTGTCTCTTTGCCTGGCGGTACTGTTCCCTCTCTCTCTCCCTCTCTGTTTCTCTGTCTCTTTCCCTCTCTGCCGTCTTTCTCTGTCTCTCCCTCGGAGGATGAGGAGCTTTATGAGTACAACTCCTCTGAGGCGTCCTCTTCACATCTCCAGGGCGCCTGGGGAAGGGAACGTTGCATTCTTAAGAGGAGCAACTCAAACCGAACAAAGTCTACAGGAGTCAGGGAAGAAAAGAAACAAACAGCAAACTAACGAGATGGGAAGCAGAGATCATGTCAAATATATCGGGTTAGAAGGCCAATTTATAACCCATTGTTTCATGTTTTGCAATATCGAATACAATGCACACTAACGTGGCTATGAATGCACAGGGGGAAAGGGTATACAGACTTGCATATATACATAAAAGCAGTTGATTTGCACGTGAACTCACACGCACGCACGCACAAAAACTGCATATAGTTTATGAATGCGATCACCAGTTCCCTGCAACCTTCCAGCTCCCACGCTGTCTCTACGCCCGCTTCCCCATCCTGTTTCTAAAATAATGAATAGAGTAATTGTCATGTAACTTTGCAATCATCCAGCATTCGTCTCAATTTTCTTATCAAGTGCAACTCGATACTGCCTTTCACTCACTGTACTGTACTTCCAGGAAACATGATGTGGCCAATATTATTGGTGGTATTAGTGAAGATGGCTGAGAGAGAGAGGAACATGGGAAGAATATAAAGCCTTTTCAGAAAGGACCTTTCAGCAGACACAGGCGTTGATATATGGGGAATTAGTGAGGGGAAATATTTTTAGAGCCATCGCATCTGCCGAGGAGAAAAAGAGCAGGAGAGATGAGCAACAGGTACCATCCTTAGGGCTTGACAGCAGCTATTACACTTAATTGCTCTTTGAAAACTACACTATTTGCACTTTTGGGTGACAAGGTGATAATGCACCTCTGCACAAGTTTAACTGGTAATATTGTTGCACGTGGGAAATAGCACCTCGCCTTCACCAGCCGTCAAAGCTGTCATCTCGGCATGGCGGAGGCACACAATAAGAGCCTGGGGAAGTGTATCACCAACAGTCATCTTCTTCTTCTTAGTAAAAGACAGACAGACAGGCCTCCAGATGGCTTAATCACTGGAGGAGCCCATGCCCTCCAGTTACAAGGAGAGAGGAAAAAAAAAAAAAAGACAGAGCGAGAGATAAAGAAAAGGAAGGATCCTGGAGTGTGGGAAAGTGATGCAGGGATCTAACACAGACGGAAGAGTACTAGTGGACTCACTTTAGTCTGAACCCAGGAACATCAGTGGTGTCACTCTGATATTAGTCAAACTCTGGTTGAAGTTCTAATCAGGTTAAGCTGTTTACAAGAAGCCCCCAATTGAATTTGCCATGAATAAATTATTTAACTGAACAGTCTGGTCCAGTGGCACAAGAGCAGGAACTTTGACACTGGCTTCGTCTGGCCAAAGACAATGTTAGTTATCTAAACTTTTCTTCATTATTTTTTTATTAAACTGCTGATGTTTTATAATGCAGCATGACGGCGATCAAGAAGTGGAAAATAAACTCATAGTTAAATGGTTAGGCAAGTTAGGCAGGTTTTTAAGGGAATATTTATACGGCTTTAATGACAACACAATTATATTTAAACGAATTATTAATTAAACTTGAGCAAACTTCCAGTAAACTACATAATCAAGTCAGTTTGCTGTTTCGGTCTCTCTCTCCTTGTGTTGCTGTGCAGGCTGTCACTTTGGGCCTAGCTTATTCGCTACAGTTTACTTGCAGTTTCGCTGTGGAAGGGAAATTTACTCACATTTTTTTGCATTCCATTTTACAGCCACATAAAGTAAGTGGCATAAGTTGCAGTGTTTTTAAATCTCGGTAATTACATTTAGTAGGTACAGATGATGCCTAACTAATTGATAATGCTTCCTGATTGCATGAAGCACTACAATACTCTTACCAGTTGACGATTACAGCATTACTGAAGTCAAATTCTGAAGGAGCAAAGATTTGCCAGTCTGCAACTACGCAGATACTGAACTGCTTGCAAACTATAGAGCAATAAGGTGCAGTGTTTCCCGTAAGTTATTTATGTGTCGTACTCTACTGGATCCGTGTCTGCACTCAATGTGGGAAAGAAACAATACAACAACATAAGTTTTAACAGTGTGCGTGTACCTTATTCAGAAAGTAAAGAGATTCTGAAGCATTACATTAGAGTTTACGGTCTAGATGAATGATGACAACTATAAATATGTCTATATATAGCTTTTATGTTTCCACATTTTAAATGATCGTAAACCCCATCCACAACAACCGAGATTTACATTTCTGAACTAAGTGTTTTCTGTGTTTTGAAAGAAAGGGAAAAAAAGAGAAAGGGCTTACATCAGAAAGACAAACTGAAAATAAGTTAGGGACAAATAAAAAAGACTAATTTAATTAAGGGTTATAAAAAATGAGGGTCAGGAGAAAATTGGCTGAAATGGAAACAATATAAAATTATTAATATACACTGCCTGGCCAAAAAAAAAAAAAAAAAGTCGCGACCAAAAAAAAAAAAGGTCACACACTCTAATATTTCATTGGACCGCCTTTAGTTTTGATTACAGCACACATTCGCTGTGGCATTGTTTCATTACGCTTCTGCAATGCCTGTAATGTCACTCGAGTTATTTATTTCCATCTTTAATTTTTCACCAAGATCTTGTATTGATGATGGGAGAGTCTGACCATGGCACAAAGCCTTCTCCAGAACATCCCAAAGGTTCTCAGTGGGTCTGGACTCTGTGGTGGCCAATCCATGTGTGAGAATGATGCCTCATGCTCCATGAACCACTCCTTCATGTTTTGATTCCTGCCATTGTCATCTTGGAATATGCCAGTGCCATCAGGGAAGAAAATATCCAATGATGGAATAACCTGGTCATTCAGCATATTCAGGTATCAGCTGATCTCATTTGTGACCAACTGCAGCAACCCCAGATCATAGCACTGCCCCCACAGGCTTGTACAGTAGACACTAGGCATGATGGGTGCATCACTTCATCTGCCTCTCTTCTTACCCTGATGCCCCCATCACTCTGGAACAGGGTAAATCTGGACTCATCAGACCACATGACCTTCTTCCATTGCTCCAGAGTCCAATCTTTATGCTCCCTAGCAAATTGAAGCCATTTTTTTCCAGTTAGCCTCAATGATTAGTGGCTTTCTTAAGGCTACACAGCTGTTCAGTCCCAGTCCCTTGAGTTCCCTTCACATTGTACCCTGAGTTCTGCTGTTGTTTTATATCGATTTGATCTCACCAAATGTTTAAGTGATCCCATCACGATCAATCAGGATTTTTTTTCCAAACACATTTCTTCCTTGAGGAGGATGGAATTTGTACAATCTCCTTAGATGTTAGTTAAGTGCAAATCCTCACTTTTATCAGTTCAGTTTGTTCAGTTGATTTTTTTTGTGCACACAAACAATTTTGACTACTGTATCTGTTTTCATTAGAAAAAAGCATGTGTGTGTGCGTGCAGTATTTGCTGTTGCCTACCTTTCTTCTACTTAAAGCAGAGAAAATAAAAATTACACCAGTAATGCCAACTGTGATCCACTACATCTGCGCTTCACAGCGAGTCCACCAATCCCACCATATGTTTTTAATTACCATCAGTGCTGTACAGAACCTGTTACATACACATGCACACACACACACACAGTAAGGGAGACACACATACCGTATTAGCCTTTTTATCATAATAGCCTCAACTTTCCTCTGAGTGGATACGTTTCTCTGGTTGCTTTCCAACACTTGAATAAGCACATGTATAGATGGTCTGTGCATGTTGTTCTAATATAACCTCAACAGTCGCTGCCAGGTAGGGTGGTGTGAACTCCCTCTGATAGAGGCACATTTAAGATGAAAACGAAATAGCCTTCTCCTTGTGCACCACACTCAAACATACTTGCACACAAAACAATAGCAGGACTAAAGAGCAGTGACCTCAAAATGACAAAAAGTACAATGAAATCTTTTTTGACTTAATATTTCTATTTCAAATGGCATTCCATTTTTGGCACAAGGGCTCCGACATTAAAACATTCCTTGCTTCTCGTTCTCCAAAGTTGGGAAAGGCTATTATATGATTTGTTAGTACAGCATGAAAGCTGCATGGAAGTTGTCCCTTCTTTGCCTCAGCATAGGCTGCATTTTGCAGTTATGTAGTTAATATTAATGTTGATCATAATAATTATAAAATAATAAAAATGATTTAGTATTCAGTACTCATCTAATGTGTATGTAAAAATTGAGTTTTTATCAGCAACAAACACAACAAACAACGGCATTGGTGAGAGAAACATAGAACACAGTGTGAGCGTACTTGTAAATTGGGAGTGATGGGTCTAATTGAGATATACTGCATTTCCCTCTCCTCTTTCCCTTGCCTATCCACTAACTCTGTTTTTGTAGCCTACTTCTCAGATTGTAAGAGGTGCTCAGCGATGAGCTCTGCCATTTTCTTCTCTGAAATCCTCAACACTCTCATCCCAGTCCTACACTCCTATCAACGCTTCCTCTCCAGCTTGTCAATCTCAACCTAAAGTCCTAGTCCACATTTAATATATTAAATGAACAAGGGGGTTGAGGTAATGTAAGTAATACGATGTGAGGAGCAATGTTCGCAAGCAGTCATGGCATGTACAGCACTGTTTGAATAATGCAATACTTCATGTTTGATAATGCATGGCTATAGATAGGTCTCCACTGCAGCCAAGTATTGATTGTGTTAAGCACATCTACAGTACAGCAAATGGTGTGGGTTCATATCAATCTTTACACAGTGTACTGTACCTCAGTAACCAGATACCTTGTCTGATTACAGAGACCTCAGGGCCACTGCTGCTGTTAATGACATTTATTGATAAATCTAATTCCAGGGCCAGTTTAGGGAGGTGTGGATTTTAATACTACTGACATGTGAAAATGTGTGTGGAAATCCTTATGTGTGCGTCTCTTTGTGTCAGAGTGCAAGTAGATTCATGTGCATTGTACCCCTTTTCCCGTCCTCCGGGCATACTAATGAAGAGACGGCCACTCCAGACGTGCAATGCGTGCCCTACAACAGCTCCCGCAGATTCAGGGGAGAATTTCGATATTAATGATTTATGCTGTATTTGCATACAAACCTAATGCAAACCCACTCCAGATAATCACATTTTGCCAGGTCTGAATTGAGTTTTACGGACGTCTTTGCCACCCCCACCTTTTCCACCCACCAAATAACAGTGGAATGTGCGGCTCTTGCTCTTCAAGCTGCGAGTGACCCCCAGCACAAGGGGTTTACAAGTGGACACATAAAAAAAGGGGCCGTAATCATGCATTTTACTATGAAAGAAGCGCGCCTATTATTTCTCATCTAATCACACATCCGTAGTACATGAAGTAAAGCAGAACTGGCAGAAGCAGCCATAGTAGTGGTAGTACTGCATTGAAATTAGTATCAGCAACAGTGGTACACATTTACAACCGCGCTACACTTTTTCATTTTTAAATATTATTTCGATTTCATGCAGTTTAAGTTATGGATGTTCTTCACGACAGTGCAGATACCAATACACCAAGTATGACTGAGCAGTGCTGATAAATGTTCAAGTCAGAACAATATAGTAGACCGAGCATAATTACAAAAATGACTACTAAGGTAGTTGTCATAATAGTGCACACTGTAATAGCAGTCACTATTGCTACACGTTCTGTAATTCTAGTTGCCCTTATTAATACAAATTTGCATAGGGGTTTCGTCATGTGGTCCATCACAGAATTAACACTGACAAACAAACACACTCACATTTTTACTCGTGAGCAGCCAACAGGATCACTTTCAATTTCTTGCATGTCTCCGGACTGTGTGAAGAAGTCTGAGCTTCCAGCATGTGGTAAATGACACCTCACACCACTCTAGCGTCTTCCTTTCAAAATATCACTCTGGATCGTAGCTCAGTTCAGCTGGCGTTTTACTACACAGACATGAATACACTAAGCTTTTGAGAATCTGTAAAAGCTTTGCTTGTGATATAGGATTACGTGCTGTTACTATCTGTTACATATATCATTGTTACAGTAAACACAGATAATTGTTTAGTGGGGTGGGAATGGAGGTTGGCAGAAAAAAACACCTAAAGTAATGTCACACTTAGCACAACAATTCACTCACATTCAAGCATGCCATAATACGTCTCAATTTTACTCATGTTTCCTATAATCTATTATATTTTTCCATGCTATCTTCAGTGCCATCCTTGAGCTATGCCAGGAAGTCAGATACATAATAACTTTTTTTTTAAATTACAATGAATGCCTGACTTAGACTAGGACATGTAAGAAAGGCCTTTGTTCAACAGAGAAAGCCTTATCTATAAAGGTCATGCATTCCTAGTTCCAAAGGGAACTGCCCACATTGCATAGCGTGCTTTTACAAGCTTTTGCACTAAACAATTCAAACAAGGGCATTTGAACAAAAAGGTAAAAATGCATTTCTCTGCCTCATGATATATACATATGCAGTATGCTTAAATGCTTTTTTTTATTGTTAAGCCATTTAGAGTAAAGGTAAGCCCTACATCTTGCATGTAAAATGCCCCATTCTTTTGTTATTTACTGTTTTTAAGATTATTTGAATTATATATGCTCAGTTTTCAGTCTGAATGATCAGCTAACTTCACCGGAGCTAAGTCATTTGTATTTTTTCTAGATTTCCTGTTGTTGTGGTGTGCCTAAGTCAGCATTTTGAAGCTCAATACCAACATTGGGTTTTACTTTCTTCCTATAGAGACACTAAGCAACTTGCAACCACCCCTAAACAGCCAAAGCGCATTGTAAAAGCGAGAGAGAGAGAGAAAAAAAGACTTCCTTCTTCGGTCTCAAGGAGCGGCTATAACCTTAGCAGAATCATGAAAGTTGACAGTTCATTTTTCACAGGGTCATAGATCGACGAGTCTTATAAAGTAATGGGCTTTTGGGAGCTGGCTTTATGAGAGCTAAGATAGTTAAGAGACATGTGGAGGAGATGGCACAGGGAGCTGAGGTCCTGCTCTGACTCATCCAGGGTTATTCCCCCCATGCTGTGGAGCGGGAGGGAGACACTGCACTCCCAGTAATATAAACGTGTAATAAAGATTAATCTGTTGCTAGTCGCCAGGCTGATAGCTTCTAAACTTGCTTGAAATAAGGCTGAAATCACTTCAGAGCCAATCTTGAGGCATTTAGTGAGTGTCTGAGATTCCTTTGTGGGTGTCAGGCGAAAAATGTATATGTGTTTGTCTTGAAGGTTTAGTGTTTATGTGTATGCAATGGTGGAAAAATGTAATTTGGGTTTCAGTTTGCCTTTTTATGTGCGTGGTTTTCTGCTCCTGTAGCTGTCGGTGAATATGTGTGGTGCCGGTACGAGTTAAACACACTCACCAGGTGCATCTGACCTCTTCATGCCCCCTGGGGGTGCTCCTCCTGCTCCACCTACCAGGCCGTTGAATGCAGGGAGGTTGTCATTGCTGTAGGCTCTGAGGACAGACAGCATGTTCATTTGCTGCTCTAGGTGGGTCTGCTGCTCAGCCTTTAACAGTCCTGAAGGACCTCCGGGAGACAAGAGGCCCAGGCCCTGCTGCCACTGCTTCTCTAAGGGCAATGTTTGGTTCTGGGGTTGTGGAACCAGAGAAAGTGGTGTCATGGTGGAGGAAGATGTCGCTAAACCAGCTCCACTCCTTGAAGGTAGGGAGGACTCATCTTGGAGCTGTTTGGGATGGGTGTGGAGGTGGTCTGAAGCTGGACTTCCTTCTTCCTCTCTCTCCATGTCCATTTGTCCATCTTCATCTCTGTCCTCCTCTTCTTCAGCAGCTCCTCCCTCATCTTCCTCTTCATCTGAGTGATTCTGTTGTTGCTGTCTCTTGGGGGTGGTTGAGGGGGTCTCACTGGCACTGTGCACCCTCGTCTTTACAACCTCCTCATCTGATCCAACGCGGTCATCTTCAGTATCTCCATTGGAGCCTCTCTCACCAATCTGGTCATCACCAGCAGAAGATGCTCCTCCAAAAGCCAAAGGGTTAGGCAGGTCGAGGCCCTGATCTGCTTGGGCTATATACCCTTGAAGGCTCTGGTTGGTCCTTGGGGATCCATCATACAAGCCACCAAATCTTCTGTAGAAGTCACTCTGGAAGGGGTTGTATGGCTGGTCCATGTGGTTGTTCCAGCCTCCCTGGCTTTTATCTGCCTCTCTATCTCCATCTCTGTCAAGGGCCACACCAGACGTCTTGTTGTTGGAGGGGAGAATGGTGGAGGTGGTGGGAGAACCCTCTCGATGAAGCTCCTTGCCTGCATCAGACCGCTGAAGCTGGGCTTTACCCAAATGGTTGGCCTGGAGGTGAAGAGCCATGAGCTCCAATGAGGCAGTTGAGAAGGAGCAGAAGAGACAGCCATGCCATGCCACATTATCGTGAATGGTGACTGATGATCCAGGGAGAGATCCAGAAGCAGACTCAGGCCGGACTGACACAGACAGATCAAGTGGTTCATACTGGGAACCAGGTTTCCCAGGCTCTGACTTCTGTTTGGCTTCAGCCTTATCCTCTCTGTCCTGGTCGTCTGAGATTGCTCGCTTGGCTTTTGGCTCGCCATTATCATGGTAGCGCTGGGGCTGGAGCTGGACTGAATTCTGGTTGTCCTTAATATCTTTCTTCATGGAGCTGAGGACAAAATTGTCCATGAAAGCCTGGAGAGAACCTTGAAAATGGACTCCATTTCCCATCATGCTTTGGTAAGCCCTGCTCAGGTCGGAGAAGCTGGCGGCACTTTCGGTCACTGTTGATACCATGGAGGATGGGCCATCAGCTGTCTTCATGTTCTCTGCTGAGGAGTCAAAGCGGCGGTCTCCACGCTCACGTTCACGATCACGATCTCTGTCATGAGAAGACATCATGCCAGCTGACGCCCACTGATGTGGCAGCAATGGACCTGCCCTGAAATCTAGGTTGGGAGGCATGCCCTTGAAGACATTACGGAGCACATCTGGCCGGGCAAAGATGCCACCTCCCGTCTTCCCATGATCGTCTTTATGGTCAGAAGAAGGGGTGTGGCCAGAAGATGGCCCTGATGAAGTAGAGCCATTTTGACGTTCACGATGGTGACGCTCCAGGTGGTACTTTAGACTGGCAGACTGGGTGCCGGCATAGTCGCAATGAGGGCACCGGTAGGGTTTCTCTCCTGGGAAACCAAGAAAGAGACAAAGAAACAGAAAGGGAAAGACAGTGAAAACAGTGAATAATTAACCTGCTTATTACATTGACTTGGTATCAAAATCTATTTATTGGAGCAGGGAATGTGGACCCTAGGGTCATGTAACCTCCCTGAACAAAGAAAATTAGGTCAAGTGAACTCACAAAACTGATAGGATTTCATTAACTACTGTAAAAAGATTATATTTTGCATGGTTCACTTTTAGTTGGCATGAAAATGCATGCAAATATTAATTTCTGAAAAAAGATTGGGAGAAGAAAGTTTTTTAAAAAAAGAAGTAAAATAGGGTAAGAAGAAATTTAGGAAGAAAAATAAGTATTACAAGTAATAATGAACAAGATTTTTCATTCAACCCCAACAATTCCATCTTTTTTTTTCTTTTCCCAGTCATCGGCTCAGCTCTACTTGATGCTTGCATGTGTGTGTACTGGGACCGGAGTGGGGGTGTGGAGTAGGCATCTGAATATGGGTCGATCCAGCTCCGCCAAGTGAGCCATCACTCATATCAACACCATAAAAACATTTCACCATATGGTGCTTTCAGTCCACTACAAGAAATAATATTTTCAACTGACAACACAACTGTCTCGATGTTATCTGTGCTTGCATGGGGCTGAGGGTGCAGCTAGGTCTCGGTGCATGTTTCTGTGTATCTCTACAAGAATGTGTGTGTGCATGCAGTGGGGTCATCATGCCTCTGTTCTGGCCTTGTTTTCTGTCAGGCCTATGCCTTAGCGATGAGAGTGCAATTTCTCGGACATTCCCTATTTGCAGTTTATCTTGAGAAGCATAAATCAGCCACAGCGCAGTATCACCACGACCACTGCTACACTGCAATGAACTGAGAATAAAATATGGATGTTAGACCACAATGCAAGAATAAGAAAATGGGAAAAGAAATATGCAGGCGAAATGTGTGAACCACATGTTTGTTGCAGTGAAGCTCTGTGATAAAGAACAATATGATTCAGTACAGGATACACAGATCAAAGTGATTTATATCATGGTGAAAGAGAGGGTAAATCTGTTGTGTAACATTTACATATATTTATTTATGCTGCACATCCATATTCATGAATATTCTTGATAATAGTATAACACCAGCATTATTCTGCCAGAAGTGGATCTTCCATTGGAATGATACTGATGTTGAAATAGAACACATCCTGCTAGCAATTATAATAGGCTTGGAGTCTGAGCCAGATTTGGATTCATTAAACAATGAACAGAGAGAGAGAAAAACGCTAAGCTTGATTTTTTTTTTTTTTTTTTTTTTTTTATAAATATATACATATAAAAAGTTCCCAGAGTGGAATTTTGCTTAGAAGGATAACAACGACTGTGTGAAAAAAAAGAGGTGGATTGGTGGAAAAAGAAATAAAAGGGATCGGATGATTGTAGTGTTTTGTATGCACTTTCTATATATACAGTATGCCAATAAAATGTTTAGATTATACACATGGAAACCATTTTATAAAGGAAAAAAGGCATTGTTACGCAAGGCTGGTTTGAATGATTTAAGTCGGGCTGTGTAGTAAATCATGGATATAATTAGCAAATGGCATACTGCTCAAGTAATTTATCATTATTTAGAGGGCACCATTCCAGAAAAAGACTTTGCGATCTGCAGACCTACTGCAGAGTTCTCAAATAAAGGGCCACAAACACCAACTCAATAGAATATTGATACAGGAGAGAAAAGAATAGGAGGCTATACAAAAGAAAATTGAAGGTGGAAATGCTGAAGAGAGCAGAGAGAAAGAGTAAGAGAGAAACAGGGGAGAGAAAGAGAGCACGCAGAGATACAGATAACCCTGACTATACACAGAAAGACAGTGATTTGATATCTTTTCTCTTACACCAGAGTGGCTTTGAAGCATAGAGTATATTTAAAATAAACCATACGAGATGAGCTTTTAACCCAATAAGTGCTTCTCCTGTGAGCTGCCGAACAGAGGCTCAGTGCTGATTTAATAAGGAAACGTCCCTGATGCAAATGATCATTCTCAATTCGTCTAACTGGACAAAATGATATTCTAGGAGCCAAATTAGACAGAAATTAGACTGATCAGATTTTTTTTTTCATCCTCTGTCTTCTCTTTCCTTATAAGATGTTGTTAATGTTCACGGGGGAAAATAAAGATTAATGTACCATCTACATATCTAAAATTAGAATAAAAAGCGCAGACAATTGTATGTTTGACACAGTCCCTTGATGTTTACAGAGTGCACTGAAAGCAAATACAAACGCTGTCAGTGAGTGATCAGTTTATACCAGTTTTCCATTAAAATTAAGCATTTAAATATCTGGAGCAAGTGAGACAGACGACACGTGCATTTCGGAGTCTCCTTGTGTTTATGTACGTGTGTGTTCACCATTTGGAATGTGTGTGAACACATGTTTATGCATGCGTGTCAGCCTGAGCCTGTGTGTATATGAGTGTGTGTGTGTGTGTTTGTGTCTTAGAGGGCCATTTGGACTGGCTAAGACATCTGCTCCATCATACGTCAGGGGCCTGGTGTGACATCTGGGGAATATACTGTATCCTGCCTTGCAACATTACACACAATTTACTGCTAAAGGTCATTATGTACCCGTTAATCCACTTTTAATTGATATCAGCGCAAACAGCACAACCTCCCAGCCACATGACAGATCACTGCCGCCACAAAACCAGGAAATTGCTATGTGGAGTTAAAAATAGAATGGTGAACTTTTTGCTGTTCTCTGTCTTCACTTTTTTTTCCCCAACCCCTTTTGACATTTTGACCCCGACAAAGGTGAAAGAAAGATGGATAACAAATTCACCTAGCTGGCCTTCTTAGCTAGAACTTGAAAAACTGGAGCACATAAACATTTAAGTGGCACCTTTGTGGCTATAAATCAGCCTCCTCTGGACTGCTGTACTGAGATCTGCTTCTCCACAGTATGTTTGCACTTCATGCTGCATGTTGGGATTTCGTCTGGCTTTGTGTGAATTATGACAGCACCATAGAAACAAGTAAAGATAAATACCCCGAACCTGTACAGAGGGGCAATTAAAATGGCTTAATAGATATGACATACTGGAAGATGAATTTCCATTTGGCCAGAAGGACGGAAAAAAAAAAGGACTAAAAAAAAAACACTGGCTGAGATGTTGTTGATGTGAGACTGAATAACAGGAGAAGCTGTTTTTTTTTTAAGTGAATCAGTTGAAGGTAGATTAAAGAATGCCTCGAGTCCTGCTGGGGTTAACAGATCAATCCACGGAAATCCAAGGATAACTGACCCCCACATATAAACACAAGCCTACAGCGGTCTATTTGTTCATAATTTCCAAATATATCATTTTTAAAAAGGACACAGTTATTTCCTGTCTTTGTACTGTAGTTTTTTTCCCCCAAGTGTTATTCAAAGGAGTAAATAGTACATTTGCTGAAGGAATTGTTTTAGCTAATAAACAACTGCGTATAAGTACTTCCAGCCTCAAGATGGTGTATCTCAGATTTAATCAAAATACATTACAGCGACTGTCATCCAGTGTAGCAGTGTATCTTACTAATGTGTTTTTAATATTTATTTTTCAACAATGATAGAGCTCTGTGTTACATACAATATACAACACTTCCTTATTAATACTTAATTCATATGCTATATATATATAAAGATATACATAAGCTGTATATGGGCATTGTTATCTATCTGTGGTGAAGTGATGACGATGCTAAGACGTTAATTCAAATAAATGCACAAAGGAACTTCGCATAATAGATCTGTCTATTAGACCAAATGGCAAAGACACTGTCGCCCATAAAGTTGGAATAACATATTTCTGACCTCCTCTCATGAAATGAGACAGTGACAATGTGATTTATATAAATAGGAATAAAAAGATGAACGTGTCTGAAAACAAAATTATTCCAACTTTATGGGCAACAGTGTACATTAAATATGGCATTGTTACTGTATGAAAGATACTCTGTAGCAGAGGATGAGAAATAGAGTTAAAAAAATGTATTAGCAGAGAGATATGGAAAGATAGAAGGAAAGGGAAGAAACAGGGCCCGAAGGAGTGAGAAAAATGGAGAGGGAGATCACAGGTCCCTCTTGATTCATCCTGATTACAAGGTTAGGTTAAGGTTAAGTGACATGGGCACGTCCTGCCTCTCTTCTTTCTATTTCTCCACGTCTTTGTCTCCCTCTCGCTTCATTTAAAGGTGAGCAGGGACTCTTATTGGTTATGCGGCCCTGCCTGAAGTTATGTGTGGCTATTGTCAAGAGCGAGGACCTTTTTATTTTTTATACACAGCTGCTTACTGCTAAATAGTGCCTTGTCCAGAAGGGGACAATCTGGGCCTCTAATTGCTGTCACTGAAGCCTAGATTCATTATGTGACTTTCCCATTAAAATGTGAGCATTAATTTGTATAATGAAATATCACCCTCTGCAGTGTGTTCATTAGCTCTGGCCCCACACTGTAGTGCCACTGCCGCACAATGTTAGCTACCTAGAAAACTGTGGTTAATTTTGCTAATGGATATTTTCCCACTCACTGTTCAAGAGGAAATTAATACTGTAACATTAGCTCTTTAACTTTTTGAGAAATTTAAATTCACTTCATTCCTTTCAAGCTGGCGTTAGTCGCTCATTAATCTCTGTGTTGCGTTGCACAATGCCGCCTCGACCGGCTTGGTAAGCAACTCCATTGTGTCACTCACATTACATTAGGATGAAGGAGAGCTCGGCTGTCATCTGTGAATTTCTCTGCATTGTCACCAGAGCAGAGAGAGGATCTTTAGCCGCTGTAAAAGTCATCTTGTGGATGTAATCAGGATGTCACAGTGGAGATGCCATGATTAGGTTATAGGGATGATTTAAAGGCCACATGTTGGGGATGCATCAGACTCGTTTTCTCTCCACGTGTGGAAGACTATGTTAACGCTGTGTTTAGATAGGCCCATATCCAAAGATACATTCCATTCCAAAAGACAACATACCTACTAATCTTTCTCACTTTTCTTCTTCAGCCTTTTAGCTTTATACCATATTTTTTTTGAGATATGAAAAAACAAGTATGCTGTGTGAAATTAGACCAACCCACTAGTGTGCTTTTCTAAATGAGTTAACGCCAGGCCTGGGTTGAGGTCTTCACTTCCTCCACAGTAAAATATAGCCCTCGTGGGTACACTTAGTACAGAACTCAAAGCAGGCATAACTCACCACCAGATAACAGATGCCCCCAAAAACCACCAGCTACTACAGTACAGCTGGGGGTGGCCGAGGTGTGACCCGGATGTGCTATTTAATCTAGGGAATCTAATTTGGTGAGTATTCACCAGATTTGTTATGGTGCTTCAGCTTGAGGATTTTGTTCTACTTGCATTCCATGTCTGAGGTGTGTGCCTTTTGTTAAGGAAAGCAACACGGGTTTTAGTCTGACTTTTATGTGCCGACAAAGGGAAGCAAACAAAGCCTGAGAGACAGAGAAAGAGAAAGAGAATAACTCCGAGTTTGACTTGTCCACTCAAAAATGAATCTGTGTTGTGGTCACATTACTGCGGTGGGCAAACTGACAAAAACACGTAGGAAAATGATTTTATGAGTTTTTCTCAAATTAGGCGATACAGTTAAAATTGCATAAATTCATATGACATACAAAATAACACAATAATCCATCTATGTGATCCAGGCAACCCATAAGTTTTGACATTTTAAATGACCCTTAATGGCTCATAATGCAATTATGACCAGCCACATGTTGGTTACTTGGTTCTTCTCCATGTTCAGTTGCATCTACAACCACGTGAAAACCATGCAGCTGATCATTACTATTTAGATGTTTAATTAATCAGTTGAGTTCAAAAACATGAATCTTCGTCCACTACTCCAGTTTCCCAAACTGGAGTTATATTGATTTTCTCTATGATATACACTTTGCTTCTTCAAACTCAGTTTGTGACACTGACAAAGCAATTGAGAACTTGCTGACTAAGCAAACAAAAACTGGACGCATCACCATTTTACTATTTTATGAGAGTTTATAAACTGTAACGTCTCTTGGTATTACATCCATACTAGATGATGCAGCACCTCAGGATTTACATCCGCTGCCAGTGTTCAGTGTCCTCACAGAATGGGTTGTGTTCTTTATGTAGCAAGGTGGAAAGATAAATGACCCAGGGTTACTCAGAATTGTCCAGCATTAACAATGTTGTTTATTAACCAAGCAGCTATCCACTTCATCAATAAAACCCTAGCAGTAGCATACGTATGTGCGTTGTACCACTTAGATGGCAAGGTGCCCAAATGTCTGGAAACTCCAACTCCATTTGAGATGAAATGAGAGGTGGGGAATCACCTTAAAAACTTTACACAGAAGGCTCTCCAATAAAAACCAGGCGTCCTTGTTGAAAGGTGTCCTCTGCATAGTGTAATTGTGACTTTAACCTGGATACTCATTGGGGCGTTTGTACCTTGCAGAGGGTTAGAGCCCTGGCTACTGTCCACAGTCCACATCATTACTCTGACTGCAGACTTAACCTTCCAGCAATAACCTGGGGATGGGTTATCACAGAACTGCCTGAGCCACGTTTGGTGAGAGGTCTGAGCAGAGAGTACAGCGGGTTAGGCCGCTTGACGGAAAAATAAAGCTAAATCTATTAGGCACACCATCTCACGCATATCCCCAAATTGTGGACAGGCCGGCTTTGTTTTGCCTTGAAAGTTATTGGGAGTTAGAGAGTGTGAAATTGCCCTCTGAATGATGTCATTGGAAGACACTGAACCCTTGTTGTGTTAATTAGAGCTCAATGAAATGATGAGTAGGAAAAACAGAATAACAATGGCCTTAAGCCTAAATGAGGGACACTGTTCGGTAATGCATATTCCTACTTGGGAACAGTTTTCTTAATTTGGCTTTATGTCAGATTGAAGAAAATGCGTTCCAACCTGACAGCTGATAAAACCGCACTGAAAATATCTCAAGGATTACATTTTGTGGACTAAACAAGATTATGACTTAGGTGAGAATTGCAATATGTGTTGAGCTTTTGAGCTGAGACCACTGGGTTTTTATGGGGCTGCTTAGTTTTAGAACATTGTGTTGGTGTGATTTGAAAACTGTGACCATCTGTGCACATAAGTTTGATAGAGAAACTGTGTACTAAAGGATTTGCTTTTCCTTTATTTAGGGCACAGACAGAGACAACATCAATGCAATCAATTAACCTGCATCATATCCATCATATAAGAGGGAGATTGACTCCAATATCTGATTAGGCCAATATTCATAAACCAATATGTCAGTCTAACCCCAGAAGAAATGTCAGTACAAGTAGTAAAGTAAATTTTGCATGAAGTACAATAAATGTTTAATTGCTGAAGAAGTGCAGTTTATGCCTGTACCCAAGAGGGGTAGGGAAATGATAGTGTTTGTACTGACCTGTGTGTATCCGCAGATGGACTTTGAGATGATGGGAGGTGCGGAAAGACTTGCCACAGTAGGGGCAATCCTTGGAGGACGAGGCTAGACACCGCTCGCGATGCTGGGGCAGAGGCGGCTGGATGTTCCCCGCTGCCTTCCCCAAGTCCTCCCCGACATCTGGAGCGCGCACAGAGACAGCGAAAGGAGGGAGAGACAAATGGAAGGTGTGTTGAGTGCCACTTCAAACCCGCCCTCCACACATCACAACACAACACATTTTTTTTTCTTTGTCCGCTGTCTGTCTCCCTCTCTCATTGTCCCTCGTTTTCCCTTGTTCAAATGTGTGAACGCCACACAAAGTCAAACACATCAAACGAGTTCACGGGCCACGCTATTTTCCTCCCTGACAGAACGCTGACAATTCATAAGCTTTTCAGTTTCTTTAGAAACACTATGGTTCTAAGATACACCCCCCTTAAATCACACACACACACACACACCACCAACTCCCATTCTCCTCCTGTTTTTTTTTTTCTTTTTTTATCCTTGCTATCATCATCATTCCTATTAAGCATATGCTGGATTGCAGTGAAAATTAACAATGCAAAATAAGACAGACTGAAAGGAAGAAGAAGAAAGAGAAAATAGATTTGGCTTTGTCAGCATCGCAGGATATCCTTGCATCTCTTCCTGCGACCTGATTTTGACAGGTAGCTGTCAGAGATATGATAGGGTGATAACAGTTTTGACCCAGCCCTCCGCCACTTCCTCCGCATGCCAAAAAACGATGATGCACAGTTTAGTGCAACAGCAGTCTGTTATCAACACAATCACCTTCTGAATATGAATCTAAAGATGAGCGACGACAACCTGGGAATGTGTTGACAGCAGCATAATCTGAGGTGAGGGTGTCATCATCAGATTGTACACGCAGGCCTTGTTGTACTGGTGGTTAAGAGCCTGTGATGTACCGCATTTAAAGGCTTAAGAGACACGGTTAAGTTCAAAACGTGGGAAAGTGACTTGAAAGAAACCGAAAAGAACATGCAAAATACGCTTGATATGTCTTGTATCTTGAAGCTGTAAAATTAAAAATATCTGGTAGTCCAGGGGCTTTTGATGGATGTCACTAAGCAGGCGGTTTAACATAAACCCACGCAGTGCAGAACTGTCATGAAAGATTTACAGATTTCATAGTAAAGTAAAAATCTTGTTCTTTCTCTCTTTCTTTCTTTTCATTGTGGTTCTTTCTTTGTTATAATTTTCTTTAATTGTGGGACAGCTGCCTCATAAAGATTTACGCGTCTCATACGTGAATGTATGGTGGCAGGCAGAATAACTAGCCGGCGTTAGAATTCCTGAACTTTGTGGCCGTGAGCAGCGGTGACATCGAAGCTGTGTCTGTCCGTGTGTACATCGCGTGACCAAAAGATGCCCAAATATGGACGAAAATGCTATTTATTTCCTAATCTGGTGCATGATTTATGTGTGTAGGGAGAAGGGGAGAGGGCCAGAAAGAAAGAATAAGAATCAAAATCGAGCAACCCACTTAGGCAACCCCGGGACACAATGAGGAACATTTTTAACAGTAGCCTAATCTTTTATTTTCTGTCGGCCCCCCACCCCATTTCACCCTCCTCTGTTGGGGAGTCAAATAAGGTTTAGAGAATGGAAAGACCCAAGTCAGCAAGTCCTCTTCCACATCGCCACTAAACACACAACTCCATCCAGCAAGGCTGCTATCAGGCTGAAGGCTATTTATCATGACTGAAACTGAAAGGCAACCTAAATGTAAGTCTGTGACAATACGCAGATACTGAATACCAACTGCTTCCTCTTGGGTTTGGCAACTGTATGGTTTAATTCTGTGCTCTTTAATAGCAAGGAGAAAGAACCACAGAGACAGGTTTTAAAAGCGCAACTGTGGATCCAGGTCCAAATATTATACGGAGGGGCATTCGGTGGTTGTCTGTTATTTCCACATTTGTTGAAATAGGGCCTGATTGAATTACAGCTAATAAAATGTTTTGGGTCGCTAAAATGGAAAAATGAAAATTCTACTGTTGCGCTGCATCCACTTAAAAATAGATAAAATGTCTGGGAAATTGGACTTTTAAAATAAATGTGAAATACATATAAAATGTTGACGGTGTAAATATGTTTGACTACACAGTGAACATTCTCCCTGGCATACATATATATTTATATATATATCTTTTCCCCTTGCTGCGCATTAAATGCATTTAAAATATGCTCCGTAAACAGGAAATAATTAAATAAAAAGAAATACAATTCCCCCAGCACATGGTCCAGGACTGCACCATACTGTAGCCATAGTCGCTTCCTCATAAACATATTTTGAGTGGTCTACTGTACAGATCCCTTTTTGGCAAAGATTCCCTGCATCGTGTAACAGACACTGGCCCACCTGCCCACCCCAGATGGGGCTAAAATTAAAAAATCCAAAACACAGATTAGAAGCAGGACAAACAACAGACCACACACACACACACAAGCTATGCATCTTCCTTTCTCTGTCACACACACACACCCACATACATGTCCTTGTGTGTCAGGGTTAATAGTGCTCCTGTAAGAGGAAGACGCACTACTGAGAGGATGAGAGTGTGCTCTCCTGGCATATAACAGCCCTTCAATAATAAATGGACTTCACACATTTCCAGACACACACGCACACATAGTACACACTACAAAGAAAGGTAAAACAGAACTTTGGGTGTGTTTCCTGGCTCTTCTCATGACTGTGTAGGCATGTGATTTAGGTGTATGCACACACACGCATAAACGCGCGCACGCACACGCACGTGGGAGACTGCACGTCATTCCTAGGCTCTAGCTGAGTGTCCAGCATGCACATCTTTAATCAGTTGACTGATCCGTAGCTTTAATGCGGCTGTTCCAATTACTGTAAAAGTCATCCTGCTCCATATAACCACAAATATTGACACTTTATTGCACAACACATTTATGACATTTTGAAGGTCACACCGTATATTAGGCATCATCGTTCACAGTGGGGTGTGTGATGTGTGGAGAGAGTCTGGAATCTCCTGTTGACACCCAGCCGTAACTATCCTCTGAGTATTGATTTTCGTTCCCTGTCTTCCATTATTATTTATGCAAAGATTTGCTGTAGGAGACACAACATTAAAGTGATTGTCACAGGTGAGCCTTTGGCTTTTATATATACGCCTGTTTCAGTTGAACAACATGTGAATTGAACACAAAAGAAATTTAATGGCCAGATGTTTTATCTTATTATTTATTCATTTCTGTAACTGGCACACAACAACGTCTATCTCAGGTAAAGAGAAACACTGGGATGCAGAATATGTTTGATATTTAATATTCCGTATTTTAGAACGATCAGTATTTACAACCTAGTACACATCTCTGTCTCAAGTGTCAGAGGTCCCTGCTGAGTTGACACGTTTTATTTCAAGCAAAGCCTCCTTCTCTAGCACTACTCCCCACAAACGATCAGAATTCATATCAAGAATAGTATCACCAAAGAATATCTTTTAATTAAACATTCAGTCTACTACCATTCCTTCGTTGCCAGATTCTCCCATTAAACTCAAACATTCAAACAGTTTTTACGTATTGTCTGTGAACTCCTGTCTTGCCTTACCCCAGGAAAAAAAACAAAAAAAAAACATGACAAACGCAGAACTGTGACTGTGCTAGTACAAGAATATCACAGAGGGGAAAAAAGAGAAATACATGTATAATTCAACTGTATCTGATCTGAGACCAGCTCCTCTCCCCTCTGCCTTTACTGGTGTCACGGCGGCATAATGGAACATGCCAGAACAAAGGCTCTGAGATCAGATTGGAGCAGAGTTGAGCAGGCCATCTGGGAGGCAGGCTGAGTATCAGTCACTCTGCCTGCTGTCTGCTGCACTCACACTCATGTACACACACTTCCCCTCTGACTAACTGTGTGCGAGAGTGCAAACGCATGTACAAGCGCGTGCGCGCGTGTGTCTGTGCGTGCGTGTCAAACACCTCGCTCCCTTCTGACCGCACGTCACCAGGATCTTGCAACAAAGCGACCGATACATCGCCATCGCGGGGACACGCCACCGAGGCAGCCTCAACAACTGACTGACAAATATATAAATTGAGAGCGATCTCTGAGCGTGTGTGTGACTGAGACACGCGCTCAGAGATCGTCCTGTGGGTACCCCAGGGTTAGGCACGCTGCCTACTCTTTTCCAGCGACCACACCCAGTTCCCATTAATGGAAGACAAAAAAAGAAAAAGAATGTAAGAAAACATCAAACATCAACAACATCAAAAATAAACAGCAAAGCCAGTGATTGTGTGCGCATATATGGTGCCAGGGGTGCAGGTTGGTGGGGGCAGGGGAGTTGCCAGTTCCTTAATGGTGCTCTTTCAATCACACATTGCACTCTAAACGCTCTGTGGTTTTGATTAGTATGATATCACTTTCAGGAAATAAAACTAGGGGGGAAAAAGCACATCAGTCATAAAAACACAAGATGTTTTGCTTTTTGCTTGGCCATTATTCTAATGTGTCACGTGACTCCTGTCGAAGCCCATCGGCCTCTCCCTGTAGCCAAATAACTAATTGGGGAGAGAATGTGTGCGTGTGTTTGTGTGTGTGTGTGTGTGTGGGTGGGGGGGACGGAAACTGTTTGGGGGAAAGATATTAAGAGAGATTGGGTGAGAGGGAGGGTGGTAGGGAAAGAGAGAAAGAGTAAAACGTGATGACATCATTTGAAAGGCATTAGGCTTTTAAAAATGCGCCCGGGGGGACTTGATTTCCTTACACCAGAGCAACACAACACCATCCGGCCCGATGCTCGCTCTCCCTCTCTCTCTCTTGCTCTCTCTCTCTCACTCTCTCTCATACACACACACACCTCCCAGCACCCCCTTACCTTCATTCTTTTTTTTTTTTTTTTTTGATTTGGACCATTGCCATCTTTGTGAGCGTCTGGTTCATGCGAGTTAATCAATTTGAGGTTTAGTTACACTGCTGATGCTAGCATTCCAGCCACTGCTAGAACGTAATCTGAACTTGCAGAATTTATTAACCAAACACCAATTATCATTAAACACCACTGCATTATCCCCCTCCTTTTACCACCTGACAAGGACTACTTAATGAAATTTTAGATTAAAGTTATTTGGCCCATGATTTATAGGCATCCAGAAAGTCCTACTGCAAGGCTCTCTTAATGTGCATTGTTGTTTTTTAATTATTTTTTTTTAAATTTAGTGTCTTTTTTTCCGCTTTTTTTTTTTTTTTTTTGGGAGGGAATTCACTGGGGATGTGAGAAATCTCCTAGGTATTACAGCAACCAGGTCTAGACCAAGTAGAAAAAGGAGAAGGAAGAGGGAGGACCGGAAAAGAGCAACTGTGCTCTGTGCATCTTTACTTGTTGTCGTACTACTGACCCCACTGCGCAACAGAAATGAGACCAAAGACCAGGAAAATTGTGGAACTCCCCCTACCCCCAACCCAAGAAAAAAACAACCAAAATAAAGGAAATGCAAGTTTTTGTTTATCCCTGCAATGTTTGTGAGATTAAAACAGCAGCAGAACGTGTTACATATAAGGCGGTGGGGTAAACAGGGGCACCAGATGTTCTTTGATGTTAATAATGGCATTTATTATTAATATTAATTAGACCGCATTCAGCAATACATTTGGGCCATTTCCAAGTCAATTAAGCAAAATGGCATTCGGGAGATGTTGAAACGACATTTTAAGGCAGGTGTTCAGCAGCCCCCTAATAAAACATTTTTTTGCGGCCCCAGAAAAACAACTCCTTTTGAGGCAGATTTTATTTATTTTCTCTTTGTTTACTCTTCCTCGGTATTTCTCTCTTCCGCTGCGAATGTTGCAGTTGCAACGGTATCTCACAAAAAACATATTGAGGATTGTTTCTAGATTCGGAATGCTTTATCTAATTAAATTATACAGTATGTGGTGATTCTGATATGCGCGCGTGTTGTGTCCACACGCAGGCAAATGTGTCCACAAAAGACTGATGGCTGGCGACGGGAATTCATTCACATATGATATAATGATCATGACAATCATGATGCGAGGAAAAAGAACACTTTGAGGGTTGCTATCCAAGCTTTTCCGAATGACTGCTTCATGGAGGATGCTCATTCTTAAGACAAACAACTCAAAACAAATTCAATTTACCACGTTTTTTATTTATTTTTTTAATCTGCAAAGCCCAGTCCGCATAGCTGAACAAGCCAACGCACACTTACACCAGGACACAAGGTCCCTGGCTCTGTCGTTACCAGCAGATACCAGTTCAACCAAATCTAATTAGACAACACAACCCAGAGGCCTCGCGCCAGGGGGTGTCTTTTCTATATAATCAAAATAATCCTTGGATATATGGACAAAAAAACACACCAGATTTAAAGCTCTCCTCAGTTTAATCTAGACCCCTGAATAGAGTCCTGCCACACCTCTCAGACTGTGTTTATGCCGGTGTGTGCGCTCAGCCCTGCTTTTGGCAGCAGGCCCCTTTTTTTTCAAAGCTGGTAGAGGCAGCAGCCTTACAATGGTACATTAACAATCTGTGCGTTCATTTATCAGTGTGCGCGATTTGGACTCTCCGTTCATGGCGCACTGCACTTTTCATGGCTGAAAATTAATGAACAAGCCTCCCCTCGCAACAAACATGCACCTGTGCTGCAGAGATGCTAATCACAAACATTTATATTTATTAGTGAACACCCGCACTAAGACTGGAGTTGTGAAGGAGAAAAAAAAAAAAAAAAAAGAGGAGAGAGGATGGGAAAAACAAGAGGAGGAGAGATAGTTCTCAGTTTCAACGGGGGTAATGAAAGGGTAGTGGTTTCCATTGTGCAGAATTGTGTTAACGCTATTTGTTTGAATGAATGAAAGCAGGGTATGGAAGTGCAGGATATCTATTCAGGGAATGTGATCTTCATGCTGGGAAGATTATTCCTCCAAAACTACTGCGAAAAGGACTCTGCATCAAAAGCCACTGTGAGCTCGTTCTAAATGCTCACAAACAATATAATTCCTGAAGGGGCCAGACCTTAAAGATTTCGAAGACAGCCTTTTCATTTTAGGGTGCATTTCCTTGCCCACTTTTTCCTCCATTACTCTTTCCACTTCCTCCCCCACCCCACTCCCCACCCCAATTGACAGAAGGTGGCTCTCTTCCTCAGTAAAGGCTATGCCTCTGCCCGGCTAGGAGAAGAGGAATGGTGCCATAAGTTTCTCCCTGGCACCGGCCCACCTTTGTTTTCCCCCCTACTCAAGTCTGTTTCAGGCTTCAAAGAGCATTGGAAAAAGAAATACACACACACACACACACAGGCGCACACACATGCACATAGAAATGTCTGAGGGAGCACTGATGTCTCACTAACTTTATCATTCTAGCAGGGTGATCATAGCCCCGTTGAGAGGCTGTGGATGATGCTTGAGGGTCTATGAGTGTGTGTGCGCTCGTGTGCATTTATGTATGTGTGTGATGTCCACCACTGTCTGCATGTGTGCATGAGAGCACAAAAGGCAGATGGGGACAGAGGTAGGTGTCTTTTAGGACATGTAGACAAAAGCAATTATGTGTTTGTCTGTGTGTTTGTATATGCATGCACTCGCCAACGTGTGTGTGTGTGTGTGTGTGTGCATTTGTGTGCGTAATGTTATAATAATCAGGGTGTATATTCATCATGCCCCTCTCAGTCTGTGTTGGCAAGAAGTGGTGTGGTTACCATTAGTGAAGGATGACTAGGTCGCTGTATCTTTTACTGGTATACTGCTGGATTGGTATGGATAGAGAAGGAAAGCAAAGGACAGGAAAGGGAAAAGACAATATATATTAAAAGGCAAAACAAAAGACAAAAGATGACATGGATTTGACACAGTCAAAAAAGGGACGATTGGGGATGACAAAAAAGGTCAGAGGTCAGGAAGATAAGATAAGGTTTACCTTTATTCATCCTTTATTGAGCATTGAGAAAGAACAGGCATGACATAACAACACAAATTAAAGAGTCGAGAGGGAAAAAGGGGAGAAAGAGAGGGCTGTGTGGCTTACATTTACGTAAACTAGAAAACGTAACTGCCAAACTCTTTTTACGGACTCAATGCACAGCACAGACTGGCACCTAAAGATGACAACCACCCTGTTGCACTGTCTCTTTAACGCTGAATAAAGGCAGAACTCCTCCCTAAGCCACCATTGATTTCCTATTCATTTCTGAGCATACTAAATCAACAGCAAGCACAATAGGCCAATCATCAAACTCTGCTACAGTACCACCACTTCTATCCCACCCTCAATCCATCTGGCACTGGTCAGAGTCTATACTGTACGTGGCATCAATGCTCTGCACACCGCAGCCATTAGTGGCGTTATTCTCCATCAATGAAAATGAATCAATTAAGCCTCATTAAGGATGCATATTAAGGTGGAGTAATTATCTGGTGAGGAATGTACAGTGATCGATAGCTTGGGAGCATAAATGCGCACTTAAAGACATATATTACCACAAGGGATGAACACTTTTAACAAGGTCTCTTTGGAAATGGAGCTACGGTGGCTAAATCTGCTTCACGTCTTGCATACATACCACGTGTGTGTTTGTGTGTGAGTCAGAGAGAC
Source organism: Planiliza haematocheilus (assembly GCA_005024645.1). Taxonomy (NCBI): domain Eukaryota; kingdom Metazoa; phylum Chordata; class Actinopteri; order Mugiliformes; family Mugilidae; genus Planiliza; species Planiliza haematocheilus. The sequence goes on along the minus strand of SRSE01001340.1, from coordinate 742,475 downwards.
CATGTCCTGGTCAGGCAGTAAATCCAGAGACCAAGGACGTGTCCCGTTTTGCTCTTCTATGAACTTGTCCAGTGTCTCAGAAAATGAAATAAAAAGATTTATACTGTAGCGCGCAAACACCCTGCCAATGTGTGCACGAGTGCATGCCGGTGTGCGGATGCGAGACAATGACCACACGAGATAGAGCCACAATTTAAAGATACATGACAGGAAGGCCCCGGTTTTTAGTAAGAGCTGGAGAGTTTTTAAATCCTGGAGGCCTTCACCCACTGGCTATCAGCACACAGTACACACACACACATTTGCATGCACAAAGTAACATGCACACACACAATCCCATGCATAACGCCTATTAAAGAGCACGCTCTGTCCCAGTCGCATAATTTTAATTTGTTATGAAGGTCATTGACAGCAAGTAATAATCACCATTGGGGATCTAACAATTTGCCATTTCGGAACATTGAGGCACTGATGACTCAACTATTAATAGACTGAAGCCTCCCTCCACACCCTACCCTCACCCCCCTGCTTACATCCCTTGTCCGCTTAAATGACTAAAATCTATTCTAATATTTTCATACTCATACCATATTCACATACAGCATTAAAAAAGACAATCTGACTTCATCCCATTGACATTTGTTGTCTGTGGAGGACAAAGCCTAAAGCCTCTTTTACAAAGCCTAAAAGAAACCCGCACAGACGGTATGTCCTGATAATAGATTTACGTTATAAAAACATGCAGAACATTGAACTTTTAAAATGTCCTGCATGTTTCTTATAGGCCTTTAGACTGAAAATAAAACACAACGGCTGCCTGTACTGAACGGGTGAATAGTTAAGCATTTCCCCCCTTTTTTTACAAACAAACATGCAGAGAGAGACAATGACAAGTTTTATTATAGACCAACTCATTTATTCTCTGCTCTGGCTTCACCCAAGCCATTCAGACATATGTGTCTGGCATTTGTCGCCAAACAAATAAGTCCAAGCTTAAGCTATTTTTATCAAATGCAAGAGCGTTTTTTCTTTTTAAGTGATCGTCAGTGTTTGGGGCGAAGAGAATGGGAGTTGGAATCCTTTATCTTTCAGAGGCTCAACAACTCAAGACTAATTACAAATTAATCTGGATCTGGATATCTGCAATGAGAGGGCCCAATAAGAACTTGTGCTTCGCTAAGAGGAACTAGTTGTTATATATTTATAGCGGAGCTCAACGCATGGAGAAGCAGGGGCAGGCCGGAGATGGAGGCAGCCAAAACCCAAAAGACAGAGTAGCACATAATTGCCTGCTTTTCTATATCCAAGCAGCCACATCAAGGCTGAGGATTGTGGATATTAATAATTGATCATTAGCTTGATAGGGCAGAGCGCGCTGAAGTTTTTAGTGGTTGAAGTTTGGTGTGGCTATTTTAGATTTCTCATTGGGGTTTTGAGCAGTAGCAAAGTACTTGTGGAGAAGGTCAAGTATTGTTATAGATTAAACACTACTGACCTAAACAAAATTAGGTCATATCAATATAGTCAGATGTGTATTTAACTGTACGCCGTTGTTCAGCTTGATCTCGGATTTCTGCAAACGTCTAGGTATTTTACCTAAAGATCCAGATTATAACATCAATCAATGTTTTTTACTGTAAAGTCAGCTGAGTGTATTTGAATGCAGCGCATGCTATATTATTGTACGTACATGATGCACAATAAATAAAGTGTATATGATCTATTCCAAGTCTAACCACTTTACCACTTTTTCTGGTGACTGCTGAAAGCATGTCTCCGCCAAGAGAAGTGATTTCCAACACCTGATCACAAAATAACTCCTGGAATTCGTTGAACATCTGACTTGAGACTATGGTAGATGGTAGTTAACTTCCTGCTGGAAATGGGCTTTGATTTGCTGCCTGGTAGCCCGGGTATGTCGCTCTCAATTACTCACTCTGTCTCTACAGCTAGTGTACTCTGTACTCCCCCCGGTCCTATGGTAAGGGACCTCTGGGCACCTTGACTGTCGTTTAACTGCTTGTGGCATGAGGCAGCTGAGGAAATGGGTCATTAAATCCAACGAGCTAGGGCCAACCCCCCAGTGCCCCAGATCTGTTTTCTATCAGATAGCCTTCCTTTACAGGAGTGACGGAAAGAAGCCTAGCACGGCAGCCCAAAGCAGACATTAGTGTCATTGCAGCTCAACACTGCTAATAGCAGCAGCTAACAAGGACTGGGGCATTTTATTTACGTACAGTATGTATTGTCATCCCAAAGGTAAGTTAGCAGCGAGATCGTTGTTGTCCCTTTGCGGATATAATGGAAAATTTGTTCTTCACCTGGTTTTACACACAGTCCCTAAAATGACTTGTATAAGTATGCATTTTTACAAAAATGTATGGAATATATTAGAATAAACTGGAAATATCTGTATGTGCAAATCTTCTGCACCTCAGTACAACATATGTATAATGTACATTCAGGCTCATCAGAAAATTTGCATATTTAGTAAATGGTTTTTCTACCTTTCGGAACTCAAATTGCTTTGCAGTCACAGTGCTTGGCACTGTGGGTAACTCAGGGTTCAATGTCTTGCTCAACGACATTTTGGCATGTGGTCTGTGTATTGAGGATCAAACCCCTTACCCTCTGGTTTGTGGACATCTCGCTACACCTACTGAGCCACAGTCGCCCCTATTTGTTGACACTTTTAAGAAAGTTGTGAGGGGGCTAAAAGATCTATCCTACAATGAATCATTCAAAATGGCCAATGGAACCACGGCCAGTGGCAAAGCTCATCAGTACAATGGAGATGACTGAAGCACTCAGCTCATTTTGGGTTCATTTTGGACCTGAAAAACGCACTGCCAGCCCATTTTGTCTAACTTGAAGTTCAATTTTGTAGGTCATCTGTGCATTCTGTTATTTGTGCCAACATATACAATTACAGTGTGGAAACAAGGCAGTCATTCATTCATTGTCTTCAGGAGTATGTGAAATTGCCTGAAAATCAGTACAAATTCCATGAGTTGGATTATTAAATCACTACAGGATCTCAGGGTGTCTGCAGCTGCGGTTGTACACAGTGAGGTTTTAGGGTATGCCACTTGGAAAACAACCAGGATGGTTAGCCAGATTGACTGAGTCTTTTCCAGGGAATGTGAAAACCTATTATTTTTCCACTTATTGCTATACGCTAAAAAAAAACAAAAAAAGAAACATCTATTTTACTCAAATTATCTCCAAGATCATTCATCTAAAGCCACCAACAATCTGATTTAATGAAATCCTGTACCAATTCACCACATAATTCTAAATTTATCCAATGTCTTATGTTCATCCTATTTTTTTATTATTATTATTAATTATTTACCATGTTATCCTTGCTGGTTTATAAACCAGTCACCTTTGGTGTCCGACACACACGTACACAGTTTTCAGGAGATTAAAAAAAAATCTGATACAATTTCTTGGTCAGACAAAGAAAAAAAAACTAATTACAAAGATTTTGATTAGTGCCATTTTGACATAAGGTCTTGTGTTGGATCTTTATGACTTTCCAAGACTGACTGATCTCATCTACATAGGAAAAGGGCAGACATTTTGCAGGAAGGTAAATACTTCAAATGTTAGCCCGGGGAGTGTCTTCGATTTGTCCTTTAGGAAGATGCTAACGTGTGATACACCATGCCCTCCCTTCTTCCCTCCCCTCCTCCTTTCTCATTCATCTGCCTCGCAAACTCTTTTCTCTTTTCTCTGCTTCCTCTGCTTCCTCTGTCACTGCAAAATGCAGGGCCAGCAAGATGAATAAAAAAAAAAAAAAAAAAATACTACACACTTGTTGCCCGGACTTTATCTCTACATTATTCTCGCCGCTCCTTCCGTTCATTTCAGAGAATAAGATAAATGAACAACGTACATTTCGTGCACCTGTCCTCCCCTCCCCACCTTCCCCTTCCCCTAACGATAAGGGATTTCATTAACGTGAGAATGCTTGGGCTGAAAGAAACATAATTGCTTCAGTGTTGTTGTCCTCTCTGCTGCCGACGCCCTAATTTCCTCCTCGCCTTACTCTTGACTGTTAAGTGATCATTATATCAACACAGGGGATGGGCCAAGGGTAAAATATTGACAAACTGCGGTCATGTTCATGCAAAGCACTGAGAAGGGGAGTGTGTTTATGTGTGGTAGTGGGTGATGAAATATTAAAAAAAAACAAGAGTCAGGGGGGAGGAAGGAAGAAAGATGGGCTAATGGTTGGGAAGTATCGGTGAAGAATGAGGAAGAAAGAAAGGTGTTAACAGAGTGACATCAAGGACGTAAAGTGAGTGATATGATCAATCGAGAAAGATCACATAGTCCGGTAACAATTTAAAAACCGGGCCCAATCTGTCACCCACCACCTCCTCCCTGTCCCTGATGGATAACTGTATGTAAAAGATACATAATTTTTTGACTTGCCATTTACACAGCATTGCACCTGAAAGCCAAGCGGCATAATAGACAGTTGAAAATGTCAGGGAAGTAAGACTAAGAGTAAGTAAGAGAGAGAGGGGTTCACCGGCAGAATCTTAATTAGAATAGCTCCATCTAAAGGCGAGGCTTTCCAGGCTAATGATGAAAGGCTAATGATGACATGCACATGCACATATACATGCTGATATAAACACATACTCATAAATACATCCATTATATTATATAGTATACCCATTCATATTATTGAACAGACTTGTACGGACAAATGTGCACATGAACACACCGTCACTTGCTAAGAAACATTTTGGTTCTCTGAATCCACTAAATAATTCAAATTGCTTAAAAGGACATTTTTAATTCATGGAAATTCACTAAAATACATGTGTACACACACTCTGCCCTGCACACAATTTTAACATCAGTGCAATTAGCAAAAGATCCTCCTATTCAACGTTAATTTTATGCCTTCAGCTGACCAGTCAATGACCAAATCTATCTAGTTATGGCAGAGCATCACAAGAATGTTCAGTGGTAGTCTGGAAATGCATGTATAGGATTTACCTATCTATCCCTGAGCAGACCTGGCTGTTGAGCCTGAGCCAGCGCCACATGATTGTGTTAATTAATCTGCCATTGTGAGCATGGGGAACAGCTGCACGGGCTCTCGTGGCTGCGTTGTCAAAGCAAAACAATGCAATGTTAAGCTTCCCCCACTGAATCTTCCATTACAAAGGAGCCCCAACAACAGGGCTAAATTCATAAATCCACAGATCAATTTTTACCAGCACTAATGTCTGACCTTTAAAGCGAAAAAAGGGATTTTTTTTAACATCCTTCATTCGGGCTTGAAATATGGTCAGATATGTGATACCTAGGATTTGGGCCAAATGTTCCCCCACCCCTCCCCGCCAGCCTGGAAAACAAACACAACGGAGATGCAGAAAGAGAGAGAGAGAGAGAGAGGGACAGAGGGAGAGAGAAAGAGAAAAGGAGGTGGGTGAGGATGGAAGCGGGAAGGGAAGGATGAACAGAGGTAGAAAATGAGCAACGGAGACACACTGAAGGAAGAAGGGAAAAGGAGAGACAGCGATCAGTGCAACAGAGACAAACAGATGAGTGCTCGGAGTCACCAGCTGGGTACTGGTATTTTAAAACAAAACATCTAACGCTATTAGCAGGGATCCATCGATCAGTGTTATGTGGTGTTAATTTAGAATAAGGAGAGGGGGGTGAGCAGAGAGCAAACAGTTGAATTAGGCTTTATATGTGCTTTACAGGTTTATTCACTGGAGAAGAAAGCTGTTAATGAAAGACACTTGAAATTAAGATTCTGAATTTCTAACAATTTATCAGTATAGGAAATCTGAGCTGACAGCTTTACTAGTATTAAGGGAGACAGAATGGATTATTTATTAGACTGTAGTCAGTTTCATGCAATTCTGTTTTGTTACAAACAAAATTCTAGCATTAGTGCACGACAAAAGGCAAAAATCTCCCATTCATTTAGAAACAACATTGACCAGGGGAATACATAAATAAAATTAGGTAAACTGCACTGCCACCACAAATTATGTCTGCAATAACAGACTTCACAAATAAATGGTTTAGCACCTCTAATCGAGTTCACAAAATGTTTCACTAGACAACCATTTCACTGCATTCATTACAGCTTCACTGAATTACAATTTTATTGCTCACAGAAATCACAGCATTTGTCTTTAATGTGGCAACCAGATTCATCTTCGTTTTAGAAACTCCGAGATGCCTGGAAGAGCTGGAAGATGGCGTGCCCCTATCACACACTCTCTACAGTGAATGGCATGGCCTTGGTGCATACTTGGCACTTTCAAAGAGATGGTGATGCACCCCGAAAAAATCATCAAGATGCCTGGCTCTCACCCCACTCTGCAGCCGAGCCCTTCTGTCTAGCAGAAAGCCCTCCAGCAGCCCACAGCGCACGCAAGACATTGGGAGAGGAGTTGTACACACTCCTCTGATGTATCTGACGGATCCTGTCAGTTGTCAGTGACTTTATGTAAAGGGGGAGGTGAATGTGACTGATCATTTCTTTCAGGTTTGAATAAAACAAAACGCAGAGGAACGCAACAAATGGAAGCAATCGCAATGGCAGATGAAGGAGGCAAGACATTTCCTTCTCCCTGTGACACTGTCTCTCAATCTGCACCCTGGTTTAGTCTGCCAAACACCAAGTCAAATAGTGACACTGAATATAGCAGTGAATTCCAAATCCGTTGTTTAGTTGCCATATTCTTGATAGACTGCACAAATGTTCTTTTCTTTTTTTTTTTTCCTTTTTTTAACAAGAGTTTTTATTTCAATTCTTGGACACACAGAGTACAAAACCAGTTTGAATTACTTCTGACGCCCTGAAACATGTGAACACACACGCGCGCACACACCGAACATACAATCTTGAAAGCGTACAGATGGTGAAGGGTGACATGGTGCTAACACACATCTCAAAAGTGATGCTCGCTGCAGCATCTCACCTGTCCAACACGCTAGATTTCAGAAAGCCATCAGATGTTGCATTTACCGCAACACTGAGCAGTGGAGAGCATCCGATCAGAAGATGTACGCAGCCTGAGGTTTGGTGCACTTACACTTGACAACTCAACAGGACACTTAGTTGAGCTAGAATGTGAATTTGTGACGCCAGAAAAGAAGGTTGATATCTTGTCATTATATTCTCCCTCATGGATTTGTTAGTATTTACAGCTAAAATGTTACAGAGTGTGTAGCGAATTGGAAGAAGGACTTTTTTTCCTCCTGTGGTACTGTGCTGTCGGCTCCCTGATTGTTGGAGTATAAAAATAATCGTCATGGAAATAGATCTCATTGACAACATGCCATGTTCACACTGTGAGCAGCTTGTGCCTTGTGAACATAATCCAGAAACGTCCTCCAAAACTTTCCTTCACAAACTTTCAATCCCTCATCCTCTTTTTGCCCTTCTCTCCAAAAGATGAAAAAAGGCAATGCCATGGAAGACAAAAGACGAAATCCCGTCTTGACAAGTACCAGCAAAACAGGTAGAAACATAAAGCATGGAGTGGGCTCAAGGATCAGGAATGGAGGGTGGGGGCAGAGAAGACGCAGAGCGTGAGCAAAGAGGACCATGATAGTGAGCGGGAGGGAGGATTGACCAAAACGGCTTTCCCATCCTCTTCCTGAAAATCCACTCCTCATCTCTGTGTCTAATAGGAAATTCTGGCTCTCAGAGTACGACACCAGCACAATTACACCTTACCTGCAAGCCCTGCCAGGAGAGGTGGCATTTGGTCGATCCGTCTTCCCATGAGGGTGGTTTGGGGCTTAGCCCCGACTTAGCTCCATGTCTTAAGACACAGGATAGGAGGGATGGGAAGGACCATTGGGGAAAATACGAGTCTCTCTTGCTCTGTGTGAAAGCCCAGGATAAACCGGTGTTCTCATGAGGGAAAACACTAACTTCTGGCAGCTGGATGGAGGCCCAAGGGTTAAATGTGATGACACTGAAGTCTCGAGAAAGGCGTAACTATGGAGCATTTTTGTCCTTGGTTGGTGAACTTGTTAACTTAGACTTTGTGTAGAGAACAACTCCATTTCTATCTTTCAAGCGTCTCAATGTGTCCGAAGAATATCGGGTTTGTGGGAGATCTAGATCCAGTAGTGCCAGAATCCAAGACCTAATCTAAGTCTGGGAATGACTCCTTCTAAGATCCTCACATGGAGCTTTATGCTGTACATGAAAAACACTGAGAGGCTAAGAGAGACCGTCCCTCGCCGTTAAAACCTTACCATCGCCATAAACATATGCTCACTGTGTGAGACATTGGGCAATGTTAACTTGAGGGCAGATGCAAAAAAAAAGAAATATAAGGAGTTGGTAGAGATGACGAGACTCAGGTTCATTAGCGGAGCTGTAAATGAAAGTGAGGAAGGCATCTCATCAAGCACATGTTCAACACTTGGTCCATAAGGGAGCTATACCTGGGGCTGTCGCATTTAGAAGGTGTTACTCTAATAAGACAACAGTCGCTTTTATTTACAACAAGCACAAGATGACATGAAAAATGCTTTAACACATCTTCTGTTATGCCTTTGGTGAAACAAACACCTTTGTTATTTTGTAAACAAAACGTCTAACACGCAGCCCCTCGTGCGAGGTGCAGATACATTCAAATAACATATGCTCTTGACTAAAAAAAAAAAAAACACACACACACACAAAATAGGTGTAAACCGTCTAAATTGCAATTGCACTGCTTCTTGGAAAACAAACACTTTGCTTTGTTACCAAGACAACTGAGATAATGTGATTCCGGCGGCATTGTCAGGACTGCTACTTGCTACATTATGTGTGACAAGCTTAAGAGTAGATCTAGGGGCATGAATGCGCAGATTCAGGCTTCAGCCTATTGCGGATTGAAGATAGTCCGGCAAGCCATATTTGCATGCATAACCTTGCCAAAGAGTTAAGCTCAGTGGGCTAACATTGTTTCCACGCTTGCAAAGCCACGGTTTGAAGTCAGCACCGATGTATAACACTCTGTAATGCTGTGACTTGATGGTTTGTGTTACAGTTACTTCCTGTGCTAATGCTCTGCGGGTTTAAATGCGATCAGCATTTGTTTTTAATATATCCATCCAGACAAATAGCAAATTCATCTTAGAGCCTATAGTCCGCATACTCCTCTTTCCTCTTTCTCTCGTTGCTTTCCATAACGACAAAATGAATTCAGCTCTGAACCTAATTAATCCACAAAGGTTTCATGTCTTAATCCCCAAAGTCAAGGGGGTTATTGTCCTCACAAATGAGGTCAGTGTTCCTCCCAGTGGAAATAAGCGAAAGAAGGAGCAAAACACAGAGAGTAAAAGGGAGGCACCACAGATGCTTACTGACTGGCTTTCTTTCTCTCCAGCTCTCCTGTTGAATACTGCTATGATACGGTGGCAAAAGGCCCTGCAAACAGACTAGAGTTGCCTGCTATCTGTGCGAGGATGTTTACATGCATATAGATATCATGATGCGAAGCGGACAGTTAACGTGCCATAACAAAAGAAGAGCAATAGAGACATAAACGGACCAGTGAAATGTAAGGCACCGCATGACAGCAGTGAGAGAGGGAAAATGAAACGCCTGCCAATCTTCAGCACGCAGACCTTTTGAACCAGGTGGATAAGAAAGCTGGTTCTGGTGGTAATTGTCACTAAGGCAAGTCACTGTCAAACTCTGAGGCGAAGAAGCATCATCCAAGTGTGACAGGACGATAGCCATGATACAGCCCTCCGTCTGGTGGGATGACAAGGGGGAATGTGACACACATGGCCACACCATGCTGCATGAAGCACAGTCACCACCAGCGGCCCACACGGGGTCTCTGTGGGGGACAAACCCTGGGAATAGGACCGAGCCAGCCAAATGCTCGTCCAGCATCGTCGGCACACTCTGGCCACGCCGCGAGCCATATCCCCGAGGACCGAATGGGAAAGTGTGGACGGTCGGCCGCGACAGTCCACGTCTATACTCATTTAGACCATCCTGATGAGAGCTTTCCAGAGATCATCCAATCAAGGCTTGGCTCAAGGCAGGACGGGGGCCGGGTTGCTGGCCAATGATAACTTGGTTAAATAGAGGGTCAGCCAATAGCAGGCATGTTGAAGGGAGGGTCAGCCAAGAAGGCTAGCTAGAAGAATAAAGTCCAAGATGACACAATCAACAGCTTGCTGAAATCTGTTGCAGTCATAAGTGCAGCCACTGGACAGTATACAGCAGGCATGACAGAAGAGTGTGAGCCTAATGCCTGAAGAGAATGAGTGCAGCAACATGTTGAAATAGTCTGTTTTATTACTGGATGATAATTACTTCAACATTACTAAAGTTAGTTAGGCAAAATCTTATTTCCCAGAAACTGCTTGGTTTCTATTTGGCGGATGATGTGGTGACACGCAGTGTCATGGGCATATCAAAAGTATCCGACGAATAACTGATGCTGTTTTTGATCGCTGATAATTACTGTATCTGCACCACAAGAAGAATAAACAAACGGAGAAGTTGGAAAACAGGGGGAAATGGAAAACGTAGAAGGCCTAGTTGCAGACGCTGTAATTTCTAGGTTCTCAGAGACTGGTGGAATAAGAAGAAGTTCATATTGTCATCTCCCCACGGCTGAGTTTGAAATATGAGTTTAAACTGACAAAGGGAATTAAAATCTGTGAACGCCACATTTTTTGATGCTTAATTTGAAAATCAGCTATCAGAGTTGGTGTTTGTTGATTTTTATCCAGGCAAGGGTTATTACATTTCAAGAATGTGACAATTAAAAACCCCTCAATCATTGTCATGAGCTTTCTTTGACCATTGCAACTTGAAAAGTAGACGGAATTCTAGCATGGGGTCAAAATATAAATGACAAATATCCGATCATGCAGGGAAATGATTCTCCTCTAGGTACACAAGACTTCTTTTTGATAACTGAAAATGCGTGCTCACACGTGGAAGTGTAGAAGTATGATTAACCGTGAGTGTCTTTGAGCACAAACATCATGTCTGATTGTCAAGAGCCGGTTTAAGAAGCTGGGCCTTGAAGCAGACACAATGCGAGAGGGAAGGAAGGGGTTACTGAGCTGGTTTTGTTTCTCCTTTTTTCTTTTATTCTTTTCTTTTTCCTCCACACTCTCCACACTGCCGCCTGCATGCTTCCCCTTCATCTCAGAGGATATATAGAGGAGAAAAAGATTTAAAAGGACTGGAAAAAAAAGCTCAATTGTTTATTGATTTTATAATAGGCTTAGTGCAAGAGAAATAAAGTGGGGGGCTGGTGGGGCAGTGTGGTCAACCAGAGGCGATGGCGTGACAAACACGCAGCTTACGAGCAGGTAACAGCAGCTTGAGTCCAAATGCCGGGATATTGGCTTGAGCCCTTTTCTGTTTTTCCAAATGCCCGTTCAGGCATTGTTATCCTGATTTTAAACCAGTGTAGACATAATCGCTCCTCTCACAATCAGGGCACGGCCTTATGACTTGGAAAGTGTGTGTCTTTGTTGGAGGAACAGGTGGCTGGCTAACTTCGGGATGAAATAGCTCATGGCCACGATGTAATTCAAAGAGGAACGGAGTGAATTAAATTCTGTCCTTTGACGGGAGCTCAAGAGTTACATGTAAAACACGAAGTAAAATGCTCTGAATTGTTTTTGCAGGCTTTTTGTGACTATGTACAGAAGAGTGTGTATGTGTCTGTCTGAGAACGCATGGGTGTGTGTAGGGTCTGATATATGGATGATAACACTAATTAGCTCATTTTGTTTGGGGCACAACACTCATTAAAAACCCAGTGGGGCCATTAAAGTTACCATCCCTCCAAACCATTGCTGCCACCATATCCATCTAGGCTGATATCTCACCCAGCTCTCCCTGCTTTTAATGGCCTCTGCTTCAGGTTGTTGGGTTGAGCAAAGATTTGTGGGACTTGGATCGCTCCCCCTTCTTCCCCTCTTTTCCCAGCCACCCCCTGTCCATATCTCCTGATTTCTATTTAAATATCTCTCTGCTTCTCTTTCTCACTCTGTCATTCTCCCACCACGTCACTCACTTTCTCTGTCACTGTCTCTATATATCACCTCGCACACCGGTTCCCCATCCCCTGCCTTTAGCTCATGGTGCATGCTCCATCCTGATAGCTGTTTTCTGAGAAGAAACTGGGGAGGGAGTCGTACTTTTCAGTCCCAACAAGGAGGGGGCGATGGTTGTTTCCAAGCTTTGCACAGCAATGTCACTTTAATACCAACAAACCTCCTTGTGATTCAGTGCGGCTTGCTCTGCCATAAGGCACATGTTACTCTGCAGCCGGAGAGACTACAGACAGAGGCCTGCCAGGATTAGATGAGCAGGTGTAGCATCCCGCTAACAGATACAGCACAAAGCCATATTCAAGCCCATGCTCTCTGGGGCTAGCCAATGCTAAAGCTAACAGCTTCTGCTCAACTAAAAGGAAGGTTCAAGTCAATCCACTGCACATATTACTGTGGTAATAATGTTTCAGTAGGGAGAAGACCAGATTAATGTCTAGCTAATTTATACCATTTGGGAAGTCTCCAGTTGAATTGGTAAAGGGGTTAATCCACTGGGAGAGTGATTGATGATGAGGTCGTCCTCCTAAGAAGATAAGAAGTATTGTGTGTTTATGTGCATTCCGTCTAACTTGGTGAAACAGTGCAAGGAAACAATTAAAAATAATAATAAAATTCAAGCATCTATGCAGCGGTCTGACACTGTTCTGCCCTAGATGCTTACTAGTTCCCCAAAATGAGAATAACCCATTGATGAAAATAGTCCCCAACAAATGCACTATTCTTGTTGGAGCAACGCTTGCTCAGACTGTAAACAGACATTTCTACACACAGTACTGTTCTGTAACCTTTGTCCAGGGATTAGTAAAGCTCACATAACGCAACAACAAACCCATATCGTGTCTGGTCATATCCCATATCTCTCCCTTTTAGCCATGATGTTGAAAGGCAAGACTGAAAATATCCTTGGTCTCAGGTCTGGATATTAAGAGTGTTGATTAGATATATGAGTTTGCCATTTGCCCACGGAGCGTGGAGTGTCTCTGACAGAACTGGGGACCATATGGCTGGTGAGAGATTTCCCCCCTCTCTTCCTCTTCGCGCAGCCTGACAGCTGGATGGCTGCTAACTGGGGACGAGGAAGCTTGGCAGCTGCAGCTGAGAGCAACGCTTTGATGCCGCTCACCCTTTTTCACTCTCACTCTTTCTCTCTCTGCCTTCCTCTCTCTCTCTTTCTCCTCCTCTCTCCTTCTATAACACACACACACACACACAGACACACACCCCCTACTAACCAGCGTTAACCCAGGCAAACTTTGTGCAGGCTGGACAAGAGAGAGGTGTAACTGACAATATAGGTAAGGGTAACTGAAAAAAAAAAGTGATCTGCTTTCCAACATGCACAGATCTGGTGTCAAAAAGAGATAGGTGTGAGGGATGAAGAGGGAAAGCATGGCAGAAATAGTTGTGTACAGTATGGAGGGGGGGGCAAAGAGGCCTGTGGGAACACATTAAGAAGTACATGTGGAAAGTACAAAAAAATGTCTGAGATTTTTGATTTTCTTCCTTCTGCACTTGTTTTTTTAACTTTCACAAAGGAATCTTTCATCATTTCTTAAGAAAAAAAAAGAAAAGAAAGAAAGACGCCTTCAGATGTTTAGATGCAGATACCTGGATGCTTTGTTCGGTATGAAAGAGAACTCAAACCATTTGAAACAAGTTGTAACAGCAGGCACGTTTTTTTTTTTTTTTATCTTAAAGCTCACCTGCATCATATTCACCGTACTCTAAGATATAGCAATATCTATTCATGGTTATTTTTTTATCATTATTAAAATAGATATAAATGCAAAGTAAAAAATGCATTTAATTGAGGCAATTCAAAATGAAATAAGGTGCAGTTAAGAAACTGCAAAATGTTTATAACTCTGCGTTCCTGACAAAGTAAATGGTAAATGGCCTTGCTTTTATATAGCGCTTTTCTACCTATTGGTACTCAAAGCGCTTTTACAGTCAGAGACACATCTACCCATTCACTCACACAAGCACGCACACAATCACACACCAGTGCCACGCACTGGGAGCAACTGGGGGTTCAGTGTCTTGCTCAAGGACACTACGACATGTGGCACATTCCGGGGATCGAACCGCTAACCCTCTGGTTCGTGGACAACCCGCTTTACCTACTGAGCAACAGTCGCTTTAAAAGTGTTTTAAGTCACTGTGGTTCAAAACATTCAGCTTACCTTAAGTACGGCACAACAGGGCAAAATGCAATGCCATGTTACACTAAACCTCAAACAGGCTTGATAAATGCTAAGCCACTGGCAAGACACAGTTAGCCTTTCCTTAAAAAAAATAAATAAATAAAAAATGACTAAATTTTTGGGCTTTGACTGATCTTTACCATCTTCCTTCTAAGACAACCATGTTATCAACCTCCTTTCTCTTCTTGTGTGATTCGTAACCTGATCTGATCTGCCCGCTCCTTCATGCTTGGCCCATGCCCTTCTCTGTTTTATTTTTGTTCTCCTTTGACCCCTCCCCTCGCTCCTTTTGCCATTACGGTATCCCATCTCTCATGTGCTACATTCATCTCACCGTCTTCCTTTCTTTCCGCCCGCTATCTCCTGCCATCCCTCCTCTTGTTGAAGGCCCCCTGTTGCTGCCCGCTATCAACCAGCCCTGAACTAGGGAACACGGTGCAGGAAGGCTGGCGGTGGGGGTGGCGGGGGCGGGGGTGGGGCGAGGTGGACGAGAGGAGGGGAGAGATGATGTATAAGAGCGAGAGGGGAAAAGCAGAGAGGAGAGCTGAGTTTGGCTGGAGCCAAGAGGAGAGCAGCTGGGCACGGCTAACAGGGAATGATAATGACCTCAGAAATCTGCTGTTCGCTCCACAACAATAGGGTGCTCAGTCGCCTGGAAAATTGTGTTCATCAGCTAGCTCTGCTCACTTACTAATTGACATTGCCAAATATTTTAAGAACAATTGGAATGTGGCAGGGGGAGAGAGTGAAAAAAAAAAAAAAAGCAAAGCTCAGAGATCTTAATCCCTGGACTTAATTCCTCTCACTTTTTGCTTCTCCCTCCTTTTCTCCATTTCTCCCTTCTTTCTCTGACTGTCTCTTCTTCTTTTGCGATGAGAAGATAGCTACAGCTAAAGGGGGGGGGGAGCAAATTTTTCATGTAGCTTTCTGCTCTCATGTCAGCACCCTGATGTTGACACAAAAGGCTTTTTATGTGACCTGTCAATGGGGTTAAGAGGAGGAGATTAAGAGGGGAGGGAGGCAGGAGGGGGGAGGGGGAGGAGAGGGGCAGCAAAATTGGAGAATGATAAAGTGAGGGAGAAAGAAAGAGAAGAAGAGAAAGAGGCAGATGCAAAAAAGTGGGCAGGATGAGGGGAACAAGAGCAAGCAGGAGATTCCTCGGTCATGGTATCACATGCCTGGCCCTCCATTTTTTTTTTTTTTTTTTAATAAGGCAAAGGTCAATGTATTCTCCTTCTTTTTCACACACAGGAGGAGACCCAATCATGCCCAAGTTAACTTGTTCAAACAAAGATCCCCTCACCCGCCGCCACCCATTCCATACCCCAATCCTGCCGCTCCGCCATCCAGTGCCATCATTTGCATTCTCTGACTGAGAGCCCTGCCTCATTTCACAGGAATCCCACATTGACGGAGTCAGACAGCTGTCACCAGACGGAGAGAAAGGGAACTTGGCATTCAATCTCATTCAGCTTTGCCCTCCCCTCCATCCCTCCAGCCCCTCTGTTAAGCACACACATAAACAATCAAAGAAGAGAAAGTTTTTAGCCAGTGTAGAGTTTTGCTTTGCGGTTCCGGCTGAAGGAAGGGCAAACTCTCACTTAGTCTGGATCTGTGCATTTGTATGTGCATCTTAATGTCGAGACTAGGTAAACACGCTCCACTACGAGCGCAAGTTGTGACTGTGATGTTAATTCATGTCTCTCTCTCTCTCTCTCTCTCTCTCGCATTCCTTTTTTTTTTAAGGCTTTTAAGAGTCGTCTCCCGCGTGGTCAATCAAGTTAAGTTTCTCCTGCACTTCAAAACCGTTGTAAAGAGCTGCATTTTGAGACGGCTTCGCTTTCCCTATTCTTGCTCAGTTTTAGCAGTGACACCAGAGAAGATAGCTTGTTGATGTATTAAGAATATTAATATGCAAACAGTCTACCTGACAGTGTAAGGCAGCCTTCTGTTGTGGAAAGATAAATATTATGTTTTAATTATAAAACATAAAACAGAAATGGGGAAGACAGAAGAAGAGGGAGGAGGTGTGTGCCAAGGAAGCTTATTCCAAGGGAAAGGTAAGCAATGTTTTGGCAAAGATTTGGAGTTGAAAAGAGGGACTGGCATAATGCAGTGCTGTTTACTGAGGAATGTGATGCCCTGTCATCTCTCCCTCCCTTTTTTCACTCCACTCTCTCGGTCTTTCCCTTCGATTGCCCGTGTCATTTTTTTTTCATCTCCTCTCCTTCACTGTCTCAACAGTCTTTTCTTTTTTTTTTCCCTGTCCTGGCTTCATAACCAAGCGGGGAATCCTAACGTGATCATTAAGACATAAAAGGGGCTGATAAATGTTTCATAAGGACAAGGCTAGCCACTGATAGCCACCCAGGAATACTGAGGAGCAAACCCGAGTCTCGCAGTCCTTCCCTCGATCAAACACACTCGTCGGAATACAATTGAAATTTTTAAATATCTAAAAAGCCAAGGCTAATTCCCACCATGGGTAATATTTACAAATTGAGTCGGAGAGACGGGGTACGGGAGAGAGACAGAGAGCAAAAGAGGAAGAAAGAAATCAAATGAACTGTGCAAGGAAAAAGAGAAAGAAGAACAGAGAAATAAATTGGCCTTTTATATTGTGCAAGCGTGTACAAAAATACTAAGTCTGCATTTATCCGAGACATGTCAATCAGAGCAGCACACTGACAATTAGTGCGTTTGAATAGAACTTTTATCATTTACCAGACACCAGAGTCCTGACCTACTGTACAAAAATACAGCTCAGGGAATGAATGTGCCTCTAACACAATGAATGTCTATTTAAGTTTGGTGACACATAAAAAATACAGATATGACAGGCCAGACTTCTCCAAATGAGTGGGGGGTAGAAAGCTCAGGTTTTGTAACCACTGAGTTCTCTGATTATAGAGAAAAAGAAGAATAGTGCGAGGAGGAAAGTACTAGAGGAACGGATGTCAATTACAAAGACAAAGTAATTTGTGCAGATGGGAGAAATGGGGAAAAAAAAGGAGAAACATAATTCATTATTTTTTAATGCACATAGTTTTAGACACATACTCTGGATTATTGCGCACATAGTCACAAAACCCTGGCCTCATTTCAGTTTTGGTTTCAGTGTGAGGTGGTGTAGGAGTAATGCAGTAATGCAGCTTCCCAGCAGCAAGGAATGTGTAAGTTACCCTGGCCTAACCTATTAAATACCCATCTATCTGATAACAAATCAGCATGTGATTCAACTGTTGTAGTCGTTCCATCTCTTTTTTTTTTCACCAGTTCTTGTTCAAGTGCTTGGTCAAACATCTGGTTTGCATTTTGTAAAGATGTGACCTTTCTTTTTAATCTTTTCATTCACGGACACAACTAGGGTTGGATTAGCCCACTGGGGGCGCCAATTGAGCCCTGTCACAACTCATTCCTTTAATCCATTTTGCCCAAAGCACCATAAAGCAAACCAGTAGTCCTTCACAGAATTATTAAACTTCTCCAGGTTCATTCTGTGTGGTTTGTATGCACCATATTAACATAATTGATTGACTGGTATACATGTTAGATCTGTTCAGTAACCATCATACAAGCCATTTAAAATTGTACAATGCCATGCCATGACACGTGAAATGCAAAAGTGACAGGGTTATTTATGGACAATTCTTTGATTCCTTGATTTTGCGATATTCCATTTTCTTACTTTGTAGCTAATGAACCAGCCCAGAATCCAGATTAAATATAAATTGATCACTCTGCATCAAGTTATTCCAAGACAAATTGTGACTGACCTTTTTCAAATATTATATCAAATATAGTTCTTCACCAGCTGAGTCTTGGTACATTTGGTGTGATTGTGGCCATTTTTATCAGAATCTGTTTTCAAAATTTCATTATTATTTTAGTTTCTTGTGTGTTACTGTAGATCACCGCTAGCCAAGCAGCACCTAGGAAAATAAACTTGATTGTATCACTTACAGGAGCATAGGACGGCTAGTCAACCCGTGGCAAATATACAGTATGCAGGAAGACAGCGGTCACAGGTTACAGTCTTGGTCAAGAATGACTCTGTTCAAATGTATAGTATATCTGTGAGGCTGAAGTGGGGCTGAAGCCACTCCCAGCTGACAATGGGTGAAAGGCTGGGTACACCCTAGACAGGACTCCAGTTAATCACAGGGTTGACACATAGAGAGACAGATAACCAGTCACACCTGTCAGCAATTTTGAGTTCCCAGCTAAGCTAACATTTATGTCTTTGGACAGTGTGAAGATGTCTGGTCACCTAGAATACACCAAAACCACAGTACTCCACTGTGTTTCTGCATATTTGGCTTTCCATATTGGACAGTTGATATTGGCTAGACAGATCAGGTTTGGGACTATTCTTATTTATAGTAGTCTGGATCTTGTTCAACTCTGCTTTATTCCTGTTTTAATGACACAGTAATTACACTGTAACAGTTTGTCTGCATGTGTAATTACGCCCCCATTGTACTGTTGCAATTAGATGAATATCCACGCTTTATAACCTAAGGCGTCAAGTTGGCAAATCCAATTTCAATTTGTATAGAGCAAGCATTTTGCCTGCTTGTTTGAGCCGTGGTAAGACCAGGGATATGCAGGCTAATCCCTGCCATGTTAAAACGCAAAAAAAAAAAAAAAAAATGTAGACATTCTCCGGAGAGACAGAAAGGAAAGAGAGAGAGAGCCAAAGGGAGTGTATAGAGTCTTCTTTTACAGCTACAAGCAAAGAGGTGGGAGTGGGGTTTAAGGGGAGTGGGACGGTTATGGAGATACATTCAAGGATGCTTTAGGCCTTACATGCTTACAGCAAAGCCAATTTTTACAGATTCAGCTTCATTTTGCCTATATTATGGCAGGAGAATGGGGAGACGGTATTGTGCAAAATGAGAATTTTCTATGGTGGTTGACGAGCATGTAAGAGGGAATTCTTTCCATAGAGCCAGGTCCTTTTGGCGCCAGTCATACCTGTTGCTGAACATTGCTAACATGACTACAGCACTGAGTTTTCACCCAGCACAGCTTCTTCAAGGCCTGATCATCACAGGATACAATAACAGGAAGTCAGTCCAAAGATAATCAAACATAAAAGAGATAGCAATGGGTCTATGTGTAATTACCAATTTGTGTTGTTAAAAAAAGCATACTGAATAAAAAAACAGGCTCAAGGTTAGCTGCAGAGCTCTGTTTAATAAGAAGGGTCTTTAAAGGACATCTCCACAAAGGCCTCTGTTTTTCAGCTCTTTTTCTTCCTCACTGCTCCCATTTTTCACTCATTGCTTTTAAACAAGCGCTGTCTCAAAGACAAAAGTGCCAGAGTTGACCTTCTTTCACAGTTGAGATGTTATTGTTGATTACTATAATTTAAGTTTAACTCAAAATTGCTGTGGGCAGGTGGCAGGGCAGAAGCACACACTCACACACACACGCACACAGTTGCAGGTACACACTTAAAGAGAATTACAAGCTGTTCTTTTAAGACCTGAAATATTAAGATAAAGACAATGGTACAGTAGCCACATCCTGTTCACGACAGAAGAGAGTGATATGCACACACACTACAAAACTACCCCCTCCCCTCCCTACACACACACACATGCACGCACACAACAAACATTCATGCAGAGGAGAAGCATGACACCTTTCTCCACATGAGACTCAGACACATTTTTCTCACACATCAAAGCTTCTAATTTGAGAGTCCCTGAGCTCCAAATGTGAATCACATTGTGTAAGTTGTGAAGAACGACAAGTCAAGTTTTGCTACTCCTGATTAAAAAAACAGGAAGTGGCAAAACAAGCATTGTTAACATTTTTAATGTCAAATCTGTTTACTTCTGAAATTTAGTTTCAATAAATTCTATTCAAATCTATTTAGATCAGGGTGTTCTTCTTTGCTTTACTGTATGTTTTATTTTGGCATGCGCTGTAGCATTTAGCAAAAAGCTTGAATAGTGCCATTGTCTGAATACTGGGCTAAGGGTGAGACTAAAAACTGCTCATACACAAACATAAGTACACACATACAGCAACATTAAGGCCTTGTGGAAAGAATCACAGTTGCCAAATGACTATTTTGACGTATTTTTATATGTATATTTTTGTCTTTAATCCTACCCGCCTTCTCCAAAGATGGTGGCCCGGGGGCAAGATTTAACTACTCAACTAAATCTAATGCATTCCTTTGTTCTTTGTTACAATTAAATGAATACATGCTAAATGCTATAAGTTTTATTTTTATTATTGTCAGGCATATTTTAATTAGTTTATTTTGTATACAGTATAGAGTACCTCTGAAGTTGCTGAAATGCTACAAGCTGTACCCATCAGAATTGGGGTGCCTGAGTCAAAAGAGAGAAAGAGATGCAGAGGAAGACAGAGAGAGAGAGAGAGAGAGAGAGAGAGAGAGAGAGAGAGAGATATGGAGGAAGAAACTTCCAGCATTAAAATTCAGAAGATAATTACATCCGCTACACCCCCACTCTGTTGAGAAAGTGTTATGTTTAATAGTCTCTATAAAGAAAATAGGTTTTTATCTCACTCTCATTTTCATTAATTCCTAATTGGGGTGGGGGGTTGTCTGTTATTAATTCTTAGATTAAAATAAACATAGCCTGTCCCATGTTCAAACCCATCACACTACACGGGCATGATAAGGACTTCATGCCTCTGTGAATAAATAAACAATTTCGTCTCCACTGGTGGAATTAAGTTGCTTACAGCCTTAAGCTAAGCCACTCTGATTTATATTTATATATATTTATATTTTTCTCAAAAGACTTAAAAGCACATCCTCGCTTTTGCAAATGAAGTTCACTTTTTTTGACCTGCTTTATATGTATATCTTTAATTAGTGTCTTGTTTAGCTTAAACTGACTGATTATCGCATATTCGTGACCTAATTACTGCACACGCTTCTTAACGCCAGCATAGTGCCCCGAGGAACAACCAAAAGTTACCTTTAAAAACTTGTGTAATCATTAGCAATGAGCCTCCCTTAATCCCACTAAACATACACTTATCTAGCCCCAGCCGGCCTGTGTTTACTGGGTAGGGAGAGGGGAGGGGTTTGGTTGTCTCTAACATGTTTATTAAAGACATTTATTAATCACTGTGGTTAAAATGAGTTTGTCCCTATGCTCTCGTTCTTTACTCATGTTCCACAGGGATCTAGACTGCTAACCTGCAAACAAGCAGCGGTGAAGCAGTTCTCCTCCTTGACTCTGTACTCTGGAGTCTTCTTTGGCTTAATGTGAACGGTAGCTACAATGGTACTTAATAGTACAACATAGTAACAAGTATAACTGTACTTTTTTGCAAATTTCCCTACTGTGGGATAATGGTTTATCTTTTCTTATATTCAGTATTTATAGCACAATGTGTTTACTTTAGTTTTTTTAATTCACTCTATGAGTTTGTGCATGCGTATGTAATGAGTGTAGAGTAACCTGTATAAGCAAGACACTATGTGAGGATGTGTGAAGGACTGGGGTATTTGAAATCAAGCATCTAAGCTATGTGAAGAATGTGTGGCTCCAGTTCATATGCCCTGAATTTGTCTCGGGTTTTGGGGTTGTTTTCCATTCCTATTTAAGACCTAGATTTGTCACCGGTATTTAGAGTACATCATATCATCCATCCTTAATTCTTCAAGAAAACTATGTAGATAGAGTTGTTGGACAATAAATCACATACACTGGATTAAATAAGGAACCATAATTCTGTATTGTACATCAATGACAACCCCTACATCCACAGACTGAGCAAATAATATAAGTAGTTGTCTTACCTGAAGATGGTGAGGAGGGATGTGGGCTGTCATCTTGGATGCTTCCTGTCTGGGAGTGTCCACCCCCAGCTCCGCTCTCTTCTGTCACATTGGAGGAACCCGGAGTGGTGGACCGGCTGATGGACTGGGACTCCGGATCACTGGCTGATCCGCGACGTTCATCTAAACCTTGCTGAAGTGCCTCCTCAATGATTCTTTTGTCTTTCCCATGGATTCGGGAGTGGACAACCATTTGATGATAGGTTCTGAACACCCGGCCACAGTCAGGACATTCTGAAGGCTTCTCCTTCAGGCTGGACAGATTGGAATGGCTGAAGTCAATGTTTGCGCTTCCTAAGCCAGCCAGAGCTCCAGGTGCTTCGGCATTACCATGGTGTGACATGAGGTCACGATGACTGTCAAAGCCTCTTCCATCCTCCTTCATGGACATCATGGCTCCGCTAGAGGCCTTCGATCCCTGCAAGGCTTCAGAAAGCTGCTTCTGCTTGGAGCTATCACTTGAAGCAATCAAGGAGTAGTCTTGTTTATCCTTTGAGAAGGAAGCCAAGGGCCCCACACCACCCATTTCATCTTCCTGCCCTGGGGGTATGTGGTGCTGGTGCTGCTGCTGATCCTTAGGCATGAAAGCCCTGTCCATAGCCATGCCACGAGCCATTATCTGCCAGGCTTGGTAGCTATTGAGGGAGTCCATCTCTGCCACTTTTGCAGCTGCCTGGAGGCGCTCCATGCAGCTCGACTTGAGTGGTGGCACAAGATTCAGACAGCCAAGAAGAGAGCGTTTCTCGTTTTCACCCAGTACATGGCCCATGCCTCCTGCCATCGGTCCCAGAAGCTTCCCTAGCATCTCCTTTTCCTTCATGGCTATCCCTGCTTTAGCCAGCAACTGATGCTGCTCACTCAGGCCCTGTTTGTCTGGTGACAGGAAGCCTCCCTGAAGACAGGAGATGTAGCGGGAATAAAGGTTGGCATGAGCTTCCTGAGCCAGATTACTCATGCTATTGACAGCAGCCATGTCCTGGTCACTGGGCTGGGGTGGCTTGCTCTTGATGGCAAGCTTGTTCAGATGCACCTTCATATGATTCTTGAGAAACCATGGTTCCTTGAATCGACGGCCACAGATTTGGCAGCAGTGTTCAAATGAGTCCTTGTGCTTTCGCATGTGGCCCTTGAGGAACCAAGCTTGGCTGAACACCTGGCCACAAACGTCACAGCGAAATTCAGTGGCCATCTGCGTGCCACCAGCTCCACCAGCACCCTGGCCCTGTGTGGTCTCAGCTGTGATGTGGGCCTTCTCCACGTGACTTATCAGCTCCTCTTCATGAGATGCAGCAAACTCGCATAGAGTACATTTATAGGGCTTATGGAGTATGCGGATGTGGCGGTCCAGCTCCTCTCGCTTCTTGAACTTTCCTTTGCAGAATGTACAACGGAAGCCTGTAGTTGGGTTCAGGGACTGTTCGTCCTGGGTGCCAGCTGGCTTAGGTGAAGAAGAAGGCTGGGAAATGGTGTCTGGAGTGGCAAGGCCAGAAGGGGGAGGGGGGCCACAGGCTGAACCTAATTGCTGCTGATGGGTGTTAGAGCTGCTATTGAGGCCCAGATGAGGTGTTTGAGCTGTCTGGAGGAGACTGCCACTCCCTCTCATCTGCTTGTCCCTAAGGATGGCCCTCTCTTCAAGCTCGTGCAGCAGCCTGTTCTCCTCTCGGACACGACCGCGGCCCTTACCAAGATTCCCCAGCTTGTGGGTGCGGAGATGGATCTTCAAGTTGCCCTTTTGAGCTGCTCTGTGGTCGCAGTACGGACACTTGAATGGCTTCTCTCCTGTGTGTGTGCGCATGTGCAGTGATAAGATGCTGTTAAAACGAAAGCGCTTGCCACACAGTGGACAGGGATACTTCCTATTCTTGCGAGCATCATCTTCAATATCATTCATCTGTGACATGATGCCCAAGTTCTGCCCATTGAGAAACTGCTGTAGATCAACACGCCCGTTCAACCCACTCAGTGCCCCTGCATCAATATCTCGGTTAAGTTGATTGGCTAACAGGGCCATCTGGCTGCTTATAGGTTGACTGGCCAGGGCTGCGTGGTGAGTCTTCTCATCTAAAGGTGTGGCTGCCTTCTCTTCAGGTATCTGTTGTGGGCGGTGTAGGTCAGGAAAGGCGTGTCCTAGCTGGGCAGTAAGCTGATGAAGTTTTTGACTGATTGGGTAGCGGCCATTTAACACTGCATTGCTCAGATGGGCATCAGCGTCAGTAACCGCTGATGACACACCAAGACATAAACTGGAGTCCTCCATCCTGTAAAAGAAAGAAAGAAAGAACCATATTAGAAATATTTCAACTATATTATTATTTTAAGACAATAAAGGTTTCAAGGAAAAAGAAACACTGTATTTAAAGTGCATTATCCAACCACATGTTCAAGACTAATGTGTTTTAGGAACTAACGACTTTTAGAGGAACAGACCTATGATGTGTAATCAGGTAAAGGAAAATAAAACTGATTGTCTTTGATGCACTATGTGTATTGTTAGCACCAACGGCCTGGAAGGATGCTGTGACTCCTTAGAACTTTTTTTTTTCAAAATGTAAAACCATTTTGGATGGAATAATTACTCTGTAAACACTGCGAGCGGTGTATAATTAAGCTACTTGTGCCCATCCTATCAGAATTCCTTCAATTACACGCCTTAATGAAATGGAGCAACTGCATTGTCGGGAAGCCACCGCAATACTACAATTATGATATTAACAATAGCACTTAAAACCAAGGGGTTACTCCAGTAAACACAACATTCTTATCTTGGTGCCACGACACTTGTCTTGGCGCAATATTCCATTAAAGAGCCGTATTACATTTGATGTGAATCACTTTGCTCTCCTTCTGTGTCTTTCTATTTTCCCAACTCTCTCTGTGCCTTCGTCTTTCTACCTAACTCTTTCACAGTTCCCGGGATAGAGAAAACAATGGAAACATAAGTTAGCTGTGGTTAAAAGCTTTGCAGTACATCCAAAACTGCACTGAATAATGCACTAAAAGTAAAGATAGAGAAAAGCACATCCTAAAGTTAAAGGGTATTAGAAGGTACCACTCATGCATTGATTTGATTCTACCTATTTAGAACACATCTTGTTGTAGTCCTGGACCTCCATAGTGATACTCAAATATATCAACATCCCGCTATTGTACCATGAGTGAAGATGTTTCATTCCATATGTGTGACATCAGTGCCTTTTTTTGTTTTGTTTTTCTAACATTTTATTTAAATATATAAAAAAACAACAATGTTTTAAAGCAGATCCATCTGCTCTCCAGATGGAGAGGTATAAACATCTATCTGCACACTTCCTGGCTGCTTGCAGGGGTCAAACCCTCAGAAACGGTAACAGTGGTTCTGCTTTGGTCAACAAAATATTGTATAATATCTCATTAAGCTGATTAGTATGCTGCCTGGTAACAGTGACAGCCACAGGCCCATAATGTATGATTATAATCATCAAAAAATCCTTTCATGTAGAGGTAGTGTAAAGAACTGGCATTAGGTGCATTTACTTACTTAGAAAAAGTGGTATGATTGGAGAACGCTTAAGGTCTGGCAGCAATGTGTCACACCCACATTAAATATGTGCACACATGTTCAGTGTACCCTTTACAGGCACAAAGGGCAGCTAAGATTCTGCCACACTCTGTTTCTGTCTCTCCACCTACTGATGATCATGAAGCATGGGGGGCTCTACATTGCGCTTGGCTCATTTGTGGTCTGGTTCATTTGAGCATTTTTTCTTTTTCCCTTCCCTCTCTCCCCTCAGTAGGAGGTTAGCAGACATAAGGGGTGTCTGTTCTTGTAGTCACTGGCCCCTCCAACACACTGTTGATGGTGGATTCTTATCTTGAGGACATGAATTAGACACTGTCACCAGTTTCCAGTTGTGTGTAAAGGAATGTGACACTTGTGGGCTGCCCTTTGAATTCTCCTTATTCCTCCCCACAAGTATCATAAAGCAATTCTACTGAATTCATCAAGAACATAATGGGTATGTTATGTTCTGCAGCCTTATGTGTTAGACGTGCTTCCGTCAAAGCCTACTTAAATGTACAACAGATCGCATGACTGCATTCTCATGTGAGTTAAATAATGCTGCACTCATCTAAGAAATAAATTATGTTAAAATCCTAACAGTAAATAAGTTTACACTTGAATGGAATATACTGTATACATATGTGTACATTTACTGTTAAAATTGCTGGGAAAGATGAAACTTTGTTAGACTGCCTTAATAGGGCTTAGGTTTTAAATTGTATTTATGTGACACCCCAGCTTCCATCACCAGTCGTGCATATATTGGAGAAGACCTTATTTGAATGGGCTCTTTTTACAGAGGCGGCTGCCTTTTGGAATAGAAATCTGTGATTTAAACTAGGCTGATGAGCTGTTGCTCATTTGGGGAGATAGCAGCTTGCCCTTTTCTTCAATTTGATTTCTGCCTTTATCTTTAACATATAACAAAGGCAGATAGACAATGGAATAATGTGAAATGAACTGAAGAATCCAGTTTGTGTTTTTTATAAACGTATCCTGGCTGACGAGCGTATGCAAATGAGGCACATTAATATGCTTGCCTTGCTCCCGAGTCATTTTATATTTTTTCCCCTGATTAAAAAGGACATTTCTTATGTGACATCCCCCCTCTGCTCACATCAACACACACATGCAAGGGAATTTGAGGGTGGTGTACAAGCAGGAACACATAGACACAGAGGGAAAAAAACGCACTCAGACACATCCCTTTGACTGCAGACAACAATTCAATATGCGGATGCCCTCTAAAAGACGCGGTGAGTATGTTGCAACTCACCCAGCATTTTCAAATGGTTGCCCAGAGAATTCACATCAGCAACACTTTCGATTTTGACCACAGTCTGACAGTTTCATGCAAAATATACGTGACACGTACTGAAAAACAGTTCGCTGTGCATTGTTAAGATAGCAGTACTACGTCTGAGAAGATCAAGACTAAGGGATGTCATTCTTACCAGTCACATTAAGAAACGTCTCTGGGCCCTTTGTCCCTAATATGTCTCACTCTCTCTGCCATTGTTGCATAACCTGTGCAGACCCGTTATGAAGACGTTACGAAGAACAGATGTCGTCTATAGCTTCACGCTGGTACAGTATCTGTCTGCCGTTATTCTAACCTGTATAACCTTATCATTTCCTGGCATGTGCAGCAATGCTGCCTCATTAAAACTATTGGCTCCTCTGATACCTCTAAAACCACAGAGACTTCCTTTAGCATTTTCTCACGAAGGTTCAGTTGTTGTCTTTATAGTTTGTGGTTTAATATTCAGCAAAGCACCACGTGCACCCGTAAACACACCAAATACTCTGCACATTTACACACTCACAGAAACTGATTTCACTCGGTTTCTCTTCAATCCTCAGCTTAATTATAAGTGGTATCTGTAACACAATGGAAGTATATTTCAGTCACCATTTGAATGCGCTGAGTTCATTTCTCTCTTATCAACAGTAGCATGCATCATAAATACATATGGGATTTAAATGTGCTCCTCTCTAATTGTAACCATATAAATGATTGTACAAAGGCAGTTCCAATATTAGGAATTGCTACCTATTATAAATCCTTATTAAAATAAACTTTTTCAAACATAATTCATAGTATACTTGAATTTGCTGTCAGTCTTGAGTTTTGTCATAAAAACTTTTCCCTGACATTTAAGACAAGATGGGGAGGGGGGTAAAGGATCGAAATGCCATTAGTTGGACTTTACTTTGTTATTTTGGCATGTATCGACACAAAACCCATCGACTAATCACAATGCAATACCTCATTAAGTCCTAATGAACAAATTCATTGCATTAAACAAATCAATCATTATTCACAATGTGCTGAATTCAATCATATTTGCACCAAATCATTAATGAGACAAGGGGGTTGCAGTGACAGCATTCTGATGTTGAAGGGACAACGTGGGTATTTGCCATATGTTACATGCACTGAGATTTGAATGCTAAATATTTAGTGATTAGACAAGCAGCGGGGACATTCGGATTCATTAAAAAGTGTGTTTTCAAAGTACAAACCGAGCTTCCTCGTCATTTCAAAGATCAATTACCTCTTGGCAAAAGATGTTTTAGTTAGAGTTAGTGCTTTGGTAGGTAGAACACACCAGATATGAGTTTCTTCGCGGCTTGTGTTTTGTTCTATTGCAGGTGGTCTTTGCAAGACGTCTAATTAATCCAATAAAAAAGCTGCCTTGTTTTCCTTCCTCTCTCTCGCACTTTGACTTCACTGCATTATTACTTTCTGTAATGAGGCGAAAACACTCTGCACTGAACTGCACATGGAAAACAGTCACACAACACCTGCCAAATTCAATCCTAACTCCATCCTGTGCCTAGAGCCTCTTGATCAAAACTCATAACTCTGCACTCTCAAAAAGATGTGCAGCTTCAAAAAAAACTGGATTGCACTATTTTAAAAGGGGGAGGAAACGGTAAAGCTGCAGACATGGCCATGGCCTTGTCTCGATTTTAGATGTCGAGATGAAGTGCTTATTTTATTTATTTTTTTCTTTGCAAAAATTAACAATCGTTTAACGGAAATTTAGTGTGCAACCTTTCTCCCAAAGGGCTACTGGATTTTTGGGGCAATGTTATCGGTGGCCTGAAAGAACTAGATTTCTGATTGGCTGGCCAAAAACACCAATGACACTCAAATCTTATGACCCGATTTGTGGCTTGTAAATTTGACACCTTCCAAAACACAACACTAGTGAAGCAAAAATAGTCCGTTACACACACAGAAAATATTTAACAACTGCAAACTTGTGAATAGTTGTGGATTAACATAACCCCTGTTCTACTTTAATGCAGAGAAAATAATAGCAAGGGAGCAGGGATTTAATGAGAGCACAGACTCAATAGATCTGTGGCAAATATGAATGAACAGGAGCCTCTGCCTTCCCTTCTTTCTCCTGCACAATATGTCATTGAGAGCTGTTTAAGAGGTCCTGTCAACAGGTAGTTCAACTTTCAGCTCATCCCCGCTGATCAGTGGGAGCCCTCCTGACAGCAAGAAAAGAAAGACACCGGGAGGGAGCGAGAGAGAGAGAAAGAAAAATGTTGTGGGTCTTTTTATCCGTCCGTCGCTCTGACAGCCTTGCAGGGGATGCCATGGGAGGAAGATCAATGCAGGACAAGCGGATTCCCACAGTTCATTGTTCAGGGCCAGCCAAATCATCTTCCCAAGACGGCCGGGAGCTCAAAGCTTCCCTTTATGATAACCATCCCTGGTATTATTCCCACTATGATGATGATGACCTGCAGATGTCTCAGTGTCTATGTGCGTGTGTGGGTGTGTGTGTGTGCATGTACATCGTGAACACCTCTCCCCTCCTGAGTGAGCTACAATAGAGGTCACAGTGGCATGGTCAGACCCCTGCAGCAGTGAATAAAGCTGAGCGATGAGCACAGGATTAACAGTGTCAAACATTTGTTAAGCAGTCCGTCTCAGTTTAGTGAAGAGAAAGCCCAAAAGAAACTGAAAAATGTAGTAATTGACATTATAATAAACACAATTCTTGTTGTTTGTTTTGGGTTTTGTTTGCCTGTTGTCTGATACTGCCCAATAGGGAAACACTAAATATTAGACTTTGAAAACAGATATGAAGGAATTGTTGCCGTTATATAACAGATTTATGAAACTTTAAGTAGCAGCTACGGCTATGATCCACAAATATAATGCTGGTGGTCAAGGATCACATTAACCCCAACAAGTCTACATGCGTTGGCCATTTAAAACAAATCATTCATTTATAGCACTTATCAGTGAATTAACTTTATGACTTCTCTTTATACATGCTAATCCACTGCTACTGTGGTTCTACTGTAGATGGATTGATTTGTGGTTTTATTTCTACCAAGCATTGCTCTTAGCATGCACTTTTGAAAACCTCACAACAACCGCGTGGGCTCTCAGATCAACTCAGTCCGCAGCTCACATTCAAAATGTGGCTCTTGTGTAATGTACCTGTGTGGTTTGCCCTGCTCTTTGTCTGGCGACTAAACTCTTCCTGTCAAATCAGTCAGAAAACTGGGGCACAAATCTGTGTGTGTGGGCGGCCATGTCCATGTGTGTGTTAGACAACAAACATGGCAGTGTGGAGCGCTCATGCATGGTTACACTATAGAAAGAAAGAGGCCAGAGAGACAATGACCGCAGTGTATCTGTCATAGCTTACATCACTGGTCAGTCACTGTGCTGCATGTTAATGCTGCCAACACACACACACACACACACACACACACACACACACAGTAATGTCTGTAGGTCACATTTTGGGGCGGTGCAGTGATGAACTGCAGGATTTACTACTAGAAGGATGAGTTCAGTCTCACTCTGATTTCCAGGTGATGGCGGGCGAGAAAGAGACAAGCAGAAAGAAAGTGGTTGAATGTCAATACGGCCTAAATAACAGAATATCAGAAATAATTGCTGTTTTCTTCCACTCATGCTGGGCGCTTTCTGGTAGAGTTTTGCATAATGACTACAGTTGTGGGGGGGTTGCGGAGGTAATAGTGGTGGGTGTGTGGCAGTGGTGGAGGTGGTGGTAAAGGGAGGGGTTGTTGTGACAGGTGCTGAAATCCAACTAGGGAGGCAAGGGAGACAAAGGTTCAATTTACTAAGAGGAGACTTTAATTGTTACACAGCTAATTAAGAGAAGAAGGATCTTTTTTGCACTCTCGACTATTTACTGAGAGCTGTGTGTGCATACATTGGGAGGTAAATTGTGCCTTGAAGCCAAGTGAGCCTATAGTAAGGAGTCATAGTGCATGCTGTGTGTGTGTGTGGTTAGAGAAAGGATAGGGCGCTACCTCAACATACAACGTATCTTTTCACAGCTTCTCTGCTGTTGGGAGTTTGGGACTTTCTCTTTCTTTTTTCAACTAAAACAAAAGTCTATGGCTAATTAGCAGCACTCATTACAGGAAGCGAGTCAGGTAATTATTTTACATCATGCTGCCGATAATTGAATGATTCTTCAATGTCTGAATGTCTGTTTGAAAGCACCCCCTCCCTCTTCTTTTTTTTCTTCTTCTTTGAGGAAGATAAGAGAGAGGCTGGATGCAGGTACTGCTGCCATATGCTCTTGAATGAAAAAGCTCTTCTGTCGAAGCAAATGGGATTTTTAAATATTGAAACTGCTGCATGTCTTTTTAATATGACCGTGTTAAATCTCTCTTTATTCAATCACTTTGATAAACTCTCCCTTTCCATCTCTCTCCTCTCTCATTTCTTGTTTTTTTTTTTCATCTGAAGAGTTTGAATGGAACTTTCGCTCTTTAGAAAGAAGCTGAACTTATTTTGCAACCACGCTGTGTCTTTTTGTCATTTTTTTTTTCTTTAAGCAGCACATTTCCTGTTTAAGAAAGCAAACTAATCTTATCAAGGAAGTGGAGACTTGAGTGGAAATGCTTGCGATTCTCAGCATATGTTACAATATCTCTTAGTGCCCTTATAACCGCTATTGTTCTCACGCACGTTTGGTGTGACTGGGGAGCAAAAGCAAGAAAAGAAAAACACAGCGCACACTCTGCTTTCTCTTCTTTTGCTTCAAAGTCAGATACATACAGTGAGCTAATGCGGTACTTAATACTGTATAAAAAGGAATAGAGGAGAGAGAGAGAGAGAGAGAGAGAGAGAGAGAGGGAATGAAAGAGCATTTTCTACTTTAAGGACAGGGTGTATTTATTACAGACTAATTGTAGCAGAGGAAGTGCTTTAGAGGGGTGTGCTCTCAGGAGAGAGGGTGGAGGGCCTCAGGGACATAAGAGAGCATGTTTATCTATCAGACTTTATCAGAAACACAAAGTGGTGACTGCTCTTAAGATTAGAGATGGGGTTTGGTGGAGTGGAGAGGGATGAAAAGGTTTACAGAAGGAAAGTATAAGAAGTGAAAGACTGATAAAGAAAAAAAAAGAGCGCGAGAGGAAGAGAGATGCCAGTGAGGCAGCATTTGCATCGATGCCAATGACTGGGTGAAAGGCAGCCGTGATTAAAGCAGGAAGTTGGGTGAAACCTCAGAGGAGCTTTTATTTTTTGTTTTTTTCTGTGAACTGGACTACAGAACACGCTGTTTCACATGCACACACATGATGCAGACACCTGGGTGTGCACTTCTGCATGGGAGGGAAGAGGTTAACCCTCACTGTTTAAAGGGACGCTTCAGGATTCAGATTCAGGGTTACTGTTTAAAAGAACAAAAGGTTTAGTTTGAGTGTAGCAGCAGCGTGATGTGTGGTGTCTCTTAAAGGATCTGACTGTCCCAAGACTTGTATCTGTCTACAGCGATGCTTCAGTTTAGAGCGTCTGCCGGCCAAACACTGCATTTTCCTTATTCCTCTCTGCCCTGCTTGACCTTCAGCTTCCTATCCTACTTATCTTCCACAACAAAGGCTACAACACACATGCTCATTAAAAAGACACACACAGACACTCGGACCCCTTTCTAGGAAAAGTGACTTTCTCTGGGATTAGCTGCTAACCTGAAAGAATAAATTCTTAGAACATTAACAGCTCTGGCTGAGGAGTCATTTGTATTTCTAAGATGCACTGTCGTTAATGTCCAAGTGGTTAGTAAGACTTACTTGGGCCTAACAACTTTTGCTGTTCATCACAGAAATATTTTGATATCTAATCAAAATGCCTGACACCGGCAGTCTTGCCACGACAAGCTGGTGTAGTAACCAGTTGTTAGCTGTTTGTGCACGCCACTTGACGGGGTGCTGAGGAGGCTGCATCCGTTTGCCTCAAATCCCGTCTCTTCTCTCTCTCGCACACACACACCCATACACAATATCTTCTCCATGAGTTCCGGTGCAGCCTCGGGGTGTTGGATGTGGGCAGTGGTGGGAGGTGGAGCTGGGGTGTGGGTGGTTATAATCTGCGTGCCCTCTGTCGTCTTCCATCACCGCAAAACCCCTCTTCCTCTCTGCCTCACCTCTCTGGCAAACCCCCCTCTCCCCCCGTCGCCACCACACTCCTTCCATCCCTCTCCATATTTTCTCCCCCTGCATCTGATTAAGTTAACAATGTGGTGTTATTTGCATGCTGATTTTGCAGACCCCACCACCCCCCATCTACCCTCTCTCTCTCTCTCTCTCTCTCTCTCTCTCTCTCTCTCTCTCTCTCTCTCTCTCTCTCTCTCAATTCTCTGACAAACAAGAGAGGCAGGATCAGAGTAATGTGATAGCACAGCAGCCAGCCAACGCAATCTGCCTCAAAGACCAGGTGTTCGCAATCCACCTCCCTCTTAATTCCTGCCTCCATCATTTCTCTTGTTTTATTCCTGTTATTCTTCTCTT
The DNA here is from genome assembly GCA_005024645.1 of Planiliza haematocheilus. Taxonomy (NCBI): domain Eukaryota; kingdom Metazoa; phylum Chordata; class Actinopteri; order Mugiliformes; family Mugilidae; genus Planiliza; species Planiliza haematocheilus. The sequence goes on along the minus strand of SRSE01001340.1, from coordinate 708,991 downwards.
TTATTCCCTCCCCTGGTTCTTCTTCTTCGTCTTCTCTCATCTATCCCTGGTGTGTTTATAAGGTTGTATTATAATCAAATCTGGAGCAAGGGAGGCCTGTCTTTTTTTATTAATTATAGGCCACAGCTGATGTGAATGTATTCTGAAAGCATCTTCAAAATAGGTCGGCGGTACAGTTTGCTATTCTTATCACATTTAAATGTCAACATGGTGCAAAGCCCTACAAATTAGTTCAGGCAGGCTTCAACCCCCATTTAACATTTAAAGCGCCATTCTGTAGGGCTCAAAGAGCGATTTAAATCAGTTTACACACATACGCATATATACAGAGATAGCGCCGCGTCTTTCAAACTTCTCATTTCAACACAGACATTTAACTGCCAACCTTTGCCTAAGAGAATTCAGTTCACTGTCTGGAAGGGGCGGGGGGGTTGCGGAGTAACGGAGCAAAAAAAAAGAAAAGAAAAAAGATATAAAGCAACAGAAACAATGCATTAGCTTTTATGAATAATAAATTTGCTTGTTGTTCCGTGCAGAAAAGATCCTGATTTTCAGCATCTCTGACTAAACCCACTGTCCAGATGAATAAATCAGAAGAGGGAGACATTTTCCTGAGTTGTAGCTTATGACTGGTAAATAACAATGATATGCAGCGTCTTTCATATGTTCCAGCGCCAACTAACCCCTATAGAGCAGCACAAGACAATAGAAGCCTACCACTGTTGTTCTACATACTGGTGACTGGGCATACCAAACAGAGTTCACCTATCTTACCCAGAAAAACACACACAGTCACACACGCACACATGTATTGATACAAACATAATCAGCAAATAGGAATCACGTACAACCCAACATAAAACAGTCTACATTAGTATCCTCAACAAAACACAACCACATTATCCCTCTTTCAATAGAAAATCTGAGATGGCTTGCTGTGAATTAAAAGCTTGATCCGTCGCCTGTGACAGCAGGACATAATTGAAGGAATACAAAATTAGTGAAGTTAAGAACCTCGGTATTAAAAGATTCTTCCTGTTTTATTTTATTTTTTTCTGGAGTTTTAAGTGAACCATTGAGCAACAATTCAAAGACCATCTAAGCACGTTTGAAGCAGGTTGGTTGGCAGAAAATGGATCAGGGTTCCTTAGGAATAATTTATTTGGCCAGGTCATGATGATAAAATAATAAAAATCTGGTGGGACAATGTGACTATATTCTCAGGCGTTTGTGGTGTAGCCTACAAAGAACAAAACATAATATACCATCTTACTACCAGGTAGAACAGATGATTCAGGATTTTAAACACTTGATCCTCTGGTTAAATGGAGCAAAAGATTTTGTTTAGGGAAGATGAACCTGGAACATGAATGTAATTTATCCAGATTTTTTGTTAAAAAAAAAAGTGGTTAAAACATCCATACTGGAAGGAAGGTGTGACTGAAAATGTAAAAAAAAAGCTAGCAAGTGGACCTTATTAACGATGTTCCTTAGTTTTAGTTTATTGTTTCAAATCACTTTCATATTATTTATGCTCTTTGAATGCTCCTTTTGAAACGAGAAATCATTGAGTGTGATATGATACAACAGTAACACCCATGACTCCAGACAACACATAAGTGGATACAGAGTTGCCTTCGAATAAAGTTGTGCGCGCACACGCACGCACATACAATTTCGAGGCCTTGTAGTCATATGGGGTTATGACAGGGGAGAAGAGGTGATGTTCAGCCTTAAGGAGAAGTTGGCTCTGTCAAGCTGTTTCATGCCATTGAGATGCAGGATCAACTAATAGCCTAAGAGACACACAAGCACCCTGAGCCCCAGAGCAGTAGGCCTGTTACAAGACTTGCTTTGCATCATTACACTGCTGACCTCAGTTGTCCCAGTGACACCACGAATGTCTAAGAGGGAACGACGCAAGCAAACAAATCTGACTTAGATGAGACACAAGATAACAAAAGTCCTCAGAAGGACATTCTGACAATTTAAGAAGCCTAAATGGTAATGCACAACACTAATGCACACTAATGCATGTATTAGTTAGTCTATGGTTACACTATAGATGACTTAGTATATATTAGGTACACTCATATGAGAACAAGAGCCAGTGTAGGGGTCACAGAGAGACTTGAGTATCCGCTTACAACTGCCCTATTACATCAGCATAAGTAAATGAATCCAAAGAGCTAACTAGCTTATAAGAGACCCAATCCCACTGACTGGCTTTCCTCTACCTCTAGGCTTGTCTATGACTCTTTCCTATCCAGCCCAAAGCAGAATGCTATATGGGTGTGCCTAATGTGGACTCGCTGAAATGTCAAAGCATTATATATCCTCTTACGCACAGAGTAGCCCCTAAGGGTTTAATTGACTATGCTGTAAAGTGAGTTTGAGAGCCTTGAGAGAGTGCGATGAAGATGAATATGTTTCATTAGAGGGCAAACAGAGCCTGATGGCTGGAATTGGCATTGAGAGAGAGGGAGAAGAGTCTAACGTAGATGAAAAATACATTTATCCATTCTCAATCCACAATAAAATGCACCGGCAGAGTTGTCCGCTCCTTGGATAATCACCTTCAGTGAACTTACTGAGCCGGTGATTCACATTTACATGTGTTCATCACCACTTTCTTTTTTCTTCTCTCCTGGTTGGCCCCTGTCTTTCTCTGAACCAAACAAGAAAGGAGAGAGCTTCCAACAACTGCCTGGTGACTTCAAATACTTGTCAAAAAAAGAACAGAGCAGAAGACAGAGAGAAGAGACGGGGCCCCACTACTATCCCGCGGCCTTCGTTTACCAATTATACTGAGTACCTGCTGACAGGTGGGTTGTCACAGTGTCTGCTTGGCCACCCAACTCCCCTCAACAACCCCCCTTCAACATCCCATCACTTTCCATCACACTCTGTTACAGTTTACCACATGCTATGTAGAGGAACTCACTGCATCTTCAGGCAAACAGAGGAGACAAAAGAAAAGGAGAGTTTGGCTTCAAGACTCCGACTTTGATTCAGGGAACATTTCAGAGCGATATAAGTTGAGGGAGTTATTTTACTGCTCTTTCGGAGTGGTATGAGTTTTTAAAGGCCACTGGTGACAGCTGTGGTTGCTGATATTTTGTCAAAATGAAATTTATCAATGATCCATCTGTATTTACTGAAGAATGACTATGTAATGTCCAAATATACATGTGCATTCCTAGCTTATTACTATTGTTATATTGTTATTTCAGTCCCAGTATAGTGATCCAAACTTGTTCTTGTTCATACACTCGCTTTCTAACTATGCCTCTCTCCAGTTGAGTCTCTTTCTTGAAAAACTGCGGGGAGGTTTAAAGATGCCCCCCACCGCCCCTACCCATTTCCCCTGTCTTGCCGGCTCAGAAACTCAGCCAGCCAACGTACACGACTGAGACAAAACATAACCATAATGGCTCATTAAAGGGAATGGAGACGACTTAGGAAAACAAAGCAGCCTTCACTGGGCTGTCACCGAAACTCCTGTGGTGGTACGTCCAAACTCCAGCTGGTGACAAGGAGGCAAAAATGTCTTCCTCCCACCAAAACTCACGTCGGTTTGGAGTGTTTTGACTGCACTCGACATGTCTCTATTTGTTCGGTGACAAATCTAATGTGTTCTCAGCAGAGTGGCAGGCCACTGTGCTCCAGAGAGAGTAGGGGGAGTGCGTGCTCACCTTTTTCTCTACTGTCGTTGAGAGCAGTTATATATCACTATGACTCAAATACTGTACATCTGCAACTTCTACAAAGTTATGGAAGACTCAGGGTGAGGTTAAGGTTACGTTACATGTAGCTCAGCGGACTTTCACAAAGTCTCTGAAATTCACAGAGAGAACAGAAATCATCTTTCCAAAGGATAGTTTCTCATTGATGGAGATGTCTAAATGTCTAACCCTAAGCCCAGGAAGCAAGAGAATGGAGAGTGAAATGTGCCGGGGTCACAATGGACGAACAAGTCAACAATCAAAAAGTAGTGGGTGGACAGTAAGTATAGCATCAGCTGCAATTATTTTATTGGTTTTCAGGTCTATGCGCATGTTTGCAAAGTGTGGTGCAAAAACCATGCAGTATCTCCTGTTTGGTAACTTCCTGCATGGAAGAATTATTAACAAAAAACATACATTATGCATCTTTTCTTTTTCTTTTAAAACAAAGCCCTTTACTCAAGTATTTACTGACAAGAACAATTTGAGAAAAATTATGACACTACATGAATTAATGGCAATCAATAAAAACTCAGTGCAATGCTTCGTAAACTCTATCCTTTTGTCTTCCACTCTACTGAAGCTCTTCATCTTCTTTTGGAATATGTTTCTCACTTTTTTCCTGACTGAAGCTACTGTGTATGGCTAATCCCATAGGCCGCCACTGACCCAGCACCTATTGCAGTGAAAGCACAGTCGTATCTGCTTAGCAATCCCCCAGTAATTAAGGAAGGCCCGCACCATGCCTAAACCTCTCCCTGACACAGTGTTGTGTCTGCACTGCATGGAGACAAGTTATAAGAGGCTTAAGTCGCATGTACCTGCCACTCTCTCCCTCTCTCTCTGTATGTTTCAAGAATAGATGGACAGAAGATTAAAAAAGTGATTGGAAAAATAGAATTAACCACCTTTACCGCTTTTTTAATTACTGCAAATTCCACCTCTGTGTGAGACACACTATAAATAGCCTTCAACTCCCAAGAAGCCCTGAAATACAACTTGTAAATGAATGAACACACACACACACACACATCCTTTTTACAGAATGACCAAAAACTGAACCCGACGCTTCTCAGAAACTGGGCCAAACCATATGTCCTTCTGCGTATTTTGGGATCTGGCTAATTCATTTTTTTAATGATGGCATTAAATCATTTTTTTTTTTTTTTTTTTTTTTTTAAGAGAGAAAAGAAGGAGGATCTGAACAGATAGAGCAAAGCTATGACAAGAGGCCATGGGGAATACGTGATCAGTCAAGGTTTTAGGGGGAGTTCCAGGAGACTATAATAAGGTTGAACCTCTACAGGATCAGCAAGCAGGGCAAAATTACAATCAAAGTCGAAGTGAAATGTCTGTAATAAGGACAAACAGCATTAAGAAATAGTTAAAAGATAAATTAGGTGCATAACAGGCGTGTGTAGATCGCCAGGTTGGCAGTAGTTAAAAGACAGAGTCAAAATGAGAGAGAATGGGAGATATAAGGACAGTATGTTCTGTGTGTATTACATACATATATAATGGATTTGTGAAAGAGAGCCAGAGATCTGTGCAAGGTATGGATTAGGAGAAAGCAAACAAGGTGAAGAAAGACAGTAAAAAGGACAGAACGAAGGCACACCCCTCTGTGGGAGTGAGATGACACCTATCATAAGAAAAGGCATGTAAAAAAACAAAATGTCTCGCAAAAGGTGTATCCCTTAAGCAGAGCAATCTCTTTTGTTGCTGTCTTTGCTGTCACGTGTTTGACAATAGATTTGTCCAGGTCTTTAATGAATCCAAAAACTGCCAAACTGGTTAACTGTAAGGAGCTTAGTTTTACAAAAAAGAAAACGTATATACAGTGCCATGCTTTTACGTTTTCTCGCTGCACAATGTGTGAAACTTTCATTCTTGACCTATGTAAAGGTTTAACTGTGTTATTTAAATACAATTAAATAAGCACCAAAAATAAAGTCGCTGTTCATATCTTTTACCTTAACTGTTTTGAAGCTAATTAAAGATTTTACATCCAGAAAGTGTACTGTCAGCTCATAAAATACAATTTATTGGTATAAATAAAGCTACGCAGCAAAATAAAGTAGTTAAAATCAGATCCACCTCATCCAATATCTGCATTAGTGTTGTGCTGTTGTCCCACAGATTTAGACATCAGTATTATCAAGAATATTATCCTATGAAAGAGCACTTTCACATTTCACTGTGTAAACACTGAACCGTTTCCACAACGCCGCTAAAGAATAATTAAAAAAAAAAAAAAAACAATCGGTGGATTTAAACTAAAGATTTATACTGCGTCTAATTCAGTCTTCTTCAACCTGAAGTCTGCTCCACCATGTCAGAAAACATAGCGTAATTGTCTTTCAGTTGACGAGAACTAAAAATACACAGACAATAGCTTTGAGATGAGCAGAGGCAAAAAAGGAGAGAAAATGTTTTGTCCTTCAGCTGTGTTTTCACTCCACTTTCCCACCCCATGCCAGTGACTGCAGAATAAACGGATATGTGAATTAAACCCCATTGTTTTAAAAAGATCTGCTTCTAAATTTAGGGGCTGCTCTCGTTCTACCGCAGTGTGAAAGAATGTACCAGTTATGTTTGTGTGTTTTATTTTCTTCCCTTCCTTCATCCCTCGTTGTCATCTTAGCTACGTATATCTCATATTGTTTGAACAAGTGTGAGCGGTGTATCTGTGCACGTGTCAAGGCAAGACAAAAAAAAAAAAACACATACACACACATATAGTTCAGTCATGCGATTTTTGCAATTAGAAAAGACACAAAAATAATTATTCTGCTGCGCAGTCAGTCGACATATCCTGAGTCGAGATGATGCACGGATCACGTGTTTAATAAAAAAGGTTAATCAGTTGTTAATCAGAGGATTAATAACGTGTTATTTTCTTTACAAAACCATTAATATTATGCCATAAATATTTAACATTGATAGGTCTTTTTTTTATTTTTTTGGTGGCAGGGACAGCGTGGGGGTGATATGTGCTTGGTGATGCAGGGCAGAGTGAGCAATATCCAGACATTAATGTGCATTAATCATGCTTTGGTGAAGACAAATAAATTCATTCATGTTTATTAATACAACCTTGGAGAAAACAATACTCTTTACATTATTCACTGAGTTATTAATAAAGCATTTATGAACAGAAGGACCACAAAACAGAGACTGGGGATTGGGGAGGGAAAGGCAGATGACAAAGAGGGGAAGAAATAAGAAAAAGAGATCAGAAGAGGGAGGTCAGAGTCGCAAAGCCAGGAGCAAAAGTTGTGTGTTAAAGACGGAGGGGGACATTTAGGGAGGGATGAGTGTGTGTGTGTGTGTCTGTGTGCGAGTGAAACGGAGAGAGCATGGATCACCACTGGAAAGCTGGGGGTTAAACAGAGATTTTCTGCCCTCACTCTTTTTTTCTCCTTGACAAATTACCCTGCCCATTTGTTAATCAAAGCAAAACAAATATTGCTTTTCATTCGCTCCATTTGTTTGAATGAACATACAGACATTCCCAAAATACTCATTCCCAGCTCAAATGTAATTAAATTGTGCCTTTAGTGAAAACATGCAGTGGTACTCCAATTAGTTGTGTTTTTGTCATCGGGTAAAGACGGAGAACGGCAGTGGGTGCGCCCTGGGCACCTCGGTGTCCCGACATGGAAGTGCATCTTAGCGAGCGGGGTGGGGTTGGGGAGGAGTGTGTTTGTTAGACACTGTCTGGGTGCACATGTAATGACAGAAGATGTTTGCAGGATCACAACCTTACCATAAAAAACAACGGTATTGGTGGATTTTTTTAAAAAAAGGTGTTTCAAACAAGCAGTGATTATGTAGGCAACCTCCCACGAACGTGTAAAGTCTTCTGCACAGGGCTACACTCGTTACCATGGGAGCCAAGAATTTGGCAGAGAAGCTTGTTGCAGATGGGGAAAGTTTGCCCTTCGCACGCATTTAATATTGTGAAAGGTTTTTTTTAACTCAAATCATAATATTTTTCTCATTTTTTTTTTGAGCATATACCTTCAATAGTTTAGTTGATTTGATGCCACTGTAGTAATGCTCCAATTTCCATGTGGGGTGGAAATCCACAAAAGCTGAGCTAAGAACCAAAACAGCAGAGTTTATGATCCTAAGTATGACAGGTAAACACTGTGTTTACTGCTAATAAAATAATGTGAAGATTGCAGTCCAGCTCCCATGCTTACAGGCCTATACACCAACACAACCTCTTAATCAACCTTCTGCCTAGCTACAGGAAGAGCATAAAACGCGTAAAACCAGTGAACAATACATGGTGTTGGGTGGGTGTTTTCTATAATGCATCAGTGCTGTAGACGCTTTATGTATCCATCCTCTAATCATTGTCTTTCTCTGCCTTAAACACCGTATTTACTTATTTATTTTACCTTTTTCTTTTGCCTAAGCTCCAAATTGTATTTTTATTGAAGAGCCGTATGGATCGCTCAGCAAAATGTCATCCGTCAAGCTGTCGATGAATCCATCCTTTCATTTAATGATCAGCCTACCTGATATGCATTTTACATGGCTCCATATATCTTTAATGGGAATCAATGGGAAGCAAATGATGCTGGAAGCCTGTGCGATTCATGTCTGATGGATGGAGGAGGTTATTTGTTGATACGTACGGCTGTACAGCTTAGATGTGTGGCTTTGTATTGTGCTGTATGTACCTGGACGGATGTGGCTGCAAAGACGACTCACTCTGGGTTACAGACTGGCTTACATATGAGACTGTTCAATCCTGCTACTACATCCTCCCAGTTGCCTTGTCTTCATAAACTAGGGGGAGAGGAGAGGAGGGAGAGGAAGAGACTGAGTGAAAGAGACAGAAAGAAGGGAGAAGGTGGAAATGATGAAGGCGAAAAGAAAGGAAAAAGAAAGACAATTAATGAAAGAGGAGGAGGAAGAGATGGAGAGCAGGACGCTTAAACCAGGATGAAGCGAGCAGGCGAGAAGGAAAAGGGAAGGGAGGAATGGCCATTCGACGTGGTTTCAGTTAAATAGTGATTTCATTATGTGATTTTGAGGGTGGGGGTGTCTGTGGCAGCTCTAAAATACATAACTTTTTACGAAGTGAAAATCAAATATTAAAAATGACAGGCCTTATAAGTGTGCTGAGTGAGCCTGGGTCACGAAAGGAGGGAGGCGCGGGCGGCTTGTCAGCTACTATCTGTCAGGGCGAATTAGAAACAATCAGGGCCGAGTGAAAGGGAAGGTGATTGTTATTAAGCGGCGGGGCCCTGCGAGCGGGCTCCCCAGATGTGGTTGTGCATATAAAAGAACAGGAAGCCGGCAGTTTAATTCAGGAAACTTGCCGAGGCAAGCGAGCAATGCCACAAAGGAGGAGAGGGAGGCGGTGGGTGCTGGGAGGAAGGACAGAGGATATGAGGGGGATGGGGCTTCGTGTTGCTAATATGCTGGAAGTTACTTTGATAACACATTAAGGCTTTTGTGGAAATTCGGAATGACGCACCTTCTTTTTTGGGGGGGAGCTTTTTTCCTCTGCTCATCTATCTTTGTCCATCTTACAAGGGGAAGTAGCTGGTCAGCCCATAGAGAGGGCAAAAGGAAGAATCACAGGTGAAATCTAGATAAGTCAATTTTAATATATAACACGTGCAAGAGCACCTGTCTCACCACCTAAACCCCCAAACAACTCAACCTGTCACTTCCACAGATGCTGTCAGTGCGTGGATTGGTACGTGTGCACATTTTTATTTTTTTCATTCGACTGTGGACAAGCACATTGATGGACATGGCTCAGTTTTGACTCCTTTGATAGTCCTGTTATCTGTCAAGTTGTACCCTACCCCTCACATGGAACCCTATCAAGGACAAGTGGTGTGAGTGTGGTGGGGTTGGGGGGTTGCTGGGTAAGGTCGCGGTTTGTTGATGTGTAAAATCTGTTCGTCAAAGGAGGGTGAGGGGATTTGAATGACAGGGAGCGACATCTGCCAAGAGGCCTCTACCCTGAAAGGCACAATGGCAGTGGTGACATTTTGTGGAACGATACCACCACACAAACTGGCTACAACAGGCACGGGATAGAAACTTGACGTCTCAATTTAACTTTTGTTGAATTAATATTAAACAAAGTCTGATCATTATTAGGAGGTTTATTTTGACCATACCAATCACCACTTACTCTTTTGACAGAAAGTCAAGTGGATTCATTGTGTCTGAAATAGTTTCACTTAACACTGGTTACATGAAATCAATGCAGAAGGACAAAAGAGCAGAAATGAAGGAGGCTGTTAAGATAGTTTCTTTCATATAGTGCTTCTGTCTCGTAGCGTGAAGGGCTTTGATTTCTGTTTACTTTGTAGTGAGAGATATCGCAAGAAATTATCCCTCCACTTAAGAATCACTGATCATCCAGTAGGTTGAAATAAAGCAGACTTGTTACATGCTCTCTCTCTCTCACTCTTTCTCTCTCTCCCCCTTCTGTCGTCTTTATTGTGGTGATCAGTCGAACGCTCGCCTAACACGAGCCGTCTCTGGTTTCCCCCTCCCGGATTTTTCTACTCTGTTGCCACTGCTGATGTAGCGGAGGTTATGGTGTTAAACACGGAGCTGCTAAACGTTCCCCAAGGTAATAATAGTCAGCTTATATACAGTACTGTGCTGTACGGCAAAGGGAAGTTTCTGCCAAGTGCGGAAGGAACGTAAATGGAGTGAAAGAGGCGATGGGGAGGGTGAAAGTGGAATGAGTAATAATAAAAGGAAACACAAAAATGAACAGAATGATTTGGAAAGGAGAGGTGTGATATGAAAGAGACAGAAGGTGCATAATTGCTAAACCAGAGGTATAAACAAAGTAATATTGACGTTGTATTGTTGTGATACTGTTGTTGAGTGAGAACAGTTGGTGAGGGAGCACCGGTAAATGCTCTGTGGCTGTGAGTACATGCATTTAAACCAGCTTGGAGTCAAGACATCACTTTAAACTTTTTATCCACTGCAATTTCAACTCTTCAAGTATTGTTTTTGGACATTGTATAACCTATATTTAATCTGTGCCCGTGGTGCATATAAAAATGCTTCATCTTAGCAATAGTTATTCGACAAAGTAATGTTTTCTAGAAGCCTTGAAGCCAGCATAACGTCATCTGCCCACAAACGTTTTCTGGTGGAAGCTGGTCTGGAGTTGCTCTGTTGCAAGCTGATTATGTCCCAACAAAGATCAGACAAGCCAATCAAATGGTCTGGGTGAGTTTATGTGGTACAGCCAGAAAAGTTGTGCACGTGATCTGAGTGAGGCAACGTGGAATTTACGTTAAGAAAACAGCCCAGATTGGTTGTAGGATTATCCAATTATGAGTTGTGGTAGTTTTTCTCAATATCAGTTGAAACACGCCGCATAATGAAATCCAAATGGTGCACTACTAGACTCATTCTGATATGGAATTGAGTGTGACTTTGCCAGAGTAGTTTTCTTATGTGTTCAGCCAAATACCAGGGTCTTCTTCAGACTGAAGTTGGCTCATGGCGTATCAGCTGACAGGGAGTTTCTCTGACTGTTCAGCAATGCTGTTTGCCAGAAGTCAGTGGACAGTTGAAGAAAAAATGTGGAGGCCAGTCACACAGCCAAAGATCACCTCTTGAGTGAGTCAAGACTTTGACAGTTATTCAAAATTAGTATAATACAGTATATTTTAATAAAATATGTGACACGTCATGATTTTTTAGGTTGTATTTTTCTAACAATCAATGCATTTTGTGCAGCATGGGATGCTGATTGTCTTTCACTCTTCTTTTTTTTTTTTTTAATGGCAGTCAGTCACTATTTAGGAACTCAATTTTGACACCCTCAGTAATCCTAAAGGGACTGACCATTTCACTTCCCAGTATCCCAGTCCAGATCATCATTCTCCCATCTTTTTGCTGACTTTGCGTCTCTTTGGAACAGGATGGCCATTCCCCAGCCATCCAGAACTGCATCCATCTGGACCATCCGGTGTTCACAGAATCCATTGGTGAACAAAACATTTTGAAATTAGTCTTCATGTAATTCGGAGCCCACAGTAAGTGTTTCTTTTTTGTGAGCATTGCTTATGGATGGCCAAAATGCAGCTTTATGCTTCCAGGCTCTGGAGGATCCTTCATCAAGATGTTATTGAGTATCTTGTTTTTAGCTTTTATTTAATGCTAATTATTCATTTCTTATGGAAACGTTCCCTAATGAGTCTTCATCTGATCAAATTCGTCTGTGGTCTGAATCAAATCTTTTCATAATTTGATGATCACTTTTCTGTTTTCACAAAATATGTAGATTTTCAAAAAGGAAAAAAACAAAACTTCCACACTTCTTATGTGCAGAAAGATTTTTCTTTCTCTCCTTATTGCAAAAGAACTGTGACTTGCTTAATAATGTGGAACAGCCTCTTAAAGTAGGTTTCCCTTCAATTAAGATCATCCGCCAAACTAATTAACAGCCCAATCTAAAATAGGTACAAGCTATCTAAAAACATATGAGAAATAAAACAAGCAGACTCCCTTTATTTGAAAAACTGAAAACTAAACGTCATTTGACAGTCTTCGTCATTTGACAGTCTCAGTCATTTTACGGTTCTGCTTAAATGTTGCCTAATCTAAAGCAGATTGCTTGTTAATTTGTTAGGATCCCCGTTAGCTGCAGCATACGTGAACTATATGTGACATTACAGTCAACACAAGTGTAAAACATATGGCATACTGTATATTATATTACTAATTGACTTTAGGATGTATGAACATGACATTTTAAATGACTCTTGCATTTAGAAAATTGACTCCTGTTTTAATTTAGTCAGTGACAATGGTAAAGAATTCTATGTTTGCTCTATATACTACTGCGCATTTATTAGTTTTTGCCTTGGGGAGTGAAAACCAACCGTCTGTTGCCTGTCTGTTGGCATATGTATATAATTCTAAATTGCGTACAGATATGATGGAGTTTTTGAGTTGTAAAACTTTCCATGATGCAAAATTCATCCCGCAGATGTTTGTGCCATACGGATGTGAGACTTATTATTACGTTATAGTTGCGTCTTATTTTTGGATTCTAAAAGGTAGATCGCAGCATACGTCAGCAGTCAACATGAGTGCCATCGCGTCAAGGTACCATACAGACAAGGGCAGTGTTTCCATCATTTTTCTTTTGCTGAACAGAGAGTAAATGTGTAAAAATATGTGCTCTTCCAATCTATGTAGACATGAAAGCAATGGCATGTCATGGAACACTACAGAGACATGAATGCTGTGGGATGTAAGAATTGCCAGACCTCCCAAATCTAATCTAATCCAATCCAATCCTACTTTTTTTTTTTCTTTCCGTAGGAACCCAAATCCAGGCCATGTCTAAGATTTTACAACGATTAGTGGGGGAAGGATGACGAGGGATATAGAGATGTACTAGAGCGGCATTAGCCATTAATCACCAAAGGTGGAGCAAAAGGAAGAGAGGGAGAGACAGAGAAGGGGAGTGTCACAGGGAGTACAACCCTACGTAACCATTCTAGACGAGGATGGCGGACCTCCAGGGGTCTTATGTTTAACTGTGGAACAATGGTTCTGTAGCACTACAGGAGTTTCCTAGTCTTGGGCCATTGGAAAGGCAGACAGAAATTCTAACACACAAATGCATGGTATTAGTCACAAAGCCAGCACGAACTTCCTCTGCCCATACAATTTTTTGCGACGGAAAGTTGGTCTGGAGTCTCACAGCTGGAAACTGATCATGCTCCAGCTTAGATCTGACTATCCAAGTGCGTGCAGAAGTATTTTTTTCTCTCTAGGTTGAAACATGACCCATTATGAAATCCAAATAGCATGTTACCAGACACATATTCTGACAGGAATTGAGTCTGACTATGCAAGGCTAGCTTGGTATGAATTTATTGTCAGTTTAAAAATAAATAATAAAAATGATGTATATGCCTACAGTCTACAGTCCCTCAGTCCTATCTCTTCTTTCAGTGATTTCACCCCCAAAAAGCGATCAATAGTAATCCACATGTGTCCTCATTATTATATACTTTTCCTTTTTAAACTGTAATTGTTCCTCTGAACATTGTGCAAAGCAACAGAAAAGTTTGTTATATGCTTCTTTGGTTGTATTTCATTCTTCCAGACTGCCCGTTCCTCTTGTTTCTCAGCCACAGGCTCATACTACGCTGAGTAGATTTGTTTGGGGAGGGCTTGTAATGAATTCTCATGTATGTGTGTCCCACATTATAGCTTTACGTTTTTAATCAGGGTAAATTAGAAAAGTGGCTTTTGTTACATTGTATCTACTACATCTTTTAGATCCTCGCCAGAATGTGACTGTAAATCTGAACTTTTCTGTGGTGTACATCACGTGGCTAAGTTATACAATTATTCACAAACATCAGCTCAATGAAGCTTTTAGCTTAACTAACTAAATATACACTGAGTTTATCTGTTTAATACAGCTGCAATGTGTATTTGTTTTTCTTATTCTACTGCCCTTGCACTAAAATATGAGGTTTGAAGTTGTTACAAGATTTTCCTCCTTTCACTCCCATTAAATCGTCCCAACAAGAAGAAAAACTTAAATAAAAATCCTCTTCTGTCCGAAACCCTGAAGAAGACTCTCATCCCAATCACTGTATTTGATCATTAATTTACACGGAGCTTACAAACAGTAAACAGAGATTTAACACAATCACTCTCTGCACTTTCTCGTAAAAAACTTCAGAGTTCCCCCAAACCAGTGTTGTCCTTTAACATTTTCCCTTGATCTCAAGAAACTTAAATGTTAGAGTGACGAGAAACTAGAACTCCCGACACAGAGTGGAACTTTGGTTGCATGGTAATGAACAAACCCGTATAATTAATATAATTTAATCGTCTCTGTTCAACAATGGGCCAGGGTTGAGAACATGCCCATGTGAAACCACCTGCTGTACAGGTGACAGAGTTACATAATTATAAACCCAACATCAGCTGGATGACACTTTTAGCTAAACGTATCAAGACAAATATCAAATAACATGATCCGATATGAATACTGTTGTAAATATGGTTGATACTCATCTACTCAAAACTACTTCTCAGCAGTGAGAGACGGCTGCACAGATTTCCAGCACTAGCGTAGGATAGCATATCGAGATTCCTCACATTTAAATCTTAGCCTGACTGCTGTACTGCTCGGACATGCACTAGACCTTCCATCAGTGGATACAATTAAATTTGCTTTCAACAGCTTCCACTGGTATGTATTGTTATCAATACCACCAGCCTACCACTTTTGTCAGCCATTCATATTCTACTGTGAAGCAGACATATAACAGACACACACACACACACACACACTGATCACTGTAGTGGGAGGCAAAGTGAAACTGGGTGACCATAAAACCAGAATGGCCTTCACTCAGTGTTCCCAGCATCACCCACCCTCATCCCTACACACATACCCCTTTTTTTATTTATTTTTTTATTTTTTTTCCTGTACTATGAATAAATTTAGTCTGTCCCAGACATGAAAATGTCAAATACCTAAAATACACCTAGGCTAAATAGCATATTAATTTTTAATGCCTGCTCATCCTATGCTGCTATTCTCATATCAGGCCTGTCTGCCAACAGCTGTTGCTGGCTCTGTAGCTGGGAATTTATCATCCATCTAGCTAAAGGAGGGGAAAGAGGGAGAGTATAAAAAAAGAGATGGGAGACATTGTTCAAGCGACAAGGGAAAGGGGAGGGACAGATCTGTGTTTTCATGGATCCCTACCTTGCGTTTATATCACCCACACCTCGCAACTTTCTTACTTTGATATACGAGTGGGATTCAATTACACTAATGCCAAACATAAATTGTTCAAGATTCGTTTCCTTTTTCCCCCCTCACCGTGTATTATAGTGCAAGCCTCCTCATACATAAAACAGAAATAAGGAGCAGAGCAGTGACATTGACGATGGAGGTAGTGACATTGGGAAGAGCGGCAGAGGGAGACGAGATACACTGAAGCAATGTGCCAGTGTGGGTGTTGAATGCCACCCATGTGCGTTTTTAGGTGGCATGTGGTGGATGATTATCATAGATTATCACAATCCAGATTGTTACAAGTTCTGTCTGCGCACATAGCAGCAGTGTACTGTAGCTGTGTGACTGCGTGTGTATGTGTGTGTGTGTGTTTCGGTTTAAGACAGAGTGCCTTTGGGGATAAGACTAAATGGTGAGTGAATGACGAACAGTTGGAGTGTGTGAGTGTATGTGTGCATTTATCTGTGTGTGTATGCGCGTTGTTCTCTTATCCTTACAGCGTGAGAAGCTATTATTGCACAGGGTTCAGAAAAATGGTACAAACAAAAGTTGAGGGCATTCTGCTGCAGACTAAGGTATGAATTGTCTGTCAACTTACCTTAATACACCAACTGCATACTGGTCCACGACCTGTGTGTTAGGATCAAGAGGCCTCTCACTGTCACTCCTCACTGACTGCTGCTCGCTGGAACGGCCACCTAGAGGGAAGGATTAGAAGAGGAGATGATGATGAAATATAGAGCTGAGAGGTGCAGAGGAAAATGGACAGAGGATGCAGCATTAAGAAAAGACAGTGATGGGTGGAACGGAAGACGAGCACGAGGTGGGGGAAGGGTCGATGTCAAGATGGAAATCTAACAAATTCAGTAAGCGCTGCTTCAGAGGTCAAGGGAACGCAGCTGAAAAAGGTTAAAGATGAAATCAAAGCCGGGGCGCTGCGGTGCCCGGAGGCACAGCTGAAAATCTATCCCTCCAAGGCAAGGCCACCACTGACGCGAGGCAGACAAGAAGCTAAATACTGCACGCCACTCTGGGATCTTTCATTTTCAACCGATCAATAAGGGCTTATATTTATCAGGGCCTCCAAGCAGCTGCCACGTCTGACAACCTCCACTTCATTTTTGCACTCCTCCTCTGTTCTTTTTTCCTCCAGCTCCTCCTCTTCTCTTCCTCCTCCTCCTCACCCTCGCACGCTAAATTGAGACCCATCGACCATGAAAAGGGGCAGAGACCCTGGATTGCCATTAACCCCCCTTGTGTCACTAGACTGTCTTACACACACAAACGTGCGCACGCTCACACATGCTCACACACACACACATACACGCAAAATGCCCTGGAGATACAATTCTGCTAAAGGTCTGCCTCCCCCATCTTTGAAGTAACATGCCTTATCATTATGGCCTTGGCAGAGACACCAGCACCAGTGTCTTTTGTTCCTCAAGCTGCCCATGCCACCCAAACACACACACATGCACGCACACAGTCTCTTAAACACACAAACAAACATGTAGACATCCATTGCCCTGGCACAACCAGGTTTCACTTTTAAATTCTACCCTTCTGTACATGTTCTTTCCTGATGAATTTATTTCAAATAACAAAAACATCAAATCCCAAATTACTACATTAAATCTGAGGAGCATTACGAGAAGCAGAAGATTCGGTTTAGGGGTCTGAGTTAAAATAACTGGCTGTCTAATCATCTGCACAACAATATTTGCTGTGAGGCATTCTAAATAGATTATCGCTAGTCCATCTGTGTCATCATTGATTTATAAGGCATTAAGCTGCTTGGGGAAGAGATAGGGCCTCGCCTTCTCTACTGTTAAAGGGGCTTCTTGTCGAAATCAGGGGCATGGCAATGGAACAACTGTGGCACTCGTCTAACCTCCCCTTTAATCGTTAGGCGAGAGGAAGTGAAAATAGGACGGGCGTATCTGTTTTTTTCAAAAGGGAAGTATGAATCCAAATTTTCAGCATATCTTTTTGTTTGGCGATACAAAGAGACTGGGAGGAGGGGAGGAAGTACAGGAAAAAAAGAGAGAAACAAATAGCACACGCAAACACACATGCACATACACACATGCAGAAAAAAAAAACAAGGGACATCATTAACATATGAATGCTATATGCAAATGGTAGGGAGAGAGCAGATGTTGTTGCATTTAATTGACCTATATGTGAATTGCATCCAAACCTTTCAGTGTGTTTTCTGGGCCCACTGAGTACAGTTCTAACTGGCTTTCTAGTACCACTCAACATATGAGCGGGGAGCACGGCGATTTTAACAGTATTTAAACATAAAGTGGAAATGACTAAACATAGAATAGAGCAGAAAAGGAAACAGGGAAACGAATTGCCTTCGCTGGAAAACTGTGACAAGTCATTGTTTGTCCCTGGCTGCTTTTCTGTTATACCTTACGGACGACATCTGCCAGGACCGACTGTTTTACTTTCTAACAGGTGGTGGTGGAAAGTAACTAATTATAATTACTCGAGTAATGTAGTTGAGTATTATTTAATTTGTTGTATGCTACTTTACTCTTCCAAACTACAATTTATAAAGACATGCTGTATTTTTCATTCACTTTACTTTATGGCCTACTCTAGAGTTACACCTTAAAGAAAATTTGCACAATAAGCCTACAAAATATATACGGTTACAGACTAAACGGCAGATCAAACAGCTAAAGTGGTGAGTATTTCACACATAAGCTTTATGTCTGGTGCAAAGCTGTGTGCGCCTTCTATTGACTGGCCTCCATCGAGACCAATAAAAGCATTAATCATATTTTCCAGGAGTGGTCTTAAAGATACGTTCGGTGTGAGTATTCTTTAACTCTGCAGACACATTCACTGGATATGTTTTCTCACTACACAGACTTTCAGTGTGCAATTGTCGGAATTATGTTTCACAATAGTTGCTGTTTAATGGGAAACTAACTGAATGTTTTCAGGCATATAGTTGGCCCTGAGTTCTGTTCAAAATTAGATGTTTTTTTCATGTGATGTGCATAAGTGTAATAGACAAGTGCACTGGCTTTTGTCTTCTGTATTCATGTCCAGCATGTGCACAATTGTTTTATTCTTTTATGCTATTTTACTTTGAATACCTCGAATGGTTATTGGTGAAAATGTCATAAATAGCAGGGGTTTGACATTTTTAAGGGTTGCAGTAAACGATGTAGAGTCGTTTTAGATTCTGGCATTATTATTTTGAATTAAGCAAAAATATTATATCCCTTCCACGGCTTGTAACACCTGCCAAGGCCCAGAACAAAAGTGATGTCCACTCAGGTTAAGCCCCACCAGATTTTATTCTGCAGGTAACAACGGAGAAAAACAAAGGGATGAGGAGGGAAAGTTACGCATTTAACGCCGCAGTATTTGCATGGGTGAGCCATGAAAAACACAGATGCTATTTTCATCTGGGCCTCTGCCTTTCTTCCTTGATTTTTCTCTTTTCTCCCTTCCCTCTTTCCCTCCTTCTGTCTCTCTTTCAGAGTCCAAACCCACCCCTACGCACACACGCATGCACGCAAACACACACACACACACAAATTCTTAGGAATGTCATTAAATTGTACTAAAAAGCCTTTTGTCCAGGGGGCAAGGACCACCCGATATATGATAATACATTAAGGCCCCAGTGTAGCAGCCACTGAGCTGAGACCATCTTAAGAACATGCATGGTGTGTATGCCATTGTGTGTGTGCATGCGTGCGTGTGCGTGACATGCTAAAGAAATGGATGCCAATGTGGTGAGGAAAAAAAAAAAAAGAGGAGAAGGGAGGATGAGGCAAGTTGGCGTAGAGTAATAGAATGAGTGAGATATAGAGAAAGAGAAGGGAGGGAGAGAACAAGGTGGTGTGGCTGCCTGCCTGCGCATGTGGCTCTCTAACAACTGTGACACATACTAATAGAAACATACCTAATAAATTACAAGCTTTCAGGGTCTGGCAAGCTGACATTTTCTCTGTACACGGGACAATTTCATATCTGCGGCGCAAAGTCAAGGGGCTGCTGGACCAAATTGCATCACACAGAGATGCCAGAGGATTAGCATAAAAATTAACACTTAAATTTCAGCTTATTGTCAACCCCACTCCTGCACCGGCTGCCTCACAACAATCAATTCCTCTTAGAAATCTGATTAGATTCCATGACGCTTATTATCCTAGTCATGTCTGCCTGCCCCCTTCACTACTACCATCACCACCACACACACACACACACACCATTAGCATAGTCAGAGCACAGGCTGCCACGACTGCCCAGACCATTGGTTTAAATGGAATTAATTAGAAAATAAATCTCAAGGTGTGGCATTTCTTTTGACAGATGATGCTTCATCCTCTGCCTGGTTGTTTATCTAGAGATTTTGTGTCTTTGGTCTGGATAGAAATCCATCCCAACAAGCTGAAAGTTTACCTTTTGCAGGCTAGTCAGGTTCATTTAAAGTCTTCCATGGTAGTAATGGGCGATGGTCAAACACAAAATGTTGTTACCGTTCAAAATGTTCCTTTTCTTAGTATCTCAAATCTGTATTTAGATTAGAGTCTTAGTGATTTGCCAGCTGTCTTGCAGTCATACGCTACCACGGTTTCTGTCATCATTCCCACCTTCCCCCATTCAAAATGAACTTCAGCCGTCACATTTTCTTCATGTTTACAGCAGAAAGCTGGAATGATGCAAAGAAAAAAAAACTCATTTTGAGATCTCATGAGGCTGTCGCAATGAAATATTTGTCAATATCCCTTTCTGTTGAAGCACATTGCACAAGTATGTACTAAAAGCACAGTGCACATTGGGTGGCTTTGGTAAGACTCTTGATTGTTTAGACAAATGGCATTTCATCGCATCCAGATGTCTTTAAGCTGTGCTCAACCACCATCGTTGCTTTCCAAGGCGCAGGCTGAATGTATACAAACATCTCCTCATAACTACATTCCTCATCTGGGCCTGCAAGCGTCACAGCCGTCGTCAGTGAACTTGGAAGGCAGCCAGGAGAGTTAACATTTGATTTTCACATTTTGGAGTTCATCTTCACGGGGGCAGAATATTTTACTAGACTGGAGGGTGTGGAGTTCAGCTTAGTGCGATCATAAAGACTCATCCTGCCAATTAACTGTCATTTTTAAGGTGTTAAAATCAGTTATGTCTTTTGCAGTGGAAAACCGGTATGCAACACAAGTCATTTAAAACATTTTTTCAGTTAAAAAAAAAAAAAAAAAGCATGATTGGAGAAGCATACAAGCGGAAGAGAACGAGGTGCACCCTGGCCTGGACAGGCATTATAACATAACACTGTACAAAGGGTCCCGAATAAAGACGCCCACAGGGTTGAGAGAAGGAGAGAAGAGAGAGGGAGAAGGAACAAATCGTCTGATGTTCTAAGTGGATAACAACAGCTCCTGCTATGCAGCAGCAGAGGCGCAGAATAATTTAAACCAGCTACCCGGCCCCTCCTTCCCCTCCCTCATCTCCTGGCCACCACTCTATTCTTATGTTAACACGGCTAAAGCAGAGAGGGCCACCCAGCAGCAGAGAGCAGAAATTTAAGTCCACACTTCAGGAAAAATAATCTATCTCTCTGCCTCGCTCTTTGCAATGTAACTTTACTCATTTACACACACACAGACATACTGCTTGGTAAGGGAAAGGCTGAAACAGATACAGGGTAGAGCACACCATTGCATTTACTGTGCCTTTAAAGCATATTACTTTTCAGACAAGAGTTTGAAGAATAATAAACCTGGTGCTTAACTGGGCTATTTTCCCTTTCAGTTAATGCCATGCAATGGCAAGGCGGGGGCGAAAAGAATTCATAAGTCTTTAAATGCAGAATAAACACTGCTTTCTTTGTTGATTGTAGAGCTCTGTTGTGTTTTCTTGCGTAGCTTGCCCCCCTTACCCTCTTTCTCTTTCTTTGTCTGTCTTGCTCTCTTTTCCAATCTCCAACCAGAAGAGCTGCTGTTGTGTTTGGTCTCCAAACAGCACATCTGAGGTACACACCTCGCTGATATTTTATAGGTTCAAATCCCCAAGAATGGGAGAGGGAGGGAGTCATATTTTATACCGGCGGTTTATTTTAACGGGGGCTTGTAATTAACGCAGCATGTCCTCTATCTCCCAGCCATCTATGCCAAGGCCTTTATTTAAACAACTTTATTGTAAAATGTTTGCGTTCTCAGCGTTCGGCCAGAGCCCACACACAGAATATTATTTCATACTTCAAGGAGAGGATAGGGGTGTAGGGGGAGCTGGGGTAGGGGGTGTTGGAAGAGTTTACGCTTTGAGCAGTTATTGTTTTTGATTACAGCAAGACTCAAGCCCAGTAACCTTGCGCGCACACATACATATACACTGGCAAACGGTCTCACACGGTCTCACACATCACACACCGACTCTCAGTGAAGATGTGAGAGGCTGAAGGAGAACCTGTTTACAGAAGGGGTGTGCGAACCTGAAGCCTTTGCTCGGGCCAAATGTACAATCTCAGCATGATTTATGGGAGTAAGATCACACTATTTACGTCCAAATGAGAGCACTTGTTTAATGCCACTGCTTGGGGGCTTCTTTTTGGAGTGCGTGTTTGTGTTCTTACAGGGTTTAATGGAATTTGATGGGGAGATTGAGTGTTTACATTTTGTCAAAACGACCCTGAGTTAACACAAGAATTTCTCGCGTGCTATAAATGCTACTTAGAAGATCAAACTGGGAGATATGAGCAGTCCGTTAAGAGTGTGTTGATTATGCTTTCATGATGGGCTTTTATTTCAGGATCATCTATTACCATGATCTATATGGGTTCTGTAACGTATCACATTTCCTTATATAGAAGCGTGGGACTTCAAACATGTTGAACAGGAAGCTCCACCTGGGTGTTAGATGTGGATGGCGAGCATGGGGTAAGCAACTAACATTTACACACACTGCACTTTGGATTTGCCTTTACTATTACTATTTGTGTATAACTTCTAACTGTCAGGTTGGACATGGAACAGAAGCTGGCTCTATACTGAAACCAGATAGCAAAGAGCATGCTTATGTTATCTTCACTGGGAGGTCTTATGCACACTTGAATTTTGAGCGTTCCTCATTAAAAATAAACCATAGATCCCTGCTAAAACCCCATTCCGGTTACAGAATGGGTTTTAAAATGAGAATGCAACCCATGTAATAGTATGTGTTATTATGCAAAACAGTCAGCAATGAAATAATTCTGATCCAATTATTTGACCTTCATAAAACACTTGCAGCTGATATTCTATTCTTATCATCTCGTAATAGAGCTTCCATGGCTTATAATACAGTATCGTACAGAGCGCTATAGTGCCAGTACATTACCGTGCCTTCTGTCCAGCAGATCAGATGGATCACAGATTGCCTTGGGGATGCTAAGTTTAGTTTATTCTGCTTTTAGCACACAGAGGAGATTGACAGGAAAAACCTGTGAGAGAGAGAGAGAGAATAACTCATGACAAAGGTTGCGTGCAAGTATGGCTGCACTGCTGCGGCCTGTGGAGCCACCAAAACACTTCAACAAATGGATTTCAACTGAGAGTTCATACGACTGATGCTGTGGGCACTACCGCGTACTTTAACACACCAAAGCCCAGTTTGGAGAAACACACACATCGACCCAAGGGTTGAAGGCGAAACAACTTGCTTTGGACGAAACAGCAGCTTCATCCGTTGTGTCCTCTGATGTAAAGCTACTAATTTTCTTTTTAATACCAAATGGTCCAGTCCCAATCCAACTGTTATAGTTCATAGGTCACAGTCATCAGTTCAGCAACTAATATATCCCATAATCATTTAAAATGTGTAATATTTTAATGTTTAATGTATAATTGTCCTATAAATGACATTATTCTCTATAACAATGAATACCGTAATAGAACAAATATTGTAGTATAAATTTATTACATGTCTTTTTTCGTCTCTTGAAGCTTCAGTGGTGGCTCTTGACCCCCAACTTTGTGCAGCACAGATTTGAAGTCTTCATCCTTTCTCCATCACATGCATAAAGTATGTAGCCTACATGTCGTCTTGGGGGAATCATTTAAAAACGACTTTTTATCTTGGTTAGCATTAAATAATGAAATAAGGGCGAGATGGTTGCCAGTAAATGCATGGGTGGAAGAAAAATAGCATGTCCTTTCCTTCAGAAATTTTAATACCCCCTAAGATTCCCTTGAAAATGCATACACTAAGGGGAGATGAGACATAATACTGCCACAAGAAAAATAAAAAAAAAACTGCACCGTACTGAAAGCTTGGCGGGATCATTTTTATGATGAGAAACACATATGAAAAAACATTCTTATTACCCCCATGGATTCAAGTGAGAAAGAATGAATCTGCAAAAGCAGTTTATTCTTTAAGGAAGCTGCAAGCTTGACCCACACTGACATTTATATTACATGCTGACTGTTGCAGTTTGATCTCTGTGTTGCTTACTTGTTGCGATGTGTAAATGCTGCTCTACCATTTACTTCTTGCTTCTGAACAGACAGACCCAGATATATGAGCAGGTGCCTTGATAGTGAAAACGGTCGAACTAGCTGACTAGGCTGCCAGTCTTCACAAAGGATATTAACACAGATTTAATATGACAAAAGAAAATGCATTAGTGAAATGCAAATATTCCAGTTAAAGAAAAGAAAGATAAGCTGCAGTGTATAACTTTTATCATTGCACAATATAACTGTGCAATGATAAAAGATCTGTTTGTATCCTTCTGGTTCCCTTTCTCTTCCCATTCTTGCTGCTTGTTTCCTTCCCTTCCCTTCCTCTACATCCACTCCATTCAGCACTTCCTCAATCTCCTGCTCCCCTCCCCCCATATGGAGGTGAGAAGCTAGAAGGGGATAAAGTGAGGTGTAGACACTTCTTTAGCCTGGCGGAGGCCAAACAGATCGAAGTCAGAAAGCACCTAGCTGCTGGGTAATCCGCGAGCTAAGAACTTCGTCCTCTCCCTCTTTTCTCATCATCTTTTCACCATCGCTGCCCCGTCTGTTTTGCGTTATCCATGTACTTTTTTTTTCCAACTGATTCATATGTTTGCTGGATTTTTAATTTACTGTTAAAGCACTCAGTGGTCTGAAAATGCTTAAGTACAAATGCACATACATATTTTGTAAAAGGCATTCAAAAGGCTACACAAGGAACATGCCCACTTAAAATGTTGATGTTTGTTGACTATTTAAAAGCACCTTCCACACCCTAAACATGCTTACACACAAACACAGTCCCAAGTGCTCTCCAGGCCAACAAGCAGGGACAGTGGCCACTCACCAGAGCTCTATCGATCGTGCCTGGATGTGCCAAACTCTCCACTGTGTCATTCAACCTTTTCAATTTTTAATCACCAGCTCCAACATCAGAACAAGTCCCTGTACAGTCTAACACACACACACACACACACAAGCACACACATAAGCCCAGGAAAAGAATGCAAATGCTCCGAACGCACACGGATGCAAATGCGCGCAAAAAGTCAACACTGTTACCACCCACAGTACTTCAAACACTCTTATCCCTCCATCCCTGCACACATGACTACACACACACACACACGTCTTCTTCCATCACAGACAAAAGACGCACGTAAGCAACAAAGCATATTTCTGCAGACAATTCAGAATCTAAGACTGTTTCTCGCAACACCAGCTGACAAATAATATTAAGATCTACATGCATGCCGAGACTTTGTTTCTGTGATTGTGAGCGAATGTGAGAGAGGCGTATAAAACCATGTTATCACCTGGCCCCTTCTTGTGCCCAGCCCCAGACTGTAGCCAGTTTTGACCTTGGGCTCTGCCATATTCATTACATCATTAAGTTACCTCTTCATTAACTTTTCATTGTTTATGGAGGAGACATTGGAAAGGAGAATAGATGGGGGTGACGCGATGGTGGAAGCTCTTTATCAACAAGCCTTATACATAGCTCAGGCATCTGGGCCCTGTTCTGCCTCCCTGAGCGTCCCTCCCCTGATGTGTTAGAGGGACGTATTCAGACTGAAAACTGAAACAAAAAAAAATGCGCATTGTGCCTTTTACTGGCAGTTTTTCACTTGTCAAAATAGGCACTTTAAATAATAAGTCTTCAAAATGATTGTTGATGATGATGATCTGCAATCGCACAACATCATCTCTCCGTGTATCTTAAATCTGGTTGTGAACATATTTGTGAGGGCTGGCCTTGTAGCCACCAGGCGCTGTTGTGCTTCCACACCACTCTAGCTTTCTGTCATTAGCGATGCATCGCCCCGGCAGCAGACACAGATTGTGTTTTTAAGAAAAAAAAAAAAAAAAAAAACTGTCCATGCCAGCTACCATCTACCATTGCAGGCCAATTATACTATACAGCATCGCTCACTCATTCTACCCCTCTCACTCATTCTTTGTAACAGTGGTGTCTGGCCAGACTCCATTGCTCTTGAATAACAGGGGTAGATGTCCCCTTGTGTTACAAGCTGCTGAATGCTTGTTAGTTCACACTTTTTCACGGAGAGAGCACAGAGGGGGAGAAAGCGCGACAGACACTTATACGTTTTCACCTTGAGGTTTTTTGAAAGCCTAAAGATGCAGAGGGTAATTCTAACCTTGGCTGAGGTCAAATCAGGGTTTTGTACAAACCTTTCACATGTGAAATGACAAACCAAATAGTCTGTAGTCTGGGTGTAAGGCTGACTCTGAAGATCACTTACCAATTACTGAACCCTAATTCATTAAGGAAAATTAATCCTCCAAGAAAACATTAGGGAGGAGAAAAAAATGTAAAAAACTCTCTTGAGAGATGTTACAATATAACTTTAAACAGTGAATTATGCACAAAATGGAGATCAGAAAAGAAAACAAGGGTTCAGTTTACACTGGGGCAAAGTAGCCGGCATGGGTTTCTCCTGACATTGACACACAACGCGTCCTACATTTCTGTCTTTGATTCAATATGTCCTTAAGTTTCACTTGTTCCTCTCAGTGGACATTAAGATAGGATTCAAGTTCTTGAATGTCCAAGCTGGGTTAATTGACAACTTGCAATAGGTGTTAATGTAAGCAGGCTAATAATGTATTATTATTTATAACAGTAATACAGTAAGTATACAATATAGTTCATCAGAAAAAGACTTCTCAGATCCTGGGATAGCTGATTTTCAGTGTCTCTGTCTGCCTGGCTGTGCTCTCTTTGTCATCTCTTACATACATTTAATTAACATGTAAATGGTGAGCTATATCATCAGAAACCATGTCTGTTTTTAATTGTCATCTTGGTTTGAAATAGTTCCTCTACAAAACAGTAAATAATAACAAAGGACAAAAACGAACCATTTCCCATCAAATAACAACGGGGAACGGAAATTTATGATCTACCGCAGCTACAGGTATGAAATTACATCAACCTAGTTTTAAGCATTGCAAAAGCCCATGAGAAAAATGGATGATTGCAACAGCGATGCATACATGCATGCATGCCACACACAGTCATTTGGTTGATGTTATCTTGCAAGTCTTGTTTTCCAGCGAACTGCACTGCGGAAAAGATTTTGTACAAATACACCAGGTCATTTGTTTTTAGTCTGGTTTATTGTGGCAGCAAATGAGATGTAGAATAATGGGCTACCACAACTGAAAGTCAAGATCAGCAAAAGAAAGTTTATTTCCTTCATGCTTTTTTTTTTTTTTTTTTTTTTTTTTACCACTTGGAAACATATCATTTCTAGTTTCAAAGTGAATATGTTCTTGTGGATTAAGGACACAGTATATAAGTGTTCGGGTAAAAAAAAAAGGGAGTTTGCCAAGTATCCAAGAAGTCGATGTAAATGTATTGTTTATCAGGAATGTACTGCAGTTACCTGTGTCTCTGCAGCTGCCATCATAGCTACCACAGTGTGAAGTTGCCTTATAAAATTGCTGGGAATAGGCAGAGGCCGTTAAGGGCAATCTAAATCCACAGTGGCAAGTTTTACAAGAACCAACCTGCCAAGTACAAAGTGGTCACACAAAATGTTGATTTGATTTAGAGTTTTAGTGTTTTCTGCTCTTTGTATGAAGCAAAATACAGCCTGGTCTCTAACAACCAGTAACATACCAAGGAAAAAACGTTTTGCTTGTAATGTGTTGCTATGATGTGTCTGAAGATTGGATTGAAGATTAGGATCATCACATGTTTAAATAACTGTATAAGTGAAATTAGGCATTACCTTACTTTTAACAACTAAAACTTTGCACAGTACTGTCCTGCAAGGCACTTCAATCTCTGAGAGGCACAACAGGAAGAACAGCACATCAGAGAGAATGTGCGAGTTGTGCGATGAGAGTGATTTTTGTCTGTTTGACAGGTAACATCCAGCCTGTTTTCTGGAGACAGTTGTGTCTGCCTCACAGCATTACTGTCAAACTCACCTATGATTAAATCACTTCAGCCTGTATATACTGCGGCCTTGTGGCTGCATTCACTTAGAGAAGCACATTTTGAACCTGTTTGAGTAGAAGGGTCAAATGTTTTGATTTAGTTTATGCTATGCTATGTTATTATAAATAATATAAAGGGAGGAGACTGAGGTCTTTACCTCTAACGTGTGTCTTGTCCACCTCTGCCGGAAAGTGTTGCTGTGGTACTTTCCTTAAAGACACCTAGGCCTTACAGTGCAACCATCTCCAAGGACGTAAGATTGAAAACTGCGTCAGATGAATGTAAAAAATGATTTGGTCACAATGGTGATTGACTGTTATGACATGTGGGCGGGTTAAAATTGCTAATGAGCTTGGCTTACCCAACGTCTTATTTATCCTTTGGCTTTGTCATCAGTGTACAAAACATTAAGGAAATGGCTTCTCATTTTACCCTGCAATCAACATTTCAAATAACTAGAGTTGTAGATATTAGCTGTTCCTGTTTCTATGTTTAACTTGATGATAGGCCACAGTAAAAAGATAACTCTTTTGGGTTCAGGTCTTTCTGCAAGGGCCTAGTTTGTCCAGGTACATTTCTTTCCATTCCACATCAGTTTTTTTATTTATTTATTTTTTTCTCCCAGGATCAGAACTTAGATCAAGCCAAAAAAAAAGTAGCTCATCAAATAAATAAATAAATAAATATAAAAAAAATATAAAAATTCACTTCATGCATCTGAAACCCAGAAAAGACCTTTTAGAGAATATTGACTTCAAAAAAACATTTAGAAAAAATGCATCCATCAAATCAGACTCAGTTACAGATACAGACCCAATGTTAAAGTCCAGTCTTAAAATAAAGGAATTCTTTCGATCAAATGGTGAATCTGTCGAAATGACCACGTGCAGTTGATTTCTTGCTCTCCAACCCAAGCAAATAAGTCTGGCTGAGCCTTCACAGACCATGTTTCATTATCATACAATTGTGAGTCCGAGTTTTCTGTATATTCTCCTGTGGTTTTCCTAGTTTAGTGTGACGCACAGCACAATACTCCCAGACTCCAAGTGATTAAACTCAACTTTACAAACGTAAGCAGCACTCAAAACATTTCAAAACAGATGTAGACGGTTGTTACAACTGGAAATATGAGTTGTGTATAAAATACAAAGGTGACGACTTGGATCAATAGCGTTAGTGCTAATGCTGTGTACAGTGTGTCGTCATTAGACCACACACAGACCTCACACGTACCCACAGCAATCAGAGTGCAGCCTTTGCTATCTGACAGAGAGCACCACTAGGGAAATGAGGCACCGTGTGTGTCTGTGTGTGTGTATACGAGTGTGTGTTGTGCACATGTGTGTGAGGGAGAGAAAGACCTCAGAGCCCTGGGGATAGTGTGTCACATAAGCTCCATCACAAGGCTGCTTTATTGAGCCTGGCATGGGTCAGACCCCTACTGTCATCTTCAAATATGCCTGCCACCTGCTCACGCACACACATACATACACACACACACCCGAACACGCAGTCACATACATGCTCACACATCCAAAACTCTACACGCTCGCCATACACGACACACTCATGCATACACAAACCAGCACACATGGCTTGAAAAGAATTCATCTGGTGTTTTCTGGTAATTGCAACAAAAACACCGAATCTGGACGTGTCACGTTCATTTCCCAAGACCCCAGAGCGGAGGGCTAATTTCAAACAGCCTCCCCCTCTCACTCTACAGACTTCTGTCCTTTTTTCTCCACACGGCCTTCTCTTTTTTTATTTTTTTTTTCATCCTCTCATTTCAGAGAGAAGAAAAAAAAACAAAACACGGCAGTCTTTTATACACCCGCCAGTTTTGCAGACGGTTATTTGCTTAAGAGAGGCAAAACTGACTGAAATTCTTTATTTGTCTATGCGGAGAGACTTCATGCCACTCTGCTTTCAGATTCCACATGTCTAAGATATACTCTGTGCCCAGACAGCTATGCCAGGGACACCAGTACTATGAATTAGCAATGCAATAAGATTTGCAACGCCGTCACAATAACTCCTGAATTCATAAGCAAATCAGAGGCTCTCTCTCCTCTTTTTCGATCCAGTAACTGTCTGTTTTTCCTATGTGGTACTTTTGTGTGGATGCACTTGCTTCTCCCATTTAACTGGCACACACTGAACTCTTCATTACCACAGTATGGGCCCACGTGTGTACCGTTAAAGTGAAAGTGTGTTTGTTAGTATTTCGAATGGACACGCTTTCCCCTCACAAGCACGAGCATGGTTGTGTGTATGACTGTATGAATTGGCTTGTGCATGTGCCTGTTTTATGTGAAAGTGCTTGCCTGCTTGCACCAATTGTGTGTGTGTGTGTGTGTGTGTGTGTGTTCCCTGATGGAGATAAGTCTGAGTGGTTAGGAGGGAACAGATGTCAGCTGGTGTCGGCTGCCAGGAAGATTGAACAAAGCCAATCACGTTGCCTTCCTGTCCAAAACGCATGGCAGAGGGAGACCTGCATCTAACAACAATTTGTGGCATTAACTCTGAGCATGCCACCCTGCCTGCAACTCTCATCTCACACACACACACACACCCGTGCGCACGCTCATCAGCACACACACCACCATCATCCTGTTTGGAATAAATATGGTAAACAACTGGTGGAGATATAAAAGATTGCAGGGAGAACTAACAAAATGGCGTCTGTAATATGATCTGCCCTTGTTGCTACAGTAGCTTAATCATTCATGAGCCCGTACAGTGGGAGAACTGGCAGACATTACCGAATCGCTACCTGTTTTTCTTCGCAATGTATGTAGCGCATGTTTTTTTTTATTTTTCTCTCTAAGCTCATCAAAAAAGCGTTTAAATCGTAACTGACTGCTTCAAATAACTAGGGTTCCCTCTCCCTCCCCTGCCTTTAGTATCCCTCTTGTCTCTTTTTCAATTGCTACCACTTGTTCTTTTGCCCGTCAAACACAATCGCATTACGCTGTTTCATGCGCTGGGATAAAAGTGTAAAGCTAATTTGAGGGACAAACGCAGAGATCTTAATTCATTTGGAAGAGGAGAATGAGTCATGCAGGATAGCGCACAGTATTTATCATGTAGAATCAACAATGGGCAACAGTGAAATAGACATACCCACACACAGAAACATACAGAAACAAACATTTAAAAATATCTGAACTACACTGGAAATAAACATGTGAGAAATCAGTCCCACTTTAGGTGAAACACCTTGTGAGGGTTCTCAGTCATCCAGGTCATGGATAAGTTCAGTTGCCTTCTTAACCATTTTTTGGTTAAACACCTTGTCTGGCCAAAATGAGTTCAATTAAGTGACAGTAAGAGCTGCTGTCTTAATGAGCTATACAACTGTCCCAGTGGGCTAAGCAGATAGATACACATGTTCCTGTTGGACAGCAAACTTTAGTCTGGTCTGATAGATAGAGGGCTAAAATGTTTAGCTCTAAGACTGAGATGTCCCATTTGGGCTTAACACATAAAAGTCCTAAACTGACTGAACCAACTCCAAAGTCAAGTGCGTGGCATGCGTCTGTTCCTGCCCAGGATGTTGGACCAGACATTTCAATTCTCTACAACTACAAGAAATAAAGCAAAGCAGAAAATTTCAAACAACAGATAAGTATCCAAACGTGTGTGTGTGTGTGTCTTTGTGTGTGCAGTAGTCACCATGGCATCTTAGCCTTGACTGACAGATCCTTAGAGATTGTCTGTTACAAATCTGTTGACCTTTGACCTCCCCACTGAGTTGTAAAAACCACTCTCCATTTCCCTTAAGACTTTAACGGCCTGCCCAAGTGTTGTGTGCATGTGCATTTGTGTATGTCTTTGTGTGTGCGCGTCTTGTTTGTGTGTGTGCGTGCGGTGTAACCCTGAGGTTAAAGAGCAATCTGCAGCCAATTAAGCGCTTCACTAGGAGGGCCCTGCTTCCATGAATGAGAGGAATGCTCCACGAGCTTAAGAGAGAGGGACTTGACTGAGTGCTTTGAAAGCAGTGTGGGTGTGTGGGTGAGTGTGTGTGGTAGCTGTGTGTCATGGCTGCAATATTTACAGTGCAGGTTTGTGTGCTGGTAACAATTAAGTGTCAGGGAGCTAATGTAAGGGTTTAAAAGTTCACCACATACAGAAGACTGGTTTTGAGCAGGGTGAAAAGCTGGGAAGCTGAATGCCAGAGCAGAAATTTACAGCCATCTAAGCCATTTACAAAACAACAATAACTACGATGCTGTCATGCATCACTGTATTTAGTCAAAATGATATTCAGAAAAAAAAAAGTTCTGCATTCCAGTGACATTTAAAAGCATCATGTCACATATTGCTTTTTACTTGGATCATATGGGCCTTTTGGATGTGGATTACCATTTGTGACGCTACTCTCCTCAGTTTGCTGGACTGGAATAGAATCAATTTTTGAGTTTGTACGACTTTTGGCTTTTGATGTATTTTGGATTTTGCTTAACACATAGAAAACAACAATAAAACTGCCATTTGCCAAACCACATCCGACTGGACAATTCGATCAGTTGTAAGTGACAGAATAGAAAGGGATGCCAAGTTATTAAATGTCATAATTAATGATTGAAAAAAAAAATGGAGGAAGATAGAGGAATATAAGGACAGAAAGTGTA
The DNA here is from genome assembly GCA_005024645.1 of Planiliza haematocheilus. Classification (NCBI taxonomy): domain Eukaryota; kingdom Metazoa; phylum Chordata; class Actinopteri; order Mugiliformes; family Mugilidae; genus Planiliza; species Planiliza haematocheilus. The sequence continues at coordinate 676,406 of SRSE01001340.1, read as the reverse complement.
AAAGGAAGAGGGACGTGAAGGCGGCGGTAGGCGGTACAGAGGAGGCTATGGTCGATGTCCATCGTGCTCTCCTTCACCTGCCCCCCACCTGCACCTCCTCCCAGCAGCCTGGGCCATCCATCAGTGGGTGAGCAGAGAGGATCAGGGCCCAGAGTAATGAGCCGTAAGCCCCCTTACACGTGTTGATGCGCCACTAAATAAGATCCATTTACCTAGACTACCGCCGCTGCAGCGCACCAATGACTATGGGAGAATGTGTCGCCCTTCCTTACACCCCCAACATGACTCTCTTGTAATGCAAACTGGTGCAGACTGGCTGCTTCGGTCTGTGAGTTTGCTTCCATTCTTCTCCCCTCTAGTTTTTATCTGGCCGCTTGTGTGCGTCTTAGTGAAAGAATATCTACGTGTTTGTGCTGAGTGTAAGTGTGCGTACAATAATGTGTAACAGTGGTTGTGTGTGTGTGTGTGTGCCTGTGGGCAGGGAGGACAGCATAGTGATCCAGTTACTCAAGACAGACAGAAGCAATTGTTCTCCAGTTACAGAGTTTTCTCTGAGACTTGAGGGCATCACTGTCAAGTGTTGAGGCCATCAGGGAAGTCTCGCTTTAGACGATTACACTCGATATGGTTTGTGTGTGTGTGTGCGTGTGTGTCATGGCAGGGAGACTACAGTGTGACCTCCACTGCTCTAGACGGGCTACAGTGAGGGTTATTTATTTCCTTTAAGAATGATTTTGTTTGATCAAAACGGTATGAAAAGTTGTTGCAGCTGCTCTTCAGTTTCAAGAAATATTACAGCCAGTAAAAACAGGAACTGTAAAATTACAGAGGCCTGGTGAAGTCAAGTCAAACCGTCACTTTAAACTTTCAATCAAAAATGAAAATCCCGGTCACAAAAGGTGTCGCACAAGGTCTATGCCTCTTACTCAGACCCTGTGTGGAAAACACCCACTGCTATACAAGGGAGTAAAAAACTGCTTACATAGAGCATAAAGAAAACAAAAGAAGAGAGTTGCGAGGGACAGAAAGGCATGAAAGAATGGTGGAAAATGAACAAATCGTAAAAAGGGGTAAAAATAAAAAGTAAGACAAAGAAAGAGAGTTACAGGAAGGGAAAAAAAAAGAAAACAGGCAGAAAAGAGGACAGATTAGCGAACAAGGCTTTAGTAGCGCTGCTGGGGTGAAAGAGAATGCCACTAATAATGAGATGTCTATTTTACCCACCAGCTCTCTGTCTCTCTCACTGCTACGCCTGTTTTCCTCTGGCCCCCATTATCAGTGCACTTGAACCCGGGGATAACAATGAGTTCACAGAGATTGAGAAGTGCCGAGGCCTTAATTGTATGTATTTAGTCACGCAAACAGAGGCAATGGCCTGAGAACGCCTAGTTAGCCAATGACATCATTTAGCCACACAGCCACTTTAACTCAATGGGGTTGCTGTAGCATACAGATCTCTGTCGCTTTACACTATCCCTGCCTACCATAGCTCTCTGTCTCTCAATCTGCCTTATAGTCTGTAAAATGTCTTCTCTACCTGGATACGTCCACTCTTTGCATGACCATTTTCACACCTTGTTTTTGCTTGTGTTTCTTGTTGTCAAAAAACAGACAATGCACCATTATCAGTTAGTCTGACAATTATATATTTTGTTTAAAGACTGTGGATGCTCAGAACACATATTAACCAGACATGCTGTCAAACTGCCTGTTTTGTCCAGCATACAGTTCAAAATGAAATGAATTAAACATGCAGTGATTTATAAACTCAGGAAATCAGCTCTGTTCTGAAGGACTGGAACCAGTGACTGTTTGGCATTCCCTTGCTTCCTGGCTCACTTGTAAAACTGTTGACTAATGTTCTGTCAATCAATTAAAGAATTTATGAACTTTATAGATTTAATGTTTTTAAGGGAAAAGCACAATGTCTTTAAAAGTTTGAGCCTTTTATTTGGACACGTTTGCATTTTAAAGAAGCATTTGCAAATGAGGGCAAAGAGAGAATGACCTCTTGCTCTGTGATTGGATGACGGTGTGTGTGTGTGTGTGTGTGTCTGTCTTTGTATGCGTGTTTGTGCGTCTATTTGTTTGCATGCATACTTTTGTCAATCAATAGTAGTTGCTGGCAGTCACAAAGATGATGATGGCACTGAGATGTTAGTGTGCCTGACTTGCTCGGCACAAAGAAGGATATGTGTGTGTGCGTGCATGTGTGTGTGGATTGGAGGGGTGCTTCTCAAGCAGGGATGTCAGCACTTGAAAAATCAATCACCATCTGGGCTCATTTCATACAAAGGACAGAGGGAGGGGAGGAAACTCACAGACACACATACACGCACTTCTTGCATCTTTCATTTCATGCAAAGACAACAGAGGGCAAAACTGTACGGCAGCTCAGTGCCCCTCTCGTCTTGTGCCTTTTCTGTTTTAAGTGAACACTTAACTCCTTGCCTGGATCCCGCTGGTATAAAAGCAGGTGCAATTTTCTTCTCTGCCCCACACCTCCGCCTGACCATTTTCAAATCAGAGGTTGCAGTGGTAGTATCGAACGGCAAGTGTACAATTGCGGAGGGAAGGGTCGAACGTGGAGGGGTGTTTTCAGTGGAAAGTACTGGCCACACTGGGGCCTATCTAAGCCATTAGGGCAGTGCTATGTGAACACACTGCATCAGGGTTGGTGTGCAAGGTCACCCAAAGCAAACAGGGATAAGAGGAAAGAAAAGCAAAGATTCATCTGCTTGAGTTAGCACCTCAGGTCAATGGGTTTACCTTCTATTCACCAAAGCACGGTCCTCATTTACAACAGATGCTGCTCTGACTGCCTTTCAAAACCAGTTTTCAACTTTCACATTAGGCACTTTTATATGAGAAAAGTGAATGTTTTACACAAACAAGATTTTTTAAGTGTACACAAAAAAAGGCATCCGAGGTTGAAAGCATGTGTGTGTGCATGTGCATGAGTGTGACATGATTTTTGCTGCGGTGCTGCCTCCTTTCAGTTGCACAGCTGTGTGAGAAATACCAGTGGCAGAGGCTGCTGATGCAGCGAAAGCATTTAATACTTGACAAACAGTTATCTAAGCCCATGTCCAATAGCTAGACACCACTGTAATGTGACCTACATACTAAGTGAATAAGATTTTTTTTTTGTATGTCGGTTGGGGTGCGGTGGGAGAACAGGGTGGGGGTTTAGTAGTAGATGCGAACAGAACTCATTCAAATGCCAGTAATAAGATGGCAGAATATTCCTTTTTGCTCGCCTTGTGCCTCCTGCTTCCACTCGTTTTTTCCTCTAGAGCAATAGAGAAAGTACAGTATAATATAACAGAACATATTGTGCCCTCCCAGGCATTGAAGTCTCCCTCCTTTGTTCATTTCTACCCTCTGGAAAGAGGACTCTTTCCCTTTTTTGAGGAATTAATGAAATGGCATGAATGGAGTCCCATATTATTTCTTTTTTAATTTTTTAATGGCTTTTAAAAAGTCTAAATATGTGTCTCAGGGATGTGGCAGAAAAAACGTTTTCCTAAACAGAATGTGTACTTAGTGTTCCGTATAAATTTCTATTCAATTCTCATTTTGGATAGTTTAAAAGTGATTTAAATTGAGGGTGAAAATGCGCTCTTTTACAAAAATAACTAAACAAAATTTTTGAACCAATTTGAGGTCTAAAAAGCACTGCTGTGACTAGTCCCAGGGATAAATTTATGCACAATTTCAGGCAGAATTGAACAGATTTACTTCAGACCGGTTTTGATGGGTCTGGTCCCTGTCTCAGCTTAAAAATTGATGAATGAATAAAAGCACACATGCACACACACAGTCTGCCTGGCCATGTCAACAGAGCAGGTGTCCTTAGTAATGCACCATTGCGCACTTGGATCTCTGCAGCTCAGAACAGAGGGGAAAGAGGGACGGCAGAAAAGCAGAGAAAAAATAAAGGACAGAGGAATGAGACGGAAGGTTTGTTTGTTTCATGAAGTTAGAAAAAGGCGTTTTTCTAATTGTAATTCAGGAAAAAAAATGTCAGTGGTATTATTTTTTCTTTGTTTATTGTATGTTTTCTAGCTGCTGGAATGTGGAGGAATTATGGGGATATGTCACCAGTGCAGAGGTAACCGAAGCTATGTGCATCTGTCTCCCCCTGACTCGATTGTCTCAACGCACCAGTGAAAGTTGTTTGAATGCATCTAATTTCTTTGCAGCAGAACAGCAGACTCCTACACTCGTTATTTTGGGGATGATCAAAAACACTGAAATGATATCAGGAAGACAGGCCGCAAGCCCAACTGAGGAGAAACTAAGCAGAAAAAGATGTACTTAGTAAAGACTATGTCTTTGCCCCCTGCTGAGTTTCAGCTACATGGTACATAAATAACCATTATGAATCACGCTGTTTGGTCTCACCCTGCCGTTCCTCAAACAAGATCCAGTTTCCATTTAGCCGCAGTGGAGACGAGCAAGCCTCCTGCAATGTTTGAAGAACGCAACAAAATAAAATGTGTGTTCATCTAGTGCTTTAATTTGTTGAGGTCCAAAAAAAGTCTAGTAATCTAGTAAATGTATCCAGGGTGGAAGATCGTTTTTTCAGCTGCTTGGTGTTTATGTTTCAACTTGCCTATCTAATAGGCTTGCATTTAGTCAAAACCTACAAAAGGCCAGAGGGCAAACCAACAACAAAACAGCTACGCCGCTCAAATGAAAGGACAACCTGCTTCTCAAATAAGACCATTAGTTTGCACAAGAGAAGAAGCCGGAGAGGTCTGTTATGAAAAACCCTGACATTATGAATGTTTGCAGAGGTCAAATGTGACCACATAGGGACGGAATATGCAAGATGCCAAGTGAGAATGTTCACTCATACGCTGTGGATGCATGGCTGTGTAGAAGCTTGTTACGTCCCTCTTTTGGCACCAGTTCAGAGACAATGTTTCCTCAGCCTCTGTGGCCTAAGAGATTACCCTACCCAAACTTTATCCCATGGCAAATCTATCCTTAGAGTGCGCATTTAAACCTTGTAGCAAAAATCAGGCCTCCATTCAGAAAATCTCCTTTGTAAAACCTAAATACATCCCAATGTGTCCATCAACAAAGGACCCTACCCTTCCTCCTCACTCTCTGTGACACTTTAAGTTTAGGATTGTTCAACGGGCCTGTGGGTGGTTTTTTTCATTCTTTCCCATTCTTCTTTTATTTTGCTCCTTCTTTAGAGCATTAGGGCGACCAGCCATTGAACTACAACCGCTACTATAAAAATTAATCAGGATTAAAATGACCTCACACACAAAATTAAAGTTCTCCAATGTACACAATAAGGGCCTGTATCTTTTTTAAGACATTCTCAGCTTCCTTGGGAACAGGATTGTTTCTTGACAAAGTGGTCTCTACTCAACAATGAGCACCTTTCAGACACACACAGGGACTGCCTTTAGAGCTGCAGAGAGAGACGGATTTCACATATCAATCAAAAGAGGGAGGGGGAAGAAAAAGGGCCCTCGTTTGGTGAGAGTAGTCCTTCAGCAACCACGGACACTTTTGAATAGGGCATATGCATTTCTCTCCTACTACTATTCATAATAACAGAGGACACAGAAGTAGTTGAGAGGGAGGGGATTCCTCTTAACACCTTTTTTTTTAGACTTGTCTTTCCCTATATGGGGGACCAAAGCATGGTTCTTAAGCCTGGCCCTGAAATAATAAGGCTGTAGTGGATGCCTAGAGTGTACAACATTGAAAAAAAGTTGCTTTATAAAGAGAGCAAGGCCCAAAGTAATTATTCTACAAGCCTTCATGTTCTTGAGTTTGTACATGCGAGGGTGAGTGTGTGTGTGTGCGAGTGTGTGTGTGTTGGAGGACCCATGGAGGTGCACTTGGCCACAGCCACCCACTGTGCTAGCCATGCACACCATTGCCTCTAATCATGTAGAAAATGAATACGGTGTCAGAGCAGGTAATTCACACCTCATTAAAGACCCTCCACTCAGATACGGCATAGGATACATAAAACAAATTTAATATAGCATTCCATTCTAGTAGTAGTAGTAGTAGTAATACAGTAGACAGCCGTATTTATGGGAACACCTTAAAGGTCTTCTTATTAGGTCACTGACTGCGTGTTTCACCTCCTACGCCTTTTGAGCCTGGGGTATTCAGATCATCTCTGAATCACAGATCATGCGAAAGAGTCAGATTACTGTTTAAAGGCATCAGAACTGTTAGTTGTGTGTGCATTTTCAGAACACACAAGACATCCAACAGTAAAAAACTAAAGGTACTTAGAAGGTTAGTCTGTGTCTGCAATGAAAAACTTTGCATTTAACATGTGCAGTACACTATGTCGTAGGATTGAGGGTCTGTCTTTTATTTCCCTACAAATGCCTTCCATGATGGATCATCAGAGGGCTAGGATGCACCTACAAGAGAGGGGAAACCTCGGAGGTTACCCAACGCTTGTGAATTACATCATTTTTCTGTACTTAGACCTCAGTCTGACATTAAAGTAGATCTCGGTGTTACTGGGGGAAAAAAAAAAAGAAATAAAGCATACATTTTCATGTGGTGCATGTGGGCTATTTTTAAATAGGGGTGCTGTGAAAGTGTGGAATTGGGGACAAGGCAGCCTTGCACCGGGCCGTGACACAGACTTATGTTAAACCTAATTAGATCATGATAATAGCTTTAGGGCCCCAGTGATCAATGCTAGAGGTCTGTGGAGATGAACTTTCCTTAAGTTTCATGCTGCGTGCTGGTTGTACTCATTTTTTTTTTCTTCACACACATGTTCGCACACACACACACACACACACAAAATCTTGTTGCCATAATTTTAGAGAACATAACGTTGTCGCGCTCTAACCTTAACCCAAACTCATCTCATGTCTTTACCCTAAGATTAAATTATTTACGTTCTGTTTCTTTTTTTATCTTCAGAGAGCCTGGTCTCAGTGTGCCTGTAATAGCCTCATCTGCTTATCGGTTTAAAATATTTGTCAGTCTCTCTTTACATCTTGACGGCATATATAGTTCAGCGGATATACGTGAACTAATTCATTTTCTAAATAGGCTGCATCAGTCCTACATCCACCACCACTATCATTCAGAATTGCTAATGGAGATACATGAAGAGATCCATCATCTGAAGCCTCTCCCATAACACAATCCACCCATAATGTGTCAAAATCGCGAAAAGACACTTGCTAATTGTGAGCTGCTTTCCATCAGCAACCTTATGGGGAGTCTAGTTTACAGCTAGCAGACTCCTCAGATCACTCTCGCAGAAGACAAAGAGGATTCCTTAAGCCTCCATTACTAACAAATGTAATTTGTGTAATGCAATATTTTAACATGTCTGCGTCTGCTGGCATTCTAGCTAGCTGGTTTTTGATTAGTCTTGATACTGGATGCTGTGGGAATCCCTGTACATCAACTGAGGTTTTATCAGTTGGTGAATCCCAGTGCTCTCTTCCGCTTGCTAAAGTACTTCTCCCTACCCCAACTGAGGAAGGAGTTCAGAGGAGTAACTGCAGTGGAAAAATGCCTTGACCGTCCGACCAACCAACTATAACCTTAGTTATTGCACACATTACTTTAAAGATGTTATTGTGCTAATTCATGTTGCCCAGTAAGTTGTGCAAGATTATATTAGGGCTGCAGTTTTCAGTTTATTAAATAATTATTTCTTTATCAGCTCCTGTACTTTATTTACGTGTACATAGTGATCTATGACCTCCCTTTGGTAGTCGTTTTGGTTCCTACCCACCTTGTTTACAGTGGGGTATGACAGAAAAATAAAGTAGTGGTTATTCCGTCCTGCCATGTTGGTGGTGATTAAAGAAGAATACATAACGCCAAACTGTAACCTGCCAATCACCCACAATCCAGAAAGTCTGAAGAACAAGCAGCCAAGCGAGAAATCAGGGTTACACAACATTAGCTGATGCTTTCTAGTATCGTTTTTGTTTTGCACACTGTAATCACCTTTAGACAGTCAACAGCTAACAACCAACAAACTTTTCACTCACACAGCTTCTGTCAACTGTTCAGACTGGTATGAACCCAGCGACAGCATGAATATTTGTGCCTGGTCAAGAAACACAAGAAACACAGTACTGCACTCTTGGATCAGATTTGTGGTTTGTGAGAAAATCAGATGATACCAGTGAGCCTTTGTGAACTCCTGCCTTTACAGAATGTTGTATAATTGATAAACCAGCGTTTAAACCTTTTAAACTAAACTGACTCTAACGTGATATTTTGATCTAATTCCCCAAGGTTCTAAAGGCAGCTTCAGAGGCTCCTTTTATCCAGACAATATTACACATCTAGAAGAACTTAATGAATTCAGTGCGTCCATAAATGTTCCATATCAAGTGGACTATTAGTACTAGAGCCAAGGAGAATGCCCAGTTTGCTAAAGAGTTAGTTAACCTCAAGATTATTTCTCAGCGTTTTGCAAGCCACATTCTGTTGACTTCACCGGGCTGGGTAGATCACCAGGAGGGATCATTAAAAAGAGCCAGTTGGCTTGTCTAGGTTAGAGCATTTAACACATTTTAGATTCACCCTAGTGCTAGTGGCACAGGGTTCTGTGCATAAACATATACTTTTGGAAAAACCTGCGTGTGAATGAATCCTTGTTTCTTTGCCAAGTTGTACTCTTAACACGCAGCTCCATCACCCTTAACATATGGGATTTAATAGATAGTATAATTTGGCAGAGGTAAACTTGATTTGGCTCAGTTTGTATATTCAGTGACTTTCTAGTATGACCCACTAGCCTGCCTGTTGCTTAGCAATATGATGATGAGAAAAACCAAAAACGGCCATTGAATATAGCAGGAAATCATTATGTTGAAAATACAAAGGTAATAAATAATTTACTTAACACCTAATGTAAGCCACAGATGTATGTGTCTGTTGATAAAATAAGCTGTCTAGATGAGGCTGTACTTCATGACATAATGACTCCTCGAAGCATTCCAATAAATAAAGCAATAACATCATTTAATATCTAAATTTCCTGAAAGAAAGGGACATACCTTGGTTAGTGTTGAGGTGTTAAGCCTTCCATGGCGACATCTATCTCTCGCCACCACCTTGAGGGCATCCTTTAAGCAGAGGAATTTAGCCATTATGTGGCATTAACCTCATTAGAAAACACTCTTTAGCTGCTCCAAGATAAAATTGATTTACAGCTGCCATTTCCACCACTGCTCTCGATCAATGGTTAAACTATCCCTTTTATGGCACTGTTCACACTCTCTGCTCTTTTCTCCAGTTTTCTTTAACTGCTCTTTAATTTCAACCCCCCTCCACTCTTGTCCTTGTGCCAGGTATACAGTCACAGAGCAGGGGAGAGATTGTCTCTATTTTCCTATGGGTAAAGCAGACAGAATTACTGACAGATCTCTCTGAACCAATTAAGCTCAAAGTTCTGTTTTGGTATTTTCTGGATGTAACTGTTTCATTATGTGCAGCTAAATTTTCACGGGTGGTCTTTAACAAGGTTATATCTTAACAAAGTGTTGCAGTGTTTTTTTTTTCTTTTTTGTAAAAAAGAAAAAGGAATGCGATGAGCGTATGCAGCTGCAGATGCATGGCCGTGTTTATGTGGATCGTGTTTTTTTTTTAATGGCCTGGATCTTGTTGAAATGTGGGCGTTAGGTTCCAGTTTGTATTGTAAAAAAAAAAAAAAAAGAAAAAAAAAGGTATGCCTTAAGAGAAGATTAACATGCTCCAGTGAACTGGAGCTTAGCAGTGGACCTGTTAACAATAGACACTGGAGGGTCAGCGATTTAAACTTTTCATCGATCATGTTGCATTAGTATTCAGTTTTTTTGTAACTAAATTTTAATGTATCAGCTAAACATGAACATACAACGTCTATGTTTAGACAATATCTGTTGTGGAAAGCTGCACAAAAAGACACTGAGTTTTACATGACTAATTGAGGGAACCTTTTTGGGGGGATTTTGGATTCACATTGCGCTACGTATCCGCCGCCTTCTTTGGCTCTTTCCACGTGGAGTCAAGGAGTAAGAATTTGTCCAGTTAACTTAAGCAGAAAATCCACCAAATGGCAGCATATGCCCACCCACTTCTGACAGGTTAAGTTTATGTAGACATTTAAGCGAATCACGCAATGCTGTATTTCTTTGACAAATCAATAAGACCACCATTTCAGCTTCCCTTCCCTTCCCTCCCTCTTTCCTGTGCTTGCTCCTTTCTCATCTCCCTCTGTCTGGGAGAATTGATCCGCTCGGATGGAATGATATCAACCCACAGATAGAGTGATACGCCCCGCTCCCTCCTTCCTACCCTCTTTTCACCACACTTTTGACACATAAATAAAATATGTGGCCTTTTTGTTTCGATACACCACGGTGTTAGTTCTGAGAAAGGAATATGGTGCACAGGGGCTCACAGGGAGCTGTTGGTAGACAAGAAGGAGCTGAGAGTCGGCTGGTTGCCATCATTCACTGTTCACAGGCACCCTACAAAATCCCCTGAACTTTCCGACATACGCATTTGTTAGAGTGACGCAGTCAGATTGTAAAGAATGGCATTAGAATAATAATGTGAGTGCTAGATTATTCATACATTTTTTTTGCCATGGTGCCTGACTTCGCAAACGCACACAGCTGCACACGCACGCACACACACTGTATATATCCTTCCACTCACAACTGAGAAGAGTTCACAAACTTTGTCATGCTGCTGTATCAAAATGCCAAACCAGCATTGCAGTCAATCCCCACCTTAATATCAGCTGAAATAAATCAGTACCAAGGCTACATGTATTACGCCTGCTATTAACAGATGAATGTAACATGTTCATCCGCACCTTGGCTAGATATTCCCAATATGATGGCAAAGGCATTTCCACAGCTGGATAAGAAATAGCTGCTAGGTGAACTAACCTTGCATCCTCGGAGCATGCCAGAGCGTCAGGCCATGCAGGCTTGCCGGGTTTTAGTCCGCAAGACAGACAATGTTGCAGAAGGTTTCAAAGGCTCAAGCCTCTCCACATATCTTCCTAGGCCTGACTTGCACTTTTGCACTCCAGTCCCTGCATCTGAAGCCCTCAAAGGTAGGTCAAGTCACACGGACACGCGTATAACCGTGTTACATAATCTGAGCAATGCTCAATATACAGCTACTAGTCTGGACTCTGGAGGGGACAACAAAAAGAGGTAAGGCAAGGCCAGCTTGGACTTAAAGATAGAGTAACCCTACTACAACGGATAACTAATGAGATTAAACAGGAATTATCAGTTGATATGCTCTGTATGTCCATTTACAACGGACGTCCCGGCCAACTGCTCTGTGTGTGCTCATGAATGTGTGCATGCCTGACATTATCCTGACCCTCCTCATCCTCGTGGTGACCGTCATCATTGTCACGTCACGCGGATTGCATCATAGTGTGAATAACTGTAACGTTCTGCACAGGCTCAACAGACAACTCTCTACCTCATCCTATCTTTTTATATCTTTTACTCCTTTTTCTCTCTCTTTTCTTCAGTCTGTTCTCCCGCACTACGGCTTCACCCATTCATGCAATGAGTTATCCGGTCGGCCTTGCGCCGCGCCCCAACTGCCCTCCACCACCCCAACACAAACATACTCTTCTCCCTTTTCTCACACCCTCATTTCCTCTTCCCTGAAAGCCCTGAGTCACTTCAGACAGTCACCTCAGACAGCGGGTGGGGGTAGTTTCTCAGACAGCGTGACAGTGTGCTTAGCCCGTTAAGCCAGCTTCAGCTCCGCTTCAGGTCGGCACTGATCAGGGAGCCCTGGGAGAGAGAGAGACAGTGAGACAGGGAGAGAGAGAGAAAAAGAGAGAGAGAGAGGGAGAAGATAAGGAAAGTGCTGAGTTCACTGCTACTACAACCCCCCTCCCCGTCTCTCTCTTCTTCTAGTGTCCCCTCCTCAGGAAGGGGTTTCCCCCCTCCTGGAAAGAGGAGGGGAAGTAGAGGAGGAGAAGGTGAATCGACTGATGCACTGCTGACTGCACTGCAATAACCCCAGAGAAGCTGCGGCTCTCTGTTCATTCTTCTCCTCCTGTTGATTTACTCGTTCATCCTGCCACTCAAACCATTCAACATTTGTCTTTATTTTTTATCCCATTTGAATATGTAAAATATAATACAATACATAATACAATACTGATCACTAATATTTAATACAGACGACGATCCTTCTTAAAGCATCAACAACTCCAATTCTTTTGCAAATTTGTTTTACTATGTCTTTGAAACGTTCTGGTTCCTACTTGGGAAGTAATTTTTGGACAAGTACAAATCAAATACAAATTTTAAAATACAAATAAATTATTTATTAGGACAGTTTCTTGTGTAAAGGCCTGATTACTGTCAGTCAACCAGTGCAGTGGCATGGCTTATAAATGTGTTTCTGGACAGCAAAGAGGCTTTATGGCATCTAATCATTATACTAAATATACCAAGCATTACAAAACTTATTGATTAAATAAGTAATATAGGTATCTATAAATTAGAAAAAAAAAAATAGAAAAAAAATTGTTTGCCAGTTAGTGTGTAGTTTATAAATGAATGTCCATCACATTCAAGGCCTGACCAAATTAACAGCAAGAAGACACTAAACCCATCGTGTTTATCTGCCCCCCCCCCCCCCCAAAAAAATGACATGAAGCAATCTAATTGGCATATACACATTTAGGATATTTTTTTAGCATCATGTCATCAGCATCATTTTTGACCTTGCATTAAGATTCTATGTGGAAAAATGCAATGAAAGATTTGCATTAATGCTTCCTCTTTCAAGTTCAGCTAAAAATACATTAATAAAAAGTAAAAAAAATAAAATAAAACTTCATCAACAGGTTCCTTTAAGATCTGTGCATATACATCTACGTGTCATCAATAATATTTCCACATCAAACCGATGACACTGATGACGTGGATGGCCTATAATTTTATGTGTTTTGAGATACTTAAACTGTCTCCTGCCAGGAAAACCTGTAAAGCAAACTTGCTTTTCAGTCACAGAAAGTTGTTTTAAACATCTGAACTCCCTCTACACATTAACGCATTAAAGAAAAAAAAATGCAGCTCCTGCATAGATCTGCAGATACATATTTCATGCGGTAGATATCCAGGTCATTAAGCAACATTTTGACACCTCTGTTATTTACTACCCCAAGCGGTTTCCTACCTCGTTTAATCAGACTTTACTAAAACCTGCTGACTCAGTGAGAAACCTTCTTTCTCCCTGCTCTGTTTATGTTTATCTCCTCAGCTCCATTCTGCTCTTTGCCTTGCTCTCTTTCTTTGCTTACTTACTCATATATTTCAAAAGGCCTAATTCAGATGCGTCTGGGTTTCAGACAGGCAGCGATGCAGATCACAAAAGAACAAATAACGTCGAACAAAGCAGAGTGCTCCAAAAACAGAGAAGGTACCATGTATGAGTAGATGCTAAGAACAACTTATCTCAGTGGTCAGGTGATAGACATTCAACTTTGGGTTTTTGACGTGTTTCACCAAAGCAACCATCACAACCTTACATCTCCTCATCTGTCAGACAGTTATATTTAAAACATCCAAAGTAGAGTGCACCGTTTCTGCCTCAGAAGAGGTTTACCTTCGATTTTCTGTGCTCGGAAGGGATCACTTGAGACAGGAGGGGGAGGTGGATTGAAGGGAATAAGAAGCGGCTCAATACAAGTTATCTTTAATGGAGGGATCCTGGATGGAGGGATTCAGAAGAAAAAAAACTGAGAACAACCAAAAGAGGGACAGAAGGGGAGAAGAATATAGATGTAACGTGTTGACAGCTGTGTTTGGTACAGTCCGATTCTGGGGTCAGGTGCCGATGAACACACGCACAAACAAATGTTCACACGGCACACATATATTAGCTGTCCCTTGCTAAATGAAACTTGGATGTAATATTGTTCTTGTCACGACGGCCATCTGATGTCGATTTCACACAGCAGCAGGACCCTCCACAAGCTGCTGTGTACACCAGATACACTGATACCAAACAAATCCAACACATATACAAAAGGTGTACTAAAGCTACACAGTCATGTGAATCCCCACCACACCCCCACCCCGTCCCCACCCTTGTCTACCCCTCCTTCCTCATACACACACTAGGATAAGTCATGAGGAAATGGATGCCCATGTTTTGTGGGACCACCTGTTCATCCTGGATACAAGTCTAAGAACCCAGTAAGGGTTAACCCTCTTTGTGGTAGGGAGCCAGGATTGTGTGTGTTTGTGTGCATGACTTTTTTCTTGCGTGCGCGCGTGTGTGTGTATGAGCATTGGCACCGCCCCATCTGAAACGTGCCCCATGAGTGGCAGACTGGCTCAGGCTGTCCAGCTGGGAGGGAACAGAGCCCACTGCTGGACCACCTCCCCAGCAACACACACACACACACACACACACAAATAATCCTATGCACATTCTATGGGGAGCATCTTTTTTTCTCCATTATCCATTCAAAGTACCAGCTCTAAATGAAAAAATAAAGAAAAAAATTAAAAGCGGTCCAGCACGTGAAGAGTTAAATAAATTAGGCAAGTGAAATTACTGTCATCAATATCAACAATATGGTGGCATGACTACCCCAAATAAAACCCCAGACTGTTGATATGATCAATAAAATTACATGTTTTTTTATAATAAAAAACACATTGTCCTGGGCCAAACAATGGAAATAGGCTCCCAGATGCTATACACACATGATTCATTTTAAACTGATTTAATATTTCCAACTGACCTGAAGCTGTGCTCAGCCTCGACACCATGCCACTCAACGCCTGGTATCAGCGTTAGGACCGAACACTCATTCTGACAAGCTTCCTCACACACATGCATTCACACAAAACCACCTTGAATCATGAATCTCATCATTCTCATAAGTGTCTGAAAAAAAAGGGGAAGCGCCATCACTAACCCACCACCACCGCCACCACCACCACATCCCCCCAACCCCAACAAATAATCACCTCCAAGGAGGAAATGAGAAGGGAGAAAAAAAACAAAAAAAAACAGCAATCTTGTCTTTCAAACGAAAAGGGGAAATATTTTAAGGGGCAATGAATTTCGTGGAGCTGAATAGGATGTTGGTACATGTTTTACTAAAGGAAATATAATGGCAGACTATTATTAGATCACATTAATCACGAGTGTGCCAAAGGCAGTGACAGCCGTGCTGAAAAGGATTGAAAACGCTGGTAATGGATATAAATTACCCATTGTGTGATAAAAGGATTTTTTCTTCACTAAGAAGGTAAAAAGGAATAAAACACTAAGCGAGCCACTAAGCGTTGTGTGTACATATTTGCATGTGTATGTGTATGTATGTGTGAGTGTCCTGCTGCCTGTGTGTGTGTAATATGTAATAATAGAGGGTTATCAGTGCAGGATTAAAATTTTAAGGGAATCAGATAGTGACAGTGAGGCCTCGCATTAAAGACGCCAGTGACAGAAAAGAGGGAAGGATTAAAAACAGATTAAATTGGTTTGTAGTGACGGAGATGAAAGGAAGGCGGAAGAAGAGGGGGGAAGGAGAGTGTGCTCTGACAGAGGTCTGTCGGGCTTTTGGCACGGTGATAATGAGTCACATCTCCCATGCACTGTTATTTATCGCCGACTTGGCTCACAAACAAAAGATCAATAATTTTGAGCAAATCTAATGTTGTCCTCATTGCTAATGTGCTCGTCCATCACATCTGCCATCTTCACCAAGGAGATGGACTGATTCCCTGTTTATTTGGAGATCAAATGCAATTGTATCACATGTCTCTAATAACAGAGGACCCCCCCCCCATCCCTTCCCTCATCCCTACCCCCACCCCCCACAGCCCCACCTCACTGTGAATATGTGTGGCGCTTGGATCACGTCCCTGCATATGTATGTACAGTTATATAGTCATGCACAAAGGTGTCATGTATGTGTAAATGATAATATATGGATCTAAAGGGCAATGGTTTGCCACTCCACTTTTTCGCATCAATCTTCATTTCTTCCTCAGACCTTGCTTTTGAAATATGAAGTGTGTCAACGGCCTGTCCCCCCACAACACAGGAGGCACATGGAGATCTGTCACAGCAACATACCCGATGTTCACCAGTTAGCCCTGCAGCACAGAGAGATGAGAAGACAGCAGATCCTTCACTGACAACTAGCCCTGGGTGAGACACTTCGCAGCCACCTGAACTCAATCAGGCCCCAGTGGAGGCGGCATTTGGGTATTTCATTTCATCTCCGTCCCCTTACTCACTCAAGGTACGTTTGATTTATTTCTCGACACCTCATGGAGGAACGCAAATCTCATTTGGAATCTAGCGTCACTTTTGTTGTGGTTATCTACATAGGAGCTACTTATTTTGGTTCTTTTCATCCTGGTAGGGTGTATGCAGATCAGAACAGACACTAATAAGAAGGCTCAGAAGTTGAATCCACTGTACGCACGGTGTACACGATTCACACTCACTCACTCGAAGTGATCTCATATTTGCAAAATGTTGACTATGTATGCAAGTCACTTGGGACTGTCTCTGCTTTATTTTGCCCACCAGCACCAACTCACTTTGCGCCAGGAACTAGCCCTATGATGGTAAAGTCAGGTGGCAGGTGTAATGCACTAAGCTCCTTCCCCTTCTCCCTGGGTGAGGTGTGAGGAGCAAAACAATGACAGACAAAGGTCAACTGGCCCACAATGCCCCACCTGCTGAGGTGTTGACCTGCCAAACACACCCCTGAGGGAAGAGGAGGAAAGAAAGGAAATAATAAAAGACTCAGCAAGCAAATAGTTACTTAAAGAAAGAGCTCATTAGCAAAAAAGAAAAGGGGCCATCATCTCCCAAAATAACAAGAACTTGTCCAACTATGATCTGATAGGTCATAAGAAAGTCACATTAGCTCAGGGAGGGTTTCCAAAGTAATGTGGTTTCAATTAATAATTTCTTTCATTACAGATTCCTAAAATCATGTGACAAGGTAATTATAACTCAAAGACATTGCTGGCATTTGTCATGCACTCAGACAAGCAAACTTTGGATCCTCTTTGATACAGTTCCTGTAAACGCCAATAAAACTATGTTGTTGTTTTTTGTCTATTATTATTATCTAAAATCTAAACTTTCTGAAGCTGTGAGTGACATGGCTTAACTACATTTAATTATTTTATATATATATTTGTGTTTTTCAATGCTATACTCGATTTACCTTGGGTAAACCTCTTACCGATTACTCTTACTATACTATTACAGATAGCCTCTGCGTTTTAAAATGGTATAATTTAGACTTGCATTGCCTTCAAATTGCTTTTGTTCAACCAACAACCTTTTTTTTTTTTTTAACATGAATTATTTGGTTTTTCCACAACCATTTACCTTTGATAGGCCATTGTATTAATACCAGTTTTCTGGAAAGTGTGAGAAAGGAAGATCCTGAACATAGCAGGTCGGGACCTTGGCAGGTGAAATAGTAAAGCCTTGACATAAGGATGAGAGCAGGGAGGCACACCATGACCCAATGCAACCCAAGGCACCTCCCAACTGCACCTAATTCTCTCTCTCACCGTGTCTTTCCTCCCCACTGTTCACATACCCAGACACCTACAAGCATGGCAGACTTCCTAGATGTTCAGAACAGTGTCAGGGCAAAGCTAAAGGTCAATATTTCTGGAAACCATGCAGATAAATAGCGACTGTGTGCTGTTTTTACACTACAGATCTTCTAATTAAACACTTTTTGATGCAATCAACGAAGAACTAGACAGCCTCGCCGGACATGGTGTCAAGTGTTGTTTTCGAGGAACAAGCCTCCTCAAAATCAGAGGCGCTGTTATAAATAGCTTACAAATGCGCACAGGGATCCTCGCCTAAACTGATTTTGCCTTCTTGTGTTTAACTGACATTCGTATAGCAGTAGTAAACATGCAAATATGCAGAGACAAATGTGGTGTTAATGACACGGCCACATCCACTCATCAGTGTAACAGAACAAGAGTGACACTGGTTTGCACTAGCATACAAAATAACAGGTCAGTGTCTCTGATTCACCCAAAGTTGTGTGAACATTCTAGTCAATGCTGAGGCACATATTGCACTCACTCATCTGCCTGTTGAAATATATTTGATGAAACCTGTCAGAGCTGCGAAAGTTGTCTCAACTGAATATGTAATAAGTTACTAGTAAAAGAATGATTTAGAACATCACTATAATCACATTTGGTTGTATTCATTATTGTCACTGACAGTATCACTATCATCATCAACACCGTCATCTGTAATCATCAAGCCAATCAGAAGCCATATTTTATTACAATGAATGTGGGTAGTCAGTCCATGGTGATGATGCGGTGTTAGGATATGTTCACACCAACCATGTCTGCTTTTTTTTTTTTTTTTTTTTTTTTTTTTTGCCCAAGTGGTAATAGATGCATTCAAACAAAGCCATTTCAAAGTCTAATGATAATTTAATTTGCTCACATCTACAATACGGTGTAATTTGAAATATTCCACATGAAATCTAATTTAGCTAAAACTGCCCTCCAAAAATTAAATAGGAGCTCACCTTTACGCCACATTGAATGAATCCATTATTTGCTGCAGTGTCACTGTTTTGGGTTTTCTGTGGGCTTCTTCTAGGAGGAACAGCTATGGTTAGCTGAAGTGACCTACAGTATCTGAGACCAAAGTCTCAGATCACATGCCATTGTCAGACCTTTCCCACCTTGTTTAAGAATATGTTCCCACAGTTTACAAGTTAAGAAGGACTATATTTTTACAGGTAAAATCATGTAAAATAATTCCTATAGACCAGAGCTACTCAATTACAAATTCAATCGGGCCAAATTTTTAAATCGAGAACTGTAGCCAGACCCGACATGTTAGATCCCCAGTAAGCAGCTGGTAATGACAAATTTAAAACCAATACAGATCAAAGTGATGAATCAAAGTGGTGCTCTTGTTATTCATAGTCAACATTTTAAATTTGGTAACATGACAAATGAACATCAAAAGTTGCACAATTAGAGAGCTGTAAGTGAACAGAACCTGTGTGAGGATTGTCCAGAAACTCTTACTGCTTGATATGGTGAGATTGTGATTTTTGGGCCTGTTTAGGGCCTGCTCATACCTTGCATTTAGATCTGATCACATAAAAGACAGGTGTGACTACCCCCAGGACCACATTTGGCGGTCTGGGTCAAATGTGTTTTCCAGCCTTTCCGCTAGCTAGTCAGAACTTTGGCTCACACAACATAAAACACATCTGTTATATCTTTGTAAGTTAAGTCTTGTCCGTAACTACACACGTACATAGTTGTAGACATTTAAGGATTTATATGCCCTCAGTCTGTCATCAGTTCACATGCTTAGTTTGTCTAGCAAGTGTAAATGTACCAGCCGTTGCGCAGTAGGTAATCCTGTGAAATTGTCCATCCATTGTATTATTACATACAGGTCGACTAATCTTATCACGTCCATTAATGTAATGTAAACTGTTTTACTAACACTTGCAGTCCTGGGCAGTAAGTGACTGTACCTATTCTGATAAAGATTTTTTTTCTTCCACCATTGTCAAAAATGACCCAACACAACTGCTAGCCAGAGTTAGCTAGCGTATTAATGTGGATTGTTTTGCCTCCAGCTATGCCCCGCCCATTAAGAAAGTCCTCAAATTTACTAACACAAAAAGGGTCTATAGGAGGTTACTTGGTCCATCTGACAGCTGCCAAGTTCACTTTAAAAATATACCAACCTTGAGCATGTAATTCACCTAAATCGATTGATGGGTATTTTACTTATCCATGTTGGCTGATCAAAGACAAAAAAATTGCACAAAAAGTATACATCCAATAACCAATAACAGCATTTACTGTGGACAAAACATGCATATTCTAATCTTATATATAAATATATATGTATGATAGGTCTAATCCACTTCAGACTGACACCAGCCAGTGTTGTTATCGGAGCACCCCTATCTCACTGAGCAGACAGCCTACATGAAGCCGTCTAGCCGGGCTACACTGACATCGCAACAGCAGCTTTCAGTTCCCAGCACCTAACACTCCGTGCGTAGCCCGAATACTGCCTGTGGGATTTCACCGCTCTAAAGAGTCATGTCAAGGATCTCGACAACGCCATGACGTCTCCCTCAGCCACTGCTGTCATGTTCCCTCTGCTACTCACTTTCACCCTCCACCCCCCTCTCTTTCCAAGCCCCTCTTGACTCGAGCAGAAGACTTTCTCCCTGAGCGTTTTAAGTTGTCATTTTTTTTAAACACACATATCAAAGCTGAGAGTAAAGGGAGCAAAAAAAAAAGACAGATGTTTCTCTTATGCCTTTCTACTGAAGTACAATGAAGCTATGGAAGGGAAAGACAGAGAGAGGGAGAGAGAAAAGAGTGAAAAGACATTTGCAGAGATCTTTTTCCAATCCACATCCTTTCTCCCGACGACTGGCAATACATCATTTGTATGGATGCAATATTAAATTTCAATATCGCATGTCAAAAGGTACAAAATGATAGATCATAGCCTAACTAAATGAATTATTAAAGGCCTAAGCCTGCTATGCTATCGGCTTCTCTTACAATCAGCTGTGTCAGAAGAGTGCAGTTGGTGATACTGGCAGCATTTCAAAGCTTTGTCGTTTTTCTTTCTAGTCGCATCCCAGCTTTCTTAATCTAGCTTTCTGTCACTTATTAATGTTCCCAAGGAACTGAAAACCACTGATCTTTCCCACCCAATAAGCACAGCCTTAACTCACATCCTTTTATTTCTCCAGAATCCCCTTTTTTTTAATGAATGAATAAAGTCATAATTAAAAATTCAATATTGAACATAAAATAAGAAAATGTGTTCAGCTTTGTTAGATATGTTAAGTGCACAGAAGAAGGAAACGCTGCCATGGTTGAAGCGGTGAGTCATCCTGTGTGGCATGATTTATGTGCTCTTTATGTGTTCTGCGACCCTGTAAGTTTATCTCTATATTCCCTGTCTGATAGAGTGACTCCTTGATTGTCTCTATGTCGGGCCACAATAACACTGTTTACCGGACCCCACGGTTGATTCTAATTTATGACCAAAGTCAAAGGTCGCATCTTTGAAGCCTTGTCAAGTTGTGGATGACGGGAATAGAGAGGATAACAGAGGAGAAAGCGCATTTTACGGTTTGCAAAGGACATGTGCAAAATAAATGCTCACTCTTCTTCATTCGGGTCATCATCTTGGGCCCCATTTCAAGCTGTATACAGACCTTCTTAAACTTTAAACGTATTTCCCAAAAGAACTATCACTGAAGCCGCGCTTAAAAGCGATCAGTGATTATCTCCTTTCCACCTACAGGAGGTCAAGATCTTAAGAAGATCCAGAACCTGTAGAACCTTGATGTAGAAATGAGGCCAGAGTAGCATTCACACTGTAATCCGCATATTCATTAAATTTACAGAAACTGCCTCTACTTGAAATGACCTTAAGGGTAATACCTGCCTTGACTAGCTACCAAATCAATCAACCTTTACTTTCTATAAATTAGAACCACCTAGTGACATGAATCATAAAGGTCAGCAATTAAATTGTCCCAGACTGTTTACCGCGCATTAAGGTCTAGCTTCACATTGAACAAATCCTGGTAAAAGGTATGTTTTTATGTAATTTACAACTCCTGTGCCTTGTGTTGCAAATTTAATATATAGCTTGACTTACTGTACATACAGTCAGACATGCAAACCTATTTTCTAGTGAGTTCGGAATCCTCTTCACCACCACCCAGATGGTGGAAAGAAACTCTTAATGGTATGTATATGCACTCATTCTCAAGTACTTTGGGAAACACATTTAGAAACTTAAGAAAGAAAATGCAATTAACTTCAAAGATGTGTGTTTTTTTGAAAAGCAATTATTGCAGTCATTTTATCAGAATCTTAGAATTATACTAAGTGATACTGAACCAAATGTACAGACATCAACATCTTAAAAAATGTCATTTCATATTTTTCTTTGGTGTGTATGCACTGCTGTTGCAGAATAACCAACTGTTGTCACACTGATTTGGGGTTCTTAAAGTTGTTTACACAGAAAGTAATGTGAGGTTGTTATTTCATGTATAGTTTGGCTGAGCTGACTGAGGATTCAACCAGATGCCATCCTAAATAAGGAAACAACCACCCATATTTGGGTTTCTGAGTAGGGGTTACATAAATGTAGATTTACACTGGAGGTATCTTTACTTTTTTATGTGCGTTAGTTAGACCTACATATTATATGATATGAAGCAAGGGCTGCGTATAATACCTGAATATAGCATGAATATTGATACCAATGTAATGTCTATAGGATACATATTCTGTTGAAGCCAGATGGTTGACTTAAGCTAACCATAAAGACTGAAAGCACAATCTGGAACTAAAGCAAATCTCCCGGTGGCTCTTATATCAAATCTCCACTACAGAGTGCCAAGTTAGCACGACCCTTAGAGCCACAATAGCCACATTAATGGGAAATGTGCCAGGTTGAAATAAACCGGAATTATCCTTTAAGTGTGCAGACTGGAGCTTGGTACTGATAGCTCATCTAGTTCTGAGCACAAAAGTACATAAGCATGTTTCCTAAAGTATCAAACTATTTCTTCAGGACTCACCAATGGAGTAGTAGTCTTTTGCTGTACGTTATATATTCAGATCAGATGTACAGGGATGCATGTCACAAGATTTGACAATTGGTGCCAATTTTGTCAATGAAAATAAGAAATACTACACAATACGTTATTGGAATATTTTCAACATAGGCGAATGAACATGTTTCTGTTTTAACGCTGAATTAAATTTAGTGACCTGCAGTGTCAACATCTTGGAGTAAACTGATTGATGCACTACACTCGAGAATTAGAAGCAGCAACATAAGGACTGAGACAACAAGCACACAGGCACACTGGCGCATTCATCCAGACATAAACAGGGACCCTAATGTACCTCTGATGTGAATCCTACTGAATCTTCTGAATGAGTGCTACAATATAAACAACAGCTAGCTGGGATAACGCTTACGCTAGGTGAGCAGGATACACACTGAGAGCGGTTCTGTCAAATCCAGAGTTTTGACAGAACCGAAAGAGAGATAGTGTAACTGGATGTACTGGTGAAAGTCTGTGGGACACTGACCTCATAACAGAAAAGAATGACCCTTGAAACCATGGTTACCGTACAAAACGATGACAGCTGAAGCCTAAAATGTTTTATAAAAATAAAATAAAAATAAAAGAACTACTAAGATTTGACCAAAACTACTGCACATTTTGTTGTTTTACTTCAACTGCCAACTTACATAAGTCAGTTTCCAGTTTAACTTTCAATAAAGCTTGTATATTTATAGAGAGCAGTACAGACTTGCTATATGCTTATTTCCGCGTGCTTTTGACCTGCTCAACTATTCTCCTGTGCTTGTGTGATGTCCTCAATCTTTAACCCCCGTGAGGTTTTAATTGCAGGGTCCAGATTGCCAGGGCCGGTCAGGGCCTGGCGACCCCCATGAGAAGTCACAGCCTCCATTTAGCTTCCAGATCCCATGCAAACGAACACAGGGCCCCCGTGTTATCGTGCGAGCACTGGCTGGCAAAAATTCAATTTTCATCCCCTTTTGTATCCAAGCCTGCTGTCTTGCCCTAACGATGCTCTGTCACCCCACCACCACCACCCACCCCCACACCATCCTCCCCCAACAAACACACACAGGAACACACGTACCACACACACATACGCGAACCCCTTGTCTTGCCTTCTCCCTTCAACAACAGAACACAGTGGAGTCGTTAGGACCCTCTCTTCATTACTTCAAAAAACCAATCATTAGACACCAGAGTATATACGTAATTAGAAAATCACTTCCTTTGCAATCCCGGCTAAGTAGTTTACATACTGTAATTACAGGGACAAAATCAATTTTTAATCATTTCACTGATTGGGCTCATCAGCTCAGTAGGAACATTGTATCCTGCTTGTTGTGCGAAAGCAACATCTGGGCTAAAACAATTACCCTTTTGTGTTGTAGAGCGGCTCTGAAAATGCCTTGCTGCCACTTCCCCACATCGTGGACACTCTTTCTATCTCTATCCGCCTCTAGACACCTTTTTCCCTTTCCCTTCATCTTCCTTTCTTTCCACCTCTCCCTTTCTGTCTCTCCCTCCCTCCCTCCCTCTCTTCTTCCCACTCTTTCTCTTTCACTCCCTGCCCTTGACTTGGACATGGAGGATCACATTTAAAGCTTTATAAATCAATACGCTATAATAAGCTGCTCTTGACAGAGCGAGAGAGAAAGGAGAGAAAAAACAACATATTGCTTTTTTAACACTGCTTGCGTTTTCTTTCTTTTTTTTTCATGCCCGTTATTGCCATTGATGTTTTTTTTTTATTTTTTTTATTTTTACATTGCTGCCTTTTTAGAAAACAAATTTTGTTTGGTCTTGCAGACAAATTAATCTATTACCATGTACTGTATTACTAGCTTGTATGCTATATGAGTGAGTATGGGGGGCAGTGTCAGTAACAAATATGTAATACCAGAAGATGGAAGTTCTCTGCCTCCTTGTTGAAGTGAGACATGAAGTAAATACATAATCCAACTTCAAACTGTGTCTTCTGTCCTGGTATGTTTCACCCTTCACTGGCTAATAAAACGCTTTGTATTCTTGTCTGAGAGAGGCCCAATCGATCCACATTAGTCTGAACTCCCGCTCCCTCACTTTGAAAACTCAGAAAATCAGATTTCAGAGGGGGGAGAAAAAAAAAATCGGTTAATGCATTGATCACCCGGGCTGTATGCAAATCACATTTGCCTTTATTTTTTGCTGATCAATAGCATTAATTAACAGCTTCGTTTTAACAGCACCCCGCAATCCCGTTAGACACCGCTGTCGACCTCAGAAATCATCTTTCCCCCCGTCCCTCAGTAGCCATGGAAATGAACGGCACGTGGCAAGGGCCATAAATCAGGAAATCCAATTTGGCCATGAGCTCCAGTTGTAACAGTAAAATACGAGTGCTAACACAGCACACAGGTAGATCATCCTGTACTGGCATTAAATTGCTTATTTTATGACAAAAAAAAAAAAAAAAACTAAAAAGAAAAGAAAGTTTACAACAAAATTCATAGAACTGTTAAAGGGGCTCGTCCTGAGGAGAACTATATAGCCAGCATAAACAGTTAAATCCCTTCCCTTGCCTTGAAGGAGCTTTTGAGCTCTTCTAAAAAAAAAAAAAAAAAAAAATAGAACCCATCGGTGATGCCATCCAGGTTGTCATTTTATACTTTGGAGTTCAAATTCATAACAGAATACCTGTGCTAAAACTGGCAGTGTTGACTCTGAATGATGTGGAAGTTTTTCAATACAGGTAGGACCTATGAACTAGGAGTCAGGAAGTATCAGCTGTTTTAGTTTTAAGCATTCTTATTTTAATTTGTTTCTCACAGGCCTCCAACTTCACTGTAATGGACATTTACTTTTGTCCTTTTTTCTTTCAAGATCTTCTTTTTGTTTAACTGGGATTTAGTATTTCAAGAAAAATACTGATGTTTTTTTGTTGTTTATCCGTGTTTTTATTTCATTAAAAACCCGTAAATAAGCAACAGATAGCTAATTATTGTATGACACGACAAATCTGTGTGTATGTGTGTGGTTGGAGGGCGGTGGGGGTCTGTGCTAACCAGCCTAGCTGCTGCTGCCAGGGATGCTAGTGTGTGGGATTAATAATGGACGCTTTTTGAAATTATTATTATTCCCAAAATGCTCTTTTGTGATTTGCTTTGAAGGGCATGCATGTGTGTGTGGGTGGAGGGAGGGGGGAGGGGGTGTTAAGTGAGATTGGGGGAGGGGGGGTTGAGGGGTGGCTTGCTTGCTCATTTGGAGAGCTTTTCCAATTATACAATTAGCCAGGAATGTAGGCCAGCAGCCTTAGTGTTCCTGTACCCCGACCCTGGATAGCAAGTGCCCTCACCTCACTCTGTATTTCTCTGTTCCTGTCTCTCTCGTCAAGAAATACTTGAAAAGATACACTTTAGACTTGACAACAGAAGAATATGCAACTGTGGATAAGTGAAAGTGACACCAGCTCAAAGTCCACAAGTTGGTTGAAGCCCTGTAGCAGAGACACAGAGCTGAAAAACGCTGACGTTCTTTCTGAACTGGGTTGCGTGTGAACAACCATGGCAGTACAATGTGGTGGTCAAGTCACAGGGTTCAAGCTACTCTGGTCACTCTATGGCTGAAGTGTTTCTTTGCTAATCTCCCACAACTTCCACCGGGCCACAAACCCCCACAACTTTGGGAAGATGAGAATGTTAGTGGGACAGCCGGGTTGGGATTGAACACACATGGAATGCTAACCACTGGTGATTCCTTTTTTCCCCCTGTAAAATTAAGTGATATGATAAATGGACTTATGATGAAGAACAAATTGTTTTATAATTTGGCCTCTTTCTGATTGTCCTCTCGCTCTTGCCTGGCTGCTAGCAAGTGTGCCGTACTGGGTTTAATATGAAGCAACAACAACAGCCAAGTGCCATCTGTTGGCATGCGGATTTTCTGTAATCTCTCTTTACTGATTACAACAATGACTACACAAACCTCTTAAATAATTATCCCGCAATGTAAAAAAAAAAGCTAAATAATTATAATCATTAACTCCCACCAAGTCTGCCACTCCTCTAGCAAATGAAGGCTGTCAGAGAGGGAGAGAGAGATAAAAAGTGAGACAGAGTGAGAGAGAGAGTTTTTTTTTTCTGATGTGATGCCAATCATGTCTTATTTATACCAGCGGGGTAAAGTACCACACAGCAGTGACAATCTTAACGCAATAACGCTGAGGAGAAAACAGCGGAAAAATTGACCTGTCTTCGCCACCACCCCTTCACCTTATGTTCCATTTTCTCAAGGAAAGATTTTTTTTCCCCCTAAAATGGAGTACGGGTTACATTTTGTAACTTGTCTACATCAAGTTAACATGTGCAGCTAAGATTTCAGTGTCAGATTTCAGTGATCATTCCTCTGAATATATAAAGCAAGGCCTGGCAATCGGTGCCATTGATAAGAGGAGAAACGCATTTGAATGAAACTAGCACCAGTGTCCAAATTCATGGCGGCTATGAATAAAACACACCATGGTGTTCAGAAATCTACAGGGAACTTGTTTTTACATAACTTTTTTTTTAATGTTCTGCATAGTCATAAATGCAAGAGGCAAAAAAAGCCTATGGCCTTTTTTTAGAGACATCCTGGGAAATGTAAAGACTAAAATACACCTAAGCACCCTGGATGTCATAATTTATTCTATAACAATTAAAATGCAAGTTTTAAATCAGACAATTTTCAGTTGATATTGCAAATATAATTTAGATAATATATTGGCACTGTGGTGTAAGCAACATTTTGATTTGATTGATAGTTTCTTAATGAGGGATTCCTTTTCTCAATTTTTAAAGGTTGATCGTGTGCTTTGCATGAAAAGTCTAATCTGTCAAATTCAATGGAAGTATAAAGTGGCATAAAAGGAAATACTCAAGTAACTAGTGCCTACAACATGTACCGAAGTATAGTACTTACATCACGGCCATAGATAAACATGTTTTTATTTTCAGCAGCAGGCTTGGTACGTCTATAAATGCCTGTGTGTGTGTGCGTGTGTGTTCAGGTCTGTTTATGCATCTCCCTCTCTCTATATAAGTCATCTTTGTGTGTGAGCGTCTTCAAGTTTGTGTGCGAGCGCTTTGTGTGAGAAATGGTGTGAGAATACGTCAAGGGTAGCATGTGTTAGCTCTGCTTCCAATATGAGGGAAATCTGTGGCACATACCTCCAATATGACACAAGCCAAAACGACATGACTCACCCATGCTATATTTGATTAATACAACTACAGCCGGTGAAAATGTGTTCCTGAACAACAGGCCATTTTCATGGCATGGTGTGAGTGAAAAAAATATATTATCACTATATATTATTACTATATATATAGAATGAAAAATCTGCTAATGGAGCATGAAATCTGATATGATAAAAAATATAATCTGAAAATGATTAATATGTCATTCATTTTTCACTTTAGTAAGGCCTTTGTGAATGCAGGTTGACAGGCTGTTGTCTCAGCTGGTCTTTAGGACGACAGGTGCCATATACAGTATCTTTAATACCTGCTATTCTCAGTCTTATAATAAATGTTATACCATGAATTTTCCAGTCTCACAAGAAAAGGTTTCCATTGATTAGCACTTTACATGCAATCAATTTCTACAAACTGGCCTGACCCCCCCATCTCTTTCTTGCTTTCTCACGAAGCTGACTCCCTGGACGATGGCCTTTAACAAATTAAAAGAATACCAAGAAGTGAGGGTGGATGAGTAATTATTGGAAAGAGGAACAAAGGAAGCGGTGGGATGGTGGAGAGACGTATAGATTTAAGATGAATGCAGATGAACATGAGGCACCTGAGAACGTCAGGAATGACGGAGAGAAATTTAATTTTTTTGTCGTGTGAGCTCAGCTATAGTAATGATGACATGCTGATTACAGACATGCAGGTAGGATGAAGTATTCTAACCTCACACTGCAGAAACGTCCCCCAGCTTGTCATGTGATCTCCCGTCACTACACATGGCACGCATGCACTGTAACAGCCCATCACCATGAGGAGGAATGGCCACGCTTATCCAGCTCCTGAAATAATGGCTTGCACCTGTTTACCATGTCACCTTTGTTTGCTAATTGTCTCCTTCAGCTACATAGAGAGGAAATGACAGAGTTGGGCCTTTTGACAGGCCATGTGTGTCCATGTGTGTCAACATCTAATGAAGAGGCTAGTGACAAACTTAGTTTGTGTTGCACAACTTTGTCCAGCATGGATGCAAGTACTATAGGTGATTTGGGAGAAAACAAGAACTGGAGCAGTGAGTTACTAACATTTTTTTGTACAGGCATTAGAAAGAATTGCCTAAAACATGTAGTCTGGTTTAGAACTGTTGACAATTTCACCACAGAAATTGGATTTAAATCTGATTTGACAAAAATCTTGAAAGTAATGGATGTACATTAATGTGCAAATGTCCCACAGATCAGCTCTGAAGGTGCAAAATATAAGATTTCAGTTTCTCAATACCACCCAAACCTCAAGAGACAATACTGTAGAGTCCAGTCTGCCCTGTTATGCTGACGTTTGGTTCCTTCTCAACTAATTTCAATGAGGCTGTTTGTCATCATTATCCATCAGAAAATACCCAAGTCAGTCAGATATCCAGTTGCAGATGTTCCAATTTGTGGAACTGCATGTGCTGGCACCTTGACCAGAACTTTCTAGAAGACGAGATCTTGTATCTCATTGGCTAACTAAATGATAAATGAATCCAAATAAAAGTTTAAACTATGTTGGTCAAGAAAATCGATATTTGTCAATGATGTTATAGAATTAGCTTTATAGACTGTTGTTACATAGCAAAGTTACTTACCATTTGAGACGAAACTTTGCAAAGTGAGCATCAACCTTCACTTGCCAAGAGCTGTCTCCAGAGGAGGGAAGCAACGCCACTGCTAACTCTTTTTTTGCTTCAATTTCTGTCACTTTTTTTTTGTGGGGGGGGGGGCACCTTCCACATTATTGACAAGTGTTTATCACTCTTCTTCTTCCTCCCATGTTGGACTGAAGGCAAACTAGACTTTACTGCAACTCTCAAAGTACAAAGTGGCATTACGACACAGGCCAGTTCACTTCAGTAGCTTCAAACTTCAGAATATATCCCTGCAACACAATTCCTGGATGTCTTTGTATACTTTCTTCCTGACAAAAGGAGAGGCTCTATGTTTTGAATTTTCATTTTTATTGTCATTTTTTTATGCTGTCGCTTGAAAACACAGAAAGCTAAACCAAGCTGATTCAGTCCATGATTTAAAAGAAACCCTATCCAGAAAATGGATATAATAGTGGGTTTGAATCTGATGAAATGCCTTCAAATCACAACACTAACTAGCACGAGCAGCAGTAACATGAGCCAGAGGTGCCTCTTTGAGTGTCCGTTTGTGACATCACCGTCATATTCTGCTGGCTTCTCCGCTGCCAGAAATGCAAACCTATGCACCATGATACCCAGAGATAGATAAACATTCTCAACTACTGCTACTTTGAGTGTTCATTTTGCAGACTATACCCTAAATGGAATTCAGCTGTCAAATCACAGCCCTACTCTAATAAAAATGAGATATATTCATGCATTTTAGTGATAGAAGCCTAATGGGTTTGTAGTTGGAAGTGTGTCTATTGAAATTATTGTCCAACTGGAAAAACTGAGGTGATGATTGTGAAAGATGAACTCTCTCCTATAACTGATGTACTCCAGGGTCATGCACAGACCCACCAAAAGATATCATGGAGGCAAACTACAAAAGGTGTGAGTCTCGGCAGTATGACTAAGAAGCATGGCACTGCCAAACAAGTGTATGCTTAGTTGACTTTCCCGAGATAAAGATTTAAATGAAAACAAAACATAAGTGCACGGGTCTGTAAATATGACAGACACCTTTAATATCCTCCCCTTGCCCGTGATCAATCGGTATGATCGTACCTGCGCGACTGCCGCCTTTCCAACGAATGCCGGATGTCAGGAAGAGTGCCGACAGCTTCACAGAAGGTGGGACGACAAGAGCCTGTAAACAAAGCACACACACCAGGAAATTCACAGTCACCCGTATTTGAAGCTTGACAAGTTTGCAACACTGGCGACAGAAGAGAAATACCCATTAAAAAATGTCTGCTGATCCCCCTCCCCACTAACCCCCCACTGCTTCATTTTTTCCTCAGGACTTCCTGTGAAGACGTGATGTCATTTACACATTTATGAATAATCTAACAAATACATAAACTGTAATTGCTTGTGTATTTCAATCTCTCACTTTCTTTCATTTTCTTCTTCTTATTATACCTTATAATTTGACACTGCAATATCCAGGTGAAGATGAGGGAACTGTACTGGGATACATACTAGCATGCACATGGTTTATCATTTGAGCACTTAAATACACGGTTGCGGCAATAAAAAGAAAAAAAAAGGATAAACAGGAAGCCTTGTTCTCATAAGCAGAAAACCGTGAGAGGAGCCTATGAGGCTCGGCAGAGGATGTTATCTGATCCAGCCTTGAAGTTTTGCTGCTTAACACCAGAGAAAATAATCAGGCTGACATAAAGTATTTAAGTAAAAGACCGCCACTCCCCTTTAAAGTGGCATGTCACTTGGTGAGTGGTAGGAGAGGGTAGGAAGTCCTCTTTCATAGAGGGGGAGACCGAAAGCAACTGGCTGTGACTTTTCATTCAGGTCATGATTTAGAGAAATCGTGGAGGAATTTCCTGAACTCCGACAAAAGTTTTTATGCTCGATTAGACGCGAAAGCTAAAAAAGTTGTATGGCTTTGTTCTTTGTAGGAGAAGTTAATTTATCCATTTCTACACAGCTGATTAAACTGCTTCAAGTTTACATTTCATTTTTTTGTGACATTTCAAACGTTTGCTTAAATCTGTTGAAGTTTGCCTAGATGGTAATCTGAGAAATCTTGGTTTTGTATATTTACCTCCAATCTTAGAGCTAAACGCTCGATGGTGCATTGTTCCTGCACCCCCAATGATCCACTGTGACTGACACACAGTGATCAATACTGCCATCTTATTTGTTAGAGCGTTGTAGGTGACACTCACGTCTGTGATCCATTAATATAGAAACGCTGAAAATGCCGCCTCTCAAAGAAGGTTCTAAAGAGTGTCCAAGAAATTCTCCTGGCTATTCTGAATGTGTAAAGGCAGCCAGGCATGGAGAAGCTGGCTAGCTTCAGCAACAGTGAGATACTGGGGGAACACAGATGTGGAGGGTCTGCAGGAGGCCACCCAGATTTACCCACCACTACTGTTTCAATGGAGCGTCAAGAGTAAAACTCACGCTCACACACAGTGAGCGCACACACTCAGACACACTTACACACAGAGCCATGATGTTGCCTTAAGTCACAATCTAAATTGGCTCCCAAGGGCATACCGACTACCTTGTTCACCAAAGGCATTGTGTATGTTTTCTGAGTGCTTAGCATATGCTGCCGTAACCTGAGATCTCTCTCTCTCTCTCTCTCTCTCTCTCTCGCTCTCTCTGTCTGTCTCTCTCACTTTTTCTCTCTTTTTCTCTCAGTCTCACTTGCACACACACACACATGTACGCCGACACACAATGTTGCTAGAAGTTTTGTTTTCTGTTTTTTTTCCCTGTTACGTTTTTCCCATCAGGAGATTAATTAAATTGAAAATAGTTCACATCTACCTATTAAAGCATGTTGCACCAGCCACCCACCAGACAAACATCAACAGAGACATAACTACAGACGGTCTGTTTGGGAGGGGGTGGGATGGGGGTCTTGGAAATTCATGGGTAGAAAAAAAAGGAGAAACTACAAGGTCTCAGATCACAAGCAATGAGGAATGTCACATCTATTTTTCGTACTGTTGCATGATATCTTAGTAGAGATGTATGAAAAGTAAACAGTGATATTCTCTGTAATATATATTTAACCTGCTGGTAATATCACATACACGTGGTGTCAATTAATCAGTGACGTTTCATTTTCTGAATTCAGTTCAAAGAATGCGTGATAATTCAGAATTATGATTTTTTGCAATTTTCAAAATTTAAAACGATAAATGTAGTCACAAGAGTAGTTTATTGCTCTAGCAGAGTGAACTACAACAGCGAAAGCTACTGACACTTGATTCAATATGTTACATCTCTGATTTGATATAAAGTGCACGGCAGAATAATGAAAATAGCTAACATTTAAGACAGTCTAACCTTTCCTGTGTTTACCTTATTAAAGAGTGTGTACCTTAACTGGTAGAGCAATACACACAGGGGGGGGAAAACAATGTGTATAAAGCTGGCAGTGTTTAAGCAGGCGAGCGGGAAAGTAATAGGCAAGAGCAGTGAAGTGTTGATTCTACAAAAGATGCAGGGGAAAAATTGCACCTTAGAGCACACACACACACACACATAAAAGCAATCACACATATATGCACACACACACACACATTCCCTCCCCCCTCCTCAATATACTCCCACAACACGGCCGGCTGCCTGGCAGCCGAAGTTAACATTTTCAGAGAAAATATTCCTTGCCTCCAATAGTCCGATGTAATTCATTTTCCATCTCTGTTCATTAATCATTGTTAAAATTAGTGATCCATTTCTTCCACTCTGCCATCTGCACTCAGCTTCCTAACAAACATGACACCTCAGCGCATAATAAAAGCTGACAGCTACGAGGAGGCCTTTCCAAATAGCTTTCTGCATATGTGCACCTCCATGTCTTGATGCCGTTGTCAGACAAAAGTAGGTTATTTAGACCACTGGCTGGAGAGAGCTGCTTATGCGTATATGTACATCAGCACACATGTGCACACTCAAACATTTATGGACATTGCATGTATGTATAGTATATGCATGTATTGTATATAATATACGTGCATGTTGCCATGAGTCTCAAGCATATACAGATATTGTGCTTGTTGAAGGGGCAAAAAAAAAAGTCACATACAAACACATTAGCTTCCCCCCATGTACCAGCATACAAATTACAGATAGGCCTAATCTTAAATGGAATGTGTTAATATTCTCATAGGGTACATTTTTTCTCCATATTAGTCAGCAAAGGGGTATATGAGTAAAATGAGAAAAGTGTAAAAATCTAAGATATAAACAATCATGACACTGGAGCAAGCAAAATAACTAGAGAGCGAGAGAGAGAGAGAGATGCCTTAAAAGTTTTAAGTATCCTGTTTACCCCTAGACGGTTTTTGCTTTAATTTTAGCTCGAACAGTGTTTCGGTACTTTTCCATTTGCATTTGCTTCCAACAGCTGTGGCGTGCGTGTGTATTTGTTATCAGCTCAGCTACACCGTGATCATACTCTGCTAAGCTACAAGCTAATTCGGCTAAGAAACAAAACAGTGGGGGATAGAAAGAATGCAAGTAAAGAGAGGGTGAGTCACTAGGCTTGAGGATACCCCTTTCTGGTCACCCGGGCCTCGTAAACACCCCATTAATTCACACAGTAAATACCTTGATGTAAAGCTGTCCCTAGATAACCCCTAGTCACCCTGTGTTCAGTCCGGGAGCCTGAACAGATTTAGACTTAGGTGATTAAAAGGTAGCAGGCTTAACATTCTAGAAAACGTTAACATGTATGCAAAAAGTGACAAGTCAATCATATTTCTGTGCTAGGTATTTAGTGCAGGCATTCATAGTTTATTGATGCTTAAAGCAAGAATGCAAGATATTTGCGGAAATATTGTTGCATTTCTGGGTTGGAAGTTGGGTGAACAGGAAATGACCTCATCATAAATCCAAGCTGCACATAAAATCATTTTACACTCAGCCGTTGCTCATTAATGAAACACGGATGTCATTTAAAGCATAATGTCTGTTGTCGTCACCTTAAACAAATCCTTAAAAGTAAATCCAAACTCATTGACAGAATTCACAGAAAGAATATCGTTTAACGTCTCTAAAACCTCTTTCTCTCTTTTGTGCTCTGCCTCTCTCGCTCTCTCACACATGCACAGCTTATTCCGAGTACCTTCCGCGATTCTCTTGTTAACACCCCCCCAAACTGTCCCTTCACACATCCACACACACATATGCACACAGTCACAAGTATGCACACACATGGACACGCACACTTGTACACACACTTAAACTCAACTATCCAATGCTGCTGTAGTCCTCTGATTCTCTTCTGTACACACACACACACACTTACACACACAGTCAGGATCCCTCCCTGGCGAGGTGTGTGTGTGTTTCTGCCCGAGGCACAGCACATTAATCTATATAATGCCCTCAAAGAGAAGGCTTTTTCACACCGCTAACTGCCAAGGACTACGAGGGGCAGCGGCTGAGCCATGATTCAGCTGTTAGCCCAACTGGCGTCCCTGCACACACACACACACACACACACACACACAGCTCCACACCCCCTCACCACTCTCACATCCCTCTCGACACACACACACACACACAATATGCGTGCAAGGCTATATAGTGATCAATGATAAACCTGGTTCTCAAACCTCACTACTTTTACGGCACAGGAAAAAAAAAAAGTTGTAAAAATATCAAAAATGGCACTGACATCTTGTTCAAATGTTTTATCCTTGATGGGATGGTTCCCGAATGAAGTCATAATGTTGACAATTTTATATTTTATTTTGCAGCGCAACGCAATTACAGTTTCTATCATGAAGTTATTTTTTTAAATTAAAATGATTTAGTATTAACTGAATGAGTTCAAACACACTAGTTCTGTTTCAGATTTAAAAATCTGACCAATGGAATTCAGAAAGCAACCAAGCAAATAAAATCAGATGTGTTTTCTCAGTAAATTACCTCCACCACCATTAGAAAACACTGCAAATGCATCGCACAGCTTACCTTTGCCTTGGTGGTCTTTGCTATTCTAATTCCCCAAACTGTAACCTCTCTCCACTGTGTGAAGTTGGCCACTGTAGATTTAATATTCATTTGTTGCATGGAAGGCCACAAAACACAGCCCAGATCAGTGATTGGAGGACCAGTGCTCAGAGACAGACGGCGCGCAGAAGAGCAGCTAAATCATCTTGACATTCACCAAGAAGTAGCCACACAGAAAGCTACTGCTGCTGTTAGTTCTCCCATCGACTAATTTGGTTCTACTTAACCCCTAAACACCCCTCATGCACGCACACAGAAGTAGATGCAAGGCAAACAGAAGCTGGCAGAGGCACGTGCACGCGCAACCGGAGCACACGCACACACGCGCCTCACAGTGACACATTTAATTCCAGGTTCTCAGCACATCTGAATTACAGCAGCCTGATGAGGGAGAGAGGGCCAGGCCCCTCTGGACTGATTAGCATCATTTAAGAAAGTCTTCCTTTTCCTTCTGCCTGCCTCAGTGACCTCTCTCTCTTTCTCTATCACTTTGACACCCACCTCCCAGCTCACAAGATGGGTGGCATTCTCAGCAGCAGAAGTCAATATGGAGCGCACTCATATACATCTAAGACGGCGGAACAACGCGAGCGTCTGTGCCTCTGGGGATATTTTATTCCTTAAGGTATCCATAGACAGCTGCTTGTTACCTTTGGAGTCAGTTTTTTAAAAGAACAGAAAGACATTACATGCAAATATATATATATATACGTAAGAGGCCATATGATACCGTTTTTTTCTGCGTGTGTAAAGTAAATAAGACAGGGCCTGTTTTATTTGTGCATATTTTTCCCCTTCTAAATTATATAAGCCTTGCACATGGCTTAAAATTTTGTAAAGCTTTTCTCAAAATCCTACTTATGGTTGCCATTCTGTGCCAAAAAGTTCATCTGGCCTGTAAATTTAAGCATGGATTACAAATATTCAAATCATGAGCTTACTGTTCAAATAAACATTTCCAACAGGGAGGGGAAAAGTTGCAAGGCATACACTTTCAGCATAATTCCTTCTCTGGCACCTCCCCTCCCCTCGCTCCTAATAAAACAACCACAGAAAAAAAAAAAAAAAAAAAAAAAAAACGCAGGGAAGAAGGGGTTGGGGTGGGAAGGGGGTAAAAAACAAGAAACGCAAAAACAAAAGACAGAGTTGAAAGTTTGGCTTCTTCATTTACCGTGCGGCTGGATAAACAGTGTTGATGAAATATGTAATTAATGTAATTGTAACCACCTATGCAATTACAGTCAGCTGGGTGGGCTCGACTGTGGCCCCGATACTCCCTGCCATAGGACAATAGGGCACCTTATTACAGTTTTAAAAGGGGAGGGAGGGAGAAGGGGATGAAAAAAAAGGGGGGAGGCTTAAGCTGGTCAGCTGCTCACCACATGGTAGAAATAATAGGGACTGAAGTCACAATCATTTCAGCTTTGGTTTAGCTTCACTAATCACTGCACTTTAAACTGGACAATATAAATAACTGCCAAAGTCATGGGCATCCAGGGACTTCTACGCTATAACTGTTTGTGATTGAGTACATTCACTTCTGATCTGCACCTGATGGAGGAAGTATCTGTGACCTTAAATGAAATGCAAAATGTACTAAAAGCAGGAGTCAAAGAACAAAATGTTCTACGATCATATATGAGCTACTCCCCACAACTGGTAGTATCTGTTATGACTTGCTAGAATACAAATATACCTGTTATATATGTTTTAGTACCCTTAGCACACAGTATGACTTTCTACAAACTAACCTACAAAAGCCACCATCTCCAACATCACAGAAGGCTCAAAATAAAACAAGGCCCGGCCCCCACATACAGACAGCTACAAATTATGGATAAGGAAAATTCTAGCTAAACATGTTGTCACCAGGGTAAAGACAAGTCAACTTTTGGCTTAAGGTGCAGGCCACAGCCCAGGCCCATTCACGCTGACAGCCGGTGTTATCCCGTGGATTAAAATAGCCTCTTCCCTGCTACCCGCCCCTGCCCAGCATTAAAGTCTTCCACATTTGCAAAATTGCAAACAGATGCAACTCAAGTACCTGCAAATAATCTGCCAAGACCAATTTCAAAAGGGAGATTTCAGAATATGCGGGAGTCATTAGAGGGAGTATTATTTCAGCGATGAGCGCGAGAGGGCCAGCAGTGGATCACCCAACCAGATGGGTTCTGCTGCCTTTTATTCAGGAAGAAAGAAGCCAACGTGTTCTTCATCTCCCCCATTCCACCTAAATGAAGATATATAACGTGTATGAAACAATTACGGCAGAATATTGGAAGTTTCAGAAGCAACCAAAGAATGTCAAATTTCCTTTCGAGTTTCTCAAAACAATCTTTTCATCTTCCTCCCAGCGAGGATGCTTTAGTATGGGGCTGACGAGGGGAGGGCTGGGGTGGTGTTCAATGTAAACGAGGATACAAACACAGAGATCTGAGGCTTTTACCGTTCTGTATTGAGTGTTAAATATGAAAAAGAATTAAAAGGTAGACACCTTAAAAGGGGCCTGTGGCGTATGTAAATGAAATATGTTTCAGAGCCATAATTTGCAACTGCTGCTGTTGTTATTTTTCAGACAGCTATCTGAAGTTTTTCTGGTTGCCTCAGTGAAGCTTTAAAGCGATGCACAACAAAGCGTTCCACCAATTAAAGACGATTTTAACACTAAGAACTGCGGCAAACTTCATTAGATACTCCATCCAGCTGCTGACAAAAAGCCATTCAGAATGCATCTTTAAGCATCCGTAATGAATAATGTATAATCAAAACACACATTTTTTCACACGAGCTATTCACAACATTGACCGGCCCTTATAACAAATGAAATGTTTATATCAAATGGAATTTGATTAGGTGACTGGTTATTATTTCTCGTGGGGAGGCAGAATAATAATCTACGACACTTAAAAAAAATGATCAAAATCACCAAGCCCTTGAAACAATACACATTCAATCAAATTCTTCATAATTGTAACAGTAGGAAGCATTTTAGGCATTCCACCCACAACAAACAGGCTTTGTTCTCCTGTTATGAGAGGCAGCAAGGGGACACAATCAAGTGCGTGAGAAAGTCAGGAACGCAGGA
This sequence comes from Planiliza haematocheilus, assembly GCA_005024645.1. NCBI lineage: Eukaryota > Metazoa > Chordata > Actinopteri > Mugiliformes > Mugilidae > Planiliza > Planiliza haematocheilus. The sequence continues at coordinate 637,779 of SRSE01001340.1, read as the reverse complement.
TTTCAAGCAATTCCTCCCTCTTTCTCTTTCTCTCTTTCTATTCACCCCCCCTCCTCTCTTTTTTCAGGGTCGCCCATATTATTTGCTTCCTGTTTCATTGTAGTTGGCAAAAAGAGAATTTGGTAATTGAGTGGTACAGAACATGTGCCCTCCCTGCTCGTAGATGACAGATGGATTATAAAAACTTCAAAGGAAAGCATTTGGAGCACCAGGGGAGAGATGCTAGGTATTTGAACTATCATTCTTTACCCAGGAGACAATGACTGCCTGACATGGTGCATACATCAAGGAATAGTGCAACAGCACAGACATAATCCAACACACCCTCCTTTTACTCCTTTCCCATCTCTCTTCCTTTCCCTCTCTCTCTCTCACTGTGCTATATATTTAACATTCTGTTCTGAGCAACTTTGCGCCAAGATGAGGAACATAACAAGTGGGGGGGTAACGCTGATGACGAGAGTCGGGAGGAGAGAAGAGGCGACGCGGAATTTTATCTTTCCATTTTTCTATTTCCGTCTTGTCATCTTTGTTTGACTTTTTGCCACTTTCACAGATCAAACTTCGGTGTCTCCTTTCGCTTCCCCTGGTCAGTAAAATAATCTAACTGGTGTCTTTGTGTTTATTAAAAATACGGCCACATTAGCAGGCCTTGAGGAACACTGTAATCACTGCAGTGCTGTATGTGAAGGGAAGGGGAGAATGGTGGGTGGCGACGCCTATAATCATCTTATAAGCATGATTTATGAAAAGGGCCATCTGCTTTGCCTTACTTAAGCACAGAGGCAACCTTTAATAATATAAGGACATGAGGAAAGTAGGGGACAGAAGGGGTTGAGTAAAAACAAGAAAGGGGGGAGACTGTTCTACACAATGACACACAACGATTTCAACAAACTGGCAACCCAAATGCAAGCACCCCTCCTCTTCTTCCCTTTCCTCTCTCCTCTCCTTCTCAGCATCCAGCCATTAGTTCAGATGGCAGCTAATCACCGTTGACCTCCCCTGTCACAGCGTTTAACCCCGGCCCCTCCTCTTGACCCTGAAGGAATTAGCAGCCTCACTGTAACGCACACACACGTATACGTTCACGCACACACATTTGCATACAAGCCACAAACTATCTTGCGGAAAAAAAGATTGTTTCAACATTGTGTTGCCTCAGTTTTCAGGACGAGACTAGATTCACATGGAGTGCAGGAGTCTCACACAGTTCATAAATTCATGAGTGGTTCCAGATTAGTAATTTGACAGTTTATTTGTTTGTATATAAATATAATCAAAAGGTCAAAAATGTCTTTAAACATCATTTCCAAACTATTTCAAAACCCAAAGAAATTTCATTCGTACTCTCTTAAAATCCAGAACAACATTTTCATATTAAATAAGTTCAATTCAGAAATGGCATTAAATAATAATTACAAAACCTGAGTTGCTTAGGTTTATTGTATTAGCATTAAATAATACTACATGGAAAAGGCAAAGGCTCTAACTTGACTGACGTTTATGCCCCAGCCGCTGCCCTTTGACCTCGCTGTGACCTGGAAACAGCTCCTAGCACTGGGGTGGCTGGGATAATGTAGGCATACGGCATATGCTATTGTGCCACATGCCACATACACACATACACACACACACACACACATTTTCGCATATAGACGTACACACATGCCCCTCCCCATGTGGTCACCTTTTCAGTGTCCATCAGGATTGTTGGTCTAATCCTCGTCGGATCATCTCATCAATGCCTAGGCTGTTTATGTGTAATGGATCCATCTAACTCCCTCTCTCTAACCCCCACTGCCCCCCTTCGCTCCCTTTGGCCCGTTCTCTATCTCCCTCCGGGCCTTCCAAAATCCCCTCCTTAGCCATTGTCACTGTTTTTTAATCTTTTAATTTTGTTTTATTTAGGTATTTTTTTATTATTATGTATTTATTATAATTCTCTTCACAAATTACGCCTACTTATTTTGTTTAAGATGTGAATTTAGAAGAAAGGCTACATTGTGGCTGTTGTGTCTTTTGTCTGAAATTTCAACCATATAAATCCAGCGTCAGTGTTTTCAGTCAAAGTGTGTATCCTTAAAAAACATTGACTGGAAGATCTAAACATCATTTCACACATTGCTTTCACCCATCCACTCATCAAGGTCAAAACTATTTTGTAATTTCTAATGACATTTATAAAATCTACCGACACTGTTTGTTTATCCTGAAACGCTTCAAACTAATTATTTCTATTTTTAGAAGTTATCGCAGCACATAAATTCAAACCCTACTTTTCAGACCGCTCCGTTCTGAGTTTGGAACACATTCAAAATTTCCATAAAATTTTCTTGACAAACCTGTCACGGAAACTGTATAATCGTTTGTCTTGTCACTCTTCCCATCCTTCCACACTCTCTTCATCCTCCTCTTTCGCCTCCTCCTCGAAGCCTCGCAGCATGTGTAAGCAGAAGCGCACGTGCTCCTTCGCCCTCATTACGAGCTAACTACACTGTTTGATTAAAAGCGTGTACAGAGAGGAAGAGAGGAAAAAGAGAGAGAGCGAGGAGGAAGAGGTGGGGGGAAGAGTGGAACAGGCCGAACCTCCATAATTAAGATCACTTCACAGATTACCTCCGGCAACAAAAGCGCGGCAAGCGGCCGCCCGCAGCCTCAGAAATTGGATGAAAAAGGGGTGTTGAGGAGGAGACTGACCTCTGCCGGGCTCCACATGAACACAAGTAATGGGTGAATCAGATGCACCCCCCACCCCCCAACCCCTTCCTCCCAACAGTTACTGAAATACGCACACACTGACACAGGTACTAGTACATAACGTAGTCAGAAAGAGAGTAAACTGCAGAAAATTGCTTACAGGTAGCAGCAGTACACTGCCTGGAAAGGAGACCCAATCACTGGCGACAATGAGAAGAGGACCTCGCTGCCAAATCAGTTATCACATTCCTATTTTTTCATTGTTTAACAACAAATCTAAGAAAATAACAAGTTGCACCTCAAATATTCCAGCTGGTGTATTTGCTGCCACCACATATGAAATGGGAAACAGTGGAGCTATATCATAGACGTTGACCAATGGTCAATCCATCAACTTGTTGCCCCTCTACTTTTGTTCTTTGTCCTCTTGCCTTTGCTCCATCACTTTCCACATCCTCGCCCCAGTGTTCTCCTGCGCTGTTCACCTCGCTCTCCTCAGTCCACCTCACTCCTGCCCCGCTAACCAATTCTGATCTCTGGCAAAAAGGGGGGAGGCCATTTACTCTAATCACAGGGATCTAGCAAAAGCGCCTCAAAGCCCTCAGGGGCTGATCGGCAATCAGGGAGATGGAAGCTACAAGAGGGAGAGAAAGAAATAAACTCTACCTCAACTTCAGATTTGTAGAGCAAACCTCTTCTGTTTCTAATCCAAAGCAGCTCTGCCATGTGATTGTCCTGTTGGTGGGTGGGCGAGATCACGAATGGATGGGGGGTGCGTGGAGGGGTATGGGCAGTAGAGTTGAGCTGAAGGACTTCTTGTGACAGTGGAGGTGGTCACGGGCAGGGTGACGTGTGGAAGCATTCAGTCAGGACAGGAAGGCGATAAACACGTATAAATGAATGTGCTCCAGTTTGCTTTTGATGTGACTGCTTAGCAATTTCAGCAATTTAAGGACTCCTCCAGCACATTCCATTTCTGAACTGATAACTGTGGTTTCATAGGATCTCGTTTTACAAATATGGTCCTCAGCTCTCTACCGGTTGGTTTTACTCAGCAAAGTATTTGTTGAGATCTAGGAACATGGTGGCACTGCATCAAATAAGTAAGGCACAGCAATAAACAAAGCCAGACAAATGGTCAGACATTAAAACTTCAAACGTTTAGCCAGATGGTGTAAGCCACATTTGGATGTAATGGTGAAAACTGACATGCAGGTAATATGTCTTCATTAAATTAAATATATATTACTTCATGTGCACACAATTAGCACAGCAATACAAGGAGCGTGGGTGGTAGTGGTGAATACAGGAATTTAAGATGTTTCCTTTTCATTCAGATTAATACTTTGCATTGAGATGACATCAATGCATCTATTTTAATTATCTCAACATATTTAGGCACAGTGGGATTTTTAGCTAAATGCTAATATCAGGATTGCCACATTTCACTGAAAGTACCCTGAAACTTTGGTCTGCACTTGGTCTGCAAGTAAGTAAAGGTTCCCTCAAACTGTGTGTATACATTGTCATTCATCCTGGTCTAAAGACCTGCAAAGACAAAGCAGTCCATTGACATTAGTGCATCATGTTTGCTCGTGACTAAACACCAACCTGCTCCTATCAGTTCCAGTAACTGATGGTGATGCAGGTGGCTATACAACAATGATGGCGCCTCAAAAAAAGGCATGAAGGGGTTTCAAGCTGTTCTACTGATCATGAGTTACAGTTGGAAAACAATACAGATGAGACGTAAGAGCAGAGCGAACGCCGACTTAAATTAAGCTCACTGATTTCACAAGCTATTTTAGAGATTTACTTTTTGAGTTTTAAATAATTCCCCCGGAACTTAATTAAGACTCCAAAGGTTCCTAGTATCTAGGGAATTATACTGCGGCAGAAACGCGGTTCATGTTAACATGTTCACAATGACGACGCCAACATGATGAAGTTAAGCAAAAAAAGTTGATCGTGTTTACCGAAAAATCCAAAAGCGCTCTGCTTTGCCTTACTTAAGCACAGAGGCAACCTTGCTAGAAAGGGGAGACTGTAAAATCTCTTTAGATAATTTCAAAGCAAGAGACCAAGCGCTATTGGTGCCCGGACAACATTGTTTCAGAAATCTTTCATGATGGTTTGTTTGTGGGAAACACATGTTTTGATCTATAAATGACTGCAGTTACTGAGATATGCAGGCAGCAAGGCTGACTCAATGTGCTGTATGAACTGATCGCTGTAGTCAGTACAATGTTATCCTAAACAATAGAAATGACCAAACCTACACCTAATCTGTGATAAACTTGATTAAAAGAACATTTCCTGCCTGTGATTTGGTACAAAATCTCTTCTTGAATCTAGAGTTCTAATTATACACTGCACAGTCCAAACTGAGACATACTGAGACATCTTTCATGTCCTTTTCTTTTTTGTTTAATAGGTTCCATAGACTGCTGACAATGAACTCAAAGCTTTTGGGACACATATTTTTAACAGTGAACAAACTTTGTTTGAACTCACTCTTACTCTTTGAGCCTATCATGGCTATCAACCACAACATGGATGAATATGCTTCTAATGTTTACTCCATCCCCTCTCTGTCTCTCTATCTGTGCACATCTGACTGTCGCATTTACCAAAGCAGCCGACAGACAAGCTGAACAAGGGCCCGAGCCCCAGCACTTCCACTTAACTCTCTCCCCATTACTATGAACGGTGTGAACGACACAACAAAGGAGATAAAATGCAGTTCTGAGGCAAAGAAAACAACTGCAGCTCCCGATGAGGAATAATAATAATAATAATAACAAAAGCCATGGTTGAAAACAACAAAGAAAGAGGAAGATGAGTAGGAGGTGGTGGAGGGTGAGGGAATGGGGGGGGGCTGGAGAGAGAGAAGATGATTAGGTGGGCCATTCGAAAATAAAAATAAAAAAGATGATTTGAGAAGACTGTCGGAAATTGTTGGAGATCTGTTAAGGTTTCTTTTACAGCAGAGGTGCGAGCGCATCTCATGACTTAAAAAGAGGTATTAAAGGAAAGAGCCAGTCGCCCAGGGAATTCTACCACATCAGAGAGCTTTCTTTTTGAATTCAACCCCGGTAATAACCGAGATAAATAATAGATAAATAGTATTTAGTTCCCACCTCGAACAACACCTTTTAAAGTAGTTCATGAAAGACTGACAGCTCCTGGCGAGCGAATGCACTTACACAAACACACATGCTCACACACGTGCACCCACACGCGTGTTATGTGTGTTTTACCTAATTAAATAAAACACCAGGTGTGATCGACTGACTGTTTGTGAGAGTGTGTTTGCGCGTTGGAGTGCACGGACAGAAAAGGGAGACGCAAGAAAAAGACGGAAGGATCAATTATTTTAGATGAATTTCATCAAGTTCACATTAGGCGTTGTTTTATAAGCAATGGATGGTCGGTGGAGGTGCCAAAACAGTAAGGCTCTGGAGCTAGTAGGATGAATACATCTGTGTCATCAGTGTAGCGTGCAATTAAGCAAGTTTCTTTCTGACAAACCTACAAACGAATTTTAATGTTGTACAGTCAGTTGATGGACTATAATATGATCCAAGTTTGCCTCATGTTCAGCATCACATTTTGAATATTTGAAGGTCAGGCTGCATCACCCACAAAGATGCGTGCCATCCCTGCTTCTCACATTCAAAAGACTGTGACAAGTCTGTCTTCACCTGTCCTTTACTCAAAATCTGAAAGTTGCTATAGTTTCAGTATTATGTTACGGTGCCACAAACATATTTTGCTGGGATATTTGGAAGGAAGGTGTCCAATATTTGGTTGTAACACTGGCAAGGATCCTTTCTATTCATTTCTGTACAGTCCCCTAAGCCTGCCTAATATTCTCCCATTCACAGAGGCCTTTTGCTGTCTCCCAGTAATGATGTTCCATAAAATAAAAAACATTAAAAATAGGAACTGGTTTTGAATACCTTTCCAAACATAAACAAGTAGACACGTATTTACCTTTTTTTTTATTTAATAAAAAAAAAAAGAAGAAGAAGAAGCACAGTAGCAATGCTTCGTCTCTCAGCAGCTACGCCTCGGAGATGTGGTTGTGGCTGCGCCAGACGTTTACAGAAGGCTGTGTGTTTAAAGCCTGGAATGCTCATTTGCCTTTTGGGTTTACTTATTTACTTTTGCATAAATGTAAAACAGTAATGTGGTATTAAAGGGCTTCTCAGGGGGAAAGCTGTGTGTTTTTAAATGCAGCCTTTTTAAATGCTCCCTCAGTTTGCTATATTAAGGACGGCTGATGATTAATGCAGCACAGATCTAATTTCTCTTGATTAATAATAATAATAATAATAAATTAGAAAAATAATACCAGACGTGAGATGAGCTCAACCCCAATACCCCCACCCCCCCATCCATATCCAGACACAGACACACACACACACACAGAGTACACAAACACACTCCCCCTCCCTTGCTCAAAGTCATCAGATACAAAATGAGCATCCAGGCTAAAATGAGCAGCAAATAATCACAAAATTCCCAAAAGACAAATATAAAATGTAAAACGACTGCCTTGATCAACTGGAGCCCAGTAATCTTTAGCGCCAGCCACAGCTGTACCACCACTACTGTCACTTGAAATAAAAACTTAAACCTCTCACAGCTTTCGATTGAGTCTTTAATTCAGCCTGATGTGACATTAAAACCCTTTGGTTGACTTCCACTGGCTGTGACAAATGTACCGGCGCTTAATAGAGGTGTGCAGACAGGCCGGCATTTCAGTGACTTTTATCAAACTGAATTTATCAATGCAGGCTCCCAGGATCTGTGGCAGCAGCTTGTTCAGAGGGAAGCCTACAGATACCGTTAAGTATATCATCCTTCCTCTGTGTCTCTCTGCCTCGCTCGTTCCCTCCTTCTGCACGCCGCGTTTCTCGCTAAGTATTTTTTCCCACTCTGTCCTGTCATCACTCTGTCTATTGTGTATTTAATTCTTTCCCCCTGAGCCTACCTTTCCATGGATGTGATATTTAGTAGACTAACAGGATTGTTTTCTGAGTGGCAATTGTACAATCAGGAGATATATTCAGATCAAACCAGTTTACACCTTCACTTTATAAAACAGCACTTGTAACATCATGGGTCATCAAATCTGCGTGGCTTAACAGCCTCATATCATACTGAAAAAAAGGCATTGTAATTGTCAGATTTTTGTAAAAGGTCAGTGTATGTGGAACTGATGTACCATCCAAACCGGCTTGTTCCTGCAACTTGCAGGAGTAGCAGGTAGAGACACCCGAAGGATCGAGGCACAAACTCACCGGTTTCTCCCGTTTGACTGGGGGATGGTTGTCTAGAGGATAATCAACTTGAACTGTACCATCTGATCTCATAATTAGCCTACCATTAAGCAAAGATGACAGACAAGATGTCTCTCTCGCTCTATGAATTATTTCTTTGTCTATAATTATTTTCTGGTAAAGTTTTTTCGATTCGTGATCGTTTAAAGATGAAGCTCTAGTGCCAGTAAGTAACTTATTGTCATTTTCAACAACAAGTCATCAGTAATGATAAAGAATCACAAATTGAGTGGCAGATGGTATAAATAAGGAGTGAGAGAAAAATGAAGAAATAAAAAGCCGATGATAGATGGGAAAAATTTGATTTGGAAAGAGGATGGAGAGATGACGGAGGCTGCGGCAGAGAGGCAGGAAAAAAGAGTGAAATGGTGTAGTGAGGAGTGCGATAAGGAGGCTTTTGAAGGGTCCTCTCAGATGCTGGGATTGCTCAGTTCAGCGCGATCAGAGCCTCCGAGGTACTTGAACCTTGCCTGCCTTTCCTGCACCTCTCTACAGAGCTTCTGCCCTGCAAACCACCTGTAAACCGCTTTGACACATGATCCACTCCCACAGATGTTGAGTGGAAACATACATTTACACACACACACACACACACGGAGAGAGAAAGGGAGAGAGGGGGAGAGAGATCGTTGCTTGCAGGCAGCTAAGCACGCACAAATGCTTTAACGCACCATCAACATTTAGTTGTTTTTTAACATTAGCACTCGATTAACAACTGGCTGTCCCACTCTGGAGTGGAGGAGCACTCACAGCAGAAACAAGAGAGCTACCTAATAGTCCTTGTGACACGTTGATTAAAATGTGACGTTTATTTATCTTTTTTTCCATCCGACAGTCCGTTTTAAGCAACAGATCCTTCAGTGAGACAAGACAAATAACCCGCTATTATCCGCAGCCATCACATTGGCATTAATCTTAACCTTCACCTCTGAAGACTGAAGGAAACGGGATATTTGAAATTTAGTTAAGAAATTGGGCAGATGCCGTGCCCCACACAAACAGGTAAACAGAATGCCACGCAGCTTTAAGTCAATCATCCAAACACAGACTGAAAAAAAGGAGCGAATGAGAGAAACCATCAGTAGAAATACCACCAGTTAAAATAAAAAAAATCCACATGCATATTTAAGAATGGTACTGAGGTGCTCAGTTACTGCAGCAAGACTAAGCAACCTCCCCACAACCTCAAAAAATGGAGAATAAAAAATACAACGGCTCCTGATTAGTCTTTGTCAAAATATTTGCAACAGAGGAATTCCACCAGGCGAGCGTGGAATCGGCTCCTCTACAAAAGAGCCATCTTCCCTGAGTAACAAGTTGGTGCAATGAGTGTCGACAGAAGAGGAGCTGAAATCCCCCCTGGGCAAGAGAATATCCCGCTATTGTAGTCTTAACCCGCGAGACCTGGCTGGGAATGTACAGCTTTCACAGTCACTTCTCATCCTATTTGTAGCACTGCCGCTGATGTGTGAGTGCCTGGGCCTGGCCAGGTCACTTTTCTCCCTCTTCTTATCTCTCTGTCTTCCTCACGCGTTTTCAAATCTCCTAAAAACTGCGTTTAAAAAAACGAGTCGACAAATATTTGATGGAGCATTTATCTTTATGTAACCCCACCACCATCGCCACCAAACCACTTTTTTTCATCTTTCTTTTTGTATTTTTTGTTCCACAAGGCAAGTTTCATTAAAGATCCAATTATGCAAATGAGGTGCTAGAGAGGCAGTTGAATATGCACTATAATGGTGTACAGTAATCGTTCGACACAATATACGGCATCCGGGGCCAGATTTACGAGTGCAACAGAACTGGAACGCCTCCGTCCTTTGGTGAAAACCTCTTGATCATAATTAAAGGTGCAGGAGTTCTCTCCAGCATTCTCACACCCTCCCTTTTCTCCCCTCTTTTTCCTCTACCGCTTCTCTCTTTTCCTCTCCCTCCATCTCGTGCTACTTTGGCGTGCTCATTAGCAGAGGTCTGGAAGTTTACAGAGGTCACATCCAAGACGCAGAGAAGCTAAAGAGCAGACATGACATGCGCCTCGCAGCCTGTGATGGTATGCGAAGTGGGTAACAGACATAACCTGCCTCACGCACACACATCGAACCTTCCGTCTCATGAAGACTGGAGGTATTTACCACTGTCTTAGCTGAGCAGGGCTGAATGTTAAGCAGTAACAATTCTCTGCTTCAGGACCTCTGATTGATGTGTGCTTGCCTGTTTGTGTTAAGCTGTTGTCTGTGGAAATGACACGGCTGAAAACACAGTGCCGTTCGACACATCAAAAGGGAAAACAGTCCTGACATTGCATGACGCATCCTTAAATCCAAAACGCTAACAAACTTTGAGGAAAAAAATACCAAACTAAAGCCAAACTCAATAACGCCTTAATGCCAAGGAGGCTCCGCAGGGAAGCCGAGGGAAAACAAAAAGAGAACTATCACAGCTAGTGAGGACAAGGTGTTATCCATTTTTTTTTCAGGACACATTCCTTGTTGGTGATATGAGTGCCTACTGATAACAGAGACAAAGGGTAAGGTCAGAGCACGGCCTGGACACTGGATTTGAGAACACGCACACACTGTCACAAATTCAAACTCCCACGTGCACTGACCTGCATGCGTGCACATTGTCAGATTTACTGAACAAAGCTTGTGACTCCTGATAAGAAGATTGCGACGGAGAAAAAGATTTCAGAAAAAAAAAAAGGCTCCTCCTTGCACCCATCTCCATGCCCAGCTCTCCCTCTGAGACCACTCTGACTTCTTCTTTTCCTCACTCCCATCCAGACCTCACCAGCCTTCACCACCCACCCCAATTCCCCCGGCTGCCCAGACAGGCAGACGCTCCTTGTGATGGCACCCCGGCATGAGAGGACTGAGTCAAGCCTATCTGTCAGCGCCTCATCTGCCCCACACTCTTTATTCTTAGATCAAACTGACGTCCATGATTACCCCACCACCACCGTCACCCCAACCCGTCCACCCCACTGCTCCTCCACCCCCCGCCCCCCCTTTCCTATCAAGCTCTCAGGGTAAAGAACATACCAGAAAAAATTTACACTCGAATGAGATCACCTAGCACACAACAAGGAAACTGTACATTAACACTTATTTCAACAGTAATTAAAGTCTGATCAGTCGCACAGATTTAAATTGATAGCCCATTTATTCCCAGCTAATGGCATCTTCCATATTTCAAAATTCTTTTAATATTCAGAATGATCATAACCATAGTCACGTTCTATAAGATTCTTTAACAGTCCGTTTTATTTTTGACCCTTTTTTTTTTTTAAAAAAAAGCAACATGTTGAATTTTGATTAAGAAACAACTGGAACATGACAGGCTTTGAGACATCAACGCCCGCATTCGGTTCACGAAATTCATTCATTACAAATTCATTCCACAAAATAAGATCCTAAACATGTGTAATTATGGGAAAGGTCAGAACAACAAATGTCTTTAAAAAAAAAAACTTCATCCATGTCCCCTTTGATTTATCACCACGGCGGAATAAAACATAATTCCTGTCTGCCGTCACTCCCTTTGTGCTGGTAGCGGGGAGAAGAAAAAAAAAATCACAATTCAAACATATTACTGTTTGAGTTTTCTGTCTAATTTGTGTAATCTAGTGTGTGATCGTTTTGGTCAAAGCTATCCAGACTGGATTGATATTTGATTGCGTGCGTAGGTCTGCTTGTCATATTAGCTTCATACGGCAACTGCAAGCCCAGCTTGGCAACATCTTCCCCTCTCTGGCTTGACCTCCGGAGATCAAGGGCATGGAACTACAAGGCTCAACCCAGCATAACGCCTGTGTGTTACAGTCCCTCCAGCACCTTTCTTTCCCCCTACGGGACACAGACACACTGGAACAAGTGTACACTGCCTCCTCGCCTTGCTGGCAGAGGGAGGAAGACAGGACAGATCAGAACCAGAATGGAAATGAAGAAAAAAATAACACAGCCAGTATCCACAGCCATTCACTCAGTAGGTAACAGAGAGGAGGGGGTGGGGGTTGCTTTCACAATGACTGCACATATCAATTAATGGCTGGCTGATGAGCAGAGCTGGCCTGATCTTGCCTGCCCACCACCGCCCTGATCCCAGTGGACTGGGAACCCTGGCCTTGCAGCCTGTACAGCTGGAGCCCTCTCCCCGTAATTACATGAGAAGGGGATCAAGTAGCCACAGTGAGGCTGTCTGTCTGACTGTGGACTGCACGATGTTACAGATGCATGTATCAGAGGGCACAGGATAACTGGAATTATGTGTTGTCTAATAGATTATACACACGTATTTTCTGTACTGCTAGATTATGTAATTTGTGCGACCACTTCACTGCGGGTTTGCGTGTTTCTGCAAAGGCACTGGGTGTCTCTGCTCGTGTGCCTACTTTATGCGCATTTGTTAAATGAGTGTGTGATTTTCAATATTGTTTGTTCTTTCCTTTTCCAAAATGTCAGCGCGCAAATAATTTACCATGTGTCGGATTGACAACACAGCAGCTTCAGTCGAGTGGGTCTACTCTACGGTGAACCGAGGGGCTGACTGAATGACTGACAGCCTGGTGAAAGGAGGACTGATTTGATACCATCCTTTGCATGCCATGCTCTCTCTCTGTCTCTCTGCCCGTGTCTCTCATCGCCCCCTTCTCCCTCGTTTGCAGCTGAGTGATGTGTATCGGCACAGTCAGTCACAGCCCGTGGCCCCCTCAGCAGCCCTGACACAGGCACAGGTGGAAAAGGAACTAACACAAGATCAACGGCGACCGCTACAGACGGGCTCCCAAGAACAGATTTTGAGCTCCGTCGATCAGAAAGTTGCAACACAGGAAAATGCCACATTTCATTGCGCTGCGATAAATCTCACACCCACGCCGCAATATCTCATCCATAAACAAGAATTTATCCATTTGATTTGCAGTAAAGTGAAGATAAGCAATATTTGCATATTTTATAAGAATTGTTATTTTAATGGCAGCAAAAGTTATAATTAACTGGGCAATTAATTAGTGAGTAGTATGTCATATTGAAACATAAATTGACTAAAATATAAATACAAAAAATTAGACGCAGGCATAATACATATTAAATAAATTGCCAACAAACCACTGAGGCCCTGACACCAAATTCACTCCATAAATTCCACTAACAGGCCAATCTGCAGAGCGAGGCCTTTTTCTTAAACACAGTGTCTCTTCCCAGATATTTCACTGGAAAAGAATGACAACATTTCAACTTGTAGCAGCAGAGAGGTGCAGTAAAGGGCAAACAGGTCTGTGAGGCAGCCTGTACTGTCAGAGGAAAGGGGACAATTATCCATTTGATATTTCTTCTCCAATAAGGGATTGAAAGGAGCTGACAAAAGGGGTTTACGCCCAGACACTATTTCAGACATAATATCCGCCCTGTGCATGCCATTAGACAATGACAGCATCTCAACTCGCACAGTACATCTATTTATTCGTTTTCCTTGCACAATGAATTTGAGGAAGAAGCAACTTTTTTGGCTCAAGACAACTTTAGGAAAGGTTAGAGAAACAGAGGGAAACAACGAGATAGACATTGTTGAGTATTTTCAGAAAGATGGCACATGTATCCACAGTCATTGTAGCTGTTGGAAGTGGGTGGATATCCCAGGTCAGATCATTCAGGGGTCAACTCGACTTCCAGGTCCTCCCCACCCAAGACGCACGGTGAAGCAGAGGCTTTAAATGGGATTACAAGTCTTAATCATCCCTGGTGCCACATATAATTCAATTTATGTTTTTTTTTTCTTTAATTCAATTCTGACCATTTATATGAGCACATATTAGGACATGTGAGCCTCGATGTGGGAATTTATCAACCGGTTAGAGGTTTTGTAGCGCAGGGGAAAAAACGTTGAGCCGTCTGTGTATTTAGGATGTCCTAAAAATAAATATGGTCCTAAAAATAAAAACCCTCAGATTCTTACGAGATTATAACGGGAAAACTTCTGAAATCAGGAATGCAATGACATGTCACACACCCGAGCTCTTCCACCCCGTGGAAAATTATGAGCTTACGGGCTCCGTCATTTTATATTTACACAGTAACGGATGCCTATCAGTCTCTCGCGACTCCCCGTAACTTTCCCCCTCTATCTTAAAAAACAAAAACTCCTATCCTCTATCCCATCCCCATCAAAAGTGACAGCGGTTCCAAAAATGTCAGATTTCTCGGCCGCTAATATGCGTATTAGCCTCCACATATGACATTTACCCCCCTCGTCTGAATGCCATCAAAACGTCTCCTCAAAGCATAATGCAGAGGCTGCTTATTCATAAGAGAGGTCGATCACTGCACAAAATGGCAGGTCTCACCGGCTCTTCTTCCATCTCACAAGTTTTGACACGTGGTGCCAAACGCACCGGTAAAGTTTAATCGCCCTCCTGCACTGCATTCTTTCAGCCCAAGTGTGGGTATCGGTAAAAAAGTTTTCCCGTGCAAACTCTAAACGGGAACACGGCTGGACTTCTCCAAAAGTCTCGCACTGTACCGCTGATCTGTGTACCGCAAAGCCGTGCGCCCGAGCCCCTTTTACGCACACGCAGTGTTAGCGAAACATACAGCGATAAGCGACCCGTGGTGTGATTTATTTTGTGCTAGAATAAAAACTGTTCGCGGCGCGTTGAGTTGCAAGGTGTCGAACAGGGCAGCCCATGCCTTGGTCCCAGCTGCTGTTTTGTCGTCGTTTTTTACGATCGTCACTCGCTACAGATAATTGCACTGTTATTTTCTAATCATGATTGGGGAGACATCAGGGACCCCCGCTGCGATGCTCCCACACAAACAACCCCAATCCTTCCCAAAATTGACTTCCCAGCGAGTAATACACTCCAAGCTCCCGGTAAAACCCCACTTGCGTACTATAAGCTCCACACTTCTTACCTTTTAAATTTGGCGAAGCGCCGGCTAACTCCTGCGCGTAAACGATGCGTTGTAGGAAATAGTGTTCATTGAATAATGAGGCATGTCCATATGATTTGACCGGATCATATTCTTGTCGGATGACGGGGGTGTTGAAAAGTGCGCTTAGGACCTGTTAAAGATTGTCCACTCCTCGATCCGCTCTCTACAACTGCTCCCTGCCGCGCATCCTGAGTTTCAAATGAAAAACACGGCTTTATTACTTGTCTCTCTCTTTCTGTCCCCCTCAGTCTATGTCCGCTAACAGTAAACGTTTGCATTGATGCCGATCGCCCGGCATCAGCATATTCCCTTCATCTTTCAGCTTGGACTCCCCCTATCTGGTAGGTGAAATGCATTGTACCGTTAAAAAGGCACTCCATTGTAGAGAGCAGAGCCGACTGGTCTTGCGGTATTCGCCGTTGACGGGGATAAAAAGCAGCTGATGAGCCCAGCGGTGATCTGAACCTCGTTTAAAGAAATAATCCCCTGGTCGTTACATACCCCCAGTTATCGAGGCAAGAGAAAGGGGTGATTCATAACCCCATTAGTTTGTTTCTGACCTTGAACTGCCCATAAACACTCTTTTATTTTAAAAAAAGCTGCCCTCTGTACATAACCATTAGGCACCGAGCGGTAAAAATTGGCTCGCATAACACCCCTTCGTGCGAAGACACACAGGTCGCCAAATTACTCCAAAAAGTAGAATTTCTTACCTTTCAAGAAAACTGTTTCGATTCTTTCCCCTCTTCTCCTCGCCTTAGAAACTCCAGGATAAACGAGTGTTTCCTCTTCTGCGTCCTGAGCGCCAGTCACCGCTTAAGAGAAGTAATGAGTGATAAAAATGACGCTCATCTATCTGCACTGTAACCTTGTGGCGTATTTAATGTAAATAAGCCTCGTTGTGCTGCCAATCCCCGTGCATACAAACGCATAACCGCTCCTCGGGGACTCGCTTTTGCCTTTTTTCCCCTCAATGTTTTAACGATTTGTTCTTACTGCCTGAAAGCGCAATATGGTATGAACATAATTATTAGAAAATATGATATGTCAATAATGCGACTGGTCCATTCTGAATGAATTTCTGCACACGTTTTTCGAAAGCGCCTACTCTGCCTGCAAATGAAACTAATACTTTTCTTGTTTGAGGGTGATATTTCCAACAGGAGCCCCTCAACTTGAAGTTGGCACAACTTTTTTTTTGCAATGCGTAAAACAAACAAGGCGACAGGGAGACGTCCCGCATAGGCTGAAATGTTTCTTGCAACTAAACCCTTCCTTGTACGATGGTTTTGATATATTATGCTTCTATAGGGGGGTGGAAGAGACTGAATAATGCAATTATAGATTCAGTGTCCCAGCGTTGACAAAAGACAGGGCTTCAATAGAGGCTTTGTTAAAGGATTATATAATGATTATGGGGTAATTATGGGAACGGTTTGGTAATAATAAAAAAAGTATCAAGTGCTCTATTGCACGGACAGCTTGTTTTATATAATGTAAGTGCACAGAAGAGTGTGATAAGAAAGACAGACAGACAGACAGACGGTGCTGCTGACAGCTAGTGGCGGGTTGACTGCAGACAGCCCCGATTACTCAAAATGTCGAACCGAGAGGCACATTAATGCCACTGACTGAGATGCTATCAGATGTCCGCAGAACCGGACATGGGCCCACAATGGAATATCTCGGGGTCATATTCATAACAGCCCCGTGCGTAAACCCAGTTCCACCCCTTCCACCCCTTCCACCCCATAACGTACACACACACACACACACACACGCATAGAGGCGCGCACACACACGCTCTCATGATCCGGTCCCCTCTCCATGCTGCTTGTGCCAGGCTGTATGTGTCAGAGCGAGAGGGAGGCAGATACATGTGAATGGTCACTCTGACAGAGAGCACATGACGCTCCATCTGCGGGCGAAACGAATGCGCACCTTACATCACATTACAATCAGATTTTTTTAGTTATATGTAGGAACTGCAGCCTTCTTAGAACTTCCTCACATGAAAATAAAATGCTCGCATTCACATTAAATACTGTTTATGCATTTTAAATTGGAGCACATTTGCAAACTTTAAGATACGTTAAAAAATGTAAGATATGTACTCGTTCATGAGGATATATTTTCCTTTTCTGTTGACGATATTGATAAGTATATATTAAGTTGTTGTTTAAAAAAAAAAAAAAAAATCACTCACTTTCACTCTAGTGAGCCCGTGTGTGTGTGTGTGCGTGCGTGCGTGTGCTCCCGTGTGTTCCGTGAGACATTAATAGGAACAGATAGCCTAAGTGTTGGCTTTCTTCCCGTTTCAGGACAAAACATATCTTTCTCTTTAAAAGATGCTCCGCATTCATTATGCACTATGAAAATCAGATTCCCATGCCGTCCCTTTAAATGGTTATACGGAATTCAGTTTGATGCATATAAAATTCTTTTTTCTTTTCTTCATTTTTTGAGCATTTCCCAACATAAAAAAAAAGTTTTCCTCCCCTAAAGAAATTAGCATAACCATTCCCCATCAATAATATGGCTATCTCTATGGGAGTGATAGCAGCAAGCAGTAGGGGTGTTTCTTTTACCGATTCTCCATGGATCAACAGCGCGTCATCAGCTCCTTTTGAACTTGTTATAGCAAGTCAAGTGATTCTTTATCGGCTGACAGCCCTGACAATCCATCGGGGATGGGAAAGCAGGTCAAAAGGAAGTTGCCATATGGACTTAAGCATGCAAATTTCTAACAATACATAGCACTGAGTGTTGTACTCTCACAGGCACACCACCATATATGTGTAAGCAGCGACGCAAAACTGTTTGCTAGGTGTATTGTACTGGCTGACACGCATCCCATAGGCTTATATGAACTGTATGCAGTGCTAGTAGTTAGTTTTTTTGTTGTTGTTTTGTTTTTTTGTTTTTTTAGCTGAATTCAGTTTTATGTTTATTACACCACATTATAATATATATCATCTCTGGACACGTTATACAGCAGCACCAATCTGATGTTTTATTTTAAGATGATGAAAGTAAAATAAAGGCTTTTTTGAAAAGATAATTTCTTTTTTTAATAATATTAACGATGGCTGATATTGCTTTCTAAACGGACGCGGACAGGGGACTGGATTCACCTTTAAGTCTGAGGCTATAAATTATTTTCAGCATCAGTTGTACTAATTAACTGTATTTATGTGTTCCTATAGGCAAATGAGCAGCTTTACCTGCTGCTTAGCTGCCATCCTTTACGCTGCTAGATGAAACAACTATTTATCATTATTTTTATAAATGCTGTGTGTGATTGATATTGTTAAGTGGAACAGGACAGTGCTCTAATATATTACTGCAACAAGTGCAACTGCTTCACATTCACTCCTCTTAGCCCTGAGTACTGGTTTACCTCTACATTTGCATTAAGGCTTATAAACTATGATGACTAGTTATTTGTGGGCTCTCTTGTGAATACTCTGGTGAATAAATTAATGTCAGACGTTACAATGTTGTTGTTGTTTTTTTCCCCCAAATTTAGGTCTACACAGTACAGCACAAAACATAGTAGCAAACATTTTAATACACTGAGCGTATGTGTGAGCGAGCTTCCCGGCATGCCAATAGGTTTCATTTAAAATGAATGGGTATATGCAGCGAATATATCGCACACAGAGAAGTTTGGTGCTGTTCTGTATTATCTGTTCAACTGCACAGCCTGCGTTTGTGTGTGTGTTTGTGCTGAAGGGATAGGAGGCAGAGGGACTGTTGGCCGGCAGTCCTGGGAGGGTCATCACTGCCTTATTACTGCCATGTTAGTGACTAGCAGCTGAAGATGGCTCCGCTCCCTGCCCCTCTGCTTGGGAGTCATCCAAGACAGTGTGCTCCAAAAACAGACCGGCCACTGTTCACTTCTCAGATAGATTAAGATGTTATTCCACTGCTCTGGCCGTGTCTATCTGACTCTCTGTCTGTCTTTGCTCCTTACCAAGACCAGATTTATAACATGCCCTCCTGTTCCGCAACATCTCCAGAGGCCTTTATTGCTAATTTCAACTGGGAGTAGACACAACAATCTAAGACCATGGGTGCAATATGATAGCAAGGTTTTCATGCTGTTGCCTGCATGAGGTTAGGGGGAGCTACCAAATTATGTAGTCGAGGGTGAGTATGTGCATATGGCAAGTGTAGTGTGTGTGTCCATGTCTGTGTCTGTATGATGACTGCATGCGTCTTTAAAGCCAGATATTGTGCCCAGTTTATATTTAAATGCAAACACAGCCAAGACTTTGGCTTCCCCCAGAGGAAAATAGATGCTTTTCTTTACTTCAAATTGAGTTTCTCAAAGTCTAATTTGTAGCAACCCTTTGATGAACAAATGTTTTCAGACTATCCTGCTATAATGAAAAGGGAGTGAGTGCAATTTTAAACAATCTGAAGCTCTGAACCCTCTGTGACTGTAAACTTTAAAAATTAAACTTTAGAATTTGTATCAATTACACTTTCAAGTTCTGACAGGGCCTTAAATAACAGCCAGGAGCGCTGGCTATGGAAAATGTTTACCACACCAGATTCATTTCCACTGCAATCGTCTCCTCTGCTGGTGACATCAATTCCTCATGTGAGGCATTTACATTTTCAACAAATACACACTAAATACACACTACTGTCTCAGGCTCTCCCCTGATGACTGGGGTCAATGAGTGTGCATGTTTGTCAGCTCTGATCGTTAATGAAATGCTCACACAAATACAGCACAGGCAAATATTTAGAGCCGGGCCTGGAGATTTCATCACAGACAAATCTGTGATTCTTCAGGGAGCGCTGTATTTCTTTATTTTCCAGGATAGAGCATATACTCAAGATCAAACTCGTCTGGGCTTGATGAATGTGGAGAAGCAGGAAGTATACAGCCTTTGACCGATAACCAGTGTGATTTTAATTTAAATCATATGAATCAATGTCTGCCCAGAGCCGAAATAAAATATATTTAAATGAAAACATCTGACTCTAATTGATTAAGAACAATGTTCTTCATAGTAGGTCTAGAATATCCCTGTTTTGATACTGATTTGATTTCTGTGTGTTTGTGTATCGTTACTTAGTTCCAGTTTGTGCCTCTCATGTGTTCTTATTACAGCACTAAGCACCCGATGCCCACTTAAAAAAAAAAATCTGGTGATCTCTGAAAAACTAAACTAAGTAGAAGGTTGTTCAACGGCACTTTTCAAAAACTAGTTTTAGACTCTTTAAAAAAAATCAATAAAAGATAGTAGCTGTTTAAAATGTGGAACTGTGGAATATCTGGACTAACTCTGAAGGATCATGTTTGCGAGTCGGTTTGATCTGCATGCTTTCACATACTTATGAAGCTGAATTGGCACAAAATGAATGTGCATCTCTCTTATTGTAACTAATTTTATTCTCTTCACTGGCTCTGACTGGCTTGTCAAGGTAAACATGAGCTGACCCCTCTTTTCTACTTCTGCAAGAGATTAAACCATGAAAATTGAAGCTCGTAGCAGCGGTTTACGTGCGTTCGCTGTTCCATTCATTTGTGTATGCTGTGTAACATACTACTTGTATACTTCTACTATTTACTGTAAATCAATGTTAGTGGCAGTTCACCACTGTGGTCCTGACTGAAAAATCTCTCCTGAATAATCAGGGGTGAGATTTGCTTCAGTATTCATGTCGCCAGAGGATGAATGCTGCTGACTTTGGTGACTTTTGCTGTAATGCCTCCGTAAGGCTGACAGTTTTGTCAGAATGAACTTCCATGACAACTGGCCATTGGTGTGACTTTACCTGCAGACTAAAAAGCATGTATGCCAAAATAGCTGTTGAGAGAAGTACAGTTGTAGATGGAAATATGTAAAAATGAATGGAAACAAGGGACAGCACAGTGACGTGGTGGCTAGCCCTGATGCCTCACAGCAGTAAGGTTCGGCCTTTCCGTGTAGAGTTGCATGTTCTCCCTGTGTCTGCGTGGGTTCTCTCCAGGTTCTCCAGCTTCCTCCCACCATCCAAAGACATGATTCTAAATTGGCTGCAGGTGTACATGTGAGTGTGAATGGTTGTCTGTCTCTCTGTGTTAGCCCTGCGTTAGACTGGAGACCTGTCCAGCGTGTACCCCGCCTCTCACCCAATGACAGCTGGGATAGGCTCCAGCAGACCCTGCGACCCTTCACAGGACAATGCTTACAGAAGATGACTGAATGAATGAATGGAAACAAGTCAAAGACTGCAAAGACTGCAATGTCTACTAGAGGTTGCACTGGTCAACTAGTCGACTTTACTGCTGTGCCATGACACTTTAAGCAGGGAGTTGACTAGTCGCTGATCATGTGACAATAACAACCCGGGCACCTCGGAGAAGACAGGTGAAGAGTCTAATCGGTCACTGCAGAAAACTAGTGGTTCATCAAGTGTGTGGAAATACTTCACTAAATATGAAGCCCAGAATATGTAAGTCAGTCCTGAAATACAACAAAAGTGCTACTACAGTGCACACTCATCTGAAAAGGCACCCGCGACCGCTAACAGAGGAACAGTCCAAATCCTCTCACCAGCAGTCAGTTAACAACTTCACTAAACGTCCTGTGGTAACAGAGAGAAGGAGGCTGCACATCAGTAACTTGTCGGTGAATTTCACTGTCTAAAGTTATTAGACCTTTAGCTCCAGACACAGAGACGTACTGCTTTTTTTTTTTTTATCACAGCCACATTATACATATACATATCTGCAGCGCACAGTATTGATTATATTCAGTTAAGTCATGTTCTATCAGTTATATCATTGTTGCTGTGGTTGTTGAATGTGTTTCTAGACGAGCAAGAGTCACATATTAGAAGTGTTGGACTGACGGTGTTTATGGTGTTGATGTGCTACGGGCTACGGGCTACTGCCGACAGTAGTTTGTGTTCAAGCTTCAGTTACCTTGCAGGAAAGTCTCTATAGATTTTTTTCTTTTTTCTTTTTCTTTTTTGAAAAACTGAGTTGGGATGGTGCCAGTGGTGAGTCATTAGATGCCTGGGTTGGTTAAAATATTTTGTCAGCCAGTGGTCCAATGAGACATTCATTAATTTATTCATCTTCTGTACCCACTTGTTCCTGTGAAGGGTCATGGGGGTCTGCTGGAGCCTATTCCAGCTATCAAGAGGTGGGGTACACCCTGGACAGGTCGCCAGTCTATTGTAGGGCTTCCACTAAGACATTTTTTTATTATTATTATTATTTTTATGAAATAATAAAGTAAGTTAACAACTGGTCCATGTTGTTTGGTGTTCTCCTCATTGGAATCCTCCAAAAACATGCATAGGACATAAGCAAACGTGAACAATTACATGCACAACACAGAGAATGTGAAGTCAGTAGCATTTTTCATATGTTGCAAAATTAAGCGAACTGTGCATTACATAAGGGTAACAGGCTGTATCACTGACTAATTTTATCTGTTAAACCACGAGTTAACAATTAGAGCAAAGCCCCAACTCTACCAACCACGTTGTGACACACACAGTGACAGTGTGTGAACTTTCTCTGTTCAGCTCTGAGTGTTGTTTCAGATTTGACCTAACTTTCCAGCTGTTGCTCTAAGCTTTTGTACAAATTCTGTTTCCCCCACCACTATGGACAGACACTCCTGTGCCCTACAAGTCACTGTCTCCAGTCTTCTCACCTTTCCACCAGAGTCCATATTTCCTGGATAGTGTGCTATCATATTTTACTATTACCTATCAATTGGTTTCTAATCGCGGTAACGAGGCAGCTAGCTGGCTGGTGACAGAGCGCTAACGGCCTCGTAGGGAACATTAAGGAGGCCGGGTTATGCTGTGGGCCGTTAACTACCTACAGGCACTGGCTAATGGCTCCAAATGACCTCCTCAGTGGCTATTAGCACATAATTAGAACCTGCAGACCAGTGCTGACCTCGGCCGGACACACGTGATTACTCTTCTCCCCATGTTCTACCATATTCTCACTTCCTTTCCTTTCCCTTTCTTTCTTTTTCCTTTCCTATCCTCATATCTCCACTTATTTTATCCCCATTTCTAATGCTACAGGATTACATTGACTCCCTGGTGGTAAAACTACCACTAAATTTAATCTCTTCATGGTGTCCCAGCACAAAATCTACTCAAATATACTGTAGGTTCCACAAAACTTAAAGGCACAAGACACAAGTCTGATTGCTGTTCTACTAACAGTTTCACTGTTGGACAGAATTTAACATTTATTTAATTATTTTTTGTCAATGGGTTTTGGTGCTTACAGCCCTTTATACATTGTAGTTACCTCCTTGAATTGATTCAACAGTCCTTCCTTAAATCAGCGGATAATGTGGCTCTGCGCTGAAAAGAGAAGCTAAATAGCAGATAAAGTGCACAGTTCTGCCACACCACAAAAGAGCTCAGTCACACTAACCTCTGTGTACACTTCAGCAACAGTCTCCCGTTACCCAGAACAAAAGAGACGCTAACTAGTGTCAGCTCAGGAGCGGCAAGAAAACAATGAAAAAACAACAAAGGAATGTGCTGATTTTTGTGTGTGTGAGGGGAAAATGCAACTCAGTACCAGTGCCTTAAATTATCAGTGAATTATCTCTGAGCCTGTGGGAATTATGTGGGTTATTTGTAACAAGCAGTCAAGGACAAGTGAGCCTTGTGTTACAACTATGAGATGAATACTAAACACAAAAAATTCCCGGCCAACTATCTATCTTTCCAGGCCATCTTCTAGCCTTGGAAATAAGAAACAGGTACATTTGCTCAATTCATTTCAAGATGAGTGAAGCTAGTGAGGACATAGAGTAGAGTGTAAATACGGCCGGACAAATGCTACTGGTACTACCATCAACACAGTCACACAGCTGTTGTACCCTCGGACATGTCACTGATTTGGCACAATAGCACAGTATAGTGATGCTGAAAGAAAAGCAGTAGTCCTCAGTGAGTCTTTTGTCAAAGCCATACAGTCACGCTCCTTATAGGAAAGAGGAGCATACCTTGTTTCAAGGCTGTGTCTTACTAAAACCTTTGTAAGTTTCTGGTAATTAGACTTACTTTGTCAGGAAATAATACAGCTCAAGAACATATGAGAAAGGATGTTAACGAGCATATGATAAGCTGCACAACTCAAATACAGCGTCTAACTAGAACGTACAGGAAAGCCTTCGTCCTTTGGTTCCCTCAAATACAGCTTAATTCAGACATATTTTTACATATTGCTTATGTTTGCATTTGTGGTATCATGCACAAAGGTGTCCCATTTTAACAGGTGACCCACTATCAGCCAAAAGAAAGAATGCTGAAGTTAAAAGAAACATAACATTGCTAAACTTAAGATGACTAAAGTATGCTATGACGCTCCATAGGGCTGAGAGGAACTGTGCATCTGGGAGTAATTCTATGAGGGTTCATCGCTTTCACATTACAAATAGTCAGTCATCTGATCCTTTGTTATAAAAAAAAAAGTCAGTCTCCTTAGTAGTGGTTGACCAATATGGCTTTTCCAAAGGCTTTCCAGATGGCATTATTTATAAAGCAGGGTGACTGATATGTTTTGTTTTTTATGTTGGACTGATTTTGTTATCTATCTATTAAAAACTTAAAAACCAAATGGCTAACTTGTGTTTTTGTTCGTTTTTATGTTTATTGTCGGCATCATCACAGTTTGCTGAAGTAGGTTAGTATAGGTTATGTGTCACCGGTTGAGCCACCCCCTTCAGGAAAGCGGCCCTGTGGGTAACCTGTGTATGTGGGTGATCCAGTGGAAGTGTGTGAGATGTCACAGTTAGCCATGCAGCAGTTAGCTTATCAATCACAAAGTGTCCAAACAGGCCCAAGTTTCAGTGCAACAGTTAACCCAAATATTAGGCCCTGTTCATGCTATGCTATGATGATGTCTCTCCTCATCTCTGCAGAGCTGGACCTGACAGTAATGACTAGTTAGCAGCTACATGCAGCCAGAGTAAAAAAAGCCTGTCTTTAACATGCCACAACCACCCCATGCAATAGTTTTTCAAGGCTTGACACTGCTACCATTTCCAACTATTAACACTATTCTCTCACTAGAAGACCAGTTTAAATAAGATTTTTAACCATTTGGTATGTTAGTAAGCATGGTAAAATATGCATATTGCTGAACCATTTTCTCTTAGCTAAGGTTGTATGCAGCAATGCCATGTTTCCCATTCTTTCACAGTCCCCACTGATTGCCTGTAGGACGATGATATTGACACAAGGCTGAGCATTGTTCCACAGCAGCAACATTAACAAGGCAATCTGCAGACATTTTTGTTTACTGGTCTCACGAGTGCAGTTATTGGTCAATAACAGTTATCTCAAAATATCACTTAATAAGGTCAGTTAATTGGCTTCCAGTTCGTCTGTTAACCACTAGCCATTGGTAGCAAAAAATAAATAAATAAATAAATACCCTGTTTCTCACTTTGTAATGATAACTTGTAACTAATATTACTCATATCTGTTTAATAGGCATGTTGTGATGCGTTAGTCAAACCAATTGGGGTAAATTATGTATGCAGTGTCCACTATATATGTATATGCTTTTAGAATTCCGCAATATAAATCGATGGTTCCATGTTATAGCTCCACTAAAGAAGTATTGGAGCAGAGGCAGCCAGAAGGGGGACATTGAGGTGGTTACTGCAGCAGTGAAGATGCACTGGGGGCCCTATCAGAGTGGCGTGTGTGGTGGAAGCTGGAACTGGATGGATATTCCAAATCCAGGTGAGTTGGGTTGTAGCTATCTGTGTAAATGTGCTCTGGCTTGCTTCCAACCTTTACGACAAAGTGCTGGTCCTAGTCTCAAGAATGCGGAACAGGTCATCAGGAGGCCTTTTACTGCCATGGGAAAATTGTGATGGTTTGTGTCCAGATAGCAGTGAAGTCTTTTGTTTTGTGGAGAATGCTGTTTATGGGGTAGCATTGAGTTTGCAGTAATCACTGGGTGAGTGTCATCTTCTGACGACCTTCAGAATGAGCTCGGTGAAGATGAATGATGAATATTTCCAGGGTGTCCCATGTTTTTGAATTATGCCCTGGTGGAGACATTGAGTATGGGCAGAGATGTGGGTAGTGGTGGTGATATGATTCTCCAACCCATGCTTCAGCAAGTAGAAGACAAG
Organism: Planiliza haematocheilus; assembly: GCA_005024645.1. Lineage (NCBI taxonomy): Eukaryota > Metazoa > Chordata > Actinopteri > Mugiliformes > Mugilidae > Planiliza > Planiliza haematocheilus. Next base: position 611,658 of record SRSE01001340.1, on the reverse strand, counting down.
AAGCCGGGTTGTCTGAGGGCCTCATCTGCTGTGGAAATCATGCTAAGCATGCTTTTCTCTGATGTAGGGGGGAGAGTGGTGACCATTTCATCTTGACCAAAGCACAGGTGTCAGTGATGGTTGTAAAGAGAAGACACAGTTTCCCAGTTAAGCAACAGAAGGTTGAAAATGTTCAACAAGTGGGCCTTCATTTTTTGGAGGGAAATTTCTAGATATGGGGGAGCAAGGAAAGCCTTAAAAAACGTTATACTAAGCTATTGTTTAGGTCATTTCTAACATAGACACTAGAGATGGGCGATGGGGACTAAAAAATGGATCCCAATAATTTCTGGTATTTATCACGGTAACAATAAAAAATACACGATAATATTGTGCTTGTGTTTGAGGTGGTGGAATAAATTAGTGGTGTTACTGTCCTTTTATGCACTATTACCTTGCATGTTGTAATTTGCTGCTCTGCGTCAGACTTTTTAACCCCTCCATGCCTAGTGCCGCAAATTCACGACGCAGCTGTTTCCGTTCAGGCTGCAGCTAAAATAACGCATGTAATACTCCAATGTTGGTTTGTGCACATTCAAAAAATCCTAGGAACTAAAAATCAATTCAGGCATTGTTCCAGATAATGGAGGTGGAGCCTCATTTAAGAACAAGCTCCTGCCCGGCGTATCTGCTCTGCCTTCCGCCATTGTCAGTTTATAAATATTCCACACGTGTTGAGCTGCAAATGCGTCGCGCACATATATACGTCATCAATTGGAATTTATCGTGTTTATCGCGGGATGACATATTCTTACCGTGGGCAATGTTTTTGACGATATATCGTAAACGATGAAATATCGCACATCCCTAATAGACACTATCATGGAGTAGTATGAAAAAGGCAATACTGCAGACAGCAATGCACCAACAGTCCCAACCAAGGGACCCACAATGGGCTTAAAGTAGATGCGTTTTAGTGGAGCAAAAATCACTTGGAAATGTTATCCATGTGGATTTACAATAACATCATTTGTAGTCATTTAGCCAGGTTAAAGGGGATCTATGTTACTTTGGTGTCATTTTTATCTGTATAGTGGGAGTGATTGGGGCACTAAACGCAGCCTCTAAATAACTCATTATCTGCCGCAAAACTCACTAAATTTCACCGATATTTTGTCATGATGCGCTAGTGTTATTCCCCGTTGAGTCCAGAGTTACCTGTGCCCCGATCACTCCCACTATTAGACAGGGGAACTACTATAATTATATTATAAATATACAGGCACTAGAGTTATTTTTTTTTATGTGAATAGAAACATACATTGTTCAGTAACACCTGCTAGGTAGTTCCAGTGAAACTGCATGTACACTGTACAACTCTATTACCTGCAAATAAAATTCAAACGTCACTGGTAATGACTGGTAGTGTTTTGACCATGTCATGAAAGTGGGTTCATGCCCTTTGAAGTGTCTGGATGACACGGACACCTTGTCGGGCCTTGGTAATGGCCTTGCTTTTATATAGCCCTTTTCTACCTATTGGTTCTCAAAGCGCTTTACAGTCAGAGACACATCTACCCATTCACTCACACAAGCACACACACATTCACACACCAGTGCCATGCACTGGGAGCAACTGGGGGTTCAGTGTCTTGTGGCACATTCCGGGGATTGAACCGCTAACCCTCTGGTTCGTGGACAACCCGCTCTACCTCAGTAGGTAGTCTGAGCCCCAGCCGCCCCTCGATTTTATGACAAAATATCAAACTGTCAAAACTTCAAAAACAAACTTTCAAGGATTCAAGGATCCTTTATTGCCATTACAACACATGTTCATACATGGGAAGGAACGAAATTGGTTTCTCTGGTCCCGATTCAAGCCAAAAAGTATAAATATAGAAAAGTATAAACATAGAGAATACAATTAGCTATCTATTGTACAGTCTACTTATAGCATTTCAAAATTAAATCATATAGCAAACATTAACATACAACTTTCAGTATCACGACTCCATCTTTGACCATCACAATATCCTGCATAAAAAGGAGCTCCAGCACGACTCGATCACTGTTATCCTGACAGAGTCAAGTCTGTGCTGTGTACAGTGGCCACCAGAGGTTGGAAAATGCTACTGCCAGTAAGTGGAGTGCAGAGGTGGGAGCCAAGGTGAGGTCAAGCCAAGAGAGGAGTATTTAGATATCTCAATTTCTTGTCTTTGGTCAGGTCTTAAGACACGCACACACACACACAGGACTGTAACACAGTCCTTCATCTGTTCTTATCAGTCCTTTGTCAGTTGTAATGCAGTCTTTTCTGCAAAACATTTCCTAACCAAATGTCTCTCTCCCTGCCTATAGGGTTTATATTTCATAATTTTGTATTTTCTGATCAAACACCCATACATTTACTGTGGAACCACATGTCCAAAAAAAAAAAGTTTTCAAAAAAAGGGGGTTTAAAAAAACAAAAAAAGAAAACACATGGGAACCACATGGTGGTCACGTGCTTGCTCTCTAGCATAACATTCATAGTACAGCAGTACAATAGTACTAGTATAGATCATGGCCTTGGCATCGGCCACTTATTGGGAGAAAGCACTGTATCCACAAATAGCCTCTAGTTTGGATGTTGTCTTGTTTCAGGGAAATTCCAGCAGGGCGTGATATAGCGGTGCGCTTGTCAAATATTACAAACGTTAATGCAGAATAGATATGACACTGGTCATCAACCATATGGCGACATGTAAACACCCATGCATATGCCCATAACTGACTACATTAGAAACATATATAAGCACACTAATACTCCCGCATGCTTGCACAGGAATAAGAAAAGGTTATCCCTGGTGCAGAATTACAAAGGGATGCAAGAATGAATTCTTCAACCACTAAGAGAAGAGAAGACATTGGAAATTACACTTCCATGTCATCCATTTCCTGGAGATGGCTGCAAACCCCTGGACACACTTAATCAGGAAAAGGGCACACCTCCGAGTATCCATTCTTTTGTAATGGCATTACAGCGCACAAGTAAGATTTAGAGATCCCTTAATGTGGCAGAGTCTTCTGCATAAAAGTATATACAAAGGTTAATATTGCAATAATATGTTCCTGGAGGGCATTGTAATCATTATCTCTCTGGTGGTATCAATTAGAAGCACTTTACTGCAGGTAATGACTAAGATTCCGGTACAAAATGACATTATTATTATTATCCTCATCTATAATTTCAGAGTGGATACACAAGACATGGAGAAAAAAAAAAGAGAAGCATAAGTTCAACCAAAGGTAGGCTTAAAAAGTGAGAGGACTTTTATTGTTGGACTCGAGGAAGGAAACGGAGGCTGAATGGCTGATTCAAGTGTGGGCATGTGTGTTTCAAAACGCACATACAATACATGCACACATGCAGATGTACTGGACCAAATAATACACAAATAAAAACTTGCATCCTTTTATTCATGCCTTGATAGTCTGTAACAGTTTCCTCAAAGTGGCTTATGTCTTTGCATGAGTGCATGGGTGTGTGGGTAAGAGGGGGAAACCAAGCGAGAAAGGGAGATAGATCTGAGAAAGAAAGCTTCAGCAACCTGGCAACAAATATTTGCATTCCTCAAAGCACAAGGGTGTTGTTCCTTGCTCTCTTCTGTTTATTTAGAGAGACGGAGTCAGAGAGTAAAGTTTGAAAAGTCAGAAAATATGTATATTTGTGTGTTTATGTTTGGATCCCAATATTCATGATCAACCTCCTAACATAAAATAATGAATAATCAAGAAATCAAACTAAATGGTTGACTTAGTCGGCACTAAGTACAGAGAGGTAGGGCTTCCCATTTTGATTTAGCTGTTTTAGATTTAATAAGCACACACGAGAGCTTGCGAGGTGCCTATTTTAGAAGAATTTAATTGGACGTCGGAGACATCCATCATAGAGTTGTCATGGCACTGACCTTTCAACAGAGGCTATTCGTAACTAGGAAGTTACATGAGCCAGGTTGCTCCCTGCTCTGTCACACCCACAACAATGATGCTTTATCAGTCACACCACTTATCATCTTATGAACGTCTGATGTGCTCTCTGACAAAAACAAAATCTGTTTATCCTTGCTACTGTTAAGACAATATTGACTATTGGACATTGCTTCCTATTGTTTACTGCAGGCTTCCCATTTGGGTCAGTATCTGAACTCTAATGTTAATGATAATGCTACAAGTGGATGCAGCTTTAATATCAGTGGCCCAAAAGAGCATAGAGTCCAGGTACTGTAATTAACCAAAAGCCGTGAAAAAAAAACCCAAATCCAGGCAAGTTAAGCAGAGGCTGATGTAGGACAAGATATTTGGTCAGTATGAAGAATTTATAATGGGACCCTAAACTTTCAGCTTAGAGGAAGAATAGATAAGGGCCTAACATAATTAAAACTACTACATCAGTTTAAGCTAAGTGTACCACAGCTCATGGTGGAACGCTCTATAATCATATTTGAATTGTGTTATGCTGCTCACTTAAATCCTTAAGATTTCAGTTCTTGTTAATCTGATGACACCTGTGGTTACTTGTACTTCCAACTTAATTTTGATATTTAAGTCCCAGAATTCCATATGAAATGCCATGGCCACCTGGAGCAGTCATTCTGTCAGAAATACTACAGAGTTTTTCAAGGCATCATGTCAGTGTCACTTTGCCTGTAGAGCACATTTAAAAAGGAAAGTTCTACATTCAAATGGTTCAAATTGAAACAAACTTTATTACATAAAAAGGGACAGCTCTCAAATAAAATGTAATAGACTAAAAAATAAAATAGGCAGTGTCTGGGGCACATTGTCTAGGGCTGCAACAGCAACCGCTCACTTAACAACCTTGTTGTAAGTACAACTAGAAGTAAATGGTCAGCATGTCAACATGTGACATGTTAAAAAGATATGTCCGAGTCAGGCCATTCAGGTGTTTATATTCAAATGTAGAATGAAATGAAAACATGTACGACCATCTGAAAACCTTTCAAAGAAAAAAAGTAGACTTGTCTTTAGAAGAGCCTCAATTGGAAGATATGCAAATATCATGAGCTCAGTTTGAAATTTTTAACATGTAAGGTCACACAATCTTTGGTGATCCAGGAGTGGACTGAGTTATACAGCTGCATAACAGTAGAGTGAAATACTTAGGGCACTAAGAAGCCCTGTGCCCTTAGGGGAGAATGCACAGGATGAATTGGACTGGCACAAGAATAGATCCCTGAGGGACTTCACAAAGGAGAAGTGCTAAAAGATACAGCGTTACTAAGTCTGTACCTTTCTAGAAGCCGAAAGGTACATGTCCTGGACCCACATCTCCTTCAACTGTGGTCTAAGCGATCAGTTCTAAAATCCTCAGTATGTCTTGGGTGTGCTTACACCTGAACTACAACCTGACCTCTTGTGATCAAATCACCCAGGATTAAAAACCACATCTGGACAATATCAGAGTAATAGAAAGGGAGGAGAGGCACACTTGCTCAAGAAAACTTGAAGTATCATTTTGGAATAAATAAATGAATGAATGGTTGTTACAGTGGACTGGTTAGTGAATCATTATGTCCTTCCTTACTGGACTGATTACTGATATTAGGCATATGTCACATCTGTGAATGCAAGCTCTGCAGCAAGCTTTCTTTGGTTGCAAGACCATTAAAATAGACACATTTAAGCCTTGCTGAGTATGCAAGAGTGACAGCCGTATGATTTCAAACAGTATCTATATTTTCAAGGCACATTCATATCACCAGCAAAAACACCTCCAAACAGAGCTTTGTCCTGTCTGGCCTATGAATTACAATTCAGAATAATGGTAGTTTTGAGCATTCGGTCTGGAAACCCTCCAGTCAGCAGTTTTTTTATTCTTCCTTAGCACAGTACTGTAACTGTTACGCCTGTGAGTACAGTGAAATGCATTCAATAAGTATCATTTTAACTAAACAACAGGATTTAGACAAATTAATGTAAACACGTCATGAAAGAGGACTTTGAAGTAAGTGAGTCATCTTTGCAAGCACTGCAACAAAGGTGGATTACACAAGGTTGCACACCAACTAGCAGTATCCCCCCTATCCATTGTATATACAATTTCTGTCACATTGGTTAGTTTCAACTTCCCCTTTATCCAAGCAATGTTCCTGTGTTTTGTATATGCTGTCATTTTCCAGACTGTTGCTTATGACATATGAAATCCAGTTTTGTTGACGAGTGCACCTGCAGTTTGGGCATAGATACATGGTCGGAACTCAAAAAAGCTGTATATCAAAGTCCTGTTTGCCAGACTTTGTTTACAGCATGTGTTTATCTTATTGTCCCACCAGTGTATATGTATACTTGAAACATCATGAAGAACATTACTCTTATTCTGTGTTATATTCAAAAACAAAATCATAAAATCTGAACAGGGCCTTTAAAGCGTCATACCAGAGTTAAACAAGAAAAAAAGAGACTGTGGTAAAAGGCAGGAAATTCAGATGTAGTCTATGCTGTATCACATGCAGATATATACAAAGAATGTGTCAACAATGATAAAATGTCAAAGCGATTGCCTACTGAGGAACAAACACTTTTTCAGATTCAAACCCAAACCTCAGCTACAAGCAGATAAAAACATAAAACTATGCCATAAACTCTTCCTTCCACATATGGTTTCCAGCACAATGTATGCATTTCTGGTAAGTACAAGAAGGACAACATGGGATTTTGTTAAAATGAAAACAGTAATATGAATAATCTCTTATTTAGAAAGAGATGATGTGCTTCAAGGTTCAACCAAAGGAATCAACAGTAAACAATCAGAGAAAGCTGAGTGCTACTTTCATGCCAACAGAGCAATCGACTATGGGTCTGTAATGTTTAACTGAGCAATAACACCAGAAAAGAGGGAGTTATAATCTTAAGTGTCTCCTATATTAGCGCAGATGAATCTAAAGTTAATATGAACAGGGGCAAGGTTATAGCACCTTCCTGAATGGTGCCGCAGCACACTACGGCACAGCGGAGCCCGGAGGCAATAGGCAGAAACATAAGAGAAATGGAAAGGCTGAGCAATTCACCCAAAGGGATTAGATTTTAAATAGATATCAGCCCATATATGATTCCCTCTTTCTTTCTCTTGTCTGTAAGTGGGTGTAATTTGGAGTGCGTAATGAAGGAAAAAGAAGCTATAGGTTAATCTCATTGACCTCCACACTCTGGGGACGGCGGGTTATAGCTAGGAGATATACACCCATCTCCCCCGCCAGCTAGCTCAGGCTGCCCTCGGAGAGGTAATGAAAGTTGTGAAAGTGACTCGATGCAGGGGAAAAGAAATACAGTTGTTTCAGTATTATGGCATAATGAATATGAACTCTAAAAGAGAGCCCTAAAACAAAGCTGATGAGAAATGTGACAGAGTTCAACTTGATTTTACAGGGTATGCTATGTTTAATTTCATTTGGACATTTAGTTCTTTAAACAAGACTGCTAGCATTACAGAGCAATTGGCCCAGTGGAAGGAAGAGCTATAGAGTCCACTCTCAAGTTCTCTGTTATTTTGCACACAGCTACTTCCTTTACCGTTTCTCTGTATGCATTGGAGGGCATGACGTCCAGAAGTGTGTGCTGTTTTTATGATTCGTCCTTTCCAAACCACAAAGGTATTGAAAAAACACAAAAATCTTGGCGAGAGATCTAGGAGTCAGTCGGGATTAAACTAAAGGTGGCCAGTTCACAGAAAGTGCTTCAGTTGTGTTTTTTTCCCCTTCTCACTGTTATCTGATGGATCAGATACTCTCCCATTTTAATAAATTGAGCATAATATCTTGTGTTTTACCGACCTTGTGAGGCAGTAAACACCACCTGAATTGTACTTATGTTTATTTTAAAGTCTTTTTTTCTGTGTATAACAGATTATTGGGTTTTAGCCTATAACCACATCCATAAAACAGTCACCCTGCATCTGATGCCTGAATGCATGTGCTGCCATTTCTCTGCTAACGTTGTCTGTCTAGACACAGTGTAAGGCGGCAGGCTTTTTCCACTGCCATCAAGACAAAATGACAAATTAGCAGTGTTACTGTAATTCATTTGATGAACAGGCCCATGGAAAGGTGGCTTCAAATCTTGAGTATTTCTCTCTTTAAATATTCAGCAAGCATCCATCAACAATCAGTTATAAACATATTTCCTGAGTTAAACACAGAAAATCTCAGTTAATCCTGCAACTTTACAGGACTGTAACACATCCTGATAAAATCCAGACTGGTTCTGGATTATTTCCAAATTTTGAACAACAAACAGTGAGCTAATATTAGACGTCAGTGATTATTTATTTCATAGTGTTTGTTGATTTTATTAAACTACCAACAGCCCAGTCAGCTATGTATCAGTGTGACTCTGTCTTGGGTTCAGACACAAAATGCAACATTTGGATCGCATATATGGCAAGGCAATTCATTCTCAATGAAGGAGCGATGAGTGATCTCCATGCTGTCATGTTAGCAGATTGCAGAGCACTCTGCACGGCCATATAATTTGGAGGCTGATTTATTGTTTCAGGTGAACAAGGGAGCTCAAAATCCATCTCTTGCCTTGTTTCGTTTTGACACGTGTTACTAACTATGGTTTAATATACTTTTGGCATTGAACTGGCTAAAAAGGATGGAAAACCAAGGTATTTTATTTTATCAGTGGAGAGCAGCAATCCGGGAGAGAGATGCAGTGGCTGCAGCTGTATGAGCCATGCAAGCAGATGTGGTCAGAAACTGAGCAGCAGAGAGCAAACAACAACCGTCCCTTCATCACCAACAGAAACGGAATCCCTCTGCCTCCATGAAGTTTGTGCATGGAATGTTTTTATTGAATGCTTCTGCTGATGCCAGCCACAAGGGAGTCTGTGTTTGCCTGGCACTGTACAAAAAAACTTGGGTTTACACCTCCACTTGGACAGTGTGCAGAAAAACTTCTTTAACATCCCAAAAATAGACTGGAAAAGAAAAATCCACAAGGGCTGTGAGGGCAGATGAGTGTCAAAAGAGTGTCATATACCGTTATGGTTGCCCAACAAGCTATACTAGGCTAGTAGTACACACCACACCTGTGTGGAAGTGGTTTTATTAACATGTTTTCACTATTTGCATGCCTTCAGAAATAGTGCTTTTCTGTATTCCAGATGGACAGTGAGTTACTTTTGGACGCAGAGTCAGCTGGACACCAGGTTGAAATAGCCCACTCATTCAAGCTGGGTTGGTTGCTAGCTTGCAATGCATGCTGCTACTGGGCTGTGCAAGTAGGACAACATCCCTTAAGACAAATGTCTTATTTTGGGGGTTGGTGTAAAATATTTTCATGTCAAAAGGCTCAGCTCAAAGTGAAGTTACACACATCCAAGTGATTTTGACAAGTCTAAAGACTCGAGTTCATGTCATCTCTCCACACCTATACTATGGACTTAATCAGGGATCTACTACCTTTGGCAAAAAGCATGAAAAAATTTCAAAATCAGGCAGCCAAGGCAGAATCCATCAAACATGTGAAGTCTAGTCATGGAAGGAAGTCGACAACCTCAAATTTCTACGAGTACTACAACTAAAGCAAGACACTTATTGCTTATTGCACTGTACAATATGGTACAGTGATACTGAATACTGTAGATCAGTCATTCTATTTGAAAGCTTACCAATCAAAGACACAATCAAATCAGCTGTGTTGTTCTGCTATTTAGCATTGTACCTGACAAGAGTGTGGCAGAAAGTAAGCACATTTTTGCAGTCATAGAATGATACTATGATCTGACTTTAAGAGAAGGGTTCTGCAATCTAAAACCAATATCCCACACAACAGTATGGACATTACCAAGGTGTTTATGGAATATTTTTTTGAGGAGTCAAGGCATGACATCTGGAAAAGTTTTTCAGGAAAAGGGAAGTCGGCCAACCATAAAACTGTCCTGAAGATGAAAAACCTCTGAAGATGTCAAAGATGACATGTTCAGATCTTAGTGAGGTTATGTCTAGAGTGGTCAAGGTTAGTTAAGCAATCTGCCCTGACACACTGACAGTCAGTTACAGTCCAGGCTGAAGGAAACCGACTTCATACTAAAACTCCCTCTCAGCTCAGCAGTTCAGTAGCCACCACAGAGTATTTTATTATAAATTCTAATGCCATCAAGACCTACCTGCAGGGACAGGCCAAGATTACCCAGAACTCAAATACATGGAGCAGGTTGTGAAACTTAAACACCTTTTCCTAGTTTCCTTGTTTTTACACTGTTAAAACAAAAGACCAGCAGGCTTACTGGAAGCCTGAAATCAAACTGTGCCAACAGGGACTACAAACAGCACACAGTGACCCCTGACATCGTGTGACCATGGCTTGTCACTAAACATATTGTAGACATGTAGACATAAGAATCCAAGGTGCAGCAGCAAAGATCTGCCAATCTGAAGAGTGCATATAATAACTGATGTGTGTATAAACAAGATTTGGTACATTATGACATAATGATGCCAAGGCAATGCATGGGCTTCAATAGAAGATATCAGCAGAGCTATTGTGACTGTTGAGTTATGTTTGTTAGGCGCACTGACACTTTGGAAAGTTTTCGTCAAAGCTGCTCACAGTGAGGAGACTGTTCATAATAAATCTACATAAACAACCCAACATCTACAGAGAATGTGTCATAATAATTGTACAGCTATTAGGTGAACCATTTCACTGCTCTCGAACTAGAAGCCCTAATGTGATTTTATATCTAATGAGTTTGGACCTCATTCTCAAGTTCGCCACTCTGAAAACATCATGGGTTAAAGACTGAAGTTTTTAATACCCCACATTAAAAGAGGGGATCTTTTCAAAGAATGTTACATTAGGGTTTGGTTTGGTTTGGTATATGCTACAAATGTCCTTAAGACAATAGTGAAATCATTGGAATTTGGCATTCCACTAATTCTGAAGAAGCTCACATAGCCTGGAAAGATAGTTTAGCAACTTATAAAAAAGTTCTCTGTAATATTAGAACAGCATATTATTCATCATCAATGGAAGAAAACAAGAGCAACCCCAGATTTCTTTTCAGCACTATAGCCAGGCTGACAAAGAGCCACAGCTCTGTTGAGCCATCTATTCCTTTAGCTCTCAGTAGTAATGACTTCATGAACTTCTTTACAAATACAATTGTAGGCATTAGAGAAAAAAAATCAAGGCATTTTTCCAACAGCTGTCAAGATGTAAGTACATTGGCATTAAAAACGTCTTTAGAACCTGATCAATATCTGGAATCTATCCAATCCAGATCCTTCTGAGATCTCTTCAACAATTGCAGCATCTAAACCATCAACTTGTCTTCTACATCCCATCCCAAATACTGTTCAAGCAGGGTTTTCCATTAATTAACACCTCCATATTAAACCAGATAAATGTCTCTTTATTAACAGGATATGTGCCTCAATCTTTTAAGATTGCTGTAATTAATCCTATACGTAAAAAACTACTCTATACACAGATGTTAGCCAACTATAGACCAATTACAATCCTGCTTTTATTTCTAAAAAATGTTGCTAATCAGTTGTGTGATCATTGTTTTTTTATGTCAGGTTTTAGAATTCATCATAGTACAGGAACAGCTCTGGTTAAAGTTGCCAGTGATCTCCTCATGACTTCAGACAACGGACTTTTCTCTATACTTATTATGTTAGATTTTTACATTTTACTACAAAGACTTGAAAGTGGATCTGCATTAGATTGGTCTGAATCCCATCTGTCAGACATATTCCAGTTCCATGTGAACAATGATTCTTCTATTTATACAAAAGTAAGTTATGGAGTTCCTCAGGGTTCGGTACTAAGACCAATACTCTTAGGCAGTATTATTAGGGAATAACTTTCATTGCTACGCAGATGACACCCAGATATATTTATCCATGAAACAAATCAGTTGATTAAGCTCCAAGCATGCCTTAAAGATAAAGGCCTGAATGACTTCTACTTTTAAATTCAGACAAAACAGAAGTCATTATATTTGGCCCTAAACCTTGGATTCTTTGGATGACATTACCTTGGCCTCTAGAGCTACTGTAAAAAACCTTGGTGTTATATGTCCTTTAATTTGCACATAAAGCAAGTAACCAGGACTGCCTTCTTTCACCTGCATACTATCATCAAAGTTAGGAACATCCTATCTCAGAGAGATGCTGAAAAACTAGTTCATGCATTTGTGTCTTCCAGGCTGGATTACTGTAATTCATTACTGTCTGGCTGTTCAAAATGCTCTTTAAAAAACTTCCAATAGAATTAAAATGCCGCAGCAAGAGCACATAACAGGAATTAGCAAGAGAGATCATATTGCTCCTGTTTTAGCATGTCTTCATTGGCTCCCTTTTAAATCTAGAATAGAATTTAAAATCCTCCTCCTTACATACAAGGCCCTTAAGCTCTAACTCCATCATATCTTAAAGACCTCGTTGTACTATATTATCCCTACGGATCACTTCAATCTCAAAGTCCAGGCCTACTTTCAAAACGTAGAATGGGAGGTAGAGCCTACAGCTATCAGGCCCCTCACTTGTGGAACCAGTTCCAATTTGGGTTCGGGAGGCAGACACCCTCTCTACTTATGGTCAGGATTAAGACTTTCCTTTCTGATCAAGCTTATAATTAGGGGTGGACTGAACCATCCCTTATGCTGCAACAGGCTCTGGTTTCTGGGGGATGATGCACTGAGCACATGTCCTCTTCTCTCTTCTGTCACACTAAGCTCCTATCCTCTCATTTTTTTTCTGTGGCACTGAGCTGTCTTATTTCTTACTACTGTTTTTTCTTTACATACCTGCAAACTTGTCGCTTTTCGGCGACAATCACCGTTTTCTTGGTAAATTGGGTCATTCACATGAATCGCGTAGAACCGGAGAGGTTTTTTTTTCGGGGGGGTCTGGGGCTGCCCTTGATTAACATTGGGCTAGAATTGTGAAAACATTGGATCATTCTTATGATTGACATTTCTCCGGGCCAATCGGAATCTTGCACTTGCTTCAGAATCTTGACGCACACATCGAGCCAACTGAGCTGGGATGCCTGGCTACAGCGCGAGTCTGATGGAAAAGTTCGCTTGATTCTATTAACGCTAGCTACCGCTTTTTATGTGATGTAATTTGCAATAATATTGTATTTTTAGGACCGAGTTAACGCAGAGTACTGCACGAATGTAGACCTTGCATAAAGTTAGCCTATGCTTCGAGCTAAATGGCTAATGTTAGCTAGCAAGACAAGTGGAGGTTGTAACCTCAACGTTAGTAACCTCAACGTTAGTAACGTTAGCTAGGCTTATTGTTAGCCGGGAAAAAAAAAAAAAAGTTTGCAGGTCTGTCTACCACTGTCGCTTTCAGGCTTGCTCTGGGGGTATCAGGCTGGGTTCCAGATCGGATTTCATAAAGCATCTTGAGACAATTTATATTGGTATTGACACTATATAAATAAAATTGAATTGAATATAGTAAACCGTTGTCCTCAGCAGAGATAGTATATCGGTGTCCTCCCCATTCTAAGCAACTAATTTGTTGATCACTTTGCAGGTGTGTGATTATTTCTTGTCACGGAATCTCTTTATGACTTAGTGTAAATGTGTACATGTGTAAATGTTTGTCAGCTGTCTACTTGTGTGTGCATTCATGGTCTGGGTGGTTTGGTCTGCCCCCTGAGTTCAGCAGATAACATGCAATGCTCTTCAACTCTGTCTGACTTTGTAACTATATCTGTCCTTACCTTCCCATGGAAATAAATAAAACCTCTCCTGCTACTCCCCCTACATAAAGGGGAGGCATGCCTCACATAATCGTTTGAGACTGGGACAAACTTGGCCCATTGATATCTGTGTATTTATTACGCCTATGGCAATATAAGGCAGAGCAAAGTGAGATATCAGCTTACCTTGAGCGCTGTGAGAGAGAGAGAGTTTAAGATAAAGGATATTTAATATCCAGTGCACACCGGCAGGGGCCTAAGCCTCTAATAGCACTTGGGGTTTCAGAGCAGGTAATGCCTTCATCTTTGTCTAAACACACTTTTATGGACTTTAACTGTAATGATATAAAGAGAGAGGGGGTCACAGATAAATGTAGCGTAATGGCTCAAAGCTGAAGATTAGCCATGTATCATGTCTGGGGGATAATGCTTCAAGGCAGTTCTTCCAAAAGGTGTTATCTCCTGCTGAAGAAAGACAAGAGAGGAAGACACGCACACACATACACACACAGGCAGACACATACATTAAATAATGACCTCCTCTTTTTTCTTGTCTTTTTTCTGCTGCCTTTCTTTTAACAGTGCTTTGCATTTTGTCACATTGCGTTAGAGTCAACGGCGGGGGCATTTGGGCTGTAATGAATCTGTGAAGCCAATGTACATCACTGGCAACAAACATTACCAGGGCACCTCCTGTGTTCGAGGACCCATTACCTTTGCTTATTTTGTGTCTAAATGATAATGAGAATTCATGTGCTAACCTATATCATTTAGAGTTAAACATGAATCTTAAAAAAGAATGTGATGAGCCCACGTGTTCTCATACTGTGCAAAAATGACGGCAGCACTTACAGGCCATTTGGCGTCCTTTTTTTAACAGGTCAATCATGTGATCTCTACATCTATTAAGGAGGAGGATGAACCAAACAACAGCTACAAACTGTAGTTAACTTGAAGCGTGAGGGGAGGGAAAAGAATAGCATTACTGTCCTAATTATGCACTAGGGCGATGCATTATTTACCAGTCCAACATACATCGACAGCGCTGGATATGAGTAAAATAATTTATGATAAGATTCTCCACTCCCCCCTCGCCTTTTCTTTGTCTCTCTGTCCTCCACACTACACCTCTCCGCTCTTTAAATCAAACTTCAATAAAATGTGCCACCTCTATTCATTTTGCATGACGCCTCCATGAAAACCATCAGGACAAGAAGACCTGTTATTCAAAAATTCTCCGGATAGTGCAGGGTCAAAACAACAAAACAGAAGCAAGGAAAAGACGGCAGCTCCTGTAACTCTATAACTCACCGTGGGCCTCTGCTGCAGCCTAAAAGAAAGTGAGAAAGCAGCAGAGAGGTTGCCCAGGGACACCACAAAGAGACTACACTATCCTGATAAAAAAAGAAAAAAGAAAAAAAAAAACTCAGATATTTTACTTCTTGCTTAAAATGTAATGACAGTTTAACTTGAATCTCATCTCCGGTTTGCAATCCCAAAGAAATGTTCTATCACATTTCCATAGATCATGTGCATAGAGGTTGTGCAAAGAGTCGCAATATCTAGAAATATTGTGACTCTAGATCATTTGGTTAGATGGCCCACTTTGGTCAAGCCAGAAACCATTAGATGAGTTGACCTAACATTTTGCCTCCCCTGACCTAACTTCTAGGACTTCAAATAAAAGTTCTGAAGATGAAGATACTCAAAAACTGACATACTATTCTAACACGTGACAACACCACTGTGCCTAAGCAACTTCAAGCTCCAGTTTGGAATGATGTTGCAACACCAAAGTTGTCTGACGGCATTGAACTGGTTACTGTTTGGTATATGTGATATTACTCCGCCACTCAAGACCAAGCATTGAACCGGGTGCGACAGAGCCTTCTCTGCAGCTGCCCCCTCCCTCTGGAACTCTCTCCCCAAACACATCCGAGACTGTACCAACCTTACCACCTTCAAATCCCTGACAAAAACACACCTTTTTAAAATTGCTTTTAATGTTCAGCTCAGTTTATTGTTGTTGTTTTTGTTGATGTTACATTTTACATTGTTTTGTTAATTTGATGTTCTTTTTTATGTAAAGTGTCTTTGAGTATTTTGAAAAGCGGTTTTATTTATTTATTTATTTATTCATTCATTTCGGCAAGTCAATTCAATCATCATCACACATCAAAATCAATATCAGTATGAGTACAAGAGACCTGGCCGAAAGGGAAAGCGGGAGAAGCCAAAGCTTATCTAGTCCCGCCCCCATTACACAGAGTACAAATTTAGATGTTTTTTTTTTTTTGTGATGTGAAGTTCAAAAGATGAAGTGCTTTCTGATTTAGTAGTGTCTGTGCTTTCCTTAGTAGTGTCTGTGCTTTCCTTAGTAGTGTCTGTGCTAAATAAATGTATTATTATTATTATTATTATTAGGTGGTAGTGACATGTCGAATAGAACCTGTGCAGATGGCCCAGAAGAGAGCAGTGATGAAAGACAAAAAGTGATTTGTCAAAGAGGTACTCTAATGATATAGATTGGCCATTGCTTAGAGAGCAAAGTGTAGACAGGTTGAAATTGATGAGGCCTGGGCAGAGATTTCCAGACAAGCTCCAAAAACACTGGGTCGTAGAAACTCCCTAATGCAACCAAGTACACCCACCCACCTTACGCCTTTCAAACTATGCATCCTCAGACTATAATGCAGTTTCTTCTGCTAGTCCCTTTAAATCTACAGTGTAGTGCGCAAGTGCTACAGACTGAGGATTACTCACCGCGACCAGTCGATTTCTTAAGTAAAATCAGGGGAATTCCCCAATTAAGAACAGCCCTATTCAGTCACATATCCAGGAAGGTGGGGTTGAACATCTGTGTGCATGCAGATATATTACCACACTTTTTTATAATGCACTTGGTGTACTCAGTGGCCCTCCATTCTCTCAGCCGTGAGTGCAGTGCTTAGACACAAGGTTTGATTCAACATCTCAGCGTTGTGCAGTGTATCTGCACGTGTGTACAGTGTATATAGGCTACCTGATTTCATACAGTGTGCTGGGTTGACACACATGCACATTCTTGCAGTATGTATGTGCCACCTCTGGCTAATGACAGATGCAATAAAACATTTGTAAAGGATGGGAACATCCATCATGTTGCGTGGGGCACGAGGAAGCAGCCTAGCTTAAAAGCACAACAAGAGTCCCCTGCACAGGCCAGGGAGAGACAGATAGAGGAGGGATGGGATAACGAAATTTATATCATATTACACACTGAAATGTGACCTCGTAACGACATCAGTGAAATTCAATCAAGTCCTTGACTCAGTATTACTTAAGGTAAACCAGTGTCCTTCCTGATGTGAAATGAGAAAATTTAATCCTGTGTTGTTGTTTTTTACTACTCCTTCAGCTTTGGTTGCAGTTTGTGTGATGGAAGTCAAATGTGAGGGAAAAAACTGACCATAGAAAACATCAGCTTTCCGGATTATACTCAGTAGCTGCATTAATTACAGTAGTAAAGTTGCAGCAATACCAACAGAGACAGTAGAAGTTTAGTCAGGAAAGAGTGTCTGCTGATGCTAGAAACCTATAGAAAAATATAAATAATTACTCTTAACTAAACAGAATGAACCATCGTACATGTCAGATAAATCCTCCACACAAATAGCTGATATAATACAACATGAATTTAAACTAGACAGCAGTGGCTGTCAATAAGCTTTAATGCTGTCACTGCATTAATATCTAAAATGATAGACAATGAGGCAAACAGAAAAAGTTGCGTCTTTGTGACAATTTTGCTTTGATCAAAGCAACTGTAGCCACGGGAGACATGGATTAACAGCCATTTAATGATGAAGTAAAGTTTGTGTTGTGTTGCGCTTGTTTGGTGTTTGTTTGTCTATCCCATCCAGCTCTGAATAAGACAAGCTGGCAGGGAGGATTTCTTTTTCTTTCTTTTTTTTTTTTTTTTTTTCTGGTTACAAACTCGTGGGTGTGTTTGATAGAAGGCATGAAGGCATGCAGGCACAGTGTTGCCTGTTGAATCACATCATCAGCATCAACAATAAAAAAAAGGAAAAAATGGCAGGCAGATATAAATGAATATTCCTCACCTGTCTGCTCATGTTGACTCCTCTTGTTTGGATTTCACAGTGGGGGAAAAAAATAAAGGCGTATATTTACTTTTAATTGAAAGGAAATTAAAGACGCATCCACATCCGCATGTGACAAAGGAAGATCACAAGGCTTGGGAGTGATGATAGCTTTTGTTTAAGATGGATTTCATAAAGAAAACCCCCCACTGATAATGATGAAAAAAAAATCTTGGACATTTCTCCAAATACAATTACCTCGGCATCACCTGATTCAATCAAATGCATTTGCATTCTGTTTGCATGCAGCGTTCCGTGAACCGGTAAACAAGGCAGGCAGAATAAATCTGATGTGTTTTCATGCTTATGGTTGCTCTTCTGTTTGCTACATTTTATTCTGAGTATTTGAATTTTTATGAATTGGTAAATAACTGCACAAACATACGCATAGTCGTGTGGAGGGATGTTCTAAAGATGGAGAGGCATATTTTTGCAAGCCAAAAAGGAAAAACTGAGAATGTTAGCTCGTGTTTTGAGACAGATGTTGTTTGGTCAGCAAGCATGGCAGATTAATATTTGACTGTGTCTGATGTGTACTTAAGAATGTATCAAAGAAGATGCATCGTTTTGGGGCCTACCAGAGGATGTTGCAGCTGGCACGATGACAAAAAGCATAAGGCCAGACTTGGCAGCAGTCAGTCATAAACTTACAGCCTGGATAGCTGGATAGAAATGTAGTGATTACACGAAGGTCTTGTTCTTCTAATCCCTGACCCTCTTTCTCTCTGGACACTGGGAACAAAATTCTCACTCTGGCTCATCATTTTACACACAGCATACATTTAATTTTGCATGGAGAATATTGATTGTTCTGCAAACCTTAAAGACAGGTAGGTTTGTATAATTGTTTTATCAATTTAATATAATGCATGGTGCACAGAAGTGTTCATTCAAATTACTGCTGCAGTTTTAGCAATTACCAGATATGTATTGTCTTTTGCTTGCAAGACAGCAGTGATGAAAATAACTTTAAGTAAATCTATTGACAGTAAACTGTGTCTCATATTACTCTGAGAAAGATGCACATTTGCGAAACATACTTTTCCACAAAGTGAAATTCTGTGGCAACATTACATGCATAGAGTCAGTTGCAAAATCTAGTGAATGTACTTACTGTACCGAGTTACATTTCATTTCTAGTAAACTGCCTGCATTATGATTGTAGATTTGGGACTATGGAAACTCTGCGTGGCAAAATAAAGAGCAAGTAGTACAAGTACAGTCATTAAACAGCCGACCCACCCAAGTAATCTCAGTAAGACGGCTATATTTCTTGTAAACATCAGTTACAGGCTATAGTTTCACACACACACACACACACACACACACACACACACACACACACAAAAAAGCAAAACCTGAAAAATGTTTCCGTTATTATAGGGACAAAACAACACAATAACTAGTCATGTTGTGTTGCCATAGAATTTCACTATGTGGAAAAGCAAAAACCTTAAACTCAGGTGTGTTTTGTTCCTTATGAATTCAACTGTTATTTCTGAACATAGCGCTATATTAAGTAAATCATCAGGAGCTGATTAACAATTAAACAACAGAGATAAAATGACATATTGCATACACCATAACACTGTGGAACCACTGTCTTTATCTGTCCTCTAATTATCTGTCAACTCCTCCTCCTCCCACATATGGCCGTCAAACCACTCATCTTGATCCAGCTCCACAGTGGAATACACAAGTGGGGTTAAAGGCCAGTACCATCAATGAAACAATATCGCTCCTCTTCCTCCATTTACAATGATAAAGTAATGATGATCATCCTGTTGCTCTTGAGATCACTACCCTGACTGATATATGAACCAGTTCTAATAATTAGAAGAGGCCATATTTGTCCTTTGAGTTGTTTTTTTTTTTTTCTACTTGTTTAATGTTACGTCTGCTGAGACTCAATTACACAGTGGACTGAGTGAAGTTCAGGTAGCTGACATCTTACTTATGGCGTGCTGTTAGCTTAGGCACGCTGCACACACATCAAACATATTGTAGAATGTCAAACAGAGGGTCCGAGGTATGGTGGGGATCTATATATGTACATTATTAAATACATGAGAAAAGAATGTACATTATCATTCCATGAAATGAAGGGAATAATCTGCTAGGCAGTCATAGTTATTTCTATTTATTCAGCAAATGTTGTAATACAGTAGTAACAATATATCAATGAATGAGTACTTCAAATCGCTGTATTCCCTGATGATCTTTAGCTACATTTTTTACTATGCAGTATGATTGTTTCCTTTCTAGATCAAGAGCCCAGGCAATGAGGGAAAAAAGCCCCAGTATATAACCCTGAATTAAACAAAGATCCAGACTCAATAGACAGACCAACTGTCATCGTTTTGTAACTGGTTAAAGCATGTCATTGTCAAAGGGCTGTCGGAGAATTAATGGAGCCTTTGAACGCTATTTTTAAAATTGTAGTCTCCTTGTTTTCCATGCGCAGGCATTACATGATGACTCACAAATAAGCGCATATTGAGAGTATTTTTCATTTCTAATGCTGGTAACAACATCACAGGGCTTAAATACAGTTTGTGGACACAGTGGGGAAAGCAAGGGAACAGAGAAGCCTACAATCGACGGCATACCACTGAGATGTACTGTAATAACTAAGGAGACTATTTACCCTTAATTGATATGGCCTTTCTTACCATGAAAAGAACAATTATTTCTAGCACCGCACGCTTCTTATGTGCACAGTAAGCTATCAACACAAAGTGCCCTGAATGAAATGAACAGAACTCACCATCAAACTCTTCCAAAAAAAAGGGGAAAAAAACTGGCAAAGCCTTTTCATCTTTTTTTTTTCATTCCCTAAGCACCAGCAACAAGCCTAGAGATGATAAAAATATGGCTGCATAATGCCAATTTAATATATCAATGGTATTTGTAAGGAATTTAAGTCAATGACACATTGCGAGCAACAGCATAAAACAAAGGGTCCTTGTAAAAGTGGATGCATACCACATTCATGGCACTGCATAATTTTGCTGGAAAGCATCCTCAAGAAAGTCATCAGTACTGGTTGGCACTATGCAGAACAGTTATGTTGATCACACAGATCCCACTCTGTTGTGTCCCTAATTTAGTCCACGGTTACAATTTAGTTTAGTTTTTGTCCACTGTCCTGATAAAAAAATGAATGTTAATGTTAAGTAGTAACAATGCATGATGCCATGAGTGTAAAATGATTAACCTCAAAATAACTTTGCCAAACAATATATTTTGGATTCCCTGATATACTGGAGCATTTCATGTTGCTCCAACGCTTATAAAAGAATCTGCACATACTACAGAAAGGAGAGATGCCGTGACTCTTTATATGATGCATTTATTGCTCATTACTCACTTTAAAAGGCCGATCTCTGACAGTATACAGCCACTAGCTGTGAGCACAGCTGCACAACTGCTCTGCCTGGATGTGCCGGCTGAAGCTGTGGCTGTCGATAGGGTTACTCCTTGGACTGCATTTGGCAGCATTTGTGGTTTTATCCGCGGTGCTGTGGTTATACTCTATCTAGCTGTACTGCAACCATTTGACCCTGCAGTGCTGCTGTGATAGATGTATTAGTTGTGGAAGTCAGGAATACCATGGTGTCAGTGCACAGCCATGAAAATGCACTGCACACACACACACACACACACATATATACAGCACCACAGCACATAGTTAATGTAACACCCATTAACCAATGTGTCACAGCCATAATGTTAACAAGCACAGCCACGACTAGAGCTACAGCCGGTCCTAATCAGCTTCTATGTTGAGTGGTGAGAGATCTCACCACTCATGAGTTCACTAGAACTACCTTCTCCAGATGTATTTGTGAACCCACTGGTGTAGACTTTATTCTGAGGTAGTGCAATTGTATTGAGTGGAAACAAAGCACTTATTTTGAGGGATACAAAAAATTGTATGAAAAAAAAAAAAAATCCCCCACCGTCACCCTTTTGACCACAAGTTTTCAGATGATTGCCACAAATGTAGTTTTATTTAAACTATATTTTAATACAAAGGTGCCTAGGTGCATTTTAGATCTGATTACAGTTTGGTTAAATCAGAAGAAGTTGGTCTGGTTGTATTTTTCTTAATGTCCTTATTATTAAACACAAGCCAGCAATGAACTCACAGTTAGTAGCCACTAAAGATTAAGTGTTTACAGTAATGAATGAGAACTTTAAGATTCAAGATTCAAATACTAGATGATTAAAAAAATAACAGAGGTGAATCTGAATTTACATTAAAGTTTTGGTACCTTGAAAAACTCATCTGTGACCTGGGTTGAGCATCTGGAAAGAGAGACAGGGCTTCTTTTCTTTACTTTCATTGTTCCCCAATGTCTTCATTGATTTCCATTCCATTACACAATTACAATTACAATATTCTTGTGTAGCACAGTCCCATCAATTCTCTTTTGCCATCTCTCTTACTGTAAGAGCTGAAATCAATGCAGAAATAAAGTAAAACAAATAAATAAATAAAATATGACAGTATTGAAAATAAAGTTTAATGGTACCTCTAGCCAAAATATATAGATAAATAATTCTATAAATGAATAAATAAATGAATAAATAAATAATATACCGTAACACATCCTTTCTTTGTTGATCTCCCTGAGTATTTAGTTTGATTTTTCTCCTGTAAGGGCTCCCCTACATTAGCAGGACTCCTTTCAGTAATTCCTGTCTCGTGCTCTCATAAAAGATGTTAAGGTTTGAGGAAACAGTGCTATATCATATTCTTTTGTTCTTCTCTGAAAATTAGATTGTTTGATTGTCTGAACTAACGTTCGGGCCCTCTCTGTACTCTCCACATTTAAATACTTTGTTTATTTTGTGGCGAGATAGAAAAGTCAGTGCTGTAGAACATAAAAGCAATCAGTCTGCGTGATTTAACAAGAACCTGTGCCCATTAAATGAACCCCAGCGCTATTGGAGGAAAAACGATCCACAGCACATCAGCAGTTTCCCCACCGTCCCCCAGACATACTGAGACACAGCCTGCTCTCAAAATGGTACTTCTGCTTGAGAGTAGAGGAGGAGGAGGAACAATGTACAGCGAGCTATCGATGTACAACATCACCAATGGAAAAACAATTAAATGAAACTGATAGAAAAATGAAGACAATTGCTGGGTGAGGGGAAGAGTGTATGTGTTTGTGTGCGTGTGTGTTTGTGCGTGGGGGTGTGGGGGGTACTGTCTGTCTATCCCTGTTTGCATACCTCCTGGAGGCACAAATGTCAGCTTTGAGCAGTTTGTGGACTCCCCACTAAGCTCTTGGCCCGCACCGTTCCAGACTGGTTCTATCTTCTGGACTCTTGGCATGCCATGCATGAGCTGTGGCCATCAATGTGTCATTCAAATGCCATGGCTTCACAGTCACCACTTACTTCTGTGCTCATGGATATCAGGGTTACTATTTTGTACTTACGCTTATCTGCAGAGGTACCCATGCTCTCACTGTTCCTGCTGTCTGGAATAATTGTACTAATATATATATTTATCTGTCCATTTGGAGTGGCTTTGCTGCATGATGCTGGGATCTGAATAAAGAGGAGACTATATCTGTTATCTTTTCACCAAATTAAAAGAGTCAGCTTTAAATCCTTACCAATATTAAAAATACAGGAGGTGATAGTTAACAATGCAAAGACTACAATAAAAAATTACCTGTATAACACACAACATAATTACTAAAATTATTAAATAGTAATATAATAATACATAAATAATAATAATAATAATCTGCTTATCCAGTCCTGCTTGTTCCTGTTAGACTGATTTTTTTATAGGCTTTGACAGCCCATTTGTTGTGTCACAAAAACAACACAAAACACATGGGTATTTTATATAAGTGAGGACAATGAAAATACACAATTTAATAGGGGAAATCCTGTCAGTTTTTGACTGAAAATACTTGTGAATTTTGAGATATATAAATTGCAACTGATCTTTTTTTTTTTTTTTTTTTTTTCATTAAGTTCTCTGAAGAGGACATGATCTAATAATGTTAGTTCACCTGTTCTGTCCTGTCCTGTCCAGTCCTAACCCACCAACATGTTCCTTTTCATTTTCAAATGTAAACTCTAAACAACGTAGAACAAAGGGTGTGATCATGCCAGGGGACTCAGATCATTGTGGGCTTTATGAGAAATCTGTGCTGTTTATTATTTTCTTGGGTTTTAAAGCTAATCTGACGAAAAATATTAATAATAATAATAGAAAATCAGGAAAAAGGGAAGTCGTCTGGCTCACTAAGAATCATAGTGTCAGGATTATATTCTAAAATACGGGAAGAAAAAACTCCAGACACAAGGAGCAGAACACAGACAGTTTTGCGATCAAGTCTGTGAGAACCCTCTACATACAAATTTGTTCCACAGGGTTATTTTTATATTGTCATTAGTAAAGTTGAGTAACCACCAGTGTAGCCACAAATGACAATTGTATGACAATGACAGATGATTAAGCAGAAGCACAAGTACTTCAGTAATGTCACTGACAAAGCACATTAAGAAAAGGAATGCATTACTTCATTTTTCACGAGTGTTTAGGCCTGTGCATTGAAACACAAGCTCAAGCCCTTAGAAGGAAGAACTCATTGAATGATTAATACAACGATGATCACTCCTCGTTTTTTCCTGATATAAACTTAGTGCACATGGCATAGAAAGACAATTTAACTCCCAAAATGTAACAAATAAAGCACCCCTTTGCAGGGGTTTGTTGTTTGTCAACCCCTTTCATCAAGGCATTAACTATTGAAGACAACTGCCAACAAAAGTGATGACGCCAAAAAAAAAAAAAAAAGAGGAAAAAATAAAGACACGGCTAAAAAAAAAAGTGCTGCTACTGTAAAACGCAGGTATTGTTTAAAGATAAAGAAAAAGAAGGGGAAGAAGTAGCGAGAGTATGGAGCCCGGTGGCAAAGAGAGGAGTGACAATGCTGGTGCTAAACAGCTTTGGCAAGAGATGACAGGAAGCAAGTGAAAGAAATAAACAGTCAACACACTTTGTTTCTGCTTCTTAAAAATATCCTGTCCCGTTTTAAATCCTGACACATTCTGTGATGGGGCTGTGCAGGGATGAAGGGGGTGGGATAATAAATTGGCGGAGAGAGGTCTAGCTTTTTAACCAGCTCTGAGGCGAGCGTGTGTTTTTTTCCCCATAGCTACTACTACCATTGCAATGTGAATCCCGGGGACCCTATGGATTTGCTTTCTATGTAGTGCCAGCACTCACTAAAGAAAAATCCCACATGGAATATCTAATCCCTTTCAAACGGGTCGCGGCCGGCGCGGACATGACTTTGCAATGTGTGAGCAATGTGTTGAGGGGAGCAATAGGAGGAGGAGGAGGAGGAGGAGGAGGATGGTGAAGTCATATGCTCAAAGTTTGGTTTCAAAACATTCGCCCCTCTCTCTCTCTGCGTCTCCCTTTGATCCCCACCGCCAACTATAATAATCAGCTTCTCCTCCAAGTATTTATCAGATAGAACACAGACAAGATTACATCGAGAGCAAATATGTGTCCCTATTATGCTGCCAAGGAAGGACTCGCAAGACTGACAATAGCAGAGGTGACAGAGTGAGAGTTAGAAATGGGGGTGGAGAGGGAGACAGCAATGTGTACTGTTGGAGATGGGGAAAGGTTGTTGTTGAACGGAGAAGAGCAGCAAAACGACAACTCATTATCCCAAAATCGAAAACATCCCAAGCACACACAGACGCACACAAAAAGTATGCGCTCACACTTGCAGTCGCATTTTGTACACCACTTTTGTTTGCGTGCTTTGTCTCTGTCATTTTGCTTTACTTATTTATGGGACTTTACAAGTTCCTTGGCAGAGATGCAGAGCATTGCAGTTTATGTCTAATTTAGTAAATATCCTTTCGCCAGTCAGGCCTGTCAGCCATTGTTTTTCTCTCTTCCCTATGTTCTTCCGTCCCCATCTCCCCCCTCGACTTCCCCCCGTCTCCCCCATCGCCATTTGCCAGTGAGAGACAGAAATCAAGTGCGATCCAAACAACATATATTCTCTCTGATTTCACGCCCTTATGTTTGTGGGTGTCACTGTGAAAGTTTAACTTCTGAACTATGTGCCACAGACAGGGCCAGGTAACTAGTGCATGATTCCAGGCTAGCTGTATGAAAAGTGTCAAGCCCTCATTGTCATTTAATGCAGAAGGGGGATAATAGCCTGCCAAACAGGCAGACAGCAGTCTCCTTTGCAGTACCCTTCGTTAACGATCACAGCGTGGCGGTGGTGGCATACAAAAGGGAACGAGAGACGGGAGAAAAGCACGAACAAGAGCAAGAAAGATGAAATATATTTTGAATGTTTTATGGAAAAACAATCTGACACAAAGTAATATTCATCTCCTATGAATCCAATATTCTTTTAGGAATGATATTAGATGGTATCTATTATATCTTCCATTGTGTTCCCATCTGCCCTTTTCAGGATCTAAATTATGTGCATTAGTACGTAAATGGGCTAATGCCTGTCTGTATTTAGCTGGCTACATGCCGTGAATATATTCTCTGCTTCAAGAAGTAATTGGTAATTACAGTGGTCATTTAGGCAATCCACTGTCTCCCTGTGATTCATGTCATTCTTAAAAATAACTAGCTCTTAACCTTTGACAGAATTCTACAGAAACTGTTCATCATCGCCCCCGCTTTGATTAATTTTTACACACATACACACACTTGCACACAATGGGCACAAATATGCTCAGAAACAAAGATGGACACACACCTACAGTATGCACTGACACACAATTGTGTAAGAGTACTTAAGAATGGAGGCACACACCACCAGGCCATCTTTATATGAATAGAAAAAGAGATTTCCTATCGAGGAGAAGGCAGAATATCCCACCTCTGACACCATTAGTTCCATTTCATAAACAGTAAGACGACACATATATACAGGTCATTTAACTTATCTGCCCCATCCCCCACCCTCCCTACATCCATCTATCTCTCTATCTATCTTCTCTAAATCTGCCGGATTTATCTCACCTCATTCACAATAAACTGTCAAGTTTTTTTCATCTTTTCCATCTTCCCTTCCTCTCCTCCATGTTCCCTCAGTTTAAACAAGCTCTCTCAGACACCAGTCATTTCCATGCATAATGATCCTCCGTAGACAGTGGTGGTGGTGGTGGTGGTGGTGGGTGGTGTAAAACTGGTATTGTGTGCAAGAGATCATCAGGTTGGCGATATTAGCATCCAAATACTTATTCGCTTACTCTGATGCCCTCCATTACTGAGTTCTCCACACAACTCTTTTGCATCTTCAGAGGCTTCTGTATGCAGAAAAAATGTGTCATAGTTTTCTTATGCCATCACCCACCAGCATATCAGCAATTTTACAGTAATAAGCGGGCTTAGGGTGCGTTTCATAAATACTTCATATCACTAGTACTGGTTTTATGAATCTTTAATGGGAAAGCCAATGACCTCAGTCTTGATATATAGAGTAAAAGCCACGAGGAAATAAAAACATTTTATCATTTTTTGTAAAATGTTATAAAAGGCTTATGTAATATATTTAGACATAAGTGGCTCCCACAAGTCAAAGCTTACCGGCTTTGTAGTTTTATTTTTATGATGTTGTTCTTATCTGCTCTGATGAGACTTGTCAACTTCTACATGCGACATAACTCAACCTTCTTACCAATTAGTGTTCATTTCAAAAATTGTGACAAGGAATATCTGTTTTTCATGATGCCCTAGCAGTGAGGGAAATCTGCTGAGGCTTCTCTGGCTTGGTTGGTTCCTGGATCTCCTGCAGAAGAAGCAGAGGGGAAGAGGGAGGGTAGGAGGACTGTGGTTTCTGCAGTGGTGGAAGCAAAAGCTGTAAGACTCTGTTCAGTCAGTGTTGGGCCAGAGATGGAGATAAAAACAGCTGAATGGTGACACTGAGCACCTCTAGGAGCTCCATGAACAGTCCAATATGTCTTCTCTTGGGGATGAAGGAGAATGCTCACCCACATCCCTGGCAGGAGTATGGGAGAAGTCAAGAAGTTGTGGATCAGCTTTGCCCTCAGATTAAATGAGTTGAGTAGAGTCCACTTTGCTGAGATGATGCTTCCTCATTGTTGTGGAGAATGAGGACAATACCCACGAAGAATGGAAGTGGTTGTTCTCATTTCTAAATAGTGGGACCAGCATAAGCACCACCTATCATGAAATATGTGTTGAAGCATTTTTGTACAAGACTTTGAAAAAAAGTTTGTATCCTCATTGAAACACAGAGAAAATACACATTTAGACCCATATGATCTGACAAAAAGACAAAAACGAACAAGACGTCTTGCGGTGTCCACCTTAACTAAAAAGATTTACATGGTACTGTCCATGTAAGGAACCCCAAAGCCCACCTGATATCCTGGAGGAGGACCATGACACGGGGTATGTCCCAGAAGGCTTAGCTGCCTCTATCTGAGTTCTTTTCACGTTTTCGAGGTTCTTCTCCTTCCTCTTTGGGAGCATTGGAGCATAAGGAATTCCTGCTCTGCACTGACCACTGCCACTGATGACCAGCATCCTCTTAGCCACAGCCACTAGTCTCCTCAAAAAGCAGAGCTGACATGAGTAATAATGCTGGAGTACTTAATGATGCACAGGCCACAGTTATATACACATCAGTATTTCCATCGTATGGCATGTTCTGGAGGACTTGCATCAAGGTGATTGATTAATATAAATTGAGCAGAGGGCTGTTCAAGTGTCAACCATTCCCAACAGGTCATCATTCAGTTATTCCTCTACTCTGCTGCACAGCATCTCACCTTCCACTCACTCAACCCAATTAGTTGTGTTAATGGTATATATATATATATATATATATATATATATATATATATATATATATATATATATATATATATATATAGATAGATACACACACATATTCGCTCCCACATGTGCACATACATTCACATGTCCCTATTTACATTTACACACCTGTGGCAAGCATTGTGTGCGATTTGGTGTTCAGTGTCTCGTTCAGTTGCACTTCAACACACGGTCCGCATAAGAGATTAAACCACCAACCCTCTGCTTTGTGGAAAATCCACTCTACCTACCTGAGCCACAGCTCAGTGGACATCGTGAGCATGCTTTTATTCTTTCATGAGACCTTACATTGTGCCTTCTGGCCCTCAGCTGATCTATTTCCAGATGTTGGTAGATAAGGGACATCTATGATTAACTTGTACGATGGAGCTGTCTCATACTGACACAAAGCGATCCTTTAGATCCTTTCATCCTTCCTATCTGTGCGATGCATCTGGGTATTCCCCGAATCACTCAGTTTTAAGTGTGCCAGACAGCTGTGACATGTTGTCAGATCTGACACCGTTACTCATATACCAAGAGGTGTTCCTCTAATCCCAATATGGATTAGGGCTGTGCATGAGGACTACTACAGTGTGTATGCCCCACTCTTTTGCAGCATCAAGCATATTCCATGACGAGAATATCAGATTTGTTGTTTGCTTGTTTAAAGCCCATAGCCTTTCTCCTTATTGCAGTTTGCACGTATGGCCATGTTCTGGACTATGAATTCTTCTTGTGGCCTTCTAAAATGCATGCATGCATACCCCACTGGCCCTATCTTTGCTGAGTGGAAAAAAGGCTGACATAGTTTGGGAAGAACTCAATTCATGGAGTTGTTATATACTGTGGATGCAGTGGTAAGTGAGGCCCGTGCTTGATATCCAGTGTGAAAAAAATCTTCAGGATTACGCATGTGAGTCCAATAGCAACAGCTGCTGTAGTGCTCCCTCTACACTCATAGAATCAACAGATTCATCTTAATACATCATCAAATCCTAACTACATACAAATGAGACTACGTATTGAATGTAAATTATCGCTCAGCATATGCATCTAAAAATACATCTCAAATCTACCTCTGCTGGTAGAAGGAAGGGGAGATGCCTGTGAAAATCTTGTTCTTTGGTTTCTCCAGTGCTTTCAACACCATCCAGGTTAGGAGTGGATCACCACCTCACATCCTGGATATTGAACTATCTGACTAATAGACTACAGTATGTGAGGACACGGAACTATCCCATGTAGTCATCTGCAGCACGGGAGCCCCTCAAGGAACTGTCCTGACTCTCTTCCTCTTCTCCCTGTAAACGACAGATTTTACACATCTCTCAAACACCTGTCATCTGCAGAAATTCACAGATGACTCTGCAGTTATTGACCTCCTCCAGGATGGGGAAGGTGAACCCACAGGACTGGACTGGTCTGAGAATGCTAGGGAACTTCATAAGAAAGGCCAGAGCAGACAAAATATTGACTGAATTTTTGTGTTTAATGTGTTGTTTTTGTATTCATTTAATGTTTACTTTTTGCAGTTTTGTGCACTGTCCCTAACAATATGCTGTTACAACACTGCAGATTTCCCCACTGTGGCATAAATTAAAGGATTATCTTATCTTAGCAGCATCTTGTCATAGCAGTAAAAGCACAAATTATTATGGTCATTTGTGGCATTGCAAGAAACACCCACAAATAATAATTACCCACAAAAAACACTCTTTCCATTGATACTGTTAGAAGTAAGTCAGCACCACTCCAATAGCAAATAAAATGTGTTGACTGTGGAATCAGTAATACACAGGTGGAGTCTGTAGCAAAAAATATTTGTCTCATGCACAGGATGATCTGTTTTGAAGAAAGCAAGTGTTGTGTGTTCAAATTCCAGGTACTGGACAGATATCCTAAAAAGGAAATAAGACAACACATAACTTTATGAGGTCACACTATGCCTGAACTAAATTAAGCAGTTGACAATATGGCAAGTTTTGATTTTCAGGTGAAAATACCTTGGGATACCTTGTGTTATAATAACATTCCAGTGCCATGTAATTGTGGCCTGCAATACTAATTTCTAAAGGGCCTACAATGCCCATGGCAATACAGGAAAAGGGTGTATCAGTGATGGACATGCCAATTGCTTGTCCTTTTTATTTCTTGGGGCTAGTAACTGACAGTTTTTGACAATATTCATGTCAGCATACTGATGGTTCTGGAAAATGTGTTTGTGTTTGTGAATGGCTTAAGTAATGGATTGTGGGCCTCACTAGTTGATTACCAATATGACTACAGCCTTATAGCATATATCCTTTGACCACAAATACTTCTGCCACGCACCGGTTACTTCAGCCCACACAGGTACAAACTTAGAAAACAAAGTTTTAGTTGTGTGGTTCTCTTTCTGTAACTTGAAACTGTGCTGTCTCCTCTTACTTTTCCCTCCCATAGGCTGTCTGGTGTTCTCAACATCAGGCTCTTTGTCATTTACAAAGCGTAAGGCCTTTCATTCGACTTTCAAAAGAGCGTGTTCCTGCTTGCTTTTGGACCTTGTGGCAGCAAACGAATGTTTACTGGTAAAATTAGCCCCTAGAGACTACTGTCAACTGACCAAATAAAGCAGTATCACATCCTACCCTGATTATAAGGCAGCTACCCACATACTCCTACTGAAAGCAAATCCTCTTGACTCTCAACCTGGATAGCTACCTCAGCTATGGCATATCATACATAATCACCATCATAATAAAAGGGAGACTATTTTGTCAGACCGTGATACGATTATGTGCCAGATCTAGGAAAGCCACCCATGGTCTATCTTCAATAAACATACCAATTATTAGCTCTTCGACATTCAAGCTCATCTTTTGCCAGCTCATAGATTGGTAATTGGGGAGCAAAACACATGCAGGTTTTACATTAAAAGGGTGTTTCTACTAGAAACAGCTAGAAACTTTCTAGCTTCAGCTTCAGTAGAATTACAGGTAAAGGAACCATGTCTTGTATTCCTTTTTCTAAACTAATTCCCACCAACAAGAAAGTAATCTTTTGTTGGACTGTAGGCAGCCAGGAAAGCTTCAGTAAATCCTGATGTGTCTTTGGAGGCCTTTGCGTGTTCTTTGACCCAGAAGCAAAGATGGGAATTCAGGACTTCAAGAAATGTGCTTTAGGGTGGACCTACACCTGGTATCTCCCCCAGCACACTGGAACAGAACCCTACTCAATAGGTCTCTGCTCTTACAGTATGTCAAAGTTCAGAAAAACAGCATACTTTACTTCTGTTTAGCCCATGGGATGGTAAGTGTCCATTGCTACGTATACACTCCCTACTGTATATACACTGCCTGTCCAAAAAAAAAGACGGTATATAGCAAGCTCACCTTGATTTAACTGAGCAAATAGTTACAAATAGTTACAGTCGTCCTCCTGGGCGATTATCTTTCAGCTGGCAACAAGGTATAGTTAACCCCAACTGATGCAATAAATAGCTTCTCATTTCTTAAACAACCATGTCTAAAGACACATCCCGTGGTCGTGGAAAAGATGTCGGTCTGCTTGAGAAGGGTCAAATCATTGGCATGCATCAAGCAGAGACAACATCTAGGAGATTGCAGAAACTACTAAAATTGGGTTAAGAACAGTCCAACACATTATTAAAAACTGGAAGGAGAGTGGGGACCGATCATCTTCACGGAAGAATGCGGTCAAAAGAAAAAATCCTGATGGATTGTGATCGGTGATCACTTAAACATTTGGTGAAATCAAACTGAAGAAAAACAACAGTAGAACTCAGGGCTATGTTTACTAGTGAAAGTAAGAACATTTCCACGCATACAATGTGAAAGGAACCCAAAGGATTGGAACTGAACAGCTGTGTAGCCTTAAGAAAACCACTAATCAGTGAGGCTAACTAGAAAAAAGAAAAGGCTTCAGTTTGCGAGGGAGCGTAAAGATTGGACTCTGGAGCAATGGAAGAAGGTCATGTGGTCTGATGAGTCCAGATTTACCCTGTTCAAGAGTGATGGGGGCATCAGGGTAAGAAGAGAGGCAGATGAAGTGATGCACCCATCATGACTAGTGTCTACTGTACAAGCCTGTGGGGCCAGTGCTATGATCTCCACTGACCCCATTGAGAATCTTTGGGATGTTCTGGAGAAGGCTTTGTGCAGTGGTCAGACTCTCCCATCATCAATACAAGATCTTGGTGTAAAATGAATGCAACACTGGATGGAAAGAAATCGTGTGACACAATCTTGTGCAGAAGCTTATGGAAACAATGCCACAGTGAATGTGTGCTGTGATTACAGCTAAAGGTGGTCCAACAAAATATTAGAGTGTGACCTTTTTGTTTTTTTGATGGCAACTTTTTTGGGGGGGCAGGCAGTGTATTAGCTCAAGTCTATTGGACTGTTAAAACTGGTAAGTTGGGTGTGAAGATTCTGAATTTAAAGCCTATAAATGTTGGCTGCCTGAATGTGTAATTTGTATGATAGCTGTTGTCTTGTTTTTGTTTTCCTTGTTGTTTTCTGATCAGTTATTGTATAACAGTAATACTACATGGGAATTCATATGAAAAGGAGGTTTTTCTATAACATTATACATACATAAACTCCACACTGAAATTGAAGACTTACAAAGGGATATGTGTCTGGTAATATCTGATTAAATTGGTATCAGATCTAATGGATGGATGGTGTGTTTCTGTGACTTTGTCTTGGCTTTTCATCACTCCCACCAACTGCCACCACCTGCTCTCATCTCATCCAGGCACAGATGATCTAAAATGTGCCTATTACTGAATATGTACACCTACTTGAATTCATACCTCAACAGACTTAATCAATAGTGACTCAAGGCTGCAGACACTGGAAGGATGGAGAAAAGTTTGACACATGGAGAATAAGCTGCAACAGAGCTGAAAAAACAGCAACTGAGCAAAGATTTTGTGCGATTTATAGTACTGCGTCAGATTGATGCATTGCTCCCAGACCCAAAGCAGGACATGAAACACAACACTGCCTAATCAACGTGGTTGCTAGTAACAGGGATTAGCCTAGCTTGGGTGAGCGTGTTTTGCAGTCAGACATCATTCTACCCACCCCACTCGCCACCAAAGATCCACCCAACAGCCCATATTTGGATTATCTGAGCAACAGACACTCCTATAACATTAATTGTGTAAAAACTTTGTCCCATTAGAAGCCATGTTCAGTCCTGACAATTAAATCACTGGAAGGACTACACAACACAGCACAAAGGAAACACAAAGAATTATAGACAGCAATGATGACCCATTGTGTGTGTGTGTGTGTGTGTGTGTGTGTATATATATATATATATATATATATATATATATTGTTTAATTATCAGTATCATTTTCATTTTTTAGCTAGAATGTTAGCAATTAGCTTGCCAAGTACAGTAGTGGTTCATAAAATAGTCCTCCAAGTAGTCTCTGTGTCACTACCTATTGTTCATGGATCCGTAATTGCTGCTGTTGTGACCAGGTTAAAATGCTGCACGCATTTGCCATGACTGAAAGAAGATAACTGCAATTTAAAAACAAAGAGAATCACAAGAGAAAATGGGGCTCACATTTACGCATAAGAACTGCATTCAGAAATATGTCCTGCTGATATATTTCAGACCTGAAAACCAGATAAACACATACTAACCTGTGTTTTCTCAGCAAAGGCTTAATTTTATCGGGGACATTTCCAGACATAAAATCAACAGCAGTCATAAAAATAATTACAAAGCACTGGATGTCCACAGTCAGTGTCAGTATCATGTAAATAAGGAGTTAATGTGTGTTTGTGAGAGCACTCAAGTTGACTCCACACTTGGGATGTGACTTGGGGCCATTTAGCCATGACCATCAGATAGCATACTGGTGATGCAGATGAGCAAAGTGGATTTGCCATGATTGATTTGACAGAACAGCAGAGCGATCATGGGGACATTTTAGTGGAAACATTTATGCACATCAATATTCATCCATGTGCCTCTCTAAACACATGTATTCTCGTCAAGGCTGATAGCAAGTAAGAACTGCACAGCGAAGCTAAGGTTGATGTTAATGATGTTAAGTCACACACATGCTTATATTTTTGTTCTGTGCAATAATGGGCAAAGGTTAAAAAAGAGAAAACAGAATATGTGTGAGGAAGTGGCAGCGTTCACTCTCCACTTGGCAGTTAAATATCTTTGCATGAAAGGTAGAGCTACTTACTCACCCAACCCTGAATCCCCTCTAGAGGAAAAAAATCATCACTGATGGATATAATTTTAGAGGAAAAATGAGTCAAAGAGGCAGGGAGAGGATATAAAAGCAGATTATATTTAAGCAGTAATCAGGACAGTGAAGAGCTTGGGAGATTTTAATATGTTTAAATGTTCTTAATTGGGCTCAGAGTGGAGTGGGGCCCCTGAAAGCATCCACCCAAAACAGTGCTCTAAAGGTAAAAGCAGATTGGCTTTTATTGAATTGTA
This sequence comes from Planiliza haematocheilus, assembly GCA_005024645.1. Taxonomy (NCBI): domain Eukaryota; kingdom Metazoa; phylum Chordata; class Actinopteri; order Mugiliformes; family Mugilidae; genus Planiliza; species Planiliza haematocheilus. The sequence goes on along the minus strand of SRSE01001340.1, from coordinate 576,450 downwards.
ATGAGAAGTGGGAAATTGGATGTTAATTCTGTCCCTGGAGTAAGTGTGCTCCCTTTGCTCGGTGCGAGGTGTAGCTGTAACGGGGTCGTGCGATTGAAGTTGTGTTGCATCTCGTTCAGTTATTTAAGGTAAGGGGGAGGGCGTTGCTCAAACTTAATAGATTTTGCGCTTGGTGATATATGTGCCAAATTATGTGTGCCAGTATTTGTGTGTGTGCTGGCACATATCAGCACATATCAACTGGCATGCACATCACCACCAAACACACACCCCGATGTGTACTCATGATGTCTATAGACGGTGTGATCACGTTTAGTGCTGACACTGTTGTCACCTTATTGAGGCCTTGTAGGAATTAGACCCCAGAAGATCTGCTCCAAGCACACTCACACTCTAAGCCGTGTTTCACTGCAACTCCGGATATTATTGAGATTTCACACTGGGAAGGGAAATATTAGTGTGACAAACATATCTGCCAATACAAACTTGCATCTAAAAAGGCATAGCGACGATGCAGCTCAAAAACAGCATTTCCATGCACTCTGTCCCTTTGAATTATAAAATCAGCTTGGCAAAAGAAGCGGCACCATAAAATTCAGCTGTGGTTTTCTTTCAGCCAAAGCGCTTTTCTTTTGTAGGGAGGGGGAGAAAAAAAAGGAGGGAGAAAAGCCTAGGTCTTAGCTGTGAGAGCAAGAGTGTGGGGAAAAGCATGGGTCCATCTGGCAGGGGGAGAGGCAGCTTTGTGGAGATTGGGCCCAAGACACACTGCTACAGAAGGGTCCTTCTCTACGACACCTGCAGAATACCTCAGAGCTTCGACTGCCTGCTTGCTTGCATTGTTCAACACAAAGTACAGGCATACGCCGCCACAACCTCTGGTTGCCCTCGCCCAAACCTGGGAACAGAGGATAGGCCTCTCAGATTACATTATATCCCTGTACACACATGCACAATGTGTGCACATGCAGAGACTGAAGTCATAGCAGTGTCCTGTTGGCCGATATTAACATGCATACATGTATTGATACAGAGAGAGAGAGATAAAAAAAAAGATAGAATCTAATGAAACAGATAATCACAGGGAGAGGGAGCGACAGAGCAGCTAGAAGAATGAGAGAAAATGCAAGAAAGATAGAAAGAGAGAGATGTCTCTTTTATTTACTCTCATGCTTCAGTGCTTCTTGTTAAGAAGAGGGAGGACATGGGGGCCTTATCACCCAATTTGCTGCCCATGTCTGTGCGCTTCTCAATTGATTTCTCTGACAAAGTCCGGAATCATTTTTCAACTCTCCTTCATCCCCTCCTTCTCCCTTCCCAGTCAGTCTCTTTCTTTATCTGTTTCTTTCTGTCTGTCTTTCCCTCATATATCAGGGCACACTCTGCCTTTCTGTCTCTTCTCTCATCGACATTTGAAAAGGGTGCTCGCTGCTACTACATATACAGCACATAAAGATGTCTAAGAGACAAGCAGACAGAGTACATAACATATCCATCATATGTGTTAAATATAGACTATTTCGCAGATGTTTTATGAAAATGAGAATTAGGACATGCTTCAAGCACACTGATGACAAATCCTCTCTAAGCTTTAATTAGGAACGTTGTAAAAAAAAAAAAAAAAAAAAAAAAAACAGCCAGTGTACCGTCACGTACAACTTTTAAAGTGTATTAAATGCTGCAATCATATTTAAAAACGTTATAATCTCTCTATATAATTAGAATTTTATGCGTAATTGAGAGTGCGAGTCACAGGTCAAGGTGAGTGTTAATTCTCACACAAAACCTCATCTGCAACACAATGACAAAACTGCCACAGTGAGATTAATGAAAACTGCTAAAAAATATAATATTATTAGGCTTACGACGTTCTCCTGCAAAAACAGGACAGCTGAAACCAAATCTCCTTATATGTTGCCTTTCGTTTCAGGGCTTTATTCTCACATTCACCCCACAGCTAATGTCTCCTAAACATCCACTTTTACACAGCTACTGTACTAATCAAAAGAGCTCTAAAAGTATCAAATATGACGTTTTTATAATGCCTTCTATAGAAGAAATTGAAATTGAATTGAAACACATTGTTTTTGCTGCTGTGGTAAGTTTCTCATCTGTTTTTTTTTTTTTTTTCCTTGCCATGGACTCAAATCACAATGAACTTTTTTAAACGGTGACAGATTTTTTTTTTCCATGGTACGTCTTCCCATTCACTCCATAGTACCCTTCCACATGCATAATTCAGTTTGCCTCCTAACATAAAAACGATAAAAGTCTAAATTAATTGGACACTGAAAATAATGCAGACTGACTAAATGTATTTATTTTGTTATTTAAAGTTTGCTGCATTTTAGGACGGCTGAATGGCTTTGCTTGATGCATGTTTTTTTAGCACTGAGCCGTCTCTTGAGCTTTGATTTTTGACTATATATCATTGTGAATACTAGGCTGGTACACTCTCAGTAAGTGGTTGACTTCACATAACGTGATGCTGTACAGTCACGTTGTTGTTAATTTGGGGCTTTATAAGTATTTACACTTAACTTGTTATAATAATAATAATAATAATAATAATACATTTTATTTATAGGCGCCTTTCATGACACTCAAGGTCGCCGGACATACTCTGACTGCTGGACATCATTAAAACAAAACTGGTGTCAATGAGCGGAAAATTTTGACTTTCTTTGAGACAGTGGTTATTAATATAGGTGATAGAATCAAACTAATTAAACTTAATATTTATATTTTAAAGTCTTTTTCATAATTTAAGTTAAATCAGGCACATGGAAGAATCCCCATACCCTTAAATCTATAACATTTGAATTAGGTAGAACGTTTAGTTATTCTTCGTACCTGTGACATCTAAAGTCTGGTCTTCTCTTTGCTACTGAAGTCAGTTATGAGAGTATCACAGTAAGAAAAATCATTTACGATTTAGGAGTATTGGAGCAATACTAAAAATTGCCACTTAACATATTACAAAACAACAAGCTTGACATGTTTGGTGCAGCCTAAAGACAACAGAGATTTTCAGGAAATAAACTTCCATGTGACATAATTATCACATGATAACATGATGTAATTTAAAGTCGGCATTTGATTATTACTGATGTTGCAATGATCATTCCCTCCAGTGAAAAAATGTGGCTGATATATAGTTGTAGTAGAAATAGTAGAAATATTAATACTTCCACATTTTAGAGCTTATATAGTAAACACTTAGAGACCCTTAGGCTTTAGGGCAGCCATAGTCGTAACCACTGTACGACTTCACTTTTTGAATATTCAACAATGTCTTTTTACATATAGTGAAGACCTGCAGCAGTACTAAAATAAATGATATGCTGCAAAGAGGCGGAAGCTGTGAGAGTCTAAAGGGTCCTGCTGGGCCGAATGGGAGGAGGTCTAAACCAAAGCACTGGCTATCAGGTGATCACTCCACAAGGGTCAAGTTGTTGGGCTGATCCCATGAAGAGGCAAGAGGCCACTGCTAACAAGACCACTTATGATGGTGGCAGCTTTAAGTATAGCAAGCCATTAGAGGATCATTGCTCACATTGACTCAAGTGTGAAATGAAATGTGTGGAGAGATAGCAAAGAGGTAATCTTACCATTATCACAGGGTCATCTCAGGAAGACACTGATAGAGGATTCTTGTTAACACAAAGTATGAAACACAGACTTATAATGATACTTGTGCTTGTTACCGTTTCTATTGTCTGACTAAAAGAAGCTTTTGCATGTTAAGAAGGAGCCAGAGTGACTGGATATGAGAATCAGAGCAGAGAGTCCTCACTGGTGCTTATGCTATTTATCAGTCAGATGTGCCACAAAGTAAAAGATGCATTGCTTTCTAGAATGACGAGATTTAGGTTTGAAATGTGACAATTTCAAGTGTCAGATTATCGCCAATGGCACTTCAGAGCCACCAGTGATACTCCTCTGGACTCCATGTTGGGTTTCCACTGATACTGATGGCCCCTATTGATCTGAGGACAGCTCATTTCCCCCGTCCCCTTTTCCCCCCACACATCGTGCGTGGCGAGATAAAGGCTGGCCAGGCATGAAAAGTTGCAAGCCAAAAGTTTGAGCTGAAGAAAAGAGAAGAAGAAAAGAGGAAAAAATGGAGAAGTTTAAGCTGTGGAGCCCTTCCCCTGAAGGCAAGCTGGCCTGCCATCTGTGCAGGCTCTCTAGCCATAGCCACCACCCCTGGAAAAGAGAGAGGAGAAAGGCAGCAGGGTAGAGGCAGCCAGGGAAGGAGGGAGGGAGTAAACGATGGAAGAAAAGAGGGAAAAACAGCCTGGGTACATGAAAGAGGTAGGAGTGGGTGAGAAATGTAGGAAGCGATAAATGGACAAAGGAAAAAACGGAAAAAGAAAAGCTACGTAAACAAAGGTAGTATCATTCATGACTGGTGTGTCAAAGATCAACCTCTGAAGCAAACAACTAACCACAACCACTTCTGATGACAGCAACATAACCTCTCCCATAAGGGTGAGAAGAGAGGATCCACTACTGCCTTGAGCATGAAAGGAAGCGCTTGACAAGCAGACATGAGCTTTGCTTGTCTGCCACTGACACTGGGTCCACTTTTTAACGAAAACGCATCCCAGTTTTGTTGCCTTTTTTTTTTTCTTTACTCCCCTTTCCTGGGAAAATCTGCCAGAGCTTATCCATCGAAGCCAACACATGAACTTTCAATCAGGGATTAGCCGGATTTTCCAATGTGGATCTTCTTTTGTGAATTTGGCCAGCGTCGCCTGTGTCGTTGGCAAAGGGAACGTAAATAGAATATGATCCCTGGGCCAAGGGATTGCCTCGCTTATTTCAAAGAAAGACTTCAAAAACCGGGCCCACTTAGCCCGCTCCATGAGTGTGATGTTTCTGTGGTTTGAAGTGTGTCCTCCACATCAGACCACCAAAAAAGTCCAAGAAGGCATGGACATATGCTGCTCTCATGCATTTTGTCCACGAGGACAAAAGAAAGGAAAGGAAAGGACACAGTGTGGTGTAAAAGAGCAGGGAATGGAAAGAAAACAACCGCTCACACCAGTAAGTGAAGGGTGGCAGAAATACATGAGTTCTTTACTAGTGAGTATAACATCCCTCTATATGCTTGAACCCTCCCCTTCCATCCGCCCCCTCTATCTCTATCTTTTCATCCTGCACCCTCTCTATTCTGTCACCATTGTCCCCTGTGCTGACGTCCAGTCTTCGCAGATCTAGATGCTAATCCTAGCTTACCGTGCTGGCGGCTCCGATAAGAGAGGCCCCACCATTGAACAGCAGTGTGTGTGACTCCTGTAGACTCCAGTGCTCTATCAGACCACTCCATGTGGCCGTGGGCCACCGCCGAAGTTGGACCGAGGTCTATCCGAATGAGGGTTTATATTCTGGAACACACATGGGCATGCAAGCATGTACAGCCATGAAGAACTATATAGAAACACATGCACACAAACACAGGCACTGAGCCACTCAGACATAAAGAGAAACGCTCCGATTCAACAACTACCCGTGAAGATTTAAACTTCCACATGGACAGAAGTTTTATCTTAAAAAGGAACAATAGGCAAATATGCCACCCAACTGAGCACTGTGTTTGTTCTTTAAATGTCAGAATGAAAATCCCCCCTACTTTGAAGAAGATAGGGCTTTAATCAGCCAGCTAACGCTGTTGCATCCATCATTCACTGCTTGGCTCGGTCATGGCAACAGACTTAACAAACACTCCATGTTTACTCAACAGCAAGTAAAAAGATTATCTATAACTTCATTCTGTCTTTTCCTCACTTTTCCTCTCTGTCCATCTGCCGGAGATGGGTGATCGCCTCATATTGTTGTGTCTCCTATTGTGAGATCCTTCTCATCAGGTGGATAGGCTCCCTCTGGGTAGCACTCAGGTGTGTGTTTGGAGGGTGTGAGGGTGGAGGTTGACTGTAGCAAACAGGCCTAAAATCAGATATTACGAGTAAACGTGTTGCTAGTGATTTAAACACATTCTCTGTCTAACCCAGGCAGTGAATTCAGATGAGAAAGGATTTCTTAAGGTCACACAAACAAAAAAAATAATACAAAAAAAGTGACTGACAGCAAGTACATGGTTAAAGCCTTGCACTTGCACATGACTCAGGGGCACAGCACAGCAGCACCTATTCTTTTCTCTATTTCTTTTTTTTAAACGTATTTTACAGCATGGAGATCCTTGTCACGCAACAAACTAAAAAAAAAACTAAGCACTCCTTTTGTGTGTGTCTAAGAGTCGCTTGTTTTCCAGTTTCTCCACGGTGGTGTGTGGCAAAGTTGCAGTGCTTTTTGAGTGAATATGTGTGTGTATGTGGGGGTAAAGTATGTGTTGTTCAAGCCACCTAGGGGCTTGAGGGTGTGTGTGTGTGCGTGCGCGCGTATGCGCACAAAAGAACCTTCCTCTTTGCCCACCTATCTCTCCCAAGATGAGAACCCCCTCCCCCGGGTAAAATCCACAACCTCCAGCACATAGAGATGACGGGTGGGGTGGGGGATTAGATGCCACGGCTGAAAACCACGCTAAATTGAGCCCTCAATGTTTATTTTTACACTTTGCATTGTAAATTAAAAAGATGAAGAAGAAAGGATGGAATTTGAGGTATTGTCACAGCTACATCTTTTTTTTTTCTTATTTGTTTTCCTGCAAATGAGATTGTTCTCCTTGACTAAGAAAGCAAATGTTACAGCCCAGGGCACAGAGGAAGATGATGCATGAGAAATCTGCCCAATATGTGTAAGAGTCTGTGTATGTTTGTGTGATGGAAAACGTACAATGCACTTTGCAGTTTTCTGTGGATCACATGTTACTACGAGCACTATAGGCAATATGTAAAAGGATTATGAGTAGATTGTAATCATGATCCTCTGAACATAACTATTTTACACACTAAACAATAATTCTACTAGGTGACACTGCATGGTGCGGCGTTTGATCTAATATGTTTCAGAGCGCGGTAATGTTGCAGCACTGTATATATTTTCAGTTCAATTTATTTATATAGCGTCAACAACAATACAAATTGTCTCAAGACATTTTAAAACATCCGGTCTTAAACCTGACCTGATACCCCCAGAGCAAGCCTGAAGGCGACGGTGGCAAGAAAAAACTCCCTTTTAACAGGAAGAAACCTTGAGCAGAACCCAGCTTATATGGAGGGACCCATCTGCCAGAGGCTGGTTGGGTAGAGACAGAAAAGAAAGCAAAACACACACACACACACACACACACACACACACACACACACACACACACACACACACACACACACACACACACACACACACATATATTCACTACCAGAAAACCACTGTGTGTATTCTATATATATTAATATGGCGTATGCTGTTTTCATGAGACATTTGTAATTTGCACTGGGATGTTCACACTACAGTGTACAAATCTTCATTACAAGTACTTACTTTAGAATAAATTAAATGAATATATCCAACAGAACTGTATACGAAGAGGCTAAGATCTTCAAAAAGTTACTGAAGTGCGCCTTATCCTGTGGATGTATCAATACCGATACCTAATGTGTACACCATTACATGTAACATATGCACGTTCACATCAGACTGTTATTGATCTGTTGAACAGCGTATAAAGGAAAACACAGGAATCCGGGGAACAAAGCAAAAAATCATGACTGAAAGCTGATTCTTAGCTAACGTGTATGTGTCTAGCATTAAAATTCACCCGCTATGTATCTTTCTCCCCCTCACTTTTTGTGTATGCAAGCAAATTTGCAAATGTGGCGTGATATCAATGTCAGCTCTCAAGTATCTGATCCCCCCCTCGCCCCCCTTCCATTTTAAATTGCAGACAACCACTTAAATACAGTATATCCCCCAAAGAGTTGATTAAGCAATTCATACATACAAAAGCCTGCCTGTCACTATTTAAGATATGGGCCAAGATGTTTCCACATTTTTTTTCTAGACATGTTATGAGGCTTCTTAAAATATAATACTACATTTAATGTATTCCGTTATATTCCTCTAAATGCTTTCATCAGTCTCTGAATGGTGAGAAAATATGCAGTTTCATTATCTTTCAATCGTGCTTGATGAATCTATGCCAAAGGCCTATAGACTGTACATGTGTGTGCATGTATGTGTGTGTCATTCTAGGTCAATATATGTTTCTATATGCGAATTCTTTACAAAATCTGTGTATAGATGTGCTCCCATTTGTGTGTTGAGAATAGGATGGGGCAGAAAGGAAGGCAGGCACAATCCTCTCTCCTCTGTCTCTCCTCAGTTATTTGTATCAGGGCTGCGCATCACTACGTTAAAGTCTCTATTAATCAATCTCCCCTCCTTTTTATTGTATCACCATGCACTGTGCGGAGATTGCTAAATAAAAAGACATTTCTGTATGGGGAGGAAGGGGGAGAGAAAGAAAAAAAAATGCAACTGTATTCATTGGACCTTAAAATGTTTTGATGGCTTCTGGGAGCCACATTATATTTACATAGGAATGTGTCATTAACGTCAATGGTGCAGCAGAAACTATTAAACTAATACAATGCTAAAGCCAACAACCTTGAGAATTTGATTAAAGGCCTTTGTTGAGTTTTAAAAACCTTCCATTCTCCAGTTAAAACAAAAGACTGATGGATTCGGCTGCGGTTATAATTCAGCTGTCAACTTCCATTGACGCTTCTGACTGTCACAACTAGACGACATTTACATACTTTATATATAGACCAAAACAAGGGGTCTGTACGCCGGCAATCATAATAGCAGAAATTTCTGGAAACGTACACACACACACAGACACACGCGCAGACACACGCAGCCACTGTTTGTCCTTCATTTCAAATTAGCCCGCTGTAATTTTGAAAGAGGCTGCAGGCGTTGTTTGCTTGGCAAAGTGTTGCTGTTTTAGTGCATCTTTAATTCTGCTTTAATTGTAAAAGCGTCTACCCCCTCTCACTCTGCCAAGTGCTCCTTAGTTCTTTGCTAATCGGAGGCCTTAGCTCATCTTTGTGTGGATATTACAGTGCCCATGACCTTCTAGGCCTGTTAATTAGCTCACATGTATTGTGCGTCTATGAGAGTGTGTGTAACAGGAGACCAAACGCAGCATCTTAAGGGAGACTTCTACCATGAATTTGCTTTCCCTCTCCCCCGCTCAGTGTGTGATATTGTCGACTCTCTCTAGTAATTTAGTCTTATAGTAATATGATGATAATGTATGCTCCTGAATAGATGGGGGACACGCAGCATCCTATTTAGCACCTAGCTGTGTTATCCCCTGATCATATTTTCAATATAATTACGAAATTTCAGAAAATGCATGTGGGGATGTTTCGACAAATAGGAGCCATGGCAAAGTGAGACCCTATTTGTGTTTCATTATCTGTTGGAACATATTTTACAGTCATTGTGAGATATTTAACATTGTTTTATCATACCCCCGAGATATCTTACACACGGATCTAATTAAAGTCACCATTTTTGCCCAGTATCCTATTTAAAAAATCTATATATTCTATATAATTATGAAATTATGCATTATTTAATATATAAACCCCAAAGCTCCTTGCAAGTGGCAATAATTTTAATCAAAAGAAAATGAATAGATTCCCCCTCTCTTGGTCCTGTTTAGAAGCTTAATTGGAGAATGGAGTAATTCTTGATTGTTCTCAGAGTTTTCTCTGCCAAAATGAAAAATACAACTGAGCGAATTAGTATGAAAGCATGCATGAAATCTAGTTTTAAATCATTTACGAGCCATGTAACAAAGTGAATATGATTACATCGACTTAGGCCACCACTTAACAAACTGTCTGTGTGCACACACACCTCGTGTTGGTGTGTGTCGGCGTGTGTCTGTGTGTGTGTGTGTACATGTGCACATAAGAGGAGAGCCTGTGCGGTGCCTTACGTGGAAGAGGCTGTGTCATCAGTTTTTTACGGGAATATTACACAGAAACACATTGTTGTCTCCAGTATTGTTGTGAAAGTAGCCCATTAAAATGCAAGCATGTATATTAAAGAGCAGAGCTGCCTTTTGATGGATAGTCATCTGCCTATGAATAAGTGTGCATATTGATTGGCAAAAAAGGTGAAAAGCAGTTTGACACAATTATTTCTGAAAGGCCCTGGTTATCCCACATGATTTAAAAAACCATTTTAAACGCCTGTCACTTACATTCCTTTCTATGAGACCCCAATGACTCCTGAAAATAATAATTATGTAAAATGTCCAGGAGATATTGGATGTGGCAGGCTCTATGCAGACGCTACGATACGTATTGATATGCATCTATAAGAGAAGATAGAGAGAATGAGAAAACCATTACCAGGGATGACTGTCCTCTCTGTCTTTCTCCGGTTCTCTTTCGCTCTGTGTTTCTTTTCTTCAACAGATCCAGATTTGTTAGGCCAGTATGAAGGAGCCTCGTTTGCTAATAAGGCAGACTTAAAAACTTACAGTTGCTTAAAAGTAAACAGTTGTGGGTGCTTACTAGCAAAAGATGAATCTCATTAGAAAATATTAGATTGACTGATTTAGTGGTGTACTGGAGGCTGGACTGGATTTACCATACAGTGGCAACGCCGCAATGCAATCATCTGTACTTTTGCAACATGGACTAAAAAATGACAGGTGGGGATTTTCTGCTCTGAAAGGGTTTTGAATTGAAAGCCATTGTCAACCATTCATCCCCTTTCTCTTCAGTCCCCCTTATTTGCTGGATTAGAGTGTAGAAGTGGAGATTTTTCTTTAGGTTTTCAAATTTAATCAGCAGGAGACACTGTGAGGAGATAAATCCAATGAAGCAGGCTACCTGAATTCTATTTTCTGTTCTGTAACAGAGAAGAAATATGTTCCCAATTTATGGCCAACAGGACATTACTAAGTGTGTTACTATTTAAATTCACAAGCAGACAGCCAACCTGGCAGCAGTGAACATGCATCCTAATAAACAATCATTCTGCATGAAGATGAATTTATAAGTAGTCAATGTCTGGTGTAATATAATCAGCCTAGCATGTACTGTGGTTAGCAAGTTCAAGAGGTGACAAAAGGTAGTACACGTTGTGTGTGTGTGATCACTCACTAGTGCGTGTTTCCGTGCCCAAGTGTGGTTGCTATAATCGTCCTCTCCACTCGTTGTCGTCATCATTGCTACTCTGCTGCATTCCGGTTTTACTTTTAACATTTTGTCTTTCATGAACAAATGAGCTGTACATCAAATTTCATTGCAGCACGGGTTATAATGGCTGTTTTACCCTGAGAAGAAAATCCTATCCGATTTACAAATCTTAGACATTAATAGATTGAATTGGATTAACAAAGATCAAACATGATTTGTTAGATTTTAGTTTATTTTATTTTAGTCAGTAATTAGTCAGCCAAGTTAGTCAGCCAAGGTGATGTGATCTTCAAATTGCTTATTTTGCCTGACCAAGAGGTCAAAGGTCAGAGAGTGCGTTTACAAAGATACTGTATAAAATTAGACAATCAAGACATTCAAACTGCTGTATTATTTAAGTTTAAGAACTGGGAGCAAGAAGGCAAACATGAGAAGCTATTCAAATACATTATTTTTTCTATTACTGAAACCTAACATTTTATTCTTTACAGTTTTTTATTGCTATCTTTATATTTTAATTATATTTTAATCCATGACGGGTAGTTAATTTACATATACATTGTTCTTGATACTTAGTCTATCGGCGTAATCCAGAAACCAAACCACAGTCCTTTGTAAAATGAGTATACACTACTCATGAGCACAGTGACGGGTCAAATAATCATTCATTTTGGACCTGTTTCGCCAAGTGCTGATTGTTTCCATCAAGGTAAATGTCACCAATTGGCTATCACTAATATTACCTATAATCCTTTGCATCGTAATTCCTTAATGAACATGATTAAACTTGAATTTCTCTTTCATGGTGGTGTCACTACCTGAAAACCACAATAAAGGAAGAGAACTAGAAAACAATATCAGAATCTGCCACTTGAACAGTCTTTACCTGAAAACTGTTTTTATGGAATTTGCAAGAACGGGTGTGTGCAGCTGTTTGTGTGCAAACACACACACACAGACACACACACACACTCGCTTGTGTCTGCATGTGAGCCGCAAGGTGTATGTGACTGCCTGAGTGCATATGCTATGTGTGTGTATCCGCACAGCGTGTGCTTTTGTGTTTTTAATGTACTGTAGTTTCCACTCGCATCAATCATTCCATACAATTAGCCCAATTCCCGCTCAATTTTCTGCTTTCTGAGGAGAGCAGCATTGCTGACTGCACAGGCAGCTGTCTCTGACCAACACGCATGCGGCACACACGTGTGCGCTCGCAGTCTCCACCCATGCTTATAACACACACACAACCTCCGAACATGTACGGTGCAAAGAGGACAGCAGGTGTCTTGTCAGTGCACAGTTTGTGTGTGTGTGTGTGTGTGTGTGTGTGTGTGTGTGTGTGTGTGTGTGTGTGTGTGTGCGTGCGTGCGTGCGTGCGTGCGTGCGTGTCAGTTTTCATTCATCAGCTATTTTTCTTTCTCTTTTGACTGGGCACACCTCTTTCTTTCCTCCTTCTCTGCCATCACCCTCAAGTGTCATTTGTTTACCATAGCAACCGGATTAAATTAGGGGAAGTGATTACGGCTTATTAACAACCAAACGCTGAAACGCTGTCAGTATATTCTTATAATTTGGTATGTAAACACTTTGCCCTCATAGCACTCTCTACCAGAAATTGCTTTGTACAATGTGTGTGTGGGTGTGTGTGCGTGTGTGTTAAGCACAAGTGGTGATGGTTGGGGGTGGGGGTGGGGGTGGGGTGGGGTCTCACTCATAATAAAAATATAATTATAAATCAGACAATAGCCACTCGTTGTACCCCCTCGAGCTCCCCACCCACTGCCCCTTTAATCACCCTGTTCTTTCTCTCACACGCACGTACACTCACCTATGACGTAACAGCAAATGCCCATGCCCCCCCCCCAAAAAAAAGAAAATTCCCAGGTACCACCAGAGAACCACTTGTAATGAACAATAAAAAAGCTAACCTCTTCTCTTTTTTTCCCTCCTTGATTCTAACTAATAAACCCACTAGAATTAACATTCACACTTCATGTAATGAGGTGCGGGGACGGGGTTGGCGGGGGGGTGGGGGGGGCAGACTTTAGTTCTCCATATTGACTGCTCTCGCCCCTAGCCCCGCTTTGCATTTAATACAGTACTCCGAGCCAAAGTGATTGTCAAATTATTTCCTTGTTGTGTGGAGAGATATTTGTAATTAATATTAAAATTAAGCATTGCGTTGATGCCGGGTGGTGTATTATTACAAAAGCTGCTAGCAAAAGGCCGCTGCGCTTGCCCACTGCTCTCATCTCATTTTGGCTCTTTCTTTTTTTCTCCCTCTCTCTTGCATCAAAATATTTCTCTCTGATCACCTTTTACTCACCTCTAACTCTCTTCTTCCCTGCTCACAGTTTTCTCTCATTCATTTACAGTAAACCTCTCTTGCTCCCCACCCGCCCTTCTCTTTTACTTACCCCTTTTCTTATCCTGCTAATATTTTCTCTCCCTGCCCTCCCCTCTCCTTTAAGACATCAATTATACACCCACAGATTATGTTTTCACGGGGTGTCCCACCGGTTTTGGCAGAGTGCTTTAGAAATGCAGGATCATTTTAAATAAGCATCTACTCACAGAAAAAGAAAAGGGGTTGGGGGGGTGAGAGAAGAAGAAAAAGAAAGATGAAGGAGTATGCGAGATGGAGAGAGAAAATAGAAAAAGAGAGAGGGGGCTGCTCTAGGCCAAGAGAATATGAGCAGGTGCAGCAGGGAAAATGAGTGCTATAAACAAGCCTAGGTCCTCGTAATTTATCATTAATCTGGGTGCCTGTGCTCGCAGTGCTGGGCTTATTCTGCATGCTGATAGCCATGTCATATTTCTTATCGCAGATTTGTTTATGCTCTTATCCTTGTTTCTCAGGCTTTACACTTACTGCTATGGCCTCAGCTATTACCACGCTGGCATTTGGAGAAGGGAGACGGTAAGTTGTGTATGTATGATGAGCCACAAACAAGAATGATCCATGAATGTGTCACTTGGTCTTTAATGGATAAAACCAACAAAGCCATGTGCAGAGAAAAATATGCATGTTACATTTAAGGTGAAGGCTGCCTTTCATAGTTATTACAAAAAGTAAATCAAGCAGGAATCAACAGCATGTTAACAGTTGTGCCTGGGCTTGCTGTTGAAGTCCCTCCTTTGTACTGCAATATCTGAGTTCCTCAAACTAGAGACAGATTGCCACGGAAATCAGTTCAACTTTAAAGAGGCTCAGATGGGCATCAAATCTGTCCAAATGTTCTGTACATTGACAAGACACACCAGATTTATCATGAATTTCTCATATTGGATTACTTCATTAAAAATGTTCCAACCATGTTTACTTGAATAATCAACCAACTAACTGTATCTAAAGCAACAACATGATCTACTTTGGAAAACTGTAGCAGAAGCATAAGTGTTTGAGTGACTGTCTCGAATGTTTATTTTTCATCAAAGTTAGGACGATTAGAATGCCCCCCTCCCCACCCCCCCATCCACATTTGAATTGGTAATACTGCTTCTTTGTTTACTCTGTGCAATTTACTAATGAAAAATATGTGCAGAAGTTATTGATTCATGACCGTAATTGTTTAATTATTAATCAGTTTAGTCTTATATTAGCAATTTAAATGTAACAGAGAGCTTGAGAAAACTGAGACGCAGGTTCAAGTTTATTTTCTTTCTTCTTTTATCTGCCATCAGAGATGGCAGAAGACATCAAAGACAGAACTGCATGTGCTAAAAATGTGCAATATTAAATCGTACTATATGAAGACAAACATGTTTAATGTTTGACTGGAATTTCCTTCGAAAAAAATGTCACTGGTGGACACATTAAATCTTAAAAGGCAGTTGATGTACATGTACAGTACATGTTACACAGGTGTTGCTCAGCACTGGTACAAAGCAAGACAGAATGTCTAGCAAATGATTGCAAATGAATAAAAAAATGACAGAAAAATAGGGATTCAATTCTATTATTGTTAATATTACCTGGGGATATTCACTTGCAAAATTGAACATGATAATTAGTGACTTTACATAATCAGCTACTGCTTCTTCTCTAACCTTCCTGCTGTCATCATAAATAGGATGTACTTTCACCAAAAACTTGACTACCCCCCTGTGGAAGCAGCTGCTTTGCCAAGAATCAGAACCACAACGCTGGATAGCGGAGGTTGTGTCTAGTGGAGGCTGATGGTTTGTGTCTCTCTTTGTCTCAGATAAACCACTTGATCCATGAACAAGACTTATTTCTCTGCGGTGGCAGTTAACACAACAAAGGAGTGGATGCTTAATTGTGCTGCATTGTAGCTAAACAAGATTATCAGGGCACACGATAGGGCTGACAAACGATAACATTAACAGCTACAGGTTACAACTATGGACTGACACTACTGCACAGAAACATGTGAGAGCCTGTCCTTTGGAATAGCCACTAGCACTACAACAGAAGTGCTCACTGTTTCATAAAGTTTTTCAAAGGTACACGTGTGTTGCACAGTGGAAGAAAAGGTGTGCCTGACAGAGGCTTCTCATGGGGGGTTATTTCAGTATTCCTCAGTATTTCTTCTAAACACACACTTTAAGAACATGTCAATGCGCTATAAGCACTTCGCATATAATTTCATACTGTTTTGTCCGCATTGTGAGGAGATTACCTTAACATCCTGGCTTCTGTGGCTCTGGCTGTAGAGCACTCATCTCAGGGCAGGCAGTTAGATACTGGCCTCTGCGTTTGCCAAATCAACATAGAGGTCAGCAGGAATGCTACCATTGAAGATTTTTGCTGTTTGCTGTCTAGCATGTCAAGGATTACGTTAAGATAGGGTTAAGGTAGGTTACAACAGTAATTTATTAGTCTGGTGTAGCCAGATTCAATTCTTATTGGAATGTTAATCTGGTAACGGTCCATTTGGATTTCATTATGGGATGTTTTTCAACCGATACAGAGAAGAAAAAAAAAATCCTCTGCACGCAATTGGATAGGCCTCCAACCAATCTGAGCCATTCAGCACCACGTCACCGTTACTCTTCTGTCCATCACTGCAAAAAGGGCCACCAGAACAATTTGACTGGCCTGGTAGATCTTTGTACTTGCTTAGTTGGGAACGGATTATGCTCAGGCAGAGCAACTTTCTACCACAAAAAAAGTAGAAACACTAACAATGGCTTAATGTTACACAGTAGTTTCACACATTTAGACTGGGCATTGTGTCGTGGAGTAGTCAGATAATTATCTGTGTCAGAAATTTTTACCCCTCAAAAAGTTACTTTTTGTTACATTTTCAGAGCTTGGAGCAAAAGCTATGTTTCTTTTTGTCACCATGAGTAAAGTAGCCTTGGCTAACAGGCATATATAGCCTACAACATCTCCATCACCACTGTTCAGAATTTCCTAAGCTCTAGAAAATCAAACTAGCTGGCATACAATGCAAAGTGACTGAAAACTTGGCGTACTTTAACGCTAATATGGCAAGTCAACCAGTGAATTTGAAGATCTGAATGAGTTTTAGGTACAGATCAATCCATATTCCAATGAAAATTGTGGCAACAAAGTTGAAATACCATTTTTCGTTGTAGCACGCTACTAATCCTGGGAAATGTCTGGGGGTGGATGACCACAAGAAGTTATTACTAAAGGGTAAAAGCATCAGGAAACCGCCCTGGCTTTTAGGAGCAATCTCTGATCTCTCTTTATCCTACTATACAGTTTTCAGAGGAAGAGGAAGAGGTTCTGAGTGTCTCAGAGATGCCCATTTAAAGAATGTGAAATTTTCATTTTATTCATATTTTTATTATTATTACTACTTTCATGAAAATGCATTGTTTCAAATGTGAATACCATTAAAACACAAAAAACTTGGCATACTGGAACCAGTCTCTTTGTATGAACAATGCAAAACCATTGCTTTTAAGTGTCAGGCTGCACCAAAAGGTATTTCCATATGACGTTAGTGCAACAATACACTCATTCTTCTTCTGAACTAAAAAGCGCGGACAGGACAATGATGTTTTCAGTTGACGATGTGCGAATACTGTATGTGGGCCCTTGTTCTCACAGAAAGGGAAAAAGGTCACTACAGGACTGTCACGCCCCAAGGTCAGTTCAAGTGAAGTGCATAATTAATGATGTGGCTCTAGGGCGCCAAACTCATTTTCAGCTAAGAAAACAGAAAGAAAGGGTTTGATACCTAAATGAGATATTTCTCCATTTGAAAAATGTGACATCTGAGCTAGCAAAAAAATATTGATGGAATTTAAAATATACATGTTGTAAAGTCACACTTTATTTTAACTGTGACACTTTGACACTTTTTAACATGTTTTGTTATTTGCGTGTGTTTTCTGGCTTTAGCAAAGCATAGCATGTGTCATTTTTTTGGATTAGTTTTTACTGTTCTTTTACATTCATTCGCATTCTTTCAATCATTCTGAAATAAAACACTTCAGACATCTGAACTCAGAACACACAGGTTTTTGGAAATGATATTGGTGGATTTTTATCAGAACATGGTCCCATCTGACAGAAACCCAGGTGGGGTAGCAGGTGCCTTCATTCTGTGACCAATCCCAGCGATTAATGGATCAATTAAGTTCCAGGTAGATGAGAAACCAGCTGCATCATCCTCAGCATTAGTGACTTATCTGTGAAGACCTTCACTGGAAATGATCAAAAATAAGAAAGGACACCACACAGGGGTTGTTACTGAGGCTGTGATTGAGTCTTATGTGTTTACTAACTCGGTGACTAATGTATTAGTCAGTGGCCTTTTGTCACAGTTCTAGGAAGTGGCTCTTTTCCCTCAGCACTTAGCTTTTGCTTCAGTATTTCTATAGACTGTATTGAGAGTATGAATAAGGCCTGGACCTCGTTAACCATCTTTTCAGTCTAATGCAACGGACAGGAGTCCCAGGGCAATTTGCTAGCATTTGCAGTCAGCCAACTGTCACACTACATTTACAGTACACATTTCAGTTAAAAATCACTACAATAAATAAAACAGTTCTGCCTCTGTGGCACTAACTTGTCTTCTGTGTTTACCTGTGAAAACAGGGCAATGCAACTTGTGTTAATTGAGCTGATCATTTGCAGAGCCTAATTTTAGTAGTGTAATAGTTTAAATTGTCCATTGTTTGCATCCATGTTTTGCTGTCTTTTTCCTTAAAGCACTTTGCTGGCAGATGGTGTGTAATGCCTGTCATTAAATCAGGGATTTGTATGGCAACCTCCCCATGCTTTGGATATAAGTGTGGGGCATCATGACCATGTAAGATGTTTCAACTTGAGCAAATAAAGGCAACTGCAAAAGCAACACAGAGCCCCGAAGGCTCATTTAAAGTACCGTGGGGTATAGACGCCTATGCACATAGTCTATGCCGGTGTGAGACATTTATACTTACCACCCCAATACCACCCAAACCCTAGGGGGCTCTGTGTCTTTTTGCCAGTCCAGTTAATTTTTGTTTCTACTTCCTGCTTCACTTTGGTGACTGAAACGTTTGCCGAAATTTCATCAAAGACAAGTCATTCAAATGTTAGTATCTCTGAACCTCCTCAGTTAAACTTTTCTGGATGTGTTCCATCTTTATTGATCCAAAACAATCAATTTGAAGCAGCCGGAAACACTAAAGCAGAAATATGCTACCAGCAAGTGGACCAACCACAGCTCCTTTGGTCTGCGTCGCCACATCTACGTAGGGTCTGGGCTGATGCCAAGGTATAAACTGCACATAGCTCTTCCAGTCAATCACAACTGACCCTTATTAAAATAGTGTATTAGATTTTAAGTTAATAGAAATAATCTCAATTGTGTGTAATTCAGTTCTTTTAACAGGGTCAAAAGAGGATTTGTCCCTCATTATTTATTACAATTAATATTTTGATTAAAAAAAAAACAATGTTCCATATCAGCCCTCTGAAAGGACCAAGCTGCATCAACATAGTTTTAAAGTTTGCTAACATCAGGTAATACTTGTCCTACCAAAACAATACTGTAATAGCCCCAATATATAGAACCGAGCCATGCTGCCTTTTATTTTTCAGCACATGTTTCATGTATAAGAAAAGCAGTGTGTTAGTTCTAGTCTCGTTCTAGACAGTTCTGGAGACATTCCTTTAATTTCAAAATACTATTTTAATACAATGGGAGCAGCATTTGTCTGTTATTACTGCAGATTGGAAAAGCACCAAGTACAGTGTATTGAAGCTATATTTACTCGGTACTGAATATTCAACATGCAGACATAGTTAATTGTAAAGGATTATCTAGGACTGTGTTTGGTATGCTACTTAATGACCTAGTTAGATATTGGGTTAAGCTAAGAGCATCAAAATAGACACTAGCAAGTGTAGGTTTCTTATTGCAGCTGATCTCTTTCTGTTTTAATATGTGGTGCTTAATGTGTACGTGTTTATGTCAGAAATCTAATTCTAAGGTTGTCATCACACTCTCTCTCGCTCTCTCACACTCTTTCTCTCGCAGCAGACAGTTAGATTTTAAGGGCAATAAATTGTTATTTTTTCCCCTCTGTAGGAGTTCCTCTTTGAAATTTACATCCAATCTATAATGGCCCTTAACTGGTACCTACTTAAATGTTACAGTGTGATGAAAGGAGGAGCTTTCAGAGAGCACATCAAGTTTCAATACAGTTCTGTCCCACTTTTAGCACGCATGGGCTCGATCACGCAAACACACACAAATGGCCTCCACAGTCACCCACTTTTACCCTCTCAGATATTCATACCAACACAAGCGAACGGATGCGGAGACAGGCAGTGATGTACGCTCACCTGAGCTTTGATGGGTGCAGTGCTGTGAATGACAGGATTGATTCTTGGGCACCAGGTTCATTTACATATTTTTACTTTTCTCAAAGCATCAGCACACTTAACACCCCACCACCACCTCCACCACCACCCTGAAAAAATGTTTCTATGCTAAATGCGTGTGAGTATGTGTGAGTGCACACCTCACGGCTGAATGTGTGTGTCATAGTGTGTTATTACAGGGGAGAGAGGGAGAAGCTTGTCTTTTTCAAGGAACACCCCCAGAACTAATGTTCCACACCTGTGCACAGCGCGGCACTCTTTATCGAGCATCACAGGTGCACTGCATTAATTGTGGGAGAAACCATTTCATTGGGGGGGAGGGGGGCAGTGGTAGTGGTATGGGGGTCCTCCTGCGCCTCCTCCTCTTCTCTGGCACGCATTCAATCACTCAATATTCACATCTAAATTGCTTTTAGCTTTGAGGGTTTGAAGGTTTTTAAAGCATCTGTGTGAATGATATCAGAAGATGAGCACCGCCCTGTTTTTCTTAAATAATGACACGTTATGTTCATTTGGGATAGGTCCAAGTGTGTGTCCTTTATTTGTGTTGTGCCAGAGATGGCCTTCCGGCTGCACCTTGGAACAATCATGAAAGTATGACCAAATACATGTTGTGTTTGTAATGTTCTATTGGGTTGAGGAGAGCAGTATTTCTACATTGTGTGTGTGTGTGTGTGTGTGTAGGGTTTAAACACCTGCGGGACCCAGAGGTCAAACGTATGAGACTGCCCCCCTCCGGTGATGCAATTACCATGCTTAAATACCTTCCCCACTCTCTCTCTCTCTCTTCCTTTCTCTCCTTCTCTTTTTCTTGCTCTTTCCTTCGACGAGACATTCTTTTCTATCACCTTCTGTCACTTCCGTTCTCCTCCGCTGCACTTACCTCCTTTCATTTTTACCCATCTTCTACCACCTTATCCTCCTCTTTCCCATCGCCGTCTTCTCTTCTTTTTTCCACTCTCTTTCCCATAGACCACATTATGACTGTCTGTCAATCAGTCCATTTAACATCTGCTCTGAGAAAGGCAAGGCAGACAATAACACATCATGGTCACTGAACTGAATATCCCTAAAGATTTCAGAGGAGGCCTCTTTTTTTTTTTTTACATTTTCCTTGTTTTTTCTGTCTGTCTCTCTCCTTTTTTTCCTTCTTTTTTTTGGAGGTCCAGTAATGAGTTACAAAAGGTCATTGGAGCATTGCAGCTGCTCATCCACTCGTGCCATAATCCATGGCACTCATGCCTGATTACCTCTCCAATGGTCAAAGGTAGGGGAGGGAGTAAAAACAATGGGTGCAAAGCATAAAGCTCCTCCAAGAAATATGGGCCAGGGGTGTTATTTTGGAGGGTGCCAGTCAGAGAGAAATAACCCTGAGCAGATCCATTTATTCTTTTAAATCAAAATGCTTCGGCAGTGGCGAGCAGTGAGGGGGAAAAACATGACACATTTTCTCCCTTCCCCTCCATCAACAGCCATTTTGATCTCCACAATTGACCTTCCATGGCATCATTTACAATGAGTCATATCACAGCCACAAAGTGTTAAAGCCGCAGCACACTTGCTTGTGTGTGCACACAGACACATGCTCAAACACATGGATAATCATTCTCTTTTCTTGCCCACACAAGCCTGCAGGCACACGCACACACACACGCACACACACCCAAGTTGTGTTCCCTGGCATGCACACACACACATACCTCAACATTATTACACATGCACTTGTGGGCATAATAGCTTTAACTAGACCAAATTGTCTGCCCTTCATTTGTATGTCTATGGCGACCCACATTCTCCATGACTCGCCCTTTGACAAAGAGGGGTCATTCCCCCAGCAAAGAAAATGAAGCCCAGTAGATATTGTTTGATTGGATTTTTCCTTTTCAAGGTTTCAGGATCATTACAGGAATTCATTTGAAGTGTTGCTGAAAATGAAACTGCGACCCTCTTCCCGCGTTTAATTATTCTAATACCACTTTCTTTTTTGCTCTCATTCTCTTTTTTGTCTGTCTGCAAAGTGTGCCATTTCGAGAAATTAAAACCATCAGGCCAGACCTTAAAATGAGACCAGGGTGGACTAATTTTCAGCCAGGAAGTTATTTTGTTTCTTCTCAGCCATCTCATCTCTTTCCTCTGCCTGCGCACCACCGCCTCCAATTTTTCATTTTTTTTTTTTTTTTATCATCTTCGCTCTCTTTTTTCTCAAAATCATCCCTCTTCTGCATTCACCACTTTTTTTTTTCACTCTGACCTCTTATAACTTCCTCTGTCTGTTTCTTCCCCCTTCTCACTTTTACAGTGTTTCCATCACTTTTGTCTCATCCCTCCAACCCCCAGCCATCCACATTTTTAAACACAAGCCAGTGCATTGGTTCCAAACCAAATGTGTTCATTCCAACATTTCAATAAATTGAGTAGGGGAGGCATTAACGTTAATCACAGCGACCACATTGTGCTTTAGACACGTTGGTGGGATTATGGATTACTATTAGCTGGATGGAAACCGATTCTTTCATTTGAATTCCGACTTCCTCGTCTTGCTAAAATTAAAAAGAGAACTAATACTTCTTGGACAATAATACTTCTTCTTGGACAGGACTTTGCTCTCTCTCTCTCTCTCTCTCTCTCTCTCTCCCTCGCTTGCTCTCTGTCTCTTTTTTCTCTTCCTGATCTGCAGGAACACCCAAGAAGCAGCAAATGACAGACAACAGACAGTTCACATCTCCATTTAAATTGCAGCCACATGAAGCTTATTGTTTCATTTAGAAACTGATACCTCTGTGGTTGATAATGTTAATTTCTCCTACTCAGGCTGATGCAGTCTGTCTCATTTGATATTCACAGTTAGTTAGCGAAACTGACCATGCTACTGTACTGTCAGATTCAGCGTGGTGTGGTCGTGCTCTTTCAGCACGTTCATTGAACCTGCTGATGGTGTTGGTGAACATGTGACATGAATGTATTCCTTAGCAACTCATGAACAAGGAGAGGAGTATTAATACAGTGAAAAACAGTGTTTTACTGCACTTGTACTTTAACAATAATATGGCTAGTTCAACTTGAAATGCAGCATGCTGCTAATCTTGGAAAGCTTTCTTTATTCTAGTATATGGTTTTCAGAGGGGGAGGGGGGGTCTGAGTATCTCAGAGTCTCATTTAAACAAATGGAAAAACGTGAACTAGTTCACTTTTTTGTGGACTGTGAACAATAAACATGATGTGTGAACTTGTACAGCACTGGTTAAAGGAGCTGTCGAGGGAAGCCTTAAGACATTGAATGAGAAGTTTAACTTTGCAAAAGGGCTTCCTATGTGCACTTCTCTCGTATTGGGTACATATAATTTAATTTCCTAATTTGGGTGGAATTCTTACAATAAGCTTAGCAACCAAAAAGAATTTAAGCACTAGAACTTTGGGATGTTGTAAGTTTTAAGAGGTTGGGCTGAGACATATAAACATATAAACAGCAATAGTTTTCACAACTGAAAAGTGAGCCAAAAGCTGGTCCACGCAACAGTTTTGAGGTTTCAGCTTCAGTGAAACATCTGTGCACATCCTGGAGCTTTATAATTAAACCCCTACAACCCGCTGGTATGCTACATGCTTACGCTACAGATAATATCACTCTGCAAGTCTACTTCAGCAGACAAAGCACAACTAATCCACCTACCATCCAAATACAAACTACTTATTCTATGAACTAATAACAGTGTATATAAATCTATACAAGTTATTTTTGTCCTTTAGGTGGCAGGGCATTTATGGAAGGTTTTGGCATAAAATATCTGGGAGTATTCCATGTGATACTGTATAAAGGTAATGAACAAAGTGTTTGTCTGAGCTTTGGGGTTGGGCTTAACATGGACTTAACAGTGATTTTTTTGCCAGTAAAAACAAAGCAGTGAGTTTAAAAAGTCTGGTAGATCTCAACACTTCATGGGCTGAGTGGTGTATTTCTGGTCATGCCGTAGACATGTGTAACAGATGGCTGGAGTCATGGTTTCCATATTGTCCTTTTTATCTCGTCTTTACTAGAAGAATTCTTGTCCTCGGCCTCCAGTGCTGTTTATAAGTTGAAAAACCTCTTGTTGAAGATCTCTGGACATGATTGGATGCAGTAAATAATCCACTAATATCGAAACTTAATTCATTAAATGTACTATTCCAAGAAGCAACAATTGATTTTTTTGGACCTCAACATCCTAAATTGGAGTTGTTCTATCTGCTTTGCCAAACACAGTGCTGAAAGAAAAAAAGTGTAAATACCCTCCCAACCCCCTATTTCATCTCAAATAAGCCTGTTGGGACTATTTTGAGAGAGCCAAGTAGCTCTGTAATTCACACAGTCACAGATTTAACAGGAATGATCATTTGTCTTATTTGGTTTTCTGTTTGAACATTTTTCATTTGAAAAGTTGCGTATCTATCATCTACATCAACTCTGGAACAAACTGGAGTGTGATTTAAAAAGAGCTTTTCCTTGCTAAGCATTTACAATACAAGTTTAACACATTTACACAAATATCATGTTGGTGGGGTTTTTCATATGTAGGATTTTTTAATATGTATGTCTTATACATTAAAATCACTGACAGGAGAAGTAAATAGCATTGACCATCTTGTGACAATACAATGTTCTGCTGGGAAACTTTTGGACTTGGTATTTGTGCAATGTTGCTTAGACATGTAGCACCCACCTAGACCAGACCAGGCACCATCACCCCATAGCAATGACGCCCCTTGATGGCAGCAGCCATCCCCAGCAGGATGCAGCCTGACACAGACACACACACAAAAACAGTTTAGGAACAACTAAAAAACATGAAGAACAGCACAAGGTGTTGACCTGGCCTCCAAATTCACTAGATCCCAAACTGATCAAGTATCTGTGGGGTGATCCACAGAGGCCCCTCCCCTCAAACCATAGGACCCAAAGGACTCCACTTTTCTTAACATTAGCAGAGTTTTGAGTGACCTAACCATGGCCATAGAAGAAAATATTAAGCAGCCGTGGTAAGGACACTATAGAGACAACAAATGTGGCATGGTGAAATGCTACACAGATACACAAGTCACAATCCTATAAATCCTACAAAAATCCCTGTCCTACTTTAAGTTTTAAAATAACTCAGTGGATGCATATACTAAATCACAGCTACATAGATTTTAGGAACACAAAGTACAACGTTTATAAGGTTTTATACGTTTTTACTGAATATATGGGGTTGCTTTGGCCTGGTGGTTAGAGACACAGATTTGAGACGGTAAGATGGTAATGCAGAGAAAGAATTTCTGCATATACTACATATAGTATAACTACAATGCCAGGTATTAATAAAGTGTTACTGGGCATCATACTAGAAATCCCAGTTCAAGAGTCATCACAGAGCACGCCAGAGCTTGACAGTTGTAGTTAAGATAACTTTAAAAGATACCATTCCTTAAAAGTCAGTTTGGATAGTTCATATTATCTGAACAAGACCCAAATTAAACCTGTCCTCCTGTTGTTTGAACATTTTAACACCTTTGGCCATTATTTGTGAGAAATACAGTATGTCTAAACTATGCTTCTGCAGAAGACATATTTTAGTGTTTGCAGTGCTTGTGACAGATAGGTGTAGGTGTTAATATGTGAGCATGAATGGGTTGGAGAGGGAGGGAGAGAGTGTGTGTGAGTGTGTGTGTGTCCCTGACGCTGCTGTCACCAGTGGATGGTATATGTCAGCCTTGACGACATGCTGGCTCCACTTCATCACCAGCTGCAGCCCAGCTCAGCTCCAGAAAAACTGGCAAACTGTTTCTCTGCCTGCCTGCTTGACGCACAATAAAACTGTGTCTCCATTAGACAGGCCTCTGCAGGCCTGACAGACACACACACGCCACACATAAAATTTAAACACAAACATGCAACCATGTGCAGACATCACTGTAGTCAGACACATTCTCTGATAAATGTGCAAACTGATACACATTCACACAATGTCCTTGCGGTGTGTCCATGGCGCGTGCTTCTGTGTCCACGTGTGTGTCTTTTGTACCTTTTCTAGAGACAACTGCTGCCTGTGCCAGATACCATCATAATGTTGTACAGGTGTACAACATGGTAATCAGGGATTTGCGAGAGAGAGGGTGTGCTCGTGTGTGTGTGGAAAAGAGGGAGGACAGACGGAACAAAAAAAGAGAGAAAGATGAGCAAGTATGCAATACTAGTGTATTTTTTCCCAGAAACCTGGATCCTTTCTCATCCCCCAGTTGTGTGGGATCATACTTATGTGTGTCTGAGAGGTCTTTCTGGACAAGGTCAGGATCCTCTTCCCTCATTGCCCCACAACATTGCCCCCATTACTCCCCATTACAGTCAATCACAGTCCTTCTTTTCCTCCCTCCTTCCCTCTCCTCATCTTTCTCTTTTACATGTTAATCGCCATCCGTCCATCCTCTGTTTTCCCTCCCTCCTTTCCCTACTATTTTCTGTCGTTCTCTTGGCCGTGGAGCTTAAATGACAGGCTGTCAGAGGACAGTGAGTGCTCTGGCCAGGTTAGTTAATGTGTTAGTTACAGACACACCTGCCTAGAGGAAAAAAAAGCAACATGGGGGATCTCTAGATAACAAAGGGCTGATGAATGACCAAATTAATCAAGCAGTGAACAAAGTCATCAAGTTTGCACTTGTTTTAACAGCCAGCACAGATCCACGCCTTAAATTCTCATATTCATTTCTGTTCTCCACTATTGTGCTTATTGCGCTGCCCTCATAGATGCACACACATTAGCACATAGCGCTGTCAACCTAAATGATACTTTTCAACATCTTTCCATTTGCACCTCCTCCTCCTCCTCCTCTCGCCTTCCTGTGCCTTAAATTATTCAGATCTCTCTACATTTGATTTAGCATGCCTCCTGTCTGCCATTTCCCCCTCTTTTTTATACATTTCATTATGTTGTATGACTTTAGACCCACTGGCTGGAAAATGACAATTATTTTGCTCCAGCAGCCAGCTATTAACAGAGCTGAAGAATACATGGAGTGGCGTGCAGAGCGGAGACTGCAGAGTAAGAAAAAAACACGTGCATGGTGTACATGTGGTTGCACAGAGAACCACACATGCATTCATGTAAATACTGTATAGGCATATACTATTAACCAAATTGTATGAAAGCGTATGCATGTGTGCAGCTCCTGCACAGTGTTTTTTTTTTTTAAACGTCTTTTTTCCATCTTGCCTTTTCTCAGATACACTCTCATCTATGCGCACGCTTATTGTGCCATAAAGCAACGAAAAGTTTGGCTCGTGGCCGAGGCGGCGTGAGGAATGATTTCATGGAAAGAGGAGAACAAAGAGAGAAATCTGTCACAGCAAAGTAATGCCTTTTAGATGTACCTTTAGCGTGGCGGGGCTAGAGAATTCAACCCATATCTAATGGTAGCTTGTTTGGCCTTTTCATCAATTCTGCATAAATATATATGAGCCACAGGGAAACATACAAGGGACCTAATAGAAATGAATGAACTACTCAACCATATATTTGCCGTGAGAGATATGCAGCCTGTGATTGGAAAGGGCATCCACTATCTGCAATATTGATAATACTTTTCAAATTTCATCTGCTTTTGTTTGCGTTCTGCGGCCGCCTGTTTAAACATGGTGAGAATTATAATGAGGCCAAACATTATCTCCACCAGTTGTTCTAGGCTGAACATATAACTTTATCACTGAAATGATTCCCATACTTTGGCTGCATTGTAGCGTTTCCATTAGAGCTTGGCTATCTGACAGAACTCCAACCAATCGGCAGCAACAGTGGCCCACGTCTGGTGGCCAAGCAGTGCCTGAGTCTGTGACACGGTGTGTGTGCTTCTGCATGTGTGCGTGTGTGTGTTTGTGTGAAATGTGCCAGGATGTATAATTGTAACCATCTCTGATCAAACAGGCAGGAGGACAATGTGAACTTGCTCTATTTTACCTTGGATGGTATTTGTTTAACATCACACATTTTGTGTATTAACACCATTTTAGGGTTATTTTTTAGACCTTTTATCTTTGATTTATTGTTTCAGCATAGCCTTTGTCTTGCTTTGCCTGTTTATCTCTCTGGTGCAAATCATGTCTTGACAACATATAGACATCTGGTCACTACACAAGGCTGACTTTTTTTGCGGTAAGGCTGAAAAGCTCTTCAGTGATACACATGCACTTTCACGTCCGCTTCACAAAGTGATTGCCCTGGTGAGCATGTGTGAAGTTTGACATTCTCTCTCCAGATTTCTTTTTTTCATTCATTGCACATCTCTTTCACAGTCTCTTTAGAATACACTAGCACTATGAATCCCTTCCAAGACAGACCGTCCGTGCACAAATATTGTATTTTGATATTTAACAAGTGTCACACCTCACCCTCTGGCTTTTTATCTTGCCCTCAGATGTGACAATAGAGCACTTACAGGCCTTTAGCCTTACCTATGGCACAAGATAGTTCTCTTCTAGCATAAGATTTGTCTGTGGTATCATTTGGATGTGAGCTGACCTTTGAGTTGTAAGTTCTGTGAAGATATAAACTCTGCAGATGTAGAAACGGGTGTTTTGATCATCAGTGAATCAAAAAGGCTGTAAGAACAACCAGTAAGCACCTTTTTAAATTACAACAGTGCAGCCCATCATGCCAGCCGGTGCGTATGGTTGATGCATCTTTCTATTCAAAGGCACGTTCAGAATGGAAAAGTGTAATATGTGTTTACATTTCTATATGAACAAAAGAATAATCTCCCAGTTGAAACATTCATGGGGCCTTTCAAGCTTCTACAGATTCAAAGTTATAATATCGTGCTAAAATGTATAAAAAACATATGATTAGAACAGTTACTGACCACTGATTAATCACTTCCCATTTATTCTTTTAAGACTATAAGTAAACATTATTCTTTTAGTTTATCATTTGCTGAGTTTCTATGTTACTATTTTGTATTTTAGTAGATTTTGCTCTATTCTATAAGACATGATCCTGCCTGGCAGCTGCATTGAAGAATGCTTTCAAAAGGTTCTCAGCAGCAGAAGTATGCAGAGGTTAACTGTATTATATATCCTCTTAAGAAAGCGCAGGAATCAGTCTTGCATGATTGCCCCTCACAGTGCCTCACACAGGGGAAGAGAGAGCAGGTTATCCATGTAGAAATTGCACAGCAGATATCATACACCACAGCTCTGTCATGCACAAAGACACTGGAAAAAGTACCAAGACGATCTTTCATCCTAGAGTCGCTGAAATCCCCAACACACACACACAGACACACACACACTTAGAAGAGCAGCTCAGCCCCCACACAGGGACTAAGGGTTATTTGAACTAAAGCTTTGTATGGGGTTACAGGCAGCGTTCAAGCTCTAAGACCAGGGCTGGTCCAATGCCTACCATGGACTTATGGTGATCTTGGTGACTTGGCCAAACGTTGCAGCCCAGATCGAGCTGTGTCACCAGGGATAGACATATCAGAGGAGCTCAGTGAAGCTGGCAGATCATGATAGTCATCTTAGGGAGAGGGGTCCCAGTGATTAAATCCAGGCTGTTGGATCCCACCCTCTGGCACTTGACCACACACATGCATGCGCGCGCACTCACACACACACACACACACACACCACACACCCCAACTCAAACACACATACACACAAAGATGCATGCGTGTCCAGAGTCCCAAACCCAGGATCATTAATATTTGCACATTATAACCCTCCTCTTTTCTCACACTGCTGCCACCAGATATACCAGCTGGGTCCGCCTATCCATTACCATAATGCCATCAGTGTGTGTGTGTGTGTGTGTGTGTGTGTGTGTGTGTGTGTGTGTGTGTGTGTGTGGCTATATCCAGCTAAATGTAGTTCCTTGTGTGAGATTTTGTTGTCTGTCTCTCTGTATTTACACTTGCTGGTTCTGTCCTGTATGTTGGTGTATGTAATATTTATGCATGTGTCTTTTCTCTAGCCTCCTACAGTGGGCACGCATATTCAAAATGGATTTAAGGGCTAAATTGTATAATGATTTCTGGGAAAACAATAAATTGAGGTTCCAAATAAAGGCCATTATGGAAATGAGATTATAGAGCAATTGAATTAGGCTGTAATCACTGTTTCTATATATCATTACAATGCAACTTTATACAGCATTACTCTGCCCAGGGCTATAAATGACAAACAGTGTTTCTTTGTGGAGTATTTCAGGAAATCCACAAGGGGAGGGTTTAATTCAGATTCACTCAATGCATCTCCACCTCCGCCACTTTATTTCAAAATTCACATTATTCCCATTGGGTCAGACACATATTTACAAATTTAACAATTCAGTCCGGTGCTGCAGAGCAAAATATGCTTAGAGACAAAATAAACCACAAATGTCAATATTTTCTACTAACCTTGAGTTTTTATGAATGGATTTTCACCTACGCCAGCTCCCCTTGAGCCCACATAAAATATAGGGGTATATACTTTGGGACATCGTACTTATCGAACACATGGTCTCAGTCAAGTAGCATGATGCTGTTTGACACATTATATGATGACCACTGCACCTGCCAGGCAGGAAGAAGTTGTAGTCAGGGCGTAATACCAGAGAGTATCATAAACCAGCTTATTGCAGATATTACAGCCTCGGCATGTGCAGCAAACAAGTAACAACGTCTGCAATAAATAGTATATCCATCAGAATGGATTGACAAGTCTCTTCTTATACAGAAAATATTTCAGCAGGATGTTGGCCACCACTCATAAAACCCAAAATGATGGAATCCTTTTATTCACTGCTTTGTTTGATTGTTGTTGTGAATTTATTGAATAAAGAGTGACTAATGGAAGGATTTTTAATGCCTCGAGTAGCTGAGATTGTACCAGTCTGGGGAGTGGATGTGATGAAACTGCTGCTTTTCCAAGGCAATGATGCGTTAACCTGCTATGACGCATGTCAATACATCAAGACCCCACCTTTGTGAGGTTAGGCAGAAAAAATACACATTTGTTTTGACATGTGTTAAGCATGTATTTCTTCCAAAGGTAGAAACCTCAAACCTAACTAGGTAATCTGTATCAATTTGTCCCTTAAACACCTTTGATCACATACATGCATGAAGATCTTTGAAATTCCCCATAACAGGGATTATTAATCTCTCTGTCATCTTGCAAACAATAGTCACATGCACTGCTGCCAGCAAACACACACACAGTCTATCATCACCAATGAGAGTCCTCTCCTCCTGTTTTCTGTGGTCCATGGGGATTTGTCAGTGCTCGTCAACCAACCGTGTCAACCATGACAGTCGTCCAGATGTCTCCTGCTGCCACAAAGATGACAGGAAGGACAGGAAGAGAGGAGGAGTGAAGAGATGGGGAGAGAAGAATATCCCTCATCTGACAAACACTACGGTGGGACATCCATGAGCAATCAAAGTCAGAGCACAAAGAACTAGCCATGTTGACAAGCACTAATAAAGTGAATTCCATGCCTGTGGTACTTCAGGGAATACACAAAGTTTGTGTGAGAATGGCCTGTTGGTCATCTTATCTGCTGAAGCATAACTCAGACATTTTTGCAAAAGGACCTTGTTTTATGATATTTTCACTTCTGACCAAATATACATCTGCTGCTTCCGTCTTAAACTACTGCAGCTCAAGCAGCTCTGTAGAGCCTCTGTGAAACCTACAAACACATTTAATTCCGTGACAGCTCTTCAAGTGTATTTTACATTACTTTATATAGAGTTGCATATATAAAAAAAGAAATTTGACCACCGCTGTTTTGATCATGGGACTCTATATAAGTAATCAGGGACTAGACTTCAGCCTTTTTGGTCATTATCGGCAGTTGATGAGTGTTATTGGCTCACAGGAATATTTCATTGATGGAATAAGGAGTGTGATGGAGTACGTGGGGAGAAAGAGAGGGCAAAAAACAACCAAGCAATCCATGAAAATTGTGGTCGTAAAAGCCACAGCAAATAATAGCAACCAAAAAGGAGAGCAGCTGGAAGCAAAATTGTTAGATTCTCCTGCCAAACCTGCTATACGCTTGTTTTTTATGTGCATAGTTGCAGTATATAGCAGCTAAGAAAACATGGTAAAGAGCAAATAT
Organism: Planiliza haematocheilus; assembly: GCA_005024645.1. Classification (NCBI taxonomy): domain Eukaryota; kingdom Metazoa; phylum Chordata; class Actinopteri; order Mugiliformes; family Mugilidae; genus Planiliza; species Planiliza haematocheilus. Next base: position 544,390 of record SRSE01001340.1, on the reverse strand, counting down.
TTGCAGCTCAAGATGTGTAACCCTTACATTCTCACTATCAAACATTCACAAGCTACTTTCTTTTCTATAATGTGACACATTAAACTCATATGGAGGGCATGACAGGGCAGAGATCCAGCAGGCTGGTGGCCTGTGCCAGGAAGTGCTCTACGAAGCACATGGTGAGAGCCTGCAGCACCAATCAGCCTGTACTGAGGCTGTCAATGGGCTCATTAGCACTCATTACAGCGACCTCTTGGGCACCTGGGTGCCCTTCAGAGCTCTTAGGGCAGGGGGTGTGGATAGACTGTGGTCGGGGTGAGGGGCAAAGCAACAAAAAACAGAGTAGAAAGAGGACAACAAAAGATATAGTCAATTTTTGTCTTGAAACTGGAGCAAGGAAAAGCAACAAGGGATCATGTTGTTAGGCTACTAAAACTCAAAAATGCGGGTAATAACATACATACAGTAAAAACTGATTTGTAGATTTATGTTGTGCTCCAGTGATGAAAAGGACCTTTATTACTGAGGTGGTAAAAATAACCTCCATTCGTTCTTAAAGAGCGCTTTAGTTAAACACACGGTGAATTTTTGCACAATGAATTGGCCAGTTGTGTTTTCTCAGTTTGTGTGCTTTGCTCCAAACAATTCATTAACACACATATAACACATATTTTCAGAAAGCTTGTCTTTGTCTTATGAGCTTTGTGTCAAGTTCAAGAACACCTTTGGTGTAAGTATTGTAGGGCCCCTAAGACAGCATCATGGCCTTATGGCTGGGTTGTTAGTTAGGGGCAAGATTAAAAATGTATAAAAAAGAAACCACATAGATCTGATCCAATCTGATATACTCTTACCTTGTCCAAGCTACTACCACACACTATCCTACACATGTAAGTGCCTCACGAAATGAAAACTAAGCCAGACTTCTGGCTGCCACCATGAAACCCTGCAGAGAGCTGGACCAGCATCAGTATTAAAAACATACACACGCAATTAGGAAACACTACCAAAGCATATTGGATAATCATTTTGAACTGAATTTTTTTTTTTTTTTTAAAGAAGAAAAAAAAGACATTATTAAATTTAAGCTCTACATTTTAATTTCACATGCTCTGACTCAGGAACACAACAGCCATAGGTTTGTGTGTCTGGGAACTGTCTCATAACAAAATACGTATATATTATTAAGAGTGGCGTGATGGTTAGCACTGATCTGTCCAGATACTGGTGTTTAGGTGATGTATAGGGCAAGACGTCATATATGAATGCTCAAATATTTCATGGGGACTTGATGATTCTCAAGTAAGTTTAGAAGCATTAGAGCTCCTGCAATAGTCAGGAATCCATGGAAAAAAAGAGAAAAGTTAGAATATCTTTACTCATAGTTAAATGAAACAATACTAAATCATAATTGTAAGATAAGGTGTCCAAAGAAGTAAATGCACACCTCAGCATCGCCTCTGTTGATGGTCCTCTAGGCTTCATCACACTCTGACATGCGTCGAAAGGGACCAGTTGAAGAGGTTTGGGCATCTGGTAAAGATTCCACCTTGGCATCTCTCCTTGAAGGCTTCACAGACATGGCTATTTAACAGTACACTGGGGTGCAGACCCACAATTTATAGTAAGTATTCCATATATGATATCATATTACATATCTCATCCGGTTTGGAAATACCTCGGGCTCTTTCATGAGGGACTAGAAAACACTGCTTTAGAGAAAGATGTCCTGAATACTTTGCTTAGCTTGTTGGCCCCTCAGCCTTAGTTATGCAGATGGAAATGCATGGATGGAGGAATGCACTGCATTTTTGTACTGCTACACTCTTCATCTGCTATTGACCCAATAGCCATGGATCTTAAGGTCCCACACACTACGGTGCCATCACAGAAATATGTCAACAGCTGTAACAATGTGGCTTGCTCACGTTCTTTCATTATTGGTCTTTTCATGAGAGTTTTAGCTAAGAAGGAAACAAATCACCAGATTTATCTTTTGAGGTCTTGGTTTTAGAACGATTGATAACAATTAGTGATGTAGAGCATCACATTGGATCTCCTGTCTCTGCTCATGGATGACTTTGGTTGTGGGTGTTTATCATAAGCATACCAGAACAGATCTTAAAGTTTAGAATGGAGTTATACATATTATCATGGGTGATCTATAATACTCTTAGCTTTTGTGGGATAGAAACAGTAGCATATATTTTAAGGTAAGATATTCATTGACAGTGACAGTGGCCTGTCGCAAAAGAACCTTAAAAAGCCAAAGGAGGATTCCCCAAACCTTGCAATGAACATGAACACTGGATGAGAGAAGAAGACAACTGAGACAAAGAAACAATGATTGTCTGCTTCAAAGGCAAATACCGGGAAGTCTGAACACTCTACAGTTTCTTTGTGTTTTCTGTTTTTTTTCCAACTACTTTTTTGTCCAATAACTTTCTTTGAAAAATGTGGTTAAGCAGCAGAGTAGGGTTAAAGGTAGAATAGATTGGTTCCTTGGGGAAAACAGGGGCATTACAAAGCAGTGCTGAAGCAGGAAAGGTAGGTAAGTAGGACAGAGTCCCTTTAAATGGAAGTAAGGGGTGGAAGTGCGGAGCAGACTTTTTTAGTGCCTTCACAGGGGAAGAGCATCGAACTGTCGAGATAGGAGGCAGTGGTATAAGGGGTTTAAAGCAGTGTAAAGGCAGCTCAGTGGAACATAATCCAAGAGGCCTTTTGTTCTCTTTGAAATGTGATACTATTGGTTCATGAAAAAGCACTTCAATTGAGCGACTGTATTGAGTGGGTGTGTGAATTTGATTTCATTCCAAACAGCATTTCTAATCCATATTCTGCTCAGGTGTCACCAAAGATGAAATGCAATTAATGGACCTCATCAATCTGTTATAACATCGTGCATAGAGAAAACTGTTAAAAGAAAAGGGGCTGAAAACACTAGAGCTGAAAATGAGGCCACCAAGAAGAATACTTACAATAAAGCAGCCGATTCATAACATTTGCTCTTCATATTACTCATACAACAGATTCCCACCTGGGAACAAAGTTGCCTTTTAACAGGTAATGTCAATGAATGCCTGCTCCTAACATGACACAGATTGTTCTTGTTGAAAAGCTTAAATCCACCCCCACCCATTTATTGCACCTCAGACACCGCCATAAATGTTTTAGAAACCGCAGTACAAAACGGGAAAACACAAAAGGATAAATACTCGACTCCCTGTAATGGGGATAAGACCCCGAATATGTTTTGGAAAGACAATCAGCATCATAGCAGCTCTGTGTGTCTATTTACATTGTGGCCACCATCGCTCCCCTCTCCTCCAACAAACAAGAGAATGGGGGTATGGAGCAGAGGAATAATAATAAAAATAGAATAAGGAAATATATTTTGCATATTATTTTAAGTAACTGTTCAAATTTCATTTCAGAATGGTAATCCACAAAACAAATATGTAGCGGCATATTTTAAAAAGAGGCTCCGCTCGCTTCAATTTCCTATTGTGGTGTTACGCCGTGTGTTTGCTCTTTGTGTCTGTTTGAATTGATTTGCACAGCTCGGCAGACAAGGGCTGAATGCTCAGACCAAGAATCCATAATTTCATATGATCTGATAGTTCTGCAGTATTACATTGATTTTTTTTCTCTCTCTCTCTCTCTCTCTCTCTCTCTCTCTCTCCTCTCTCTCTCTCTCTCTCTCTCTCTCTCCCCCTCTCTTTGGTGTTAACAAACAAGCTAAGGTACCTGCACTCAAGGATCCAGAGCAGAGCCAAAAGAGGCATTTTGTTCAGGCTAAGGTGATAATGTGGAGAAAGGGACATGTTTGTTTGAGGAAGGGGATATGTTTGTTATGTTGTTATATGAGGAGATACTCCCCATCTATTTCGCTATAGGGCTGTGGTATCTGAAGCCGCATAATATCCACAACTAAAGACTTAAAACACTGCTTATCTGCAGCTGGTTAGTTACACACGTAACATACCTATTACCACATACACACAAAGAGCAGTCGTCCTGATCTCAGAGTAGATTAGATATTTGCTGTGATGAAAATCAACGATCCACCTCAAAACTAAAGGCCTGCAGCAATCTGTGGAGGGAGAAAATAGTTAAATACTGTTAAACTCTCTGAGACCTACTCATTCATCAGGGTTTGCACTGAACAAATCCTACAAATTAAATGGTGTACTTATATAATGTATTTGTACTTGCAACTTTGTCCTTGCAGACAATATCGATATGTGACCGCTAGGTGCTAGTGATCTTTATTTCGCTTTGTAGATGACCCTGCACAAGACCCCGCACAAGCAGCCACAGCACTAGTCAATGCTCGTCCTTGTTGATGTAAAATTTAAGGATTGTTAGGGCTGATTTGAAATTTGGTTGACCCAAACAGACTCTCATAACATAGAAAGCTCAAGCTCCACATGATCGGAGTTGACAGTCTATCCATGAGGCCTGTATCAAAAGAGCGGGATAGTTAATGGAGGCAGAGATTTGGTCTGAATCATTAGGAACATGAAGGCAGCAACTTCTGTGAACTGAGGGCAAAGAGCATGTACAATAATTTATAATGCATGCACTTATATGTAAATGATACTTTCATTGGAGTTGCTTCTTTTCAATGATATGAATGTCGTTCTAGTTGTGATTTTTTTCCCCCAATGCAGTTACACTGAATTGGCCTTTGAGGAATGAATAAAGTATGTTTAAACTTAAAGAGAGAGAGATTTCAATATCACCACAAGATGTAACAAAACAGATATTATGATGCCTGCATATGCAACAGTACCTGAATAACTGTTCAAGTGATGTTATGCTACGGCAAAATGAAAAAAAGACTAAGATCTCTTACAGCCCAGACAAACAGTGCCTTATCAAGAAAACTGAACAGCAGGAAAATACATGTTGCATGATTTATATGAAGCAAAACAAGAATAAAACATATTTGCACTGTGCACTGAAACAAATGAGGTTTCACTCTATATCAGAAAAATCAATACAATAACAGGCTCTGTGCGCTATGCACCCTGTATGCATGCTTAATAAGTACTATTCTCCTGCACTGTCACACTAAGGATACAGCCTGCAAAGTTACATATTATGATATCAAGAACCTTTTTCTCTCTCTTTTTTTTTTTTTCAAAAAACTCCATTCTCAAGCCCCTCTTTTGGGATTTGGTTTGAAGAGTGGGGTGTTAAGTACTAAAACCACAGTTCAGAAGAGGCTTATGTTAAAAGAGTCATCCTGAGACACTCACCCATCGCCTTAAAAAGAGGGAGAGAGAACCGTGATGCTATCACCACCCTTACCTCCTGTACAACCACAACCCCACTCCCCGCAATCCGTTTCCACCTGCCGTCAACTTTCACGCACCTGTCACAGACTTATACAAATACTTATACCGGGCAGGCTAACACCTCACACGGAAGACTGTGGGTGGGCATGTGTGTAGGTGTGGTGTAAAAGAGACAGGAAGACAGAGACGGGGAGACAATCAAAGAGAGCAGCTCCGAGGCAGAGAAAGTAAGTCAACGATAAAGTGAGAGATGGGGATAGAAAAGAGCGATTGGGTTGAAAAGCGGTAATATCCTCTGAGCACTCTCCTATCAGTGGGGCGACAAAGCGGAGTGAAGCCCAGGTATTAGCCTTCCCTCTCCCTGTCTCGCTCACTCTCCCTCTCATTCTCCCACCGCGTACCTCTTCGCACCGCCGTCTATTTTAAGCCATTCCTTCAACATGCCGTGTCAAACAAGCCTGAAATCCCTGCTAATACTAGTTACCCCTGAAACACTGATCTTACTGCTTTCGTTAGACAAGTCACCCCCCACCCTCGTTGGCAACCACACACACACACACACACACTTTCAAGAGGAAAAAAGTTAGAGGAAAAAAAGTGTTTTGACATTGCCTTTACATTTTGAGCCCATTAAATCCCAGGATCTGTCTCACTTCTACCTGGATTTTTTTTTTTTTTATTCCAGAGATAAGCCAAATTAATATGAACTCACCAGGGCCGGTTTTAAATGCTTTGTGTTATCCAAAGCCCTGCGCTCCATCTCCCTCTCGCTCACACTCTCTCAAAGTTATCATGGGGCTCATGATAGCCTTTAAACAAGCAAGGTGAAGTCCATTAATTAAAACTTGCTTCATTCCATGGGAGAGGGAAAGGGGAAAGAAGAGGGGAGGACTTCATAATTTATCGAGCCAAAGGGCTTCCCCAGTGGTGGCTGAAACAAGAGGAAAAGCAGCAAGCCATCTCTAAAGCAGAGGCATAAAGATGGCCACTTTAAAGAGATGCAGAGTGTCCCATCCATAGAGCACTCACCTTGGAGACAACAATGAAAGCCTTTTGATGTATGGCAGCACATAGGACACAATATATTCACCGTACAGAATGCTCTCATATGGCTGGTCTCACTCTTAAAAATAGTGACACAAAATCAAGATTCAAAATGGGTCTGTGTGCTTCTTCTGATGTTAAGTGCAATGGTGCACTTAACATCAGGGAGAAACCCCAATGCAAGGCATGTAAATCAATCTGAGTTATATTGCACTAAACTTTATGCAATATACCCTCAGCTTTCATTGCTTCTATTATGCACATTTACATACAGTCTACACAAACATGCATGGATAGGAGTATGTACACACGCATGCAGTACACACACAAACTCCCTTACACGCGCACTCATAAGAAATCTATTGAGTGTATTTCTCCTTGCCAAGGATTTTTTTTTTCCGAGTCAAAGATAATACAATTCCTTTTTTTCTTATTTCCTCACAATACATCTTTCAGTTCTGCCTTTTCCGCGCATGAAATTCATTTTCTAATGGAAATATTTGTTTTGTAAATCAAATATGTATTATGCACAGAATGCAAAGCACAAATTAAATTATGTTAATGAAATGAAAGAGATATGAAATGCATATTTCATGGACAAAACATAACCCTGCCGAACAGCCATTTCTTGATAAAATCTTTAAACACAATCTCATTCGGAGAAAGACATATTGCCATGGCAGATAGCACCTCATTAAAATGGTCTCCTTTAATATCAGTGCTTAGTATATATGGGATTGTAAATAACCACTGGGGAAGAGGAACCAATAATGAAATACTGTCTTTAATAGCTTGCCATTGATGTCAGCATAAAAAGTCTACTAGAGGAATATTGGAAATTGGGTGTGCACACACATAGTCAAAAGCTGTAAATGATTGCATATTTAAATAGAGCTGACTAAGGAAAAGATGATATAGATATTATTAATAGGCAGAAAATTATGCTGACCTTACATAATTCCACAAAAAAAGCACAGACTGTTTTAAATTTTATATTGGTTACACTTAATGAATAATAGATTCTGTAGCTGTTGTTGTGCAGTCCATGATGTTAATAAAAGCCTAAGAATAGGAGCCCTGCTCTGCCCAGCCGACTAGCAAATGAACTAGACTGGCTTTTCAGCAGAAATAAATACAGCAATAAATACAAAAGGAGGGGGACGGGGCGGTAGGAAGTTGGGGGCGAGGGCAAAGAAAACAAGAGAAAACACTGGGATGGTAGGGGGAGAGAGGGAGAGGGGAAAGTTACACTAATCGGTAAAGGTGGGTGCAAACAGACAAATGGAGAACAAGGTGGGAAAGAACAACCGCAAGAAAACAATCCCGGCTCTGTTTCGGCATGGCGCAGGTTAGATGACACTTCTAACTGCAACTGAGATGGCTGTCCTTTCAGGGCATGTCTCTTTAAATGGCCCTGGATTCACTCATTTATTTTGGGTTTAAAGTAGTAGACTTTATTTGTTCCACGTAATAGTCCAGAAGTAGGGATAAAAAGATAAGGTCAGCTGCCTGAATTGAACTCATTTGGGGCCTTTACATAGTAAATATATCTCTCCTGATTTTGTCTACGGATTACTTCTTTTGTTAAATTATTTTTGGGATTAAGAATAAAGAATTAAAAGGCGTCACTTAAAGGAGACACTTTTTGTCTCTGTTTGGATCTTCCATTTTGAAATACTGCATATATCGGCTGTGTCCGAAATCACTAACTCATTCTCTACTCCCTACTCCCTACATAGGGAAATAAATGTAGTGCACTATATAGTGAGCTATCTGACACTTTCTGACACTTTCGCCGGTAATTACGCCATTGCTGTCGCTTAATTAAAACGTACCACATTAACGTCGTCTCACATAATACTTGTCCATTTACTACTGCATTTTTATTAAATTAGAGTCTTTTGTTTCGAAATGTTTAATAAAATAACTGTGTACAAATAAACATTTGTACACAGTCTCCCGTCCGTCTGCCGTATTTGATTTACTTTCCGCGCCAAGAGAACCTCTGGCAATGCATGATGGGATATCTTGCTCCGGTTAGTGACCATCGGATGGTCACTACATTTCGCGGTGAATTGTGGGATACATGCAGTGCACTATATAGTGGACACTAAACATTCGGACACCACTACAAAATGGCGTAGTCACTATATAGTGCACTATATAGTGGTTAGGGAGTGGTTTCGGACACAGCCATCGATTCTGAAACATAAAAGGGAAACAATCAGTATCAACCAAAGACTGTATAAAGATGGACAGTGAAGTCAAATCAGGTAGAGCTCCCCCTGGTGTCTGGCTGCAGTATAGGTGATAAGCTCCACCCCCTCCATGTTAGTGGGACTTGGGCAAATTACAACAGGAAAGTACACATCAAATGGTTTCTATCATTTTAGGGAGGTGACATAATACGGGAGTACATTCAAGTGTCCATTTTTCTGAGAAGTTTTGTCTTCAAAAAGGGGAACTGGACTTGTAGAGGTTTGGAGAAGACGTTTCACCACTCATCCGAGTAGCTTCTTCAGTTCTGTCAGTTTTGTCTTAGTTATTTGATGCATGTAGAAACAGGATGTGACATTGTGAAAAGTACAAGCTGCCGTGCCAACCACTCCATGAACCAGTCCTGTAGGGCCGTAGCTGGAAAAAAATATTTCCATAAGGCAACTTTTCTAACTAGTGGAAGTAGAGCAGAGCGTAGTATTAAATGAAGTTAAATAACTAAGGTTCAGGAACAGGACCACGCCTCAAACATCCAATTACCCGCACCTGCCCATATAGACGCACCTAACCTCTCCTCGCCCGTTTGACTCAGTTCTCAAACGAACGTGCGAAAGCACAGGCAAGATTTAGGAAATCTAGGTTACCTTCACCGCGAACAGCGAGTTGGTCCTCGACACATCCGACATCCCGTCGATCATCCCTGATTCTCCTTCTTCCGTCTACTTCAGTTCGTTTACCTCCAGTAGCCATCTCTCCCGACTACGCGCCGTTATCCAAGATCCTCAAACCTCGTACATAATCCTCCCTCCAGCGACTACAGCCTTCATTTTACAGCTCGTCCAGTCAGTGGCCGCGGCACTCGGCGCCGCTCACCTGAGCCAAGTCCACCCAACCGCCGTAGCCAGCCGGCAGCGAGACGCCATAACGGCCGCCCCTCCATCGGTTTACCTCTAGCCAGCACTCCTCCACACCCGACTATCATCGCAGACCCGACAGTCGCTCGCCTCCAGCACACCTCGAGGAAGAGGGGCATTCCATTCCACCATAGCGATAACAAGGCAAAACTCCATACAACTCCAAAACTCCATCTCCTCCATCAGACGAATAACGCGCTTCGACTCAGGTCTTCCGGCTCGACCCCGACACGTCATCACGTCCGTGCACGCTGACGTCACCACGCAGGCCGCAGCTCCAGGTTGGATCCTAGTTTCACCATATCCAGCCGGAGCCAGGTCGTATCAGTTCCACCTTCACTCCACTTGCAGAACGCGTTCTCTTCCTTAATCTAATCCCTTACCCATACATCCTACCATTCCAACATTCTTTCCTCTTCCACCCTTCAGCCATTTTGAACATGGTGCCCAGTTTCAGTTTTTTCTCATCCACTTCAGTTACCTTCACCTCGGGAACTACTAGCCACGTAGACCGTTCTCTTCAGTCGAATCGATTTCCCACCTATCCTTCTTATCCTCCCTCCCCATCCCGAACTCAACCTCCCTCCCCAACAACCCTCCGTGTTTCTTTCGCCTCCCATTCCCTCTCCAGCAGCACGTTCCTCTCTTCCAACAATCAGCCTACCAGTTACCAGCTTAACCTTGGCAACCACCATTCCAGTGACCCGCCCAATTCTAACACATCCGTCTCCTATTTCCACTGCTTTTAAAAATAAATAAATAAAACAAAACGATCATGATCAACGATCGTTCTAGCCTTTTCCCCTTTTTTAGAGATGTTACATGCTCGTCATTCCCAGACCGTAGAGCTCGTAGAACTCGACGATTATATATCGTTATTCTAGACCCCGCATTCAGATTGGCAGGCACCAGCTTTTGCCTTTACCATGTTCTTTTGCTTCCCATGAGGCAAGCAGGCTACAACAATTAAATCTGAGCACATATCGGAGCCATACTCGAGAGCGTTGCTTCTCGCCAGCCATCTCTCGCCCCCTTTGCGGAGCTCCGTCACACCCCGTCACAGAAGGCATCGTCATCGCACCTCTCCCTCCTCCTTCAATGTTAAACATCCAACCCCAGTCCGCATTTTCTCACCCTTCTCCAGCTGCTCCACCTCCTCCCATCAACCCATCCTCTTCTTACCTCTCCAGAGCAATACTCAACCATGGCTCTATTCCCCAGTGTGTAGACAGCAGAGGAAGACCCTTACTCAGTCAGGGCAGTTCGATCATTGCCGAGTCATTCCCAGTCATTCCTATAACCCCAACAAACCTGACCTATGACTATACCAGTTTTTCAAAACGACTTTTAAAAAATCGTCACCCTCGACTCGGCCCAAACCGCTCCTTCATTAATTCGCCTAACTGACTACGGAGCTTAGTTAGCCAAACCCGATATCACCAGCACCTCTGAAGTCTTGCCTTTATGGCCTGATTCTGGAGGAGTAGCGCAGAAATGGACCTAACACTTCACAGTCTGCCTCACCTTCGGTCTCGAAGTACCCACCCCTTTTCAGAAGTCTTCTATCGGATCCTCATTATCCACAACCTCCCTTTCGCGGTACATCTGTTGGATGACTTACCATTGCATCCTCATTCTCACTCCATCCCTTGGTCTCACCACACTCATGTTAGGGATGTGCCATTTAAGGCATCTCACGTTTCGATTCGTTTACGACTCGGGGTCATCCGATTCAATTATTCAGCAATTATCACAATCATCACAACCATCACGGTTTTCGATACTTTTTCCTTTTCCCCATTCAGGATTTCTATAGAGTTCTTTGGCATCACTCTGAATCATTTTTCTTGCCACTAGTAAGATATAAAATATAATAGTAAATAAATAAATCCATTTCCTTTTAGCTTCCAACTGTTCTAATCCGTCGCTTTCATCGCTTCTTAGCCATTTCGATCACACCGTCTGCATCATTGCCCAACACCAACCTTTCTTATTGCACCTCCCGCCACTGGCCTCTGCAGCTTCTTCCCTCCTCGATTCCTTCACCCTTAATTCAACCTGCAATCACCCCACCCTTGGTCTCACCGCACTCGCTTTAGGAGCGTGCCATCCAAGGCACCTCACGATTCGATTACGACTCACACCTACAATTCTATTTTTTTTCAATGACCACTGTGATTATTACGATATCCCAAATTTTGATGCATCCTTTTCCCCATTCAACATTTCTGTGCAGTTCTTTGGCATCACTCTGAATTCTATTTAATTCCAAAACCAAACGTTTCCGTATTTTTTTGCCATTTCCTTCTATCCCTCCTCAGCCATCTTGATCTCGCCATCCGCATCATTCCCCAACATTGACCTTTCTTTCGGCGCCTCAGGTCACCAGCCTCTACCGCTCCTTCCCTCCTCAATTCTTTCACCCTCACACCCAGTCTACAAAAATTGAACTTAATATGTGGCATCATTTCCTGTTTCCCGGAATAGCATTTCTTTCTTTTATGACGACTTCATCTTCCAGCCCAGTGACATGCAGCTTTGCAAAGATGCAGTGCCCTCTGTTAGCTTTGGAGGATACTACAAGAGTCTATGGTTCACTTCTCAGCAGCCACCAGAAACATCCTCACTGTCCCGTCCCTCCGCCCTATTCGAGTTATACCCCATCGTCATCACGTCCCCTTTTTTGGGGGGCTTTAGTGGTTGATTCCCATCCACTCTGACTACTTAGCCACCACCAACACCATAAATGGAGGCCGTTCCAAATCCAACAATACAATCCATGTGCAGACTCACTCTAATCCAAGCCCAACACCAATTTATCATAAGTGCGAGCCATGTTCCAGGTCATGTGAACGCGATAGCCGATTCCGCCTCGTTTTCTTTACAGAAATTCAGATCCTTGGCTCCAGACTCGGATCCTCATCCAACTTTGGTCCCTCTATTTTCAGTCGCCACCTTTAATCAAACCTCAGCTCCACCACCCCGCATCAGCATCGCAAGAATCCATCTTAAACGACCTTTCACCCGCTACGCTTTCTTCATACACTGGTTAGAACTTCTCTAAAGCTGAAATGCATCCCTTTATCTGCATTTCCCTGCATTAGATGTTGCCTCATTTACTAGCTTTATAACGTACACGCATTCTATTCAAGAAATCAAACTCCCCTCCTCTTTATTCTACTTTTGAAGTCATGTTTCTCCTAGCTTTCTCAGCTCCCTCATCCTCGTACGAACGTTCATACTCACGCGAAATACATGAATGCCCTACTAGCCCTCCACGCATGCCCTCTTGATCCATTATCCACTGCCAAATTAGGTGAAATAGCTACATAATTCCTGTTTCAACATCATTTTGCCAGGTTTTGGTCAGATCAGGGATTCCTCACGATCACTACTCCGGCCACTCATTCTGTATCAGAGCCACGTCCAATGCTTCTTGCCAAGGTATGCCCGAAAGAGCTACATCCGTAACAGCCACTTTCTTCTGCCTGTACCCGGCTGGCCTTCGGCGGATGGGTCCCTCCATATGAGCTGGGTTCTGCTCAAGGTTTCTTCCTGTTAAAGGGAGTTTTTCCTTGCCACCGTGGCCTTCAGGCTTGCTCTGGGGGTTTCAGGCCGGGTTTCGTAAAGCGTGCCGAGACGCTTTGTATCGTATTGACGCTATACAAATGAAATGGAAATGAAATGAATGACGTCAGAAAAGTCCATCTCCGACTCGCCTCAGCAAACTCTTTTGGGGGCCAGGAGCCGATGCCTCCAGAGATATGCCCCCACCCTGAATCTCTCTCCCTGGGTTCCTACGTCCAGTCGTCCAAGGATCATCATCTGTTGCTGCTCAATTGTCTTTCCTTCCCCTCGACCCCTCGACCCTTCCTTTCGATCTCCTATCTCTCCCTTCTCTTTAACCAGGTCAAATAAACTTCTTTGAAAATCAAGAGGCGTGGTCTTGTTAGTGAAATGAAGTTAAATAACTAAGGTTCAGGAACAGGACCACGCCTCAAACATCCAATTACCCGCACCTGCCTATATAGACGCACATAACCCCTCCTCGCCCGTTTGACTCCGTTCTCAAACCACTCCACCCCGACCCTCTCTGTTCTCTCTTCTCCTTTACGATCTCTTTGCAGGAACCAGGGGGGCCAGGAGCCGATGCTTCCAGAGATATGCCCCCACCCTGAATCTCTCTCCCTGGGTTCCTACATCCAGTCATCCAAGGATCACCATCTGTTGCTGCTCAATTGTCTTTCCTTCCCCTCGACCCCTCGACCCTTCCTTTCGATCTCCTATCTCTCCCTTCTCTTTAACCTGGTCAAATAAACTTATTTGAATATCAAGAGGCGTGGTCTTGTTAGTGAATTAAACAAAAAAGTGAGTCTGGAGGAAGTGTGGGCAGCTGATCGAGATCGTGGCTCCATGTGGCTCCACACTTGGGACTTGGGGCTCCAAAGTCACATGTCCCCAGCAAAATAGTGTCAGTTTTGGCAATGCAGGGAAGTGGGGATGCATTGTCCATATTTATATACAGTCCATGCTATCAGCCCACTTACAGCATAAGAATTCGACACTGGTTAACATGTTCGGTGTTGCAATTACAGTGATACAGTACATACAGAAAATGGGAAGGTCCAGTATGTTAATGCCTGTGGTCCACAGTGATAATAAATAAAAACCAGACACTTCTTGACTCTTTTCTCTAAACACATTTACATGTTTTAAATGTCGGCCTTTTTGATAGTGTTGGTCATGCTTCCTGCTTCATTCACAAAAGAGATGCAGAGGGGACACACGGGCTGATGCAGGGAAGGGTAGCTAGAGGAAAAGAGGAAGTGGTGTTACCGAAAGCAATGAGAGACTGTTCTACAGTACAGTATAGAGAAGACAGAGGATTCAACCAGATCAGTGATATAAGAGAGAGATTATTCAAAGGTGGAACTGCTGATATACTGATGAGATTAGAGCTGTGAAAATATATATGGAATTTATCAGATGTTCACTTTACATCAACAGTAAATAGATATGGCACCATATGGGGGTTAACTATTGAAAGACAGAGCACACTAGACGCATTATTACTGCATTATTTAATTGGGTAGTCGGATTGGTAGGAAACCTAAGATTAAGCGCACCTAGGAGGCATAGATCCATGGAAGAGCCCAACATCGTGCAATGGATGCTGGAGTTTTGTTAAGGCTAAATGAAATCCAATTTCACTGTGTATCTAGCTGACAGGTCTAAATGTAAGGTGTATTATAAGTGTAATCCAGACATAATCCTGAGACAAGACAGGTTATTCTTGGATATTAAAGGCTACTGAGAGACAGCAGGAAGGAAATGACGAGGCTCTCTGTGTCCGTGCGGAGTGTGTATCTGCGGGAGGGAAGCATTGGAGAACAAGGAGGAGAAGGTTTGTCTCAGTGTCAGTATGGAGGAAGGTTTGCCGAAGAGCGGGCCGATTCTTGACAGGAGGTCATCACACCCAGTCGCTTTATATCAACCTCACTTTACACGCCTAATTTACCTACCGGTCCCCTTCCACTTCCTCCTTTCTCCACTGCCCCCGAAATTCCCTTTCTCTTCTTCTGTGCCTAACCGTTCTCTTCTCACCACTCTGTTAGCTCCTTGTCTCTTTGACTGTTTTTCTGGCCGGACTGTCCTGAAAGTGGTTGCATTGAGAGCTTTGTCCTTTGCTCTTTAGAGTAAAAATGAAGCAGTGTGTGCCAGCTCAGGCATCCTAACTTAAGCGGGATGCTGTACTCACACGACGTGGCTCCTCTCACTGCAAAACATATCCAATGTGCTCTCTTAATCACTGCGGCATATTTAAGCGTATTCCTCTCATTTTTTTGTCTGCATTCCTGATTCCACATACACAAAAGTCATGCTGCTGCTTTGTGCTGCTGACGGCATTTTAAAGGCGACTCTATCCCATATGAGTCTGATTATGTCTTTTGAATTACAGTTTTTGTTTGCTTCACGTTGCTCCTGGCACATCTAACTGGCGATTGTTCGTGTTTTCAGCTAACAGAAACAAACTCAGGACGCAGGGCTAAGGCTGCAGTGTTTGCACCCATGATGTAGTGATACGTGATTGGCTTTCAAGTGTTTGTTCTCCATTGAGATGCCGCTGATCACTGCTCCAGTGTCCAAGTGAGGTTTTTTTTTTGTGCTCGTGTACATTCTTATGTGCAAGGGGATGTTTATGTTCTGTTCAGCTGATGCGTGTTCTGGCCTGACTCTTCGTTCTTATATTGGAGTTGGCTAAATATTCAGCTTGGGTTGGCGCCACCACTAACAAATCTGTTGTCATATTTTCACTTTTCCTACCTCTTTATTACCAGCCAAGATTAGCGTACACATTCATGGGGCTGGCTTCTCATTTTCAGCTGTGCTGACCGCCATTTTGTTTCTAAATGGTGACAAACCAGCTGTCGCTCCCGAGGCCACAAAAAAACTTGTCAACATGCCAAAGAGAAAATAGCGTCAGGTTTCAGTAAGTTGCATCACTTTTTCTTACAGCTTTTTGATTGTGATTACTACAAAATGTAATTAACCCATTACTTTCAGTATTTGGAGCAGGTAGATTGTGAAATTCATATTAACCTGTAATCCACAGTGTGTATACACTAAATATGAGCATTATATATTTAATTCAGGTTCTCTCTGGGTGCTTGGCTTCCTCCCACCGTCCAAAGACATGCTTGTTAGGTTCATTGGTGATTCTAAATAGGCCATAGGTGTGCATGTGAGTGTCAATGGTTGTCTGGCTCTCTGTGTTGGCCCTGTGATAGACTGGAGACCTGTCCAGGGTGTACCCCACCTCTCGCCCAATGACAGTTGGGATAGGCTCCAGCAGACCCCGTGACCCTTAACAGGAATAAGTGGTTACAGAAGATGAATGAATGAATGAAAATATTTAACTCAGACTCAGATGAGATTGGATAAACATTAATTTACCTTTAATTTACCTAATTTCTCCGTAAGTCACAGTGGTGTTACACATTTGAGATGGTCCTCTGTATCTCAGGGATTATTTTATCATCTTTCCAAAACCAAATATACAGTTGGTCAGAGCAAATTAAAGTGAGCACACCCAGCTAAGTAATTTACCTACAGCACAAACATTTCTTCCGGTGTCAAGGTAGAGGAAAACTACATTTGTAAGAGAGATTATATTATATAGTAGTAATTATATAGTTTTAGCAGCTATGTTTTAGGTAATTTGCTCTCCAGCAACATAGGCTTTACTAGCATGAGAAACAGCTTTTCCTTTTAGGTCTTTCTTTTGCATAAATCAAACATAACACATGTATATACAATACAACATTAAAACCACTGACAGGAGAAGTAAATAACATTGACCATCTTGTGACAATACAATGTTCTGCTGGGAAACTTTTCTGCCATTCATGTAGACGTTACTTAGACATGTAGCACCCACAATGACACTCCTTGATGGCAGCAGCCATCCCCAGCAGGATGCAGCCTGACACAGACACACACACAAGAACAGTTTAGGAACAACTAAAAAAAAAAACACAAAGAACATCACAAGGTGTTGACCTGGCCTCCAAATTCACTAGACCCCAAACTGATCAAGTATCTGTGGGATGATCCACAGAGGCCCCTCCCCTCAACCCATAGGACCCAAAGGCCCACACTAACAACATTCTGTTACCAGACACCACAAGACACCCTCAGAAGGCCCATGTCCATTCTCTGATGAGTCACAACTGTTTTGGAGGCACAAGGCAGACCTACACTATATTATGAAAGTGGCCATAATGTTTTGTCTGATCAGTGTATATAATAAATATGTGCAACACTTCTCATTAACAGTCTTCAATTACGTGTTGACCAGTGTATATGGAGGCCTGTACATGTAAAATCTTCTGGACAAGCAGGATTTATCATCTTGGTTGCCAAGAATTTGAAGGATGAGCTTCCTGCAGATTTGAGATGTCATGCCTTGTAAACATGCTTACCTAAACATCCCCCAGTCTGTTGTGTAAATATCCTGTGCTGGAATTATGCTACTGTTACATTTTCCATTTTTGAATGTGGACTTTGGCGTTCTTTAAACTACATCACCTGCATTTGCTACTTCAGTATTGAGTCATTGACAGAAAATGGACCTATGTTGTTGTTTATGTATGGTGTCTGTATAGAGATATACTTAATAATAATAGCAGTCTTAAGATAAGCTACGGTATCTAAGGGTGAAAATTATTAATGGATTTGAAGGGAATTACACAAAAAAAAAAAAAAGCGCAGTGAAAAACTTGAGTGCTGTGGATATGGTTTCTCAGTGGTTTGATTACAGTGCACAATCAAACTTTGCATAATAATCAGAAATGAGTGGAGGGAAACCCTCCGTTATTGGCCCAGCATGGTGACACTGGAGAGCTCATTTCTTCATTAGATATTATCACCACATAATATTTTGTTACAGTGGTAGAAGCACTGACCTATTAAGTACTGAGCGAATGTACAACTGACTATTTGGTGTTGTGTACAACAGCCTGAATTACTGTGTAGACTGGAGACAGCTGTATGAAGCATACAGGCTGCTGATAAATGAAAGGCAAACCTGAAAAAAAAAAAAAAAGAATAGATTGAAGAAAGATTAACAAACTTGGTTTGATGCGGACCATATGGGCTCACTGACGGATGCATTCAGTATGAAAGTTATGTGTGATTGGGTTTTACAGTAACCCAATCAAATCCCAAAACAACATCTAGCTGAAATGTTGGTTAGACATTGCTTTGTCCCACATCATCAAAATGCCAAATATCTTCAGTTAAAATTCTGTTTAGCCCACCAGAGTGTTGGAAAATCTATAACAAGCAGCACTTAAACTGCTTTGGAGGTTTATGTGTTAAAACCACATGTGCCTTAAGACCGTTTGTGACCCCAAAACACTCCACAACCGCCAGATTTTACTGTGTGCTCATACTGTAACTAAATAAACATTCACATATATCCATGTGTAACTACCTTTGTGGGGACCTGCTTCCCTAGCCCTTTACCGAAACATGACATCTGCATGTTTGACCCAAACCCTTACCCTAGCCTCGATGTAATTGTGTAAAAATAAGCCTAAATCCAATTCATGACCATCATGTAAAGGGGCTCACTTTGTGGGTTTTAGCATTTTGTTCTCCAAAACCCTGGAGTTTTCACACACAGGATACATGTGCTATTATGAGGTGGTAGATATAAGTGGATGTGGTTAACTTTAATTTTAGGAAAGTTATACACATAGACTATTTATTAACCACTCAAAAAAATACTATTTAACTAAATATGCATATAACATTTCCAATATGTGCAATGTGAGCTACAAAAGACACACATTTAACATAGCTAATGCAACGCAAACATTAGTGTCATAGTAAAAGGACAAATTGTACATGTAATATGTAATTTATTAAATTTAGCTGGTTAACAAGGAAAGCACAGTTTCTAAATGATAAATTATCCTTGCAATCTTGTTTTAGCTTATGAGTGTTTTTCCCAGTGCCCACTGTGTCAAAGAGAATCTCAGTGTCATCCCAATATTTGGCAAATGCAGCAGTTCCTGTGTGGGTTAGAATTAACAAAATATCGATCACGCAGGAAACAGCGGTGAAAGTTTGACATTTCACAGGCCCTGTATGCATGTTGCTCTAAATTGGATACCAAATATCAGACATACTAAAAGAACTAAAAGAGCAACAGGTTGAAACATTGGACCACCGTCAGGAAAAATCACCCTGCAGCCATCCATGCGCTTTCTTAACACAGACCATTGTCCCCATCAGTCTTCCTCTTTTCCTCCACACAGAGTAGGGGAAACTTGGTAAATGTAGACAAAGAGCATATTGTGATGAGTTGACACATTGTGTCTGAGTGGAGCACAAGAGGGAATGGAACAATGGCACAATGAATCCCCATTTTCTCAAAGCTTAAAAGGACCCAAGGAAAGGAAAGACGTTCAAATTTAAAAATGGGACACTGCATATAAGCAATTAACACCATTCTTCTGCTTTCCTTTTGAATCCTTGAAGAAAATACTGTTGAAGAAAGGATACCAATGGTAAATTTGGTGGTAGAGAGAGGTGACCTTGTTAGGTAATTAACATCTTATTCTGAGTTTAATTAGACAAACTAAATCAATTCAACCTAGGAATGAAAGGAGGGCGCCTCTGAAAACAGGAAAGGGAGAAGGAAGGTAAATTCTGTTTTAATTGTATGAAAGCATTAAAAATGCACCTGTTCGCCGGCAAATTGCCTCACTCATGGAAATCCACAGGGAGATGCAGCCCCTATTCAAAATAGCATCAAGTTGTTAAGATAGCTATTTATGTGCTTGGGTACATGGAAAAGGAAAACAGAGGAGGGGGGAAGAAATCCAAATTATGTTCCTTGTTGTTTGCAGTCCCCCTTGTTAGGGATTCTAAACAATGCCTCAGAAACTTTTTAGATTTAGTGCTTTGTGTCTCTGTTGGCTTGTCTTCACCAGCCAAACCCTGTCTTAACCCCCTTTGGTGTGCAGCAAATAGACTCAACCTCCTCACAATCATTTCCTTGATGTTTTCATCCTCTCTTTTCCTTCTTTCTCTTTCCTCTCCTCTCTTCTCTTGAGTCCCTGAGCTACTGCTTTATTTGCATCTGGTCCAAAAATAAAGTAAAAAGGGCTTGCTTTCTTGTCAAGATGTGTTGAATGACAGGCCAGTGATGGGAGACTGTATATGAATCAGAGATTCATCAGAAATTTAATTGAGATTGGGTCCAGAGGTCATGAAGTTAACGTAGCGGGGAAGCACTGGCCTCGTAACCAAGATTGATAGCATGACAGTAGCCACTTGACACCACACTGGCACTTCCACGCGCGCGTGTGTGCTGGTGATGACATGTACTGTGTTGTATAGTGGATGATATCTGCAGCTACCACAGCTGTCAGGTTTTTTTAAAGTACTTACTTGTCAGTCCAAACTCTGATGATCATCAGTGTTATTTTGTAACACTTCATCAAGTCCTCTTGAGCCACAGAACACATACTCTAAAACTCAAGTGCGCTGAGCTTCATTTGCAAAATCAGGTATGTTCAGTTTGAACCTCTGTTGCTGAGAATTAAACCACATATCAGCCACATTAAAAAGCAAAAACTGGCTTTGTTCAGCATTTATTTGTTAGGATTTTGTCGGGATTTTTGGCGTTTGCTGAACAAACTATCTCTAATTTAATTGGATTCAGATAATTTTTTGCCTGAGTTACTCTCATGATGGCTCTCTGGCTGTAACTGGTATCTGTATATTATGATACACAGATCAGATTATTGTGATAGGCCACAGGTTTATCAATAAATGAATGCTCTATGCTACACTGCCTCAGTGTTTGACCTTTGTTTTTGTTCAAAACACGTTCTATCATGTTATAATAAGTAACACATTTATTAAGATACAAGATAAGCTATGTTACAAGGAAGGTTTCTTGTAAAAAAAAAAAAGAAACTATAAATGTGTATCCTTTACTAATGAAACAATGTAATTGTAATGTTAAACAAAAATAATTTATAAAGCATTAATATGTTGTTGATTATGTGATTTCCTATTTTTCTCGTAGTTAAAAACACAGCTTCTGAGGCCAGGTTTGAGTGAATTAAAAATTCTGTATAGCATAAGATTACGTATGGAACAATTAATACACAGTCTGACTTGTTTACTTTTTTATTTGAGGAAAATCGCTTTCGATTTTAAGTGGCTTTCAATAAAATAAACAATTCAATAGAAATCTATTGTAACTGACAGGCTGTTTACCATGGCACGCTGTTCTGTTAGTCTGCATTACTTTTACAGACATGTTATAGACAACACAGATTTTTCTTTTTAACACGCACAAAGAAAGTTCTTCTCGTGAAAAACCTCTGGGAATGACACAGGCAAAGTAACTAAACACCCTAACAACACACAAAATGAAAGTCCATAAGTTATTTTTTGTTAGAGCATAAACAGTTCTCGTATTGCAGAACAAAGAAACAAGTAGATCAATACAAAATGCAACACAGCTTCCTCTTGTGTAGCTACAAGGATCCAGTGGCTACTCTGTATTGAAAGCAATCCCCATGGTACCCGGACACCCCTCCCCACCCAACAACATTTCTTTCTCTGTCTGTATATATAATAAATTATATATAAATTCCAGTGTGTTACCACAATCTTAGACGCTGCTGTTTGTACTCCACTTGATGCAACAAGATAAAGAAGGAAGAACCTGTTTTTCATCCAGCTGAATGCAAATAAGAACAAATAGAGGAGCTAAGCAAACACCCGTGCAGAAAGCACACCGTTGGTCTGTGGTGAAAACAAGTTGCTGATAAAACGGTGAGGCCTGTGGGTGGTTGGAGCCCGCTGCTGGTCTCCCACAGTCAAACCACATGCAGCAGGTACCGAGCACTTGCACCACTGTAATTGGCCACATTGATGCTCTAATAACACGACCCTCACCTCCTGGACCTGGCGAGCAGAGCCTTTTCTCTGTTTTTCACAAGAAAAAAAAGGAAGCGCACAAAGCTAAGAGAGAGCAAGGGAAGGGACAGACGGAGATAGAGAGAAATAAAGAGAGGCCAGGCCACCGTGAAAAGACAGCCAGTGAACAAAACCACTCCACCTTGCATGAGACGAGCTCCGATTGGCAGCGCTTCATCTGGCCTCAATTATAGCAACTAATTAGAGTTTCACAATTTTCTTGTTTGAAGTATAAAGAAATGACAATGGAGGTCATGTGAAAAGCTCTAATGCAGAGCGTCATGGCGTAAAAAATCCAAGACCTTAATCCAACGCTACCATGTGCCCTCTATGATAACACTGAAGACAGAGTGTATAGAACAGTAGAAAATATAGTGGCAAAAAACGAAACGTTAACTATGTTGTCCTCTACCCCATCCCTCCCTTCTTAAGTCCTTTCCTCCTTTCATCCGTGCTTCCCCTGGATTTTTTTTATTTCAAGGCTTTTTTTTTTTTAATTTTATGCCATCTGGCCCTCTCATCTTCCACCATAAAAAAAAAAAGAAAAAAGAAAACTAATTCATGTTCCGAGTCATCCGCATGATGAATAGTGCAGGTCCAGGTGCTACTGGTGTAAAAAAAGAAAGAGAGAAAGGGGGTGGGATGGTGAGAGAGAGACATTGACAGATAGAAAAGGGGAAACGGAGTAAAATTACACATGTATAGTAATTATGTGTGTGAGCCATTATAAACAAGACATCTTCTTAAGGATTTTATTGTATTCTTCAGAATCATGACCCCCATATGACCACGTGTATATTGTTTATAAAGGTTGTGAGGAGACCTATTTCTATTCCGACTACACTGTAAAAAATGGGGAGAGCAAATGTATTTGGTTGCCTCTTCACAAGCTATGTAAATGTCCCTGATTACCAAGTCCACCCATAGACCTTTGTCGCTGTCATGATCCATCTCAGGCTACTCTAATTTCCTGTCCTCATCAGTAAAGGTAAATATGCCTAAAATGTGAAAAGGCTCAATTGAGACTTAGCTTTAGCCTTAAAGTTCTCTTTAAAATTTAAATTAAATTCAGTGCAAGTAGCTTTGTAAGACTATACTTAAACACCAGTGAATGAGAATGTGTATTTCAAATTTTACTGCATGACGAGATGGTTAATTAGCTCCTTATTTCTACACAACATGTAGAAGACAGAAGAAACACCTGCAAAAATCCTACACAGGCCCTACTGGGACTCAGATTCAACTAATCCAGGCTGCTGAAGTAAATGAACTAAACTGAACCTGAGCTTGTTTTTGGAAATAAAAAATGTTGAATTTATTCAAATGTACTTGGTTTTGTAACTTTACAAAATAATCATGGTATGGAGAGAAGACTAAATAGTGACAAGATTATGGATCTGGTACCAATGTTATCTAACTTCCTGCTTTTGTGCCGTGCATTACCTCTGTCTAGTCATTTAATCAGTCCCTCTCAGTGTATATCCCCTTCTCACCACTCCTTCTCCTTGGAGTCAAGTTAACCAGCTGTGTCTTGTATTCCTTGTGTTTGTCTGGTTCTGCTTTCAGTTGTTGCGTAGGACTCTTTTGGCCCAGCCGTGTCTCTAAGTCTTTTTAAAGTTTTTGGATTGTGTCCCTGTTATTTGTTTTTCCTTGCCCTTTAACTTGCTCAACGTCTCTACACTTCCGCTGACTTACTAAACATGTCTGACCTCAGGCCTTGTGTTAAGGTTATTGGTTTGAGTTTACTTAACTGTGTCCTGTGCCCTCTCTTTGGGTTCTCTTTACATGAATGTTATTCAAGGACTAATGAATTGTCCTAAAGACACACACACTAACCCTAACCCTTACATTTCTATTGATCACATCATTTATAACTTTGTCTTTCGATCTAAAACAACCAGAAAGATAACATGGATTGGCCTGGCTTTGCTTTCTCACTCTCTCTCTCTCTCCCCCTCTCTCTCTCTCTCTCCCCCTCTCTTGCTAAAAAGTGTCCTATTGAAGAGATTTCAATCATCATAATGAATCTGAGTCCAGGCAGCAATCTCCCTCATATAAAGAAATTCTAAGAGGTTATGGAATTTGTAGAATGAAAAGCTTTGAGAAGGTAAATGGCCACATGTGGCATGTACCATGTGTGTACACTGGGTGTGTACACTGACTTTGGTGCATGTATGTATGTATGTATGTATGTATGTATGTATGTATGTGCCATTTGCATGTGCTTCGTGTTTAAATTGGAGGGATATAGGATTCTCCTGGCATCCTGGGACGTGTAGACGCTGTAATATTTAGAGAGCATCATTCATACTGCCAGTGTGGGAGTTTAAATTCTGCTGACCCAGACTGGTCAGCTGTATGACAAAGATAGTGGTTTCTCCACTTGTCACCTCAAAGATTCACAAAGTGGAAGAAAAAAAAAATCTGACTAAAGTCGCCTTTTCTTACACATGTAGAGGCATAACAGTATCGGTACAGGTTTAACAGTGTGAGTATGAGGACTTGTAAATTTCAGCAGTGTATCAGCAGTGAAATGCAGCTCACCCACAGGTAGATCCTTATAGGCAATCCCAAGTTATTTGGCCAAGAAGGGAACCTTAACATTTTCACAATATGAACAATCCAATATCGTTTATAATTCTAAACCGTCACGACTTCACATTGCCTGCTAACATCATACTGTGTGCCATTATCCTTCGACAATAGCTGGCTCTGCACCACCTGAACAT
This sequence comes from Planiliza haematocheilus, assembly GCA_005024645.1. Classification (NCBI taxonomy): domain Eukaryota; kingdom Metazoa; phylum Chordata; class Actinopteri; order Mugiliformes; family Mugilidae; genus Planiliza; species Planiliza haematocheilus. The sequence goes on along the minus strand of SRSE01001340.1, from coordinate 519,694 downwards.
TCTGGTCAATAAAACCACAGAGAGACTGTGGAGTTGCAATAGAGATGCCAGGACTGGCTGTGGCTGTAATGAACTCTTAAAACCAGGACGTCCTGGTCGGGGTGTGCGCGCACAAGTGTGTGTGAATGCGTGTGTATGTACTTTATGTAAGCGCATGAGCATTTGTCAGTGTTAGAGTATGGACACGTATGTACATTTACTGGTATGCACACTGGTGATGGATAATGAGTATGCACGTCTGACAGTGTGTGTCTGTCTGTATATGCGTGTGTGTGATCGAGCCCAGTAGCTCATCAGTGTCAGGGCTGAAAAGGTTGTGGGATGAATGAGAGCAGAGAATCAAAGAGAGATTACACGTCTGACCATGTATCATCCTCGATATATTGAACGCAGCCTTTGTGGAGATGGGGGCCGCTTATAAAAAGTGGCATTGTGCAGCGGCTGAAAGAGCGTGTGGGCTCAACTCCATGACTAATCTGTCCCCCCGCATTATTTTATTCAATCTTCCCCCGACTTTATGTCTTCGACATTTTGCTACACTCAGTAACTTTGAGTTGAATGGACAATTTTAAAGATTTTTAAAAGGCATTTGCTCAGGCCCGTACGCTGGGAGAACAAAAAAAGAGACTATCTCTTTGTTTCAGCGCATAATTTATGACTAAAAACGGTCCTCCGACTAATTCTAGCAGGCAGGGTAAAGTCTTGAGCACATTCTTTTTTGACTCAATATTGAAAAGAGTGCTGAATTTCTAAAGGGAAACGTTTGATAATGCATAAAAGGATTCCCTTTCTCTTTCTAGCCTCTATAACCCACTTCACCCTACGAACTCACTTAGACAAAAAAAAAAAAAACACCAGTATTCACTGGCACAGTCACACATGCATATGAACACACATTTACTGACACAATTCACTCTCCATTTCTCTTCCTCTCTCTCTACAGCATGCTTGATCCTGACTGGAAAAGGATGTCGCATACCCATATGACTGTGAATGACAAAATCCTCCAGTGTCACAGCAAAGAATACAGAATGAAAATACATTTAACTGTTGTGAACACTTAGAAAACCTGTTGTTTTTTTTATCATATCTACCCTATGCCATTTAGTGAGCCCACTCTTTAATCTAGTGACTGCGTAATGTACAAATGTAAGGACTTCCTAAGCAGAAACAAGCAAAACTTATGAATAAAAAGTTCATAATAAATAATAACAAATAACAGTTATATTAATTAATAAAGCGTAGTCTTACTCAAGTAAACACTGCAATACATGGTTTGGTATACCCAGTAGATTATGATGGTTTATTTAAGCTCATGTTGAGCTCGTGTCTTCTATTTATATAGTGTTTTTTTACCCATTGTTACTCAAAGTGCCTTACAGTCACAGTGACACGTCTGCTCATTCATTTACACAACCACACACATTCACACACTCAGGGTTGGTGTCTTGCTCAAGGACACGTCCATATGTCTACAACATATCTTATTGTAGATCACACACTGATTCCACAGATCGTATGAAGATGCTCTTCTGTGGTGCATTTTCTGGTGAAGAGAGAGCTTGGAAGGATTAAGGCCTGGAAAGCTGCAAGTCCAGATTGACAGAGGTTGGAAAAGCTGTGAAAAACATCCTGCATGGTACCTGTGCCTAACATTCCACATCCCAAAGATCTGAACAGCTACAGACTGGTGGCACTGGCATCTCACCTGATGAAGACACTGGAGAGGCTAATCCTTGCCCATGGATGGACCTGCTTCAGTTTGCCTACCAGCCCAGCATCAGAGTGGATGCTAGGCTACCTCCTTAAAGGAGCCCTCTCTCACCTGGAGAAGGCTGGGATCACTGTGAGAATTATGTTCTTGTCTTGTATCATGTGAGGATATAAGACTGTGGAGCCCCTCAAGGAACTGTCCTGGCTCCCTTGTTATTCTCCTTCTACACTTCTCACTTTAGATACTATACCTCTCAACCAGCTGTCATCTGCAGAAATTCTCAGATACCTGGGTGTTCACCTAAACAAAAAAATGGACTGGTCTGGCCATGCTAGGGCAATTTGTAAGAAAGACCAGAGCAGACTCTACCTGCTATGAACACTTAGGTCATTCGAAGTGCAGGGAGCACTACTGAGGTCCTTCTATGACTCTGTGGTGACATCAGTCACCTACTAGAGTGGTCTGCTGGAGTGGCAGCTCAGCAGCAGACAAGAAGAGACTGAACAGACTGGCGAAGAAGGCCGGCTCTGTTCTGGGCTGCCCTCTTGGGCCTGTGGAGGTGGAGGGTGATCTGAGGATGGAAGCAAAGCTGTCATCCCTGATGGAAACCAATCCCACCCCCTCCATGGCACTATAACAGCACTGGGCAGTGCCTTCAGCAGCCAACTGCTTCACCCGCACTGTGTGAAAGAGTGTTACCGCAGGTCCTTCATTCCTGCTGCTGTGAGGCTGTTTAACCAAGTCTGCTCCTAGTAGACCACATATGTAGTACTACTGTTGTATTTCATTTGTTACTTTTTGAATGTATTTAATGTTTACCTTTCCTTGTCTTGTGTGCACTGCCCTTTATACTGGAAGTTGCAACACTGCAGATTCCCTCACTGTGGGAAAAATTAAAGGATTATCTTTCCGTATGGTAGCCATACAATTATACTGCTGATACACTCATGGTAATGCTGTTTGGTGCTGCAGCTCCTGAACCCATCCAAACCTTTTCCTGATGTGTTGTATGATGGTATTGTTGATTTAATTGCATGGCCATAGATGTTTCTTTTTCAGGTTGAATAGTTCTCAATACTTGTTTCTGCTCAGATGTTTTGAAAGCTCCATTAAAAGCACCATGACCATTAGCTATGAATAACCATATGTTATCCTTTCTTCAATTTTAAGTAGTGTTTTAAGTGTGTCCCCTTTTTTGGATGATAGTATGATATGTACTGTATACACTATATTTCTGCTACAGGCTTCATGCTAACCCTGCTGATCAACAACACATATATACTAGTACTCTAGTCCTAAACAGCCACAAAGTAAGTAAAATATATATTTATAAAAAAAATGTTTTAAATAAAGTAACATTTGGTAATTTATATAGCCTACAATAATAACTGACTGCCATCTTAAAGCGCTTTACAGTCACAGAAACACGTCTACCCACTTGCTCACACAACACTGCCAGGCACTGGGAGCAACTCTGGGTGTCTTGCTCAAGGACACTTTGGCATGTGGCAAGTTCTCTGATCTCTGATTAAAACCCATGTGTTATTTTACAGAATTGAGAGTGGAAGAAGAGATCAGAAATGGAGGCAAAGCTTTAAGGCACCTAATGGGTTCCAAGAAGAAGTTTTGTTGTTTACTACTTTAAAATTTTAAAAAAGCTTTGAAACTATTCAAAAAAGGCATTTTTCAAAAAGCAGAATTGTTCATGTTCTGTCTGCTATGGGTACTCTTCTCTAGGAATATTTTTTAGAAAATCATTAAATGCAGTTATAATTTTAGTCAATTTATTTTTTGTAAACCCTGCAGCATAATTACTGTTTAAATCTGTAACACTTATTATATAAAAAATGATTGGTATAGCTAAATTTGACATCCTGCTTTAAAGTTCTCTTTGTAAAACATGTTTGAAAGATATCGCTACATGCAGAAAATGTGATTTAAATGAGTCCCCTATGTACAATATAACTAAGGAAAGGACTAATCTGGTAGACAATAAACCTTAGTTAAATCTACTTTGTCCATTTCCAGCACTGCATGCAGATAGAGGGTTAGGATCAGCATTTAAGCTATATGCCACTGATTAAATGGCAAAAACTTCACACCACTACTGTCATCTTAGTCAAACAGCTTTTATTCCTCTCAGTTTTTCTTCCTCTCTTATACCCATGCAAAGACACACACACGCACACACACAAAACACTCCTCTTTACCTTCAAAAAGCCAGGGGAAGGCAGTCTGCATGAATAAATAGTCTAAGTGCTTATATTTCTATTCCTGCTTACCCAACTGCTAACAAGACCCAGTTCACAGTCAATGAGCTACTTCGGCATTCATGAGGATCACTGACAGTCACTTTGCATTCAACGCCAATCACAAACAGCAGAAAAAAGAGCACACACACGCTAACACACATAAAGAAATGTGATTACAAGAGGCATTCTGTGGTGCTTCAGCATTCCCCAGTGTTTTACCAAAATAAAACAGGCATCCCATACCCATCCAGGCAGTTTGAAGCATGCACATACATGAGGATAGTGAGCAGGAAAACATGATTACCCTCCACGCATTTAGAGGTCACTAGCATTAGGAGATTAGGTAAAGTAAGCAATCATCATTTGGATATTTGACGATGAAACTATCCTGTTAAATTGATTATAGTGGTGCGCAGGGCAGGAGAGGGTGACAGCCACACCTGGCGACATATGGACTATGTGTGTGTGTGTGTGTGTGTACTTGAATTCCTCATGTTGTGGGGACATACATCTGTTTACACAGCTACATTGTCTGTTTCTGGGACAAAGGGTTACATGTTAGGTTAGGGCAAAGGTTAAGATCGGTAGTGGTCGTATTGGTGTTAGCTAAGGGGAGTCTCCAAAAAAAATAATGTAATCAGTGCAATGTCCTCTGAAGTGATGAACACACACACTCTCTATCTCTCTCTGCCTGTGTTTGTGTGTGTTTGAGATTTCCCATCATATTTCATAATGTGCCACACCTGTCCTCCTTTGCTCTGCTCTTCTGTTCATCCTCCGTATGCATGAGGGTTTTTAGTAACAGGTTATGGTGCAGCCTGCAATTTATAGTATAGCTGCATTGTGCGAAATGGGAACCAGTAGTTTGTTGTACATTTTGTAGAGAAGAGGAAATAAACTACTTGTATTATGTGTGCACTAGGTAGAATAGTCCACACATATGTTTAGGGGACGCATTGCTATTTCTTAAAGTATAAAAAAGGGAGAACAACCAGCATATAACAAGTACATTACAAATTATGCAAGAAGTTTAACCTATAGAAAAGCACTGTGTTATGTAAACCTGAAATATGTTTTGCATGTAAAAGCAAAAGCCTAGACATAATAAAAAGGGAGACAGTACAATTACAATATCTTCCTTGAAATTTAGTGCAGTGGATAAATGAACAATAGAACAACATGAAAAATACATGATGCGGCATGTGAGTGACTGTACTTAGTTAAGCCCTCAACAGCTTCTGTGAGGCTTCATAGCACAGAATGTTAATGTAACTCGTTTTGTGTCAGTATTTTTACTTTTAAAAGGACGTCTACTGACAGTCTGTGTGGTTTAAATTTAATAGGTTTCTCACTGACATACAAATGTGCAGTATTAGAAGCTAACTGGTCCCTAATGCAGCGGCTAATTATGAATACTTTAAGGTGTAAATTGCTATGCACTAATTCATGGAGATGTTGCATTCATAAAATATGCTGTAAATAAAGAGTAGAATGCATCACTCTGTGAAACCTCAACATCTTTTCACTCTGGCCAACATTGGCGGCATGCTTTCAAGTACATTTAAAAGCAAAGGGAAGTTCAAAATAGTTAGCCGTATCTTTCTAACAAGAAATGACTTGCCATTTGAAATGCAAGGGCAAAATAAAAATTTTGTGCCGTAAACTAAGGTTAATCTTAATAAAGATAAAAATAATCTTAATAAAAGGCACCAAAACAATATTTTTATTTTACCTATTCAATAAACTGTTAAGAGACACAGTAGCTGTTTGTTTTTTCTTTCCCATTCAACAACATGCATGACTCTGTGTCTGATAAAGTAATATCAACCTAAACTCATTGGCCAAAAATGATCCTACCATAAGGTACACTAAATCTAAAGCAACTGGCTGAAACAATTTCAATGATTGTAACATTTTTGCTAATTTGGTTTGGTTTTTACCCGTTAGGTGGCAGCGTAGTCTGTATAGAAATGTGAACAACACATGCCAAACTGATGCTAGTTTCCCGGGGATATGGGCAGCACCATCTTGCTAGTTTGCAACTAGATTGAGCTGCGTTTTCGATTATCCGCCCACACTTCCGCCAGACTCACTCACTGTTTTTGTTTAATAATACTGTACTCTGCTCTACACCCACAAATTACAAAGAAATGTTGGATAATACGCTGTATTTATTTATTCCTAGTTTTACAGTCCTACCTGACTGCTTCACAGAGCAGTTGGTATGTGCAGCTGGTAGGCATCATGATGTCGCCGAGTGTTTTCATTTGGCCCAAATATCATCCACTAACATGGAGGGGGTGGAGCTTATGACATATACTGCAGCCAGACACCAGGGGGAGCTCTACTTGCGTTGGCTTCACTTTAGAGGAGCTGCTCCATCCTTAACAGAAATAAGCGAATAAATGAATGAATGTTCCATCATCCATCTTTATTTAGTCTATGGGTGGCAGTCAAACATTAAAACAAGTTTAAAGAATTTCATTTCGACAATTTACTCACGCAAATATGTACTGGACTAAGATTATAAGAGTTTTAAAAACCTGCCCAACTTTACAATCAGGTTGCATCATACACAAGGAGAAACTTCACATAAACACTACTCTCTAATCTCAATCAAACACACAGCAAGATATCAGAAGAAGACAGAAGACAGTCATTACATGACTATTGTGGCCGTTCAAGGACTTCACTCAATGCTCCAACTCACAAGATGCTGAAAATGTATGTTGTGTTCTAAATGAAGGAGTGTTTTATAATGTAACTGCAGAGTTCTGATGTTCAGCCATGAACCATCCCAGAGACAAAACCAGCTTCATTAAATATTCTATAAATTCTGAAATTCCCTTTAGTCCAGTGTCCACTGCCATCTGCTCCAAAATAAGGTTTAAAATAAATCTTTCCTCATAGGTTGTATTTCTGCAGGTATGTGCAAAGTTGTGTCATAAACTTTAATCAACAATGCTGGTAAATATACAAATGCCACATTTAAGGAAAAACACACTGACTCTGTCGTTACGTGCTTTTGCCATCACATAGCTGAAACTGCTGCAATCTGTGTCTACATCAGTGCAACACCACAACTGGCTTGACACATCCTGGTTGAACTGATACAATGCAAACGACTGTCTGTTTGGGAGGAATGCGGGAACGTGTGTCGTGCAACTGCCTTATCTGTGGCATTATAGACTCCTCTTAGATCTCTATTAAGAATTCTTTGAGTGGTTTGTCTCTCCTTTAAAACGTCTCTGACATAATCTTTTTGAACTAATTTAAGTTGCAAGTATTTCTCTCTGTCGAGCCTGTGACTTGTGTTTTATCATTTTCCCACACTATTTTTGTTCTTTCTAGTCATTCCCCAATAATGCTTGCTGAGACACACGCTAGTGTTTTAATAATTCCTTAATAATTTCCAATCTAGAACCTAGAGCAAATTAAAGTTAAAGGCATCATTTTCAATTGTAATGTTATCGCTTACATATGAACAAGTAAGTGGTTAAGGCGTACTTTTCCTGTGGAAAGTAATAAAACATTCTCACCTACATGTATCACTGAAGACTCACAAAACTAGTGCTGCTATATCCGTCGGCAGCTTGAGATCTCAGTTAAAACCCAGGAGGAGGCACAGAAAAAACATGCTGGAAATACCCAGAGTTTAAAGTGCTAAAGTGAAGACTAAAACACAGATTTATTCAGCAGAAGCCAAAGACCAAGGGAGAGTTTTAACACATTTACACCAGAGAGCCCTCTGAGGAGAGACGCACCAGTGGGTGGTTGTGTGAGAGCTTATTTGAGTATGTAGTATATTTCTGCCTGTGTGTACGCTCGCGCGTGTGCGTGTCTGTGTGTGTGTTCATACTCCCATCGGTGCGTTCATCGCTCTTATCCATACACCCACCTTTTTCTTGGTTTTGAGACAATCTCCCAGGATGCCTATTCTACATTAAACAGTGCTTTGAAGACAATTGAGCTGAGACCCAGGCTGATCAAGGCTCCCTTATCCCTCCCAGCACATCTATTATCAAAGCCTTCGTACCATTACCGTCATTATACACTATGTATTATTATTATTATTTTGAAATGCAGCGCTGAGAGCAGGCGTGAGACGGGGGCCGCCGTAAACAAATCTATTATTGGTGATGAATTGCATAATAACACAGGCATAATGCCATTCTCTCACAAACTGGTGAAGGTGCTGAACTGGAAAAAGTACCCCGTCTGTAAAATTTGAATAAACAATGGGCAAGAGAGGGAGAGAGACAGAGATGGAGTGGTCGTTAGGTGGTGTGTTTTTAAAGCTAAAGATGGTAGTTTGCTAAGCACATGGTCCTGTGCTGGTATCTCAGTATAGATTTAAACAATAATTTAAGAATACTAAATCTTGAACTTGTTTCTGTTGATGACATTTTTGTCATACGTAAGAGCAGATGACAAATTTACTCTGAAATGGTAGAAATTACATAAATACATTTACGGTCCTTTGTCATGCATTATCTAATATTTGTATCTGATTACTATACTCATTTCTTTCCAGATGCACTAAAAACACAGCATCTTGTTTTATGGAACACCAAGCTGATGGGTAATCTCTACAAACAGATATCTGAATCTGTTAGATCTGTTAGATGTTATTCTGGAGGTAGTTTATATTCCTTTTGTTGAATTTATGAATGAATGTACAAATCGTGCTATATTGTTCAAATAAATACAACTATTGAGTGAGCGGATGCTGGCTACTTGGGAAACAGTTTTGTCATAGTTGTTTCATCTCTGAACACTAACTCCTTTCTCACATCTTAAGTTAAACTGTGAACAATGAACAGAACACGGAAGAGGAAGTCTTGGCCCGGTTATCCATTAGCTATGATGACACTAAAAGACATTGGCTGTTTCCCAAAAAGGTTAAGTCATCAGACAATAGCCAATGGTTCCCACCATTTGGGACCTAATATCCTCAGTTTCTAGTCACCTCTGACGTCTCTATCAGTAACATACATTTAACTATATTTATAAGCCATTGCTACATAGGTTCATTCAGCATAAACTGTTGTTTACTTACTAGTCTAGAAGAAATGTTGCAAGTACAACATCAAACTTTATTCCTTTACTCTCCAAGAGCTGTCTCGAGCAGTCGAGTGCAATTCCAATGTTTACTCTTGTTTGGCTCCTTGCCGTGATCGCCGAGAGCCCCCGCTATCACATTTTCAACAAGCACAAACAAAAGACAAACTTTTGTTTAATGCTGTTAGTATCATGATTGGCTTTTACCTTGACGTATCAAAGTGCTTGTGTGTCTTGTTCCCATTATACTTTGTTGGTAGCCTGGAAGCCAGCCCGAACATCCTCCTCCCATGAAATCTTTGTGGCGGAAAGTTGGTCTGGAGTTGGGCTGCTGGGCCCTGGTTATGCTCCATCAAAGATCTGCCAGGGCAATCAAAGGGCTTTATGCTGTAATGGACAGAAGAATAATAGCGTCGTGGTTGTACATGTCCAGCACCAGAGAGTTGAATTACTTGGCTCGGATTGGTTGTACTATTCAGCTGTGTGCAGATGGCCAATAATAATGATGGCCAAAACTAAATATATATATATGTATCTATATACCACTCAATCATGACATTGAAACCACTGCCAGGAGAAGTAAATAACATTGACCATCTTGTGATAATTCAGTGTTCTACTGGTAAACGTTTGGACCTGGCATTCATATGGATGTTACTTAGATATGTAGCACCCACCTAGACCAGACCAGGCACCCCCATAGCAGTGACACTCCTTGATGGCAAGAGCCATCCCCAGCAGGATGCAGCCTGACACAGACACACACACAAAAAGGGTTTAGGAACAACTAAAAAACATGAAGAACATCACAAGATGTTGACCTGGCCTCCAAATTCACTAGACCCCAAACTGATCAAGTATCTGTGGGATGAACTGGAACAGCATGATTTTAAATTATATTCTTAAGTGTGTTTCAGTTTAACATTTCATCAACACAAGGGTAAATGAGTATCCTACTCTTCCCACCAGTAGTGCGGCCTGGCAGTCAGAGAACCTTTGTTTTGATCAAGTTCTATTCTTGACTCTGAATAATGTTAGCTGTTACCCTGCATATCCTTGCTCTTTGACTGTTACTATCCTCTTCATATTTCTCCTTCTTTCTCTCTTTTGTGGGTCACAAAAGAACATGAGAGTGAAAGAATGTGTCCATGTTCCTCTGCACACACTCAGACTGTTTAGTTATGCTAATTTGAATATATTTTTGGGTCAATTGTGTGCTCACCACAGACGGCTTCCACGCCTACCCTTTACCGAACAATTTAAATTTTTAATATTCCATTTAAATTATATGGGCCACCACTGAGGCAATCTGACAATGCCAAAAGGCCGTCTTGATTTCTTATTTATTTGTAGAAAAAAAAATACAGATACATTTCTGTCATAGAAATCGTATTGCCCTGATTTCGTCATCGTCTTTCTCTCATCTGACGCAGTGCTCCTATCTGTCCTAAAACCATTTCACCGGAAGTCTTTTTGGACTTCCTACACCACAAAAAATTAAAGATTAAAGATTTAAAATATACACATTTTAGCATTGCAGTGATTTAAAGAAGAAGTTGCAAGAACTTTGAAATGGGTTCACAAAACAACCCCTTGCAAGTTCCAGGCATCTCACATTCTATTGCCTTGGACAGAATATGCATGAATGGAGGGTGCAAATGACACAACACAGGATCTTAGTATATAGGACAAGTGTGTGTATAATTTTGATGTTTTAAGTTTGAATATATGCATGTTTAAACACAATAGTTCATCTTTTTTCATGGTCAGTTGGGTCAACATGCATATTTAAAACTCCTAATTAATCCTTCTTAATTGCGGTTGGTATGTTTGTGTTGAAGAAAATGATGTAAGACAAATTCTTTATAAAGCGTATTAGACAAAACAAAGCAATGCAAAAGTGGATAAAATACTTTCCAGGCTCTAAGGGTTAAGAAATAATCTGTAAAAACATTTATGAGATCCAAGTCTAGCACCATTACTCTCTCCTCTTCATCTGCTGTTCCCCATCTTTGTTTTTTTTTTCTCTCTTCTCTCTCTCTCTCTGTCTCTCTTTCTCTTTCTCTCCCCACTCCCTGCTTTTATACTCTTGTCTTTTCTCCCACCATCCTCTCTCCTTGGTGATTCACCGGGTGTAATATTTAATTATACTCTATAATTTATGCAGGTTATCAAACTCTGAGCGCATCATTTTATGTACATTGTGTAAATTGCTTTTTTTTCTCTCTCTCCCCTCTCTGCCTCTTTCTGTCTTTTCTTTTCCAGGCTTTTTTACTCTTGGATGGGAGGAGGGTAAATTCTTTGCAGGCATAGACAGAGATATTGAAGCCTGGGTGCAAATGTGAAATGAATAAACAGGCTGGATCTCTTCTTCAAGGGCCTAAATGAGATCTGCACAAAATAATTTAAACTAGGCCCATTCATCAAGCCCACCCAGGGAATGTGTGTGGCAGCGGCCTGTGTATGTTGTCCATACTGTATGTGTGTGTGTGTGCGCATGTGTGTGTGTGTGCCCCTGGCAGAGATGGTAGTCCTATCCTTGTGTAGAAAAACAAAATGACAGAGATTATGAATGACAGACAACCAAATTAACACTAAAATGAAGGTTTTATACAAAAGTTTAAAAACATCTGGGAAGTGAGTCACTTAATACATACACTTTCTTCTCATTCTTTCTCTGCAAACCATTACCAGGCTCAATAAACCTCTACTTTGTCCAAAACTATATCCTAACATAATATTAATATTTTACACAATATTTTTTTATATATGTCAGTTGATCCATATGGTAATTTGCATTGACATAAAGCTGTATCTATAGGAATTTAATCTTACTGAATTACTTCATGGCCAATATGGCAGGTGACAAAAGTTGATTTACATGCCAAGATATTTCCTCCCTTCATCCAGTGGCTGTCTGTGTTAATTTAGCTGTATCCATGTACCGCCCAGCTAAAAGATTCTCCTTAAAAAGATCTGTAGTTTGATTTTCAGTCTCAAAATCCCTATTTTAATCATTTACAAGGGGTTGCCAGAGCATCTGTGTCCTTCCATTTATTCACTATGCCACTCAACTAATGGAAGATTTTTCCATGAACAAGTGTCATTATCAAAATGGGCAGAATCGGTTAGATCTCTGTACTAATTACGGAAAAAATAATACAATACTTGAGCCAACAAACTCTTAAATCATGCTATTTGCACTGCAGTTATCTCACAAGGACTAAAACCAAAATAAACAACTTAATAGAATGTTCATGCAGTAAACGCAACAGAGGTAATCCTGTCCTTTGCAAATGTACTCTCTCTCTCTCTCTCTCTCTCTCTCTATATATATATATATATATATATATATATATATATATATATATATATATATATATATATGTATAAATGAAGAAGATGACAGACAAACAGTCAAATATTAATTGAAAACACTTATACTACTTAAAAGTGTATATTTAGTGAAAATGTCTATAATTAGTACTTTAGATTTCTCTGAAAATCACAGTGCCATCTAGACTGAGGTTGCGAACAAGCTAGGATTTCTAAAAGCATCTCTGTCACAAGCTTAATTATAGAGAAGCTGTAACTTTCTGGCAAACCTCTACTATATGGAACAACTTTATTGTTGCCTTCAACAAGGTCTTTGATGAAAATCTGACCTGGGTAAGGGGTCTGTTGACAAGGGCAGGCCATCTTTCTGTCATCGGGTACATTTGTTACGTACGTCTGTGTTTGTAACAAGGGATAGGTGCTATGTGAAAATGCCCAGTTTAACAGCAGAAAAAGAAATGCTTACAGTCTAGTAAAAACAGTGGTTTTGCTGTCCGCAGGGATCATCTCCTAGTTGTTTGTATAGCTCACCTATTATGCTTAAGTGCGCATGGCCGCTTTAACGGAGACATGGGCCAATAGCTGTCTCTCTATAGCCGGGCAAACTTCACCAATCACAGAGACGGGTGAAATGTTAGTCTGATTATGGTTATTTGTTTATTAGTCTTGATTATTCTTCATCAGATCTGCCGGACTAATCAAATCGTTTGGGTGGACTTCATCCTTCATAAGTAATAGTGAAATAGTCATACAGATCATCTGAGCGTCATGAGCTTGAATTTGTTTCCAATAAAATTGCTCTGATTGGTTGAAGGACTCTATAATTGCAAGCAGAGTTTTTTCTTCTTCTCTGTAATGGTTGAAACAAGCCCCACAATGAAGTCCATATCAGTGTAACCTCTTTGCAGGGTCAAGATGGTGACATCGAGCCACCATACTGCTTTAAAAGCACTCTTCTTACAGGGGATTTGTATGTGTCCGTAGGTGGTACAGGCCTTGAGCACCCTTTGATGGCTTTGCAACCAGCAGTCTCTGCCTGGACTGAGTCCAGTCAGCCCCATGCTCACTGGTCAGCAGAGAGGGTCAGCAAAAAGTGTCATTATTGTTGGGTGGCTGTTGATCATTGTAGTCAGTTTGAGGCTGCATGTCAAATGCAGCTTGTTGGTTCTGCTGATATTCCACCTACTGTATGACTGTTGTTCAAAAGTGTTTCTTCAAGGTAGTAGACTCCTTTCACAACATTTGAAAGGTTAATCAGGGTAACATTAACATTAATTATGTCCTTGTCCGTTTATTTGGTCCAGAACCCCAGTATTACATACTGGTTCACTGGAGTAGTTGTGAGTGCGACTGTGGCTCAGTAGGTAGAGCGGGTTGTCCACGAACCAGAGGGTTAGCGGTTCGATCCCCGGAATGTGCCACATGTCGAAGTGTCCTTGAGCAAGACACTGAACCCCCAGTTGCTCCCAGTGCGTGGCACTGGTGTGTGAATGTGTGCGTGAACGGGTAGATGTGTTCACTCACACTGTAAAAGCGCTTTGAGTACCAATAGGTAGAAAAGCGCTATATAAAAGCAAGGCCATTTACCATTTATAATTAACAAAAAATGTATTAATTCCAAACATTTTGATTTTGATCTTTAGCTAGAAGTGTAAACTTCTCCAAAAGAATACAAATTTATGTATAAGACAGAGAAAAAGTTTGCTGCAAAACAAAAACAGTGTGGTTGGTTTAGCACACTCAGTTTTCTTTGAACCTGCTTTCTGGACTTCAGTATGTATTCGTGGAACACCAGGAGACCAGTGCCACTGTGAGGCCTGGTCCCCTTGCACCTGGCCTATCATGAAAAAAAACAAAAGTTCTGGTAAAGGAACTCTTGTAGTGAAAAAAAAAAAAAAATGTGTTTTTATTCTTATCAGACATTTTGATACTAGAACATTGTTCTAGACAAATGGTCTGAGGAATACCAGGGAGCTGAGTGGTTAATGGAATAAAATGAATTCATTACACAGTGTAATAAATTCCTGGGTAGCTGATCAACTTAGGTACATATTAAAAGAGTTAAAAAAAGAAAAAGAAAAAAAAAAGATGAAGTACTCTTAAGATAGCGGCTATCTGTGTAAGCTGGACTGTAAAAAAAAATAGACCTGTCTTTCTTATTATTATATTAATACTGAAAAATGTAATATTTTTTAACTATAATACTGTAGATTAATGAAACTCCCCATGAAAACAGCCATAACAGCAGACGCAGTATAAAATACAATTAAGATGTGTGGGGTTTTTTGTACATTTTAATCATGATTTTCTTCAAAGCCAAAAGGCTTGTTTTCTATGATCTTGGCACATTCAAAACTATTTAGCAGCCTTTTCACTGCACATGCAATAAATAATATTTTTAGAATGCATTTTCTAAAGTGCAACACAAACACAAGAAAAGAAAGAAAAAAAAAGAGTGGTATGTGTCCTTAAATGTTAACAATACCAGGGGAGAACAACTTTATTTGGTGCTAATAAATGACATTCAACACATGAATTATGTGAGAAAGAGGCAGGCATGGGCAGCGCAGCAGTGCTGTGATTAGCATTGTCGTCTCACAGCGAGAAGGTTCTGGGTTCTGGCTGGGGTCTTTCAGGGAGAACATGAGTTTGCACCGTGGAGTCTGCATGTTCTTCCTGTTCCTGTGTGAGTTTTCTCCAGGTGCTTCCTCCCACACAGAAACATGCTCTGTGATTCGAAAGTGGTTGTAGGTGTGCGTGTGAGTGTCAGTGGCCTCTGTCTCACTGTGTTAGCACTGTGATATACTGCTAACCTGTCCTGGGTGCACCCTGCCTCTCTCACAGTGTCAGCTGAGATGACTCCAGTCCCCATGGCACCCTCCAAGGATAGTAGTAATAGATAATGGATCGATAAAGGGGAGGCAGACAAACATATATAGTATATGTCTGGATATGTCTGGTAGACTTATTTCATATATTACTATGTAGTTTGCTTTTAGAACACTTGCACATGTAACACCTACTACCCACATATGGACTACCATTCACAGTGCAACTGTATGTTTTTATCAAACCACTGCTACCACCATCCCCAATATTCCCTCACCCTCCCTGCATAGCTACATGTCAAGAACATAGGGAGTGGTGTAGGGAGCTGTGTGCCTAGTATGTGTGTACAAGCGGCTTCTTCTTTCTTTTCTTCACAGAAAGTGGTTCTTCACAGAAAAGAAAGAAGAAAGAAAAAAACTTTATTTGTCCCACAATGGAAAAAAATAATCTTACCATGCATACTAGGTCGTATGCATGGTAAGAAATTGAATGTACAGTAGGGGAGTGCAGTAGAGGAGAGTAGAGGAAGCCAGCAAGTTGCTGCTCTGTTGGAAATGACATCATAGCAGGGGTTAAACAGCCCCTGTTTACCTTGATTTATAATCCTGCTCCTCCTCCCTTATTCATTCTCCCAATACCAAAGGGTGAGGCCAGCTGCTGGGGAGGGTAAACAGCAAAAGGACTAAGGATGGGACTCATGACGACAATGATGAAAGTTAATTTGGTCATGAAAAAAATAATTTTCAATGAATATGCGACTGTTTTCCAGTTGTCAAGCAGAAACTTCATACCTTCCGTTTGACAGTTGTGATTTGTGTCCATTCTGCATTAGAGAAAACAATACATGTAAAAACATGGTAGGTAAAAAGATGTTCACAGATGTCACACTGTCACAGTGACCAGAGAGATCTTGGATAAAAACATATTAGATCTTGATAATGGCATTATATAAATGTAAAGTGTAAAGTTAAAACGACTGGCATTCAAAAGTTACAGTTTCCAGTAGAGTACTAAAATGCTTTACTGCTCACACGTCCAACAATTTGTTCTTTATGAATGAATCCTACACACATACAAAAACAGAAGCATTCAAAAAATAATAATAAAAGAAAATTACAATAAGGACACAGTTATGCTGAAACTGAATAGATGTATTACAGATGAGCTATGCACAGTTGCACTCAAGGGATCAATGTACTGAAGAGATAGCAATATGTACTATAATAATATGTACAACAACCACATAGGAATGAATTTACATACATCATTTTATTTTACACAGTAACAGTATTGCACAGGGGAATTCCTGTGAGGTAGTTTAAATGTTCATGAGAGAGGTGGTCTGTAGGAAAAGGCTCCTCTAGTGCTCAATACTCTGAATGGACTGCCACTAGGAAACAGATAAAAGAGGTTGTGACCTGGTTGTGAGGGGTCTGAAATGGCTTTCCTGCACTGTTCGTCTCTCTCGGAGGATGCAGGTCCTTGAGGGTGGGCACCACTGATCCTCTCAGCAGTCCATCCGGACCGACCGTTGAAGTCTTATGTCCGATTAGTTCATACTTCCATAATCGGACATAAGAACTAAAGCAGACAGCCGTTGACGTGCGTATTAGTGACAGCACCTGTGGCAGGTTGAACTTCTTCAGCTGGACAAGTGTAGCCAGTTTAATACAGTATTATTCAACATGTCAAGTTTAATAACTAGGAATATTAAACTGTCCAAAACAATCATTTTTAAATGTTTCTGTACTGGAATTATTGTGTTGGTACAGTCCTACATTGCTACCCAATTGTCAGCTGGGGCTGTGTTTGAACAATTCTTACACCAACTAGAAGAGGGCTTACTGTGCTCATTTCCAGCTCATTATTTTAATTCTGAGATTCCACTAGAATAGCTTTGCATCATTCACAGTTGATTCACAGTGAAATTGTCCTTTATGTACCCTCTTATTTAATCCACAGTCTGAAAAAAGTGCTTTTTAAGGTCTCCCCACCTTAAAATGCCTACTTTCTTCTGATTGGCTGGTAAGCAGAAGCCTTTGTTTTTGATGCTCACCAGTTTCCATAAAAACCTGGAGCATTATGCTTCATGTTTATTGAGTTGTTCCTAAACTGTTTTTGTGTGTGTGTCTGTGTCAGGCTGCATCCTGCTGGGGATGGCTGCTGCCATCAAGGAGTGTCATTGCTATGGGGTGGGGGTGTCTGGTCTGGTCTAGGTGGGTGCTACATGTCTAAGTAACATCCACATGAATGACAGGTCCAAAAGTTTCCCAACAGAACATCAAACTCTCACAAGATGGTCAATATTATTTACTTCTCATGTCAGTGGTTTTACTGTTGTGGCTGTGTCACCATCATTTCTCCTAAACAGGACCAAGAATCTAAGATGGAGTAAAATAGGAAACACCTGTCCAGTAGAATCCCATGCCCCGGAGGTGTGTTCACCTACAATGTTAGCTCAAATGGTCCACCAAGCCTTTTGCTTTCAGCTGACCTGCATGATTGACCAAGTGACATACCATCTGGGGAACACCAGTCAAACAGTCCTCTGCCTTTTCCACATGTTATTATAGGACTGTGTTATTTATAAGGCACACTGAGATGTCATGCTCACGATTTGCACAAAATGTTTGTTTTCTTAAGTAGAGAGAAACAGGAAGCATGACGAACGAGAGCAGGGTAATGATATTCGGTGAAGGTCTGACATTACTGCTGGTTGCACTGGATACATGCCCTGACCTGTCGGTTATACTGTTTATACAGTGGCCTGACTGACCCACACAGCCTTACGTAGAGGTTCTAGTAACGTTCTGTAGTGTTAAGTAAAATAAAGACATTATTTTATTACTTGAACGGTTGTTAAGTGGTGGGAATTTAAATAAAGGAAGGAGTGATGCATTGACTCCCTCCTTTATTTAAATTGCCTCGGATAATGTTTTGAGTGTTCAGATGTTTTAGTTTCAGAAACTTTAATGTCTTTGTGTCAGTGAGTGTGTCTGTTTGGACGGATAGAAAAGAGAGAGGGGGATCACAACAAAGTCGTGTTGCCTGAAGGCTGAAGGAAGCTCAAGCCTAAATTCCTCATGTCTACCACAAAACAGTCAAGCATTCCACTACTGTTTGACACACACACATAGAGATTCACACACATTCAGTCGCACACCCTCTCTTCACAGTGTGGCAGCACTTCACAAAGGAACCATTGAAGGGACTCCTTGAGTTTTAAAGTTGAAAAGTATGTCTAATTTTGGTCAGAGTTCATTAGGCAACACAAAAGTGGGAGCTTGCAGAGAACATGAGGACAGTGGCAGAGGCGAGCACTTCATGCCAGGACTGATAAGAGCAGACAGAAACTACAAAGGCGCCTCTCCTTCAGAAGGAAAGGATGAAGAAGGCAGAGAGGGAGGAGAGAGGGAGAAGACAGAAAGAATGAAACCAAACAGCAAGCAAAAGTCTTGGCCCAGAATGTTGTTTGGGTTTTAATACATTCACATCACTGTTTGTTAATGTGACCCATACCAATATTCAACTTAAATATTCAGCAGAGGGTAGAAAAGCAGCACAGATGTAATGGGAGGCAAATGAAAATGAAATACTTTAAGTAGGGCTACTATACTGAGGGTATTAAATTGTCATCACATTTAAGTGAAGGCTATGTCAGAAACAGGACTTTATGTCAAATGCAAATCCACACAAGTCAAATTACATCCCTTCATTATAAGGAAGAAATTAAGAGCTTATAAAATAAAAATATAAAGGCAACAACAGCAAAAAGTAGACGGCTGCTCGAGGTACACGTGTGGCCTCCGAGTGATCAAATGAGCAAGGATCTGCCTATGTGATCTGTCTTTACTGTAAGTGGATTGCAGTTTTGCTGCTTTGGTGTAAGGCCCTGAGCTGTAAATGGATATCGGAGATTAGATCTTAAATCTGGAGAGAGCTATGTCATTTTCCTATTTTTCTCTCTTATTGATTCTGGCCACTCTCAGCTCCACATGAACAAAACCTTTCAGACTAGAAAAGGCCAATCCAGTGATGTTCATATTCCCTACTTCACTACTATCTTGTTATATTATAGATGTTACACAAAATGGGGATAAGATGTCATAGATACGTGCAGTGAGAGGTGGGTATGCAACATGAAAACTAGTGTCTTATACTAAATATCACTCATATAAAGTTGTATCTATTCTATGATGAATGCATCTAGAGTCTGAAGATGATGTGAATGAATGAACTTTACTCAGTCATCCGGAAAGAGCTGTAGTTGCCAGTACTTGTTAGGTGTAATGGATGATAAATAAAAATTTATAAATTGCCCATCAATTTGCCCCTAGTGTATTATTGTGAGCTCAGGATTTCACATTCACACAACAACAAGTCCTTCAAACTAAATGATAAAATGTGTTGTTGTTTGCTGTTGCCTCATCAAGAACTATACCACAGTAATTCTTCTCCCACCTCATCCTGGTCAGGTCGGTCTTTTTTAATGATTTTAAAAGTATTTCATGTACCTTTCATGGAGGTTGCGGGTACAAGTACTCATGCAACATTGGGCCAGTACCTTTAGCTGGTGTGGCCCATCCCATAATCACCATCCACAGCATAAGGCTTCAGCCACCCACTCTCTGTCCCCACCGTAGACTTTACAAGCTAATGAAAACAAATGGCTTTTCAATGGGCAGACAAACCTATTTCATACATTCATCATCAGCCTCATAGATTTCTAAAATCCCATCAAGTCTGTCCCTGGCCTACACCTCACTTTGTCTCTGGCTTTCTCTCCATGTTCATTCGTCTTTCTTCCCACTAAATCCCACTCATAGGCTGCAATCACAAACATTGTAGCTTTTCAGCATCATTTATACAAGGCCCATGTAGAATAACCCACCTGACAGTTATCCACTCATCAAACCTCTGTTGACAGAAACAAGTGGATAGGACAGTATTATCTAGAGACGACTGAGTGGAAACATTGCTGCTAATTTCACTGAGGGCTTCCACTGCTTCTGCAAAACTTTCACACTTCCACTGCAAATAAACTAAATTTGATTAGTTAAAGTCAAAATTTAATGATCCCTGTGAGGAAATTGGGTTGTTGCCGCAGCACAGGATCGTGCACTATGGATACAGAAAAGACAGATTATATGAAAAGAAAATACCCCAAATAATAACAAATATAAAATAAAAGTAAGGAAACACTGCAGAATAAACAGAATAAATATCACATATACAGTATTCAAATATTAATACTATTGTTATATTATATATTACATCTGAATACATATAAATCAGGTCATGTGCATGGTACAAGTTCAGATTGTGTATCCAACCCTGGATGTTGGTGATGTTGTTTTCCCCACATTACACTAAACTCCTTCAAGTATCTCAGCAGAATCTCGACACGGTGGCTGTTGCCATAGTGTGCACTGTGAAGGAAAAGATCTGAGGAGCTTGGACAAAGCAACTTCAGCAAGGACTCAACCCAGCCCTAACACGGCCTGTTTGTATCAATGAACTGCTGCACTCTTCTCTAAGACACTTCACAGGCCAGTGGAGAAAGCTGTTTCTGCTGTGGTCAAGCAGAACAATTGCTTTCTTTCCCTCTCTTGAGCACCAGAGATGTTTACTTGGATGATCGGGAGCTCATTCTAGCTCAGTCCATTTCTAGCCCTTCAAGAATCCACCGTCCACGGGGTACAGAAGGTAACTGTCAGACTGTCAGAGTAAGCACAGGTACATAAGACTGATGCCGACTAGTTGTCATTTTAGGACTGTGGTTCCGGCCTATGGTCAAGGCACATGTCCATAGCCTGTGAAAACAAAGTGAATGAAATGGTGGAACCCTTTACTTTTTGACGCCAGTCAGATGTTACACTACTAGAGGAGAGATTGGCGTTTCAGGAACGTGTGTTGCATCAGCTTGCGGGATGGTGCCACAGCACTGTGCCATACCGTAGTCAGGCTGCCCTTGTTCCACCTGGCTTCCATAACTGGAGGCAACAAGACATTTCTGCCGCCATTTCCCGTTTGTGCTGAAGCGTTAACTTTTAAATTTTTGTTCTGGGCTCACTTGGAGGAATACTTTTTAGCCTGTTGTATAATATGGCTATGGGTAAATGCTTTATATATGTGTTTACTGTATATTGACTCTGGGTCTGGAAAACCCCACTGCTTAAATGGCATACAGAAGGACACTCAGTGCAACAGCAGTGCTGACTGATGGGCAATGATGATGTCATCAACAAGTGCCAATCCTGATGAAGGTAGTGGATCAGTGCCAAGCTGCGGGTGGCCTTGACAGCCAGATGCCAAGGCAACAACACCATTCAGTCAGTCAAAGAGGGGAGGCACGATGATGGAACATGCAAGGTGCAGCCTAGAGGCGAGCTGTGGAGTTAACACACCAGGAGCATTTGCAACCATCTTAAACGTTGAACGTTTGTCTCATTACTATTCCTGTAATGCATGTATGCTTAAGAAAAATCCATCTTAATACACTCATGCTGTTAGATATAATCAATTTGTCATAGTAAGCGGAGTGATTACAAACATCACTTAAGCAGATCACTTTTGAGATTGTCTCCTTAACAATTCAGAGGAGATAGATTGATTTAATTTTGGAATTCATTTTTGTCAGTTCTAAAAGTCAACTTCTGGTCTCTAACCAAGAATGGATGCGCAAATGGATGAGTGTGCATGTGGAAAGGCACATGGATCACTCATAGATCCATAGCTGAATGAACAGGCCTCATATTTTGGGGAAATCAGGTATGTGGTTGCAAGAAAAACTAAACCCATATCAAACACTGTTGCCATTAGCAGCTCAAAGTAAATTCCTCATTTACTGCTTTTATTATTCGTGTAAGTCATATTATAAGCCTGCAGTGCCAGTCCTATGCATTAGGCATAATTGTGTCGCTGAATTTAAACCACAACTTCCGCTGTAATTCTGACCACCATGCTTTTTAAACAGGAGCACATTTGTAAAGCCAGCCCGGTACACAAATTAAATATCAGTCTCCATGCCGTGTAATGTTCGCCAGATCTTTGTGGAGGATTGTAACATGATAGTATGAAAATGCACAACAGAAAATATAACATCAAAATAGCAATTTTATACTTAAATTAATCATTTTTCTCTGTATCACCGTTGCGATGTTTTCAATTTGCTGTTTTTGTGTTCTCTCTCACTAGGTAGGAGCCCTCAGCAGCAGAAGCAGGAGTGGTGAACAGTTAATAGTGGCACTGCAATAACAATAAAATGTCATCAATCTGTGGGCGCCTCCTGCCTCTGTCACACCAAGTTTGTACAGAGTAATGACATTAGGCCCGGAGTAGCAGGCACACTGCTCTCTTAAAGGCACCACACCACCCAAACAAACAAACAATACACCCAGAGAGGGAAATGAGGGGGTTGAAATAAGGAGGAAAGAGACAGAAAAGACGACAGAAGAGGAGAGTGGGAAGAGAAAGAAATAGAGGGAAAGAAATATTAATTACTGGAGAACCCATTTGGATTGTATTGTTCATCAGTCTGCACAGAAATCTGCGGCTCAGTAACGGCTCAGTTTTGCTGCTATGTGTACACCCTGACAATGTGTCTGATGTCAGAATCTTCACTGCTAAATATTTTATTTTGGAAGAAAGTTCCGTACTGCAATCCAGAGGAATACACAGTCGATTCCAATGGGACCTTTATCGCACTAATGTTAGGCAATACAAAAAAATAAATAATAATTGCCTTTACAAGTGTTTCCCTGACAGTCTGTGTGGAAACAGACCCGCCAGCTTCCAACTACCTGCTTAACTAAAAGGTATACAATTTAGAAGATTGATACCACATTGGTGACATCCCACAACACAATAATAGCCCTCATACACATTACAACAAATATGCTATGTTGTTAAAAATTTATCTTTTAATTCAGCGTTTTTTAGACATTGACACTCCTGCCCTGCTGCTCATCTGTGGAGCAGTTTCAATTTGTTATTCAGTGTTAATATAACTGACACAATAACTGACATACACGTACAAAAATACTGGTATATAACACTAATCTTAATATAGACATTTTATCCACAAATGCCTATTAGTATGGACCCATGTTGTGTGTGTGCGTGCGTGCTTTTGCACTGCTCTGTGTGTATTTACGTGTGCCAACATGCTCTCATCAGTGAGTGCTGACTAGCATCCATCTGCATGCCCGTCGGTGACACATCAGCCAAGAGCCTCCATCAGTGACACACACACTTGGGGATGGGGGCTGCACAGGGGCAGAGTGTGAGAGGCAGACAAAAGTGTGTGTATATGTGTGTGTTACTGTAAGAGAACAAGGGAGGCAGAAGGAAAGAAAGAAAGGGGAGGGTCTGGCCAGGCAGCATTAACCCTGCGTTGCCTGAGGCCAGACCCTGCCATTGATCCCGTTTCTAATTCACCCCTGCTGGCACTGCTTATGCCAGCCACTACCAGTTACCACACAATCTGCTCAGGGGACTGCCCAACCCTGCTTAGCCCTGCACCCACATATACAATAATCTAGAACGAGCTATGCATGATGATCACCCAGGCCTCACAATTCCTCAGACTGATAAGAAAAACTGAATCGTGATTCTTATCTTGTTGTTTTTTGTTGATTTTTTAACAATAGCATTATGCTGACAGAAGAAAAAATTGCAATCAGCTCGAGTCACACACTTAAGCAGAAACCTTAAATGTATTCTCTGCTTTTATTTCAAACTTTTACACACTGCAAGAATTTAAAATAATAGCACAACACATAGTACAAGATATTACGCAGATTATCTTGCCACTTTGGAAAGCATTGAATGCACCACCACACAGTTTTCATTCTTCAGCTAGAGAAGCACAGAAATCCAGAACTTTACAGAACTTTAAATAGATCTGGTAGTACTCTACAACGCACAGACCAAGTGTTTCTACTGTTTTTACATTACAGTGATAGCAATACCAGTGATGTCTGAAGCTTTCCAATTAAAACCATTACAGTATAAATCTTACAATCTAACTTACAAATGCTGAAACATACTTCTGCTTTGTTATTCGTCAGACAAGTAACGGCATAGACACAAGTTAATGTAATAGTTATGCAGACTCTTCTCCACTTAATCAGCACAACACTGTGAAGCTGAATTGAACTGTGGGATTGGCACCTCTAAAAATAGATAGCATACATCTCACATTGTTTCCACCGGGGACAAGCCGATCATGCTCAATCCAGCCAGTATGGCAACCGGAACAACAACGGACACCCCTGCAGAAATACAGAGGAAACCATAAATACCATATATAATAGATGAACCCAACATTATCATTGATCACTTTCAGATAGTTCAGGCAATCAGGAATAATACCATCAGGGAACTGTACTGTAGCCTTGCTGAACTGCTGATCTGTGAGTGTAAGCCTGTATTTCACACCTAGGGAGTTGTCACACAGCATCTTGGTTGCCACTAACCCTGCAACTGTGTTTGGCATCATCCACCTTGGTTAATGCAAGATATCAAACTCTGCAGCTAAGGTCTTTCTTCTGCATCTCAGGAAACTTTGGTCCCTGGACATACTTTCAGTCTCCTTCCTGTCTGGAGACAAGCCTAATGTACACTAATGTTAAAGAGGCCTGCTGCACCATCACCTTCGGTGCCAGGGAAGGAAGATCATACTGCAACTTGGTCCATCTTTACCCTGAGTACCAGCCACTAATTATTCATCTAGCCACCCTCATCAAGACTGTGAGAAGTTGGACTGATGAGATATTTGCTACTTTGAAAGACTGTTTGCTCTGACTGGGGTGTTTTTTCTCATGCCAAATGGTGAGAACATAAATCGACCCAACAATCTGTGGGGATACCACTTATTAAGTTGAAGCTGTCCTCTGTTTTCCCAACACTAAGACCAGTTCTACGAAGCGTAGAACTGGATGTTGCAGTGAGGGAAAGGAGCATCTGCTCCATCTTCTTCCTATGGACTCAAACGGGTAGAGGCTGCAGCAGAATAACACCAGGTACATTCGGAGAGGTATGGAAATCATCAGTTGTTATGAGTTCTGCAGTCAAGCAATAGAGGAGATTATCAACAACTAACAAAATTATGATTTTCTTCAACAGATGCAACATGTTGCCTCACAGGTAACTTATAAATCAGATGTCACTCAACATCATTGACATTGCCAACAGCAATCTCCTGGTCGTCTCTGCAGATCAAGTGAGGGGGCTGGTTTTGTGGTCCACCCCTCCACGAGTGCTCAGTGTTAGTTACAGCAAACTGTGTGTCATACTCCAGGACATTACAGTACCTTATCAAACAGAGGAATAACAGAGATAACGTACTGCTTACTGTAGATGTGCAAATTTGAGTAACTGTTTTCTGTACCTGTTTACGAGTTTCCAGTAGCATTTTATTAGTGTTAATCTACTGAGATTAGGGAGCAACATTAAACATAGACACACTCCTGCAAATAGCTAGCTACGCTGTTATTCACATTGGGACCAATAACATGAGTATGAAGCAGTCAGAGATCACAGAAGAAAGCCAAGGGAAATGTAGGAGTTTGCCAGAAGGTGATTCAACGTTAATTTCCTGAGGGGTTCCTCTTACCTGATACAAGATAAAGAAATATCCAGCTGGCCTACAACACTGAACCTACTAGACAAGCTGTTTTGTGACAGTAAGGAGCTGGAAAGAGCCTCACAATGGACCTAATAAAATCCTCCAAATCAAAATTCCAAAAGTAGCTACAATACTGTCACAACACCATCACCGTCAAATTATAAAAAAAAGTCCCGATGTCGAGTTATGTGGGTGTTACTGTGAGGTGAGAAAGTGTATGTATGTGCATGTGCACATACACACATAGGCATGACCAAGGAAATGTATATGCATTTTTGATTTTCAAATTGCAATAATCCAATTTAGAAGATATTTTGCTCAGTCTGAAGTCTGGCTCTAGAAATAATCCTTGGTAATGATGGCAGTCTCACGGTAAATTCATAATTTAATTTCCCATATTGGTATAAAGATGCTCTGTGTCAAGACAGTAGACCAACTGCATCTTGGTCTATTGCTCTATTCACTGCTGGACAGAGGAGAGTCAGTCGTAAATATTTTTAATTTATCTTCATCAGTACTTTAACAAGTTGCTGTATATTTGTGCTGCTGGTTTTAATGGTCTCTATTTACGCCATGGGCTGAAGACTGTCCTTGGGAAAAGGCTCTACAGTATTGTAACATGGTTATAGACAAGATGAAAGAGGACTTTGTTAGAAAAGTTACTGTGACAGACCAAGGTGCATTTTAGGGACCACTTTTTGTAAAACTGTGAGCTTTAAATACACTCTAAATGTATTTACCAGTTATTTCCGCATGGATTCATCCACACGCTGTGCCACTCCAGTCCGGTAGGTGGTGATAATGCAGAGGACTCAGTCACAGTGTTGGTTTGTCACATTTTAACTGCACCTGTCCAGTCTGTTATTTTCTATTAGGCTTTCTGTTAAAACAACAGGTATCAGTGCATCACCGTATTCAAAATGCCTGAAATGCTAAGCTTAGAGCAAACACACTGAGTAGCTCAAAAGGTTCCCTGTCCCTGGGGAAAGTTCCTGCAGTGGCAGCTAAAGGTGGAGTTGTACCACAGGCAGTAAACTTGTTAATCCTCTGGAAAAATGAAATTCTACAAAGGATTATCATTACACTCTACTGTTAACTTTAACTTGATTAATCAAGATTAATTTTAGGACATTAGAGCTTATTAATGGGGCATAATATCAATGGCACCGTCTGCAATAAGAAAACTTGACCATTGTTATACCTACAAAATTACAGTCAAGGTCTTCTATGTTATGTTATTTTCTGTCTAAATAAGGACTAGAAACTATAAAGGATTAATTAAATTTGGCAAATTACCTGTCCCTCTCTAAACCCTTTCTCTCGCTCACTAAATATCATAAGCCTTTGTGATTTCCATAAATATCCTGCCATGTCTAAAATGTCATGTCCTTAACTTTAACAGATAGATGAAGTCAGCCAGCAATGCCGTATACTCCACTTTCTAAAGGGGCTTTATAATTGTAGTTGTATGAACACAGATGTGGCCTTCTAATTCTGCACAATCCTGTTATCCAAACTTCAGTGGATTCAGTGGATAGTAAACGACCCCTTTTATGGGGCTCGTATTCACAGGTTTATTCCTGGTTGGCTGGCTGAGTACATAATGCAAATTTTCAGTGGTATGCACAAGGATGAAAGGTTAATCCCATAGACTGCTTTTAGAGGGCTCTGTCTGAATTCATAGAGCTAGAATAATAACACATAATCAATATGCCCTCTGCTTGCATCCCTGCATTTAGCTGTTGAATTGTAGCTGGTAATTGCGTGTGACACTTTCAAGGGAATCAAAGTATTCAGTATTTAAGAGAAATGTGGAGTTGAATGGGAGTTACTTAGGCACTGTTAAAGAAATAACCAAATTGTTTATTAAATCAGGCCTTCACAGAAAAAATGCGCAATAACTTATCCTTCAAAACATTAACAAATACAGAAATAAAAGGTGACATCTAACCGTACTTCAAATCCATTAGATAAGAATTCAAATGCTGTGGGCTTGTATTTCCATGTCTTTGTTGCTGGTCACGTAATTAGTTTACTGAGGGATAAAAGCAGAATACTTTTTACTGTGATCTTTAAACAAGCAGGTTTTTAAGAAAAGTCAGTTGTTTCTTAACTGCGAACTGGCAGGCCACAGGAGAGTACAATTCAAAGTCACTGTTTGCATGTGCGTGTTTGTGTAGCTAAGAGCAAAGCTAAGGTCCCATGCCTCCCTCAATACACCATGTCAAGCAATGCGCACACACATACAAACACATTCCCTCTCCCCGTGTAAGGGGGGTGGGTGGGTTGGTTGCCTTGGAAACACTTCAGTCCAGATAATTATTACTGTAACTGTCTCTGCACACCCCACCTATAATGGAAATGGATCATAAATTATAATCACTAAGTGGCAGCCTTCTGTTAGGGCTTCCTGTTCGCTGCTGCCACCCACTGGGGAGCAGGGGAAGTGCAGGGCACAGCATTGAGCGAAGTGGAGCTGCTGTTCACTCCAGTGGCACAGCTTCACTTATGTATCTCATTCCACTGCACTCGCTTGAACTGACACTATTTTTTTTTTAAAGTAGACATGTGTTTTTTCTATCTTAGTGAATCTTCACAGTGAAAGTTTAACCCAGCTGACAATAACAATAATTTAAAAACATTAATGGCAGAATGGAAATATGGCATCATGCTGAATCTGTTTAAATATTTACAAAGGCCTATTCCCATGGTCCATTCGTAAGTAATCAAAAAACAATTAAATATTCTTCCCGGTTGAAAGTCGCTTTTTTGTTTGTTTGTTTTTAAAACAAAATAATTCAGTGCCTTATAAAGAAGTAGTCTGGCTGGGGTTGAGTAGTAATCGCAAAGTGAGCGTCCTACTTTTCCCCTTCCCCTTTATGAGAACTGGGAAGGAACAACCAAAAAAATGAAAAACAACGGAGGAAATGAATAAACAAACAAAAACACAGATTAAAGTATTAGGAATATAAACTAGCAGCCAAAGGAAATGCAATAATTGCCTAGCTGTGTATTTATCGTGGCCTTTGTTTAGCCACTGTATTCCACAGAAATGATGAGTTTCTGGCCTCCAGTTTGATAGCTGTAGCACGCAGTTTTGTGCTGCACAAGACTTTTATTAGCACAAGACACTGGGATTTTTCTTTTACTCCGTTTCTCAGTCTTCTCTTTTGTATGAGCAACTTAAAACTGTTCGTCACATTCATATCCCCATAGCAGGAACCTGCCTTTACGCTAGCAGCTGAACAGCTGATTTTAATTCAGCTACTTCCTATGAAGTGCTTTCTGATAGGAGAGGAATCTGCAGCAGAGGTCTTCACCACCCTGCCAATTACTGGTAAGCTGCAAACGCCTTAAATCAGCTTCCATTTATAAACATAACTTCAACCACAGCGGTCAGATTACTGTAAGACAGCAGGTTTAAAAGCCAAACCTCAACAGAAATTCAGGTTTCATATCTGGTGTCAACTCTGCTCACCTCTCCTGCTTTAAAATGAGATGCCACAGCATTTTACTTCCTGCAGCCGCTCACGGGAGAGCGGCAAAGTTTCAGGGTGTTCAAATGACCTCAGCATTATGATTGTAACTCTGCAGAAAGCTTGGCAATAAAACCTTTTAATCATCAATTGTTGTTTCTGCTGAAATCCCAGTCCATTTCTTTTCAAAGAACAGACGGTGTCACACACAGATAAACACGCACACACGCAGGCACGCACACACGCGACCGTACACACGGAATCCCTTTCAAAATAAAGAAAAAAGATCTTCTGTGCAGTTACTGAAGAACTTTAAATTACACCATCTCACAACTTCATTTCAAAAGAGAAGATGTGGCTGCTTCAGGAGGCAGGACCTTTGAAAAGTTGATAGCACCTCATGTTCGCAGTTTATGGCCAGGGGTTTTGCTCACTGCACAACACAAATCACAGGTGGGTTTCCTCATTAGGCACTATTGACAGGCCACATAAAACAGAATCTATCGCTCCTCCAAAAGGCTCGGCAGCCACCATCTAGCGGGGCCTTTTGGTCTCCCCCCTTTCTCCCCCTCTCCTCCTGATCCTCTCGTCTCTCTTCTTTTCTCCACCATGCATATTTCAGATCAGGAATGGATGTCAGGCAGTGCGTGGGAATTATTAATCTCAGGTTCTGTACTTGTGGTGAGCTGTTTAAGGATTCATACTAACAAAGGGCAGCAAAGTCACGCAACAGGGCTGACAAGGCCTGTCTTTTTACCTCCATACCTCTACCTGTCTACAGCCTCTCCTCCTACCCTCTGCAGCGGCCACACACACATTTTGGTTCTTTTTTGCCTGTTTCTCTCTCACTCCTTGCCTCTGTCTCTCTCTCTGACTGACCTTTGGAGCCACTTAGGTTCACAAAACACCTCCAAA
The DNA here is from genome assembly GCA_005024645.1 of Planiliza haematocheilus. Taxonomy (NCBI): domain Eukaryota; kingdom Metazoa; phylum Chordata; class Actinopteri; order Mugiliformes; family Mugilidae; genus Planiliza; species Planiliza haematocheilus. The sequence continues at coordinate 489,481 of SRSE01001340.1, read as the reverse complement.
CAGTTCCTCTCTAATGGCCCACTACTCAAACAATCGGTAGAACGACCTGAGGAAGATGATTGATCTCTGACAAGCGGCTCGATGCATTCCTATGAGTCATTAGATCAGCCTGGATGGAGAGAGAGAGAGAGAGAGACAGCGATATAGAAAGAGAGAGAGAGAGACCTATCGGAGAATTGGTACAGCTGTGTGTACAACCAGACCAGGCATTTATCTAATGTCAAGACTTGCAGACAACCTTTAGTCTGAGTTTGATGTTGGAGGAGCTTTGGAATGACAACAGCATTCACATTCACACTGGCATGCTCAAGCTCAGGCCTCTGAAACACACACTCATTCCTCACTGAGTAAAGGCACTCTATATGTGGCCAAATGAAATTAATCTGTAAGAAGAGAGAAGACACACTCACTCACACACACAAACACATCAGCACGAGCAGTCGGCACTAAAACAGTATCAGTAGAGCAGCTCGGCGCTGTGAAAAAGAGAAATGTCTTCTTTAAAGATCCTCTTGTTGTGTTGTCGCACTGGGAGATAAGGACGGATTAGGCTGAGAGACGCTCTGAGCTGAGACACGCAAACATGCTGTTGAACATGGAAGTGAAGCACCAGAAACTCTCTCTCCATTAAATCAACACACACACATACACACACAATGCTGGGTGCTCTACAGTGTGGAGGCTCACTTTTAGACATGTGAGCTCCAAAAGCGCTTACACGCTAACACATATAGAGTGCTTAGCATACGCTGTTGTGCAGGGCCGACGGAGATGTAAATATAGATGTGAGATTTAGAGCTGCTCTTATGCATTACAAATACGCATTACGTTTTTAAATTGTCAAGAAAGCAGAAAATTGAGAGTCATGGGTGAAAATATCTTAAATCATCCTTCAAAGCCGATTCATTAAAAAAACAGACAGAACTCTTAGCAAAAGACTGCTACACCGCCCTCTTCCTCACTCTATATGTATTAAAAGAAAGACATTTCTTGACAATATTTTCAAAATGTTTCAGGTGACAATGGGGTAACTTATTTGTCATTTACACTAGGACTAAACAGTGAGTGATGAGTGGTGTAATATCTGCCGTAGCAGTCTTAAATGCTATTGAATGCAGCCCCTGAATGTCACAAAGTGGACCTCATTTTTGAAGAGTAAGAAGAAAAAAAATGACCACACATGTTGTGCTACCTACGCAGTCTCCAAATCTAGTTTGCTGTGGGTTTTCTATAGCATGTGGAGCTATATTACATTACACACAAGTGCAGACCAGAAATGATTTAGGATGCTCACAGATCTCACACTGTTCATGTAACTGGCCGTAACTGTAAATCCCACGTGAAATCCCCTTTGTGGCAGTAGTCATGGGTAAATGAAGTTTTGTTTCATTCAGGTTTAGGGATTATATTTTCAATATAAGTTTGTTTAATTTTATTTATACATAGTGTAAAGGTTAAGAATAGCACAGCTTTTCTAAGTATACTGTTCTGTATTTCCCAAAGGCAGCATTGGTAAAATGCAGCATCAGCTTGATTGCTAACGTATTTGTTTTAAATCTGTCTGCAAATCCTTCATTCTTTTGTGAACAGCTTACGCTTCAACAGAGGAGATTAAATAAGTGGATGGTGCAACACAGCTAATGAGCAATGATAGCTTCCTCCGTTTTGCACACTCTAGCTCTCTGTTGGCTCAAAAGCCATTACTGTAAAGATCAGTGGCCATGGTGAACAGAACGGGTTTACACATTTGCAACAACTGAATTTACCTTGGTTCTGCAAATAAATCGCTTTAAATGGTTTGATTTGGTTGGAAAAAACAACAACAGCATCAACAAAAAAGTATTTCACATTGCCATCATTTAATAGCTTTGCAAAGAACAGGACCAATATCTGTTATAAACCATGTGCGGAAATTTCAACAGTGTCACGACCTTTAACACTACTTTAAAGGCAGCTTCAAAGGACTGCTATCAACACTGATGCTGATAATGTATAGCTCCCAGGCATGCTTTTTTTTTACTGTTTGGGTACATTGCAAGGAGCCTGCTGATTTTTGTGACACGGTGGAACTGTGCTGAGCAGCTAAAGACCTTAAAAGGTGAAAGAGACCAAAACTGCATGTACTTATATTCATCTGAGGGCAAAAACACAACTCTAAACTAATGATAACCTTTCTCCATAACTACCAATCACTTAACTAAGCAATTCCAAATATGCAGTTGGAAAGTGATGCCATGTCAGTAATTGCAGGTTAAATTAGGATTAGGTAAAGGATTGTGGTTAGACATTTAATTATGGTTAGGGTCGGTATAAAGTTATGGGTACATGCCATGAGTCTATATAGAGACATAGAAAGACGAAGGTGTTTGTCTGGTTGTGTATTTTTTACTTTATGGGGGCAGCTTTTAATGGCTTACTACAGTTATTTTTGAAGGTTACAAACTGTTAAGACTTTTTATTGGTTTAGGGTAAAGAGTGCAATTTGCTTGTGTTTTGGTTTAGGGCGAGTCACTTGGCTGAGATGGTTAGGGTAAGGCCAAGGGAATGTACTCTGTCAGTGGACGGTCCTCACAAAGACAGACAAACAGGTTTCTGTGTGTGCATATGTTTCTAACTGTGCTAGATTGTTGAGAGGCGTAAGGTGGTGGCCCTCAGACCCCTCACCCTTCAACACAAAAACCTTTGCTACATACAGTACACACACACAATCCTCCATTGCACCCACCCAACCACCAACCCAGCCACCCACCTCCCCTCCATCCATTTCCATCCACCACAACCCCAAACCAGCCCAGTGCCAAGGCAGCACAGATGCAAACTCCCCCCTGACCGGGCTACTGCCAAGGCACCGCTTCCGAAGCCTCTCCACCAGCTGGAGACTCTGATGAGGCCAACACATCCATTTCCCTGGTAACCGAAGGGCCCAGGCGCACACAGAGGGACGCACTTGCATATAAACATGTATATGCACCCATGTGAATATGTATATGCCACACACGCGCAGTGTCCCATCAGCGCCTTCCCCCCCTTTGTACAAAACCCTCCTTTCCCCCCTCCTTGCCCTGTTTGCTGCCAGGTCTATTATCACAAAGGATGCATTGCAGGGCCACAAAACAACAGCTAGATACATTTGCACCCAGTAACCAGACATATGCGGTGAACAGCATGTTTAGGACCCAAAAGGTAAATTGTGAAAGCCTGAGAATCATCTCTGAAAGTCAGTTTAAACTGAGACAATTTAAAAAATCAGATGAACATATAAACTCTTGTCTATAATGAAAGATTCAGGTCTGTAATTAAGATGAGTTATACATGTATTACATGTAGCTATTACGGCAAATCAAAATATTAAGCTAGAGCCATCTCCCCCTTTGCTGCAAGCTAAGTAATGGTTAAAGGTCTTTATAGAGCACTTTTCTACCTATAGGTACAAAAAGTCACATACCAGTGGGGTTCAGTGTCTTGCTTAAGGGTACGTCAGCATGTGGTCCATGTACAGAACCACTAAGCCTCTGACTCGTTGACAACTGGCTCTACCTACTGAGCCAAAGCCTCCCCAAAGGATGTCCTATTGCATGTTATGTTTTTCATTTCATTTTTTGATCTGTATAATTCAACTGTATGCATTGTCCTATACCCAAATACACCTATACTATACTACCAAATACATCCTATACTTGTCTGTGTTCGCTTCTCTGTCTGACTTCTGACACTACTGACACTATATGTTTATTTTGCACTGAAAATTCCTGTAGCCTTGTACAACATACAGTCATGTGTAAACTATGACATATACTGTGCTGGAATAATCTACAAGAACTTAGCATAGCTTGTACATACAGTATAAAGTGACTTCCTACTCCCAGTAAGGATGTTTAATACTACGATATCTCTTACTGCCATACCTTCCCATTGGCAGAGGGCCACAGGAGGGTGGCAAGTGGTAGGTACACAGGTTTCCAGTCCATCACAGGACTAACACAGACGGGCAGATATGCACATTCAGATGTGTAGCCGGTGTAGAATCAGCATTTCAACTTACATGAATATCTTTGCACAGCAAGAGAAAACCCATGCAGGGATGGGGAGAACCTGCAAGCTCCAGACAGAAAGGCCCTGTGAAGTGACAGCACCTTTACTAGGTATTATTTTACAATTTAATGAAATCAGAAGACACTGGTAAAGATAAAAAGAATAAAAGAGGGAGACAGACAGGGTAATGGTCTTGTATTTATTTAGCACTTTTCTACCAGTAGTCCTTTTTGCAGTCACAATGATGCCACACACACCAGTGCCAGTCACTCAATGCCAGGGATCAAACCGCTATCCCTCCGGGTCACAGACATGCAACTCTACCTATTGATCCACAGCCGGCAGAAGAGGAAACGGGTAGAGCTGCTCTTTTGCAATAGTCAAGCTCAGACAAACAGGACCTCTTTGTATCAGGCGGACAATGTAGGAATAGCATGGCATGGCAGGGAATGACAAAAAAATGACACAAGGAAAAGGAAGCAGAGAAGGAATGTGGCTGCTGGAATGGGATCAGTGGCTGAGCTTTAACCTTGGGGCTCTTTGTGTTGGAAGAGGAGAGGGTCCTTAGCCTCCTTGCGTTTACACACAAAGGGCCAAAGGGGGTCTGAGTCTTTTACCACCCCCCTCACCGGTCCTTACATGCAGCGAATCCACTCTGCGGCTGAGAGACAAGGAAGGTTCAGCAATGTTCATGTCGACAGAGTCCTGCGAAAGCCTTTTGATGTCCCTCTTCTTTTTGAGGGGACCGCAGAAAGGCTGCAAGACGTTTGGATGTGGTGCCAAGAACAACAAGCAAGGAGGCAGCTGTGTGCAAGAGGAGGCGGATCAGCCCAGGAATCAAAGATGGCTGGCGAAGAAAGGAAAACAGTGTATCAAAGGAGGTGTCCCACGTAATTGGAGTTAGTCAATGTCTTTAAATAAATTGACTTGGGCGGAGGCCACCGAAAGAACATACACACAAGCAAAACAGCTGCTACGAGCAGAAGTGATCAAAAAACTTTTACTTTTCAAGAAATGTTTGACTTTGTTATCAGCAACTGTAAATTCATCAGTTTGAGTTTTGGAAACACAAAAAGTAAATTTGAAATCCACCAGTTTATACTTACTTACTGACCACTATTCTAGTCAAAATAAAATATATATATTTTCAACTTTAAATGTCAGTTTGCTGGTTGCATTATGATATAGATGCATTAAAAAATCACAAGAACACAAAAAAAATCTGGTCTGGGATGAAAAGACAAGATTGGGACAAAAATGTTGTTAGAAAATGAATTTACTTAAGCCACTGGACCTCAGTATGATTGAGTGTGGGTGTCAGAACAGTGATTAAAAACCTTCTGAGTAAATTAGATAAATCAAACACGGGTGAAGTTTTTGTTTATGTAAGTAAAGCATGTGATTATTTCTCAGTTTTTGGAGTTTGTTAAAATGGTCACTGTTTTCCCACGTAGGCGACCTCTTGCAGTTGTGTTAATAAGTGAGAATAAGAGCTTGTTAAAAAGAGAATCTCTGTGCATGTGGAGTTAAGTTTGCATGAATATTTCTTTCCAATCTTCCGCTGCAGCTCTTTACTTAAAGGCTCCAATAGGAACCAGAGAGTGACATCACACCTCGCCACGTCCATCTTTATACACCGTCAATGTGTTAGCCTTTTTATCTCTTTACTTGTCTTAAACTGGTGGGAAATGGCATGCTTTTAAAAAGTGATGGTGTTAAAGTGATGGGGAAATGTGATTTCCAGGCATAAGTGGTACATGTGTGTGGTTGGAGTAGCCGCAGGGTAAAGAGATGCTGTTGCTTTAGCTGTTGATTTCTTCCTGCTCAGGGCGAAGAGAGGAGAGGCCCTAGGGGCACAAAGCCTCAGGAAACGTCTGGATATCTCTTAAGAGGCTGTTTGCCCCAGCTGTAATGGAGTGTGGAAGATGGAAAAACTGTTTTTGTAGCATAAAGTTCACTTCATGATCACTTAACTGTGTAGAGCAGGACAGACAGAGATGGAGATGGAAGGCAGATACTGTGACTGTGTTCATGCTGTATTTGAGGAAATGCTTTTAAGGCATTCATGGCATCAGGAGAAAAGTCTAAAACTTGTGGTTAAAGTACAATTACCCTAATTGTATGATTAGAGCTGCAGTTACTGATTATTTAGATTTAAATGTATTGATTAATACACACCTCTATTTTTTTTATCCAGGAAATATATAAAAGTCTATGTCTTAAAATCCAAGCTTTAGGTTTGCAATGCAGGAAAAGCTGATGCTGACAGATCAGACTTGCCAAATCTGATCCCTACCTGAGAGAGGCATTATAAAAGTGTTTTGCCACACTGAGTCGTCCAGTTCTCAACTGACTAGAACTGTGTAAAATGACAGTTGTTTGCTATTAGCAACCCAGCAGACACAGTTTAGCATTTTTAATACAAATATACTGCACATACAGTATAGCAACTATTTCCTAAATACAGCTCCTGGACATTCTAACATCTGGGTAGTTTACAAGGCTGATGTGGTGTAGATGTCCATCCTAAAAGAAAAAAGTGCTGCATGAGCAACTAATGAATTAGTGGCGATAAAGATGTATGATGCATGTGGGTAAAAACTAAACTAATACAAAAAGGTCTAATATTTTAACGCTATAATACTGATTCATACTGGTGTCAGTGACACAGAGACATCAATCGATCCATATTAGAATACGATGCTTGCTTGTATTGTATTCTATAAATGTAGCTAAAACAAAAACTCTATCCATGGGTTGACTTTTACTGCATTCCTATGAAATATGTACACTAGACCCCTTGTGCAAGCAAATATGCTCCTGTTATGGACATGATTGGGTTAAAACAGTTCTTCAGTCAATTTTTTGCAAGGCTGAAAATAAAAAGAAGACACTAACCTCAGGCTCTTGTTCTTATCCCTCTGACTACCAGTTGAGGCAGAAGCATGGTGGCTTATCAGTGATGAATAAGTTCCAATTGGTTGAAATCTGTCTTATTTGGTGGATCAGTCTGATGACAGGGCCGACAGTTGGCTCAGATCTACTTCTGTCTGGGCTGTAATCTAAGGCCCCGTTCAGATCTTGCATCATCATCCAAGCTGGGCAGTATGATCGCATGTGGCCAGATTTAAGTGCCTGTGTTCATACCTGACATCAAAATGCATCTCCACATGCTTTCTCAGCCAACTCCTCATCTGTTCTGTATACAGATGAACATCATTTGGGGTGCAGTAGAATATTAGAACAGCTACTGCCCATAATGCATTGCCTCTGCTGTTTCAGAACCACTACAGTTAGTTGTTGTGTCTGCATAATGATGCATTGTCAATTGGGGGAATGGTACATGGTTTGGAACAAGCTCAGGAGTCTCCGTCACTCACTGAAAGTACACACATTAAGGTATTTATTTATTTATTTCTGCTCTGATATTAGTTATTTTAGACACCTGCATGTATTATTGAAACCTGGACGCCTCTATACACACTGTAATTTAGAAGCAATGACAGACAACTCTCTGGTAATTAAGGAAATAAAGACACTGGTCATTATCGAGGAAATACGCAACCTAAATCCATGCTGTTATACATCAACATGATGATGCATCAATAATTAACTTTATGTCTCTTAAACAGATACTCATTTTCAGGCGATTATTCAAAATATAGAGAAAGAAAGAAAGACAGAGGAAAAACTCCACTTACACAGAAGCACCCCTGCTGCGTAGGCTGTCTTAATGTGGCCCAGGATGCACTGTGTGTTCACACTACCAGAGGAATGTGGCCTGAGATCGGATCAGTCAAATGACTGCAACCTCAATGCATCCACGCCACAGTATTTTATTTCGTATTTTAAGCTGCCCACTGATTAGATTGCTCAGGATGGATGATAATGCAAAGTCTGAACGGGGACTAACATTAGCCTAACAGATGTTTCAGCGGGGGGGTTTATAATGATGTCAACACGTTTTTGCTCACAAAATAAAATTCACACCAATGTGTGATGCAAAATGTCAGAGAGAGAGGGAAAAATTTAGGAAGGTTATGACCTCAGAAGTGACTGCTGGGGCGCGTGTCAGTGCATTATTATGATTTATTTAGAGATGTTCAACTCCTACCGCTTATAGTCAGGAACCACTGTCATTTTTTAATACTGAGAGTAAACGATTTAGAGCATTTCAAATAAAGAAGCTGCATATTCATTAACAAAATATTCAAGTAACTTTGAAATGTCACAGCTCTCGTAGTTTATCAAGAAGACTGTTAGACTAAGCTCCTTAAAATATTTTACTTAATATTTACTTATTTTACCATAAATTCTGTCTTTATTTATATAAAAGAAACACGGTTTTATGTGAATCCATTTAGATCCTGTAAATTTGTTGTCCAGGCTGACATTTCCGTCCAGAGAAAAACAGCAAAACTAGAGTCAAGCGACAGAGTGACAAGTTTAAACCGTCTCCAAACAGCTCAGTTTGCTATGATTGGAGGTTTAAAAAAAAAAAAAAAAAAAAACTGGCTGCAGTTTTTTGAAATAGAGTAACTGCCATTTAGTGACGAGAATGAATGAAGATGAAGGTTACGTCTTGTTACAATAGACATTTTTTCAGTAGGGTGAGCCGCTGATAGGACGAGAGTGTGGATGTGTGAAAGATGATTCTGAACATGCAATATTTGAGTTGGGAGAGAGAGAGAGAGGTGTGGAAAGAGGATATGGCGGGGTTAGATAAAGGAGGACTTGTTGAAGAGGGGATAAAAGGGGAAAGGATGAAAGTAGGTAGCAGGCAGGGGAGGAAAGGGGACAAGACATCCACCCTACAGCCACGTGTTATGATCAGCTGTCAAGTATTCAGCTCCTCATCTCACTTCCGTGGATCTAATCTGCCTTCTATTTTACTTAGCTGTCGTCTATTTTCCTCACCTTTCTTTGATGTGTAGTCTCAACTCCTCTACTTTGTTCTCTCCTCTTGTTACACTGCCTTCGCTCCTCATATCACCTTGTCTGGGGCCATTTCATTCACATCGAGAACTGCTTCCCAAATAAAACCCTGGAGTTCCAGCGGCAGGAGTTTTTGTGATTCCGTTAGCAGATATGATGATGCTTTGTGTTTGTGGTTTGTGGCTCAAACGTGATCAACTGCATTTTCCCTCAGTTGCAAAAATAGAAGTGAATGCTGTCACAATCCCAACATGTTGTTGTGTTAAGACATTTACTTTCAGCAGCGTCTCCACTTGCTCATCACATAACTAACTGCTGACTGATTTACAAATGAGGAGAATTGGGCAACAAAAAAAAATAAACTGCTTTAGCACTTTTTGTGCTTACAAAGCCTGATGAAGAATTGAATGGAGAGAGTATACAAAAGTGATAATGAGTCTCCTTTTTAGTGATGAGAAACTCATTTGAAACTGCCCAGATTTCTCCTACAAAGAGGCACAACACCAAGGCTGCGTGTTCGCACTGTCTCCTCAGAATATGCTTTCACAGCCTCAAAACGATTCCTGTAGAAAAAAGTGATTTTCTCCTCTGCCTCTCTGTGGGTAATTCTCGCTGCTGTGTCCGTCCGCTGGCATCCGTCTCCAACTGAATCATCTTCAGTCATCTCCTGGACGCCTTCATAGAGGATCTCTCAGAATTACACATACACAGGAACACAAATGTCTGTTCATGCAACAGGGGTGTTGCCCCAGTGCATTTTCATAAAGAAATCATATTTGAAATGAAATCTGTCGCGGGCTGCTTGTGGTAAACACCGTCATTTCAGAGAGACAGCTAAGCCCTACAAGGCTTTTCCGCCTAAACGGTCCACTTAAAGCAAATTATCATTTACCTTTTGACGTGTGCCAGATCATTAGGCAGGGACATTAAAACCAGCCACCACAGCACCAGAGGGGGCCTGAGTGAACCGCTGCCCGGTACATATCTGTATGAGAGTGTGCACGTGTGTGCGCTGGTGGGAGTACGTGAAAGGGTGTGTGGGCGCACGCAGAAGTGCTTATATTGGGCATTTTCAAGAAAGTGTTTGCGTGTGCATGCTCTGTGACATCAAAGGGGCCAGCAGCTCTGGGTGTCACCATGTGCCCAGAATCATTTGACACAAGCAGATGCATCATTAAAACACTGCCACACTTGCTGGCCAGGCAAGAGACCAGGCAGCTCCTCGGACGCACATTAGCATTTTCAGCCCCCATTCTTTCGAAATGCCCCCAAATTCCACAAAGACACGCAGAGAGGTTGTAGAAATGCAAAAAGGTTGACACATCCGGGATGGGCCTTATTTTTTCCATTCTCATATTTTCCCCATGACTTTCCAGGAGAGCCGTGTGAGTTTCGACAAGTCTGTGTGATTTTGGAGGGGACTGACTTGGCGGTGGGGAATAGGCTGGGCATGTTGAGCAACTTGTGTGTGTGTGTGTGTGTGTGTCTGTGCGAAAGAGACAGTGCCTGCCCTGGCCATGGCAACCCAGCCCTTCTCATTAAATCAGGCAGAACAGCTCGTGTCTGGGGTCGACGCTGGCCACATAATGCACATATACACCAGCAGACAAACACACAGGCTCGCACACAGAGTGACAGCGGGGCCGACAGTGGGCCAGCGGTGGACCTGTGATGTGCAGCCAGAGGATAGATGCGGACAGACTTCACCTTCTTCTGCTCTGCTGTTACTGCTGGGGAACACACAGCAGATGGCCGAAGCACAAGTGTCTCTCCCCTCACCCCTTTCTCACTTTCTTCTCTTTCTCTTCTGCTGTGCCCACAGACTCATCCATCCTTCCCTGCCCGCCCATTCTTCCACTCTCACTCCTCCTCGCCCCCATGTATCGTGACTGACACTGGGTAGCTGCCGAGCGGTGGGTAAAGAAACAGAAAGTCTGACATTAATCTTAATAAAGACAAATGTGTCCAGGATATGAGACTATGACATGTTAAAGAACATAACCAAGATAATTCACGATGCATAATATAATTTAAAAAAAACACATAAATGAAGCTCCAAAAGTTTTGTCACCTTGTGCATTTAAAAACTGCCAGCCTTGTTTCTCCAACTATCCAAAAACTGAATCAAAAATCACAAAATCTAACCTCTAACAATCCAGCTGCAGTCCCTCGGTCAGCACTCAACAGCACATAAAGATCCTCTGTCCATGTCTACGCAATTAAGACATAAACCAAAAAACAAATAAATCTTTTACCTGACATGTTTTCACATACTCATGCTGAGATGGCTTTTTACGTCTATCTATTTATCTTTCAGACGACACAGAGAAGCTCAGTAATTCAGCTTTTCATTTTGTCTTTTGCGCTTTCACTGATGGCTGCTAATCACAAAAACACCGTAGAGCTTTTACATTTGCTAACACTCAGTGTTCAGGGGTTTTGGAAGAAATAATTTCCTGCTACTTGGCATAAAGGGGAAACACTGATCCAACCTTTTCATTTCCAATATTGATTCCGGTAAATCAATTAAATTTTTTAAACTAAATATTAAGTCTATACGCTTAAGTGCAAGTAACGGAAACCGATCTGCTTAACAAAGTAGAAAAATCCATTGACTGGACTGGTGATGCCCTGGCATAAACAGAGGCGCTGCAGTTAGGATACCTGGATAGCTGTCAGTAATACCCAGTATAAGTGAGAAGACAGAGAAAAGAATAACATCTGCAGAAACCTTAACCTTATTAACATAAAATTTAACGCTCACTTTTTTGTTTCCTTTCCTAAACATTATTTAGACATTATTTTAGGTGCTGCAAATGGGATCATGTTTTACATCTAAGCTCAGAGTCCACAAGTTGTGTTTACTGATGATTTCAGCAATGTTGACGGCCCTGAAGCACTGTTCCACACCTGGTAAGTGAATATATTGTCATTTAGACAGTTCTCTTTGTAATTCCATAATAAGTCAGAGGAAAATGTAGATATCCCCAACAGTCTCATCTTTTAATTATGCCTTTGCATTTCCTATATTATGTTACCTGCTTGTTAGCCTCGGTGTCAAGACACTACAACTTCATAACAGCAGCGCTCTCATGACTTACAACTGAGGTTACCAACACAGCATCAAGAATCTTGTGAGGGCAATTTTTGAAGGCATCATCTTTCACAAGATATAGTTCATGAATTCTGGATCAAGCTGTGAAAAAATCACAAACCGTCTTAGATCACAGTTAGACAGCATTGCACTCTACTGAAGCAGAACAGGTTTTGAATGTTTCTGGCAGTGATATAAACCTTAAACGGGACATGTCACTTGCTTTATATAAAGCTCCTACATTAACACTCTAAAACTTGAAAAGTAGTGTTGATCAGATAATTTACTGCAAGAAAATATATTAACTAACTTAAATGAGTGGGCTAATGTTACTTTGAATGAAAGACATTATAGGTTTTATGGTAATAATTACAACATTAAGCAAGAAAATCTGCTGTCCTGCTGAGGCACTTGTGGTTTGATTAAAAACTAATAAGAATGTCTCTGATAAAAATACAAAACCCCGAACTGTGTTTAGAAAAGACACAAGACATCTTAAAGTCAACACTGTGCTGTTCCAGTCCCTGCAATTTCCAGAGAGGAAGAGGATGTTTGGTCTTGGGTCTCATGTCTGCTGTCTAAGGAACTATAAATACACACCTAGACACTTCCAGGTGAAAGGACGGGGCAATGCAAACACACAAACATTACTAGCCAGACAGCGAAAGCATGGGACCGTGAGGGAGGGAGGGGTAAAGAAGCCAAATGAAAACCTATTGAGCTTAACAATAGTGTTATAAAAATGCACAGAGGTAGTGTTTAACAATGTGGTAGGAAGAGACGGGGGTAAATACCTCTGGGAACGATGGGGCTTGGCTTCGCATCAAAGCCCTGCCAAGAACACGGCATTGTCTTTAAATTCACACTATTGTCTGCTTTAAACACGCACACATACACACAGCCCTATACATCTAAAATGATGATGTAGGGGGATATTTTGGGGGGCTAAAACCCTTTTTTGTATGGAACCGTGGATTATGTGTGAGATTTTGCTGTAAAAAAAAACAACAAGAATAGCATGAGAGTTAAGATTGGACATAGGTAAGATAATGGATTTGAGGCTCAGTGCTGAGGGAATGTTTTTATATTTTAATTTATTTTAACCACTCCTGTATGTATCCGTTAAATGAAGAGCTGGACTAGCAGTTCTAGTGTTTATCCTAAACCACTAGGCAAACCATCTCTTGGCCCTTCACGTGTGACTTTATTTCAGTTTATTTACACACAGAGTGTGAAACTGAGATTGGATCTGTAGACGCATTTGGAGACGCATGTTAATGCCAGGTCTGAACACACGTACACAAAGCTGGTCACTTGCCATCGGGTAGTCCAGATCGGATCTTAATGCAAGGTCTGAACAGGCCCTTAAAGATACCAGAGCAATATCTATTCCGATCTACCCCTTTAGCATGGAAGCCAGAACAGCTTCCTCCTGTGATTGGTTGTGGGACGATCCAATTGTGTGCGGTGCTATTTTTTTCTCTGTGTCAGCTGAAACACGCCCCATAATAACATTCATTTTGTGAACAGAATGAGTCTGGCTACATCAGATTACTATGTCTGAGCAACAAAATGTATAAATGTTCATTCATTCATTCATTCATTCAGTCAGTCAGTCAGTCATTCATTCAGTCATTCATTCATTCATTCATTCAGTCATTCAGTCATTCATTTTGTGCAACTGCTTGTCCTCTGGATGGTCATGACGAATGCTTTAGCCTAGCCCAGCTGTCATTGGGTGAGTGGTGGGGTACACCCTGGACGAGTCACCAGTCTATTTCAGAGCTAACACAGAGACGGACAACCATTCATGCCCTATAAGTGCTTAAGTGTTCACAAAATATGAAAATTTTCAATTATTATTCATAAAGTTCAGACTTTAACGAGAATGTTCAGGTTCAATATTGAGAGAAGTTGCTCAGCAAACATCCAGGTGAGCACCTGCTAAATGACATGCAGTTTCTAGAGTAAGTAGTCACCAAGAGCATTGCACATGGTCCCAAAAGCCTTAATGAAAGAGGATTATAGTCTAACAGCCACGACACCGTCACTTCTGTGATCCTAGAGCTGACTTACCACCATCAGACTTTGCAGAGATGAGCTCTCAGCTTAAATAAAATTGATAAGTACACAAATATCCCCTGCATAAAAAGACATTCGGCAGTAAATAAGACACATGAATATTTTCTCGCAGCCATTTTGCAAACCATACAGTGCTCACAACATACTTACCAAGACTGACGAGGTGTTGTCACAAATCCCTCAATAATACCAGCAATAAAGTGCAGATTTATGGCAAATGTTTTCATCGTTTTGCCTCTATCAGTGCCCCTGCTTCAAAATTAATTATTGATTAATCACTCTGCTTTTTAAGCAAAAATGCAGACCAGCAATATCAAACTATCACAAAAAAATGATTATGCCCCCAAATCACATTTATCTGGCCCATTCATTACTATTCTATTGACAAGGACCAAGCTGCTAATTGCCAAATCCAAAGAAATAAGGGCTGTCAGCATTTCCGTTGGTTGTGCTAAACTAGATATATAGAACAAGATGTAAGTTAATGGATTGATCAGAGCGGGAGGCAGGGATGGCAAGGCTAACCATGCAGAGGAAGGTGCATATGCATAATCATCAGTTTGCTTTGGTCTTAAGTCTACAGCGAAACAGCACTGAGACATGATGACACAGATAGTGTGTGAGTGTGCGTTTGTGGGCCTGTGCATGTGTGCCTTCATATTGAAACGGCAGCTCAATTGCCAGTGCAGGCGGCCAGCAGTAAAAGGTCAAGGCAAAGTTTAGATGGCGTGTACCAGGGGCCTTAAGATATTCATAGCCAGCATTTTAGCCCGGAACATAATGAGATGGAACTGGTAAATATTTGCTGATGGCCTGAAAAATTCCAACCATGCTGGGAAGCTATTTTGAATACAAAAGATGTCGGGGGAGGATGATAAGTGAGGATGGGGGTGGAGGTGGTGGGGTCACCTGATAGCTAATTAGTACATTTGCCCAAATAATTAGAATGAGCGCTCATGGCTGATATCACACAGGAGAACGGTGTGTGTAGCATTCGGAATGGGAGAATCTGCATTTCATAGGCCGCTGGCCGCTTATAATCCTGCCCCTGAGGGCCTTTAATGGACATATTTACCTTTGCTACATATTGCCTGTCTGTGATTAAGATTGGCAGCCTGGTGCACCAATGAGTGGGCACTTTCTGACACTGATGCTTCGCCAAGAAGAGCCGTTCCCACCTGGATGTGCTCCGAAATTCCTACAGCTGTTAGAAGGAGACTCCCTGACTGTTTAGTGAAAGTGAATGGGAATTAAAGAAAGCCCTCTTTATGATTCTCCATCCCTCCCACCTCTCACCGCGGCTGAAAGAGAGAGGTCTGCGTGGAGACACACACATTACGCTGTGCAAATAGATACTCTGTCTCATTAGTCTGTCCTTTAAGTAAAAGCTGAACAGGATTATTTGTGGTGTCCCTATTATTATTACTCCTTTACATATAATTAAAATACATTCCGGGAATGGAGAAAGAGGATGGAGGTAAGGAAAAAGAGGAGCAGAGAGAGAGAGGCGCTTCCTTTTCCAAATGTGCATGGAGTTCAGGATAGTGGCTCCTTTTCTTGCTGAAAGACAGAGGCCCTGTTCACGCCCGGTTATTCGAGTGATCCGATGTCAAGTGGCCAGCTTAGAGTACAGGCGTGAACACAACCAGGGCGCCCTGATGTCACATTTGAGAGACCCCATCTCCGACCACATTTGGAGTTGGTCTGTGACGCATTTCTCCGGGTTCGTTCGGTAGAGGTGAACACACAATCCGTCCTGGGTCAAATTAAAGGCCACCTACTCAGCAGGGGTGCTCTTATGTAAGCGGAGCCTCAGTATTTTACACGATGTAAATAATGTAATGAGCTCCTTATAAAATATTATGTCCTTGTAGCTGTTAACTAACTAAAGCATGAATAAATCTAAACAGGAATGAAGAAATGAAATGATGTGGGTTTACGTCATACATAGTGGTGTGTGGTTAATTATAGTGATTTGGGCTCAGCAGTGAAATTACATATGGAAGCTTCCAGGGTCCAGTTATAATGTGAGCTTTGTCTCTAAAATGACTCAGTAAATATAGGTGTGTGTGTGTGTGTGTGTTTGTTTTCATAGAGACTTTATAACGTGTTCCAAAATGTCTGCGACGTCCCCATGTCTTCACGTCATGGCGCACGAACAGCTGCTCACGGTTCTGATCGAGTGGTAGGTAGGTAGATCCATTAGAGACAGCAGCTGTTACAATATTCCACTGCACCTCAAATGATGTCCATGTTTACTGCATGCAGAGCGCAAAACTGGGACTGGATGTGAAGGCACATTTGGAGAGGCATTTAAAATGTCAGGTGCGAACAAAGTACTGTCAGCTGGTTACTTGCGATCGGATCACGGAGCACACATTCAAATAACTGCGTCTGAATGGCCCCAGAGAAGACAATGGGTGAACCTTATAACATAAATGTCACAGAGGAAAAGA
The DNA here is from genome assembly GCA_005024645.1 of Planiliza haematocheilus. Lineage (NCBI taxonomy): Eukaryota > Metazoa > Chordata > Actinopteri > Mugiliformes > Mugilidae > Planiliza > Planiliza haematocheilus. The sequence goes on along the minus strand of SRSE01001340.1, from coordinate 472,882 downwards.
AGATTGGAATAGGGGTTTAAATGTGAATTAATGACAAGGGTTTAAACCACATTAAACATTCAGTTGAGCTTTCACTGCTGTTCTCTGCTCTTTAGAACACCGGGGAATTCATTCATTAGTTTAAGTCTTGCATTTACTTTGTTGAAAAGAGAAAAAGAATGTGATACCTTACATTGCTGTGCTCTTTTCTGTTTAATGCGAAGAATAAAGGAACTCGATACATCCTTCTTCTGCTGCTAAAACTGCAAAGGGTGGTCCAAAGATAGATGAAATGCGTGCCACGTATAAATGCTGGGTCTGTGAAGAAGAGGAGCAACACAAAGAACCAGAAATGTGAATTGAGAAGATGAGAAAGAGGGAAAAGTGAGAAGCAGGACTGAGGAGAATGTGCACTGAGAAGAATAAGTGCTACTTATTGGGTTACTATATGTTAGGCCCGGGAAGTTTTTCAAGGTCCTCTGCAAATCTGCTTCTAAGTCATCAGGCACAGATTTTTCTACTTCTACGCATGTGTTCAAAAAGGGGAGGATGAGCAGGAGAGGAGAAGTCAACATAACTGAAATAGAAATCTGAATTGGAAGCAAGGATACAGATCAAAATGTAATCCTGCTTATGGCTCGGTCAAGCCAAGGAGAGAGAGAGAAACCCCGACAGAAGGAGACAGAGCGGGAGAAAGATTATGTGATACTGTGATACCTTAGCCTATCTTTACAATTAGTTTCCTTCTGGCTCAGCACACTCCAAAATCACATTGAACAAGTTGTCTAACAGGGTCAAGGAAAAGATGATTTAAGCCACTACTATATTTACGTGCAGAGCTACCACAGCATGCTGCAATTTGTCTCTGTCTCTCTGTGTTTTTGCAACATCTGGCACCCAGAGATTTAGGTTAGACAGGTAATTAGTGGCACATATTTGTCCTAAAGACAGGTGTATTTTCATTTAAGAAACACTCCATCACTTCTCTGGATGAGAGCCTGTTTGTTACACCGATCCGAAGGATGCGCACAAGCTCCGCAGCCCAAAATGCACAAAATGCATCCCTAAGGTTGTACAGATTTATTTTTATTTAGATGTTTTCAATGAGATGATGACGGCAGAGACAGTTTAAGAGCAAAATCCCCATGGGTCTGCAGTGACATGCCACCCATGCACTGGCAAAGCCCTACTTTCATTACACAACCCTTGCATGATTGCAAGGTTTGGCACTGACTATCCCAAAATGTTTTCTTGCTTATGAGTGAGGCATTACCGTATGTTAACAAGTTCACACAGGATTAAATATCTAACATCAATGTTCCTTCTGAAACATTTTTTCCCCCAATCTTTAAACCCCATATTTCTTTTGTCCCGGCAGCCGTGCTCCACCCTATGATAGGTTTAGGAAAGAAAAATGTCTCTTATTTTAGTACATCAAAATGTATTTTTATAGATTTAATACTGACTTTCTGGTGCCTCTATTTTCTCTCGCTACTATTTTCCTTCTTTGTGATTATTGCAGCTCAGCAATCTGCTCCGCTCTCATCACCAGCCCATTCTCTCCGTGTTTCTCTGCTCTTTAACTTTCTTTTTCCCTCTCCAGATGAAGCTGTATAGTCTTTTAAAATGGAAATCCACTTCATCATGGTCACTTGGCTCATGGTTCTAATAAATCAAGGGCCGTCGGCCATAGCTGCTCCTCTCTGGAAAACAAACTGCCCCCGGATGGATCTCCTCAGCTGCTCCTAATGGAGGTCACATTCACAGACACACATTTACTCACACGCCTGTAGATAAAAAAATAAAAAAATAAAAAAACGCCCATGCACAAACACATTTGTAAGCTGTTCTGAATGAAAGGCTGAATCTAAACGTAAAATAAGAGGAGTGATTTGAATAATTTCTCAATAAGTAAATCCCTGCTCACACACTGAAACAGCGTACGGAACATTCATATTATTAATTTCATAGTTACATGGGCCAAAACTGGCATGAATGGGCAAACGAAAAAAAGACCTCTGTTCGTATGGTGCAAGAATGTTGGAGTGAAAAGTCTATAAATATGTTGTGAACACCATTATCATCACCCTGTGATTATAAAGTGTGAAACTGTCAGAAAGTGTGTCTGCATGGGAGCAAGTAAATGCAGATGCTCCGTGTATGCCATAGTCCAGCATGTATGAACGCTGCATTCACTAACACACATGCTCCTTTTATTTATTTTTGGGTTTTTTTTGAATTTTTTCTTCTTACTCTTATTCAGTGATTTCTTTTTTTGCACATCCTTTTAAAACAGTGCTTCATCTAACTGATTTGACACTTGGGGATATTTAAACTAACAACTAAGATTATTAGCTTGTATTATTAAAGCTCGAAAACTGATATATCAGTTGCTGTGCATATGTTTGAAATTCCCAAGAACAATTTTCTAAACGCAGGCTGGCACATTCAAATTGCTGGTTTTGTCTGACCAACAGTCCAGAACTCCAACTATTCCTCTTACAGTTATTTGCAGTTATATAAAAGCTCGTTACCACTGAATTATTTTACTTCAATAATTAATCAATTATCAAAATTATTGCACGTTAATGTATCGTCAAGTAACAGATTATTTTATTCCAGACTAATTTAACAACAATAATATTCCACAGAGAATTAAAGAAGGGTTTTCCGTTCATATCATGACCCTCAATTAGGCACTCTGTGTCACACCTGCAGAGAAATGTTAAAACACATTTTATGTTTCTGCTTTTTGTCTTAAAGATTATATTTGTAAAGCTGCACTGTGTGCAAGAGTACCATACGACCAAATAGAAGCTCTTTCTTCATGCATTTAATCAGAAAGTGCTCCATCACCATCTTCACTTTTATGCTGATATGGGTCATTATGAGGCGTTAAAGCCCATTACAGGAATATTTATCATCATCTATCATGTGTTCATTCAGGTTGCCCATACACGCCGTATACATGTAGTAGTTGCTGTTTTAACGCCACCGTCTCCATTACAGAGGTATTTTTCTTTAGTGAAGTCTCACCCCAAACATTCTGTCCTGCACAAACCGATACCTTCTGTAGCCACTTTATCCATAGAAATATATTCCTGCTCGTTTAATTGTAAGTGGGGGGGAAAGAAAACAATGAGATCAATTGTGATTCAACTCATTCCTCTGAATGGAATTATCTGCACACAAAAAGAAATTCAAAGTGTCTCTGCTGTACGGGCTCAATCAAAATATTCTGATCCTAGTTACAGAAACTGAATATGTATGAACAGCTCAAATATGCTGAATTTATTTTGAATATTTAATGAGATATAAAATATAAGTCTATTTCAGCAACTAATAAAATCAGTCTTGTATGAATGTGCCATAGATTGAAAATGAATGGTGAGAGAGGGAGAGACAAGAAGGAAGAGGGGAGGAGGACTGGGAGGGAGGAGAGATGAGGGAGAAAAACAAAGGGTGTCAGAGCTTCATCAACATGCTATAACTGAGTGGCACAGCCATATTTTCCAGCATCAAGCTCAGTCAAAATACCAATGTGCAAATCGGAGACCCCTCTTCCCCTCCATCTTTCCATCTCTCCATATTCTTCCACACCCCCTCCTCCACATCTCCCTTTCTCTTCCTCTCTCTCTATCTCTCTGTGTGTCCAATCACACGGCAGTCCTTCTCAATAAAACAAATTAACTGATTAGACATTTTAATCTCAGTTGTCTTTGACCTTGTAGAATATATTACTGATGTCTACATCGCTGAGAGCAGATAATGCGGCAGGCAGCTGCTTTTCTTAAAGACAAAACTGCCCTTTTTAAAGAGGCGCCAGACGCACAAGCTAACAGGTTGGGGGCAAAAAAAAACACCCTCCTCCTCTGCCTCCTCCCCATCACCACCCTCCTTCGCCCCCCTCCCCCCCATGCCCACACGCGCGCACTTCACCATACACACCAGACAGACACACACACATGCACTCCTCAGTCTCTCCTCCCCTCCCTGCAGGCAGCCAGCGGGGAAGGGGTTAAGGCGGAATGCATTAACAAAAGAAAATTATAGCGTAAACAGTTCATAAAATCTCACAGCCCCTGATGTCGGGGCTAGATCATTAAATTTCTGCAACAATTAGACCTTTTCTCACGGCGGCAAATTGGAGCCGTTGCCATGGCAAATCCGAGCCCTTAAGTCATATATCTTTGATTGCGGAAAGGTCAGGCGCAGACAGCCTAATAACTCAGGGAGCTGTTTGACAGATTTCATCCAAGCATGATCACATAACAGAGCCAAACTATGTCGGCAGTTGTTAAAAGCAAGGGAGGGGTCAGCGGGAAGGTTGGGGTTACGGAATGTTTCTGCTCGGCTGGGCCCAGCCTGATAATGTTCCTGACTGACTTTAAATCCACTGGAATAAAAAGATGAAAAAAAAAGAAAGGAGAAAAAAAAGAAAACGCTTATTTCTTTAACTGTAGATCAGTGGGGGTTGCTTTTTCACTTGACCAGACAGAGAATATTCTATAAAGAGGGTGACGTTAAGAATGGATTATTTAATGCCTAGATGATGCGAGCTATGTCTCAAAAAAAAAACAGATGAACAGAAAAGAATTACTAAATAAGCAGGAGAAAAGCAAAACCACGAAGAGCAGGCTTGACTGGCAGTGTTTTGAGACACCGATGATGAACCATGATTTATTTCCCATTCAAACACATATGTTGAGGGAATTGAGGAAGACGTGAGCTCCTGGTACGGCGTGAGATCGAGCGGCAGGCTGCAGCAGAAATCCCTGTCATCGACTCGTTTAACGACCCTGACATACAGAACTTTGAATAACAATTAGCTTCTCCTGACTCTGTTAAGACTACATGTCTGATGCTGCTGGGTTGTTTAGACACCCCCTCTCTCTGCCACCCCTCCTCTATCCTTCTGTCTCTGTAGGCAGTGCTGGCATTTCAGCTGTCTATCCCAAAAGGCCCCAGCTGAGAAACAAGTGCTAATACCTCCCCCTGCTGGAGGAAAGATGCCAATGGCTCACGCTCTGTCCCGGGAAGAGAAGACAGAAGGGTCCAGGCGGTGGACATAATAATGTGGACATATTACAGTATTACAGTACAATGGAATCTGTAAAAACTACACAGTAAATTCGTAACACTTAAAATCGACTCTCACTCCGTAAAATAGAGAATGAGAAAAGGACGAGAAAGGAGTTAAAAAATGTGAAAAGTCTACTGGAAGTGAAAGGACTTGATGGTCAGGGATTAAGTTGAGAAGCAACCAATGGACACTCTGCAAATAAAGCAATGTAAATGTGAATTAAACTGTAAATTAAAGAAGAAAACACGTCCAGAGTCTTCAGATAGGGTCCCAGTCTGGATCTGTACATAAAATTTAATCTGAGCAAAAACGTATCATTGTCATCTAAATGGCTAAAAGCTTGTTTAATGAGTGCACGAGTTAACACGCTGTGTGCGCAGCAGTTAAATAAGACTTTATGGTTGTTGATTTTTATCGTAGGTGTGCATGTGAGTGTGAATGGTTGTCTGTCTCTCTGTGTTAGACCTGTGATAGACTGGAGACCTGTCCAGGGTGTACCCCGCCTCTCATCCAATGACAGCTGGGATAGGCTCCAGCAGACCCGCAAACCTTCACAGGAATAAGCGGACAAGATGATGATGAAGCTTTCTTATTTGGTATAGAAAATCCTATGATTTTATTGGTATACCTGTTATTGTGACTTCTTTTTTTTTTTTTCATTTTGTTTTTACACTAAAGATATTCCTCTAACTTTGGTGCTGCTCTTATTCCAGCGTCCTGTGTAATAATTTTATTTATTTATTATTTTATACCCATATCTCAGGTACTTTCCCTCTGTCCACATACTCAAGTCATTTTTGGTGGAATACTTATTTTTAGGAGTTTGGAGGTTGTCATTATATATGTTATTCATGAATGTCAATATGTATAATCAGCATACTCATCAATATTTATATAGTAGTAGTATAAGTTAGTCACTTAAAACGTGATACAGTCTGTAAATATTTTTCTACATTTAATATATTTTCTCTTACCTTATTCTATTTTGTACCCAGGTTGTATTTTCCACTGTCTTGCCCTGCCACCATAACACCTAAATTTTCCCATGGGGATCAATAAAGTCTCCTCTCTCTCACCCTCTCTTTAAACCAAGGACAAACTGTTAGAAGATGAATGAAACACATGTTATACTGTTTAGCTTTAGTTTTGTATCCTTGAGATTGTGATGCTCTTCTCTCTTAGTTCTAAGGTGTATGGAGAGGAGAAACAGGTATGAAGTGATCACGACTCCAACAACACTCGAAGAAAATGAACCAGTTTTATTAAACCAGTGTGTTCTGGCTTGCGGCATTCATCAAGGCCTTCTTGGTGACACGGATGATGACATGATGAAGGACACAAGACAAAACATATTGGGATTGTCCCACAAGTGTTGCTGCAGTTTTGACCCCCTGCATGTGGAGAAAACAAACTCTAAATGCTAGCTTGTGCTTGCTGTCTTTTGATTGATTTTTGGTGGCAGTCCAAGTTAAGAAAAAATGATGCAACCTTTATTGAAATGGTCATTTCTTTTGACATCCTGGCCAAGGCAACTGTGCATTCTATCAGCCAGCTGTGATTCCAGTGAGTTTTTAAATTCTGAAGGCCAGCACTGCATAGAAACCCAGTAACAAGTTCACTGTCACTCTGACATGGTCAAACTTTAAAACCACTGGTGATGGTTCTGGTGACCCAAGCTGTAACAAGGAGGAGGTAGGAACAGATTCTCTAGTTGAGCTGAATGACATTTGTGCTGGAAGAACTGGGAAGGCCAACTTCTTCAATGTGTGTTCCCTCAGCCTCCTTGGTCCTTGAATGGAACCACCACAACCACTCTGCTGTTAAGTAAGAATATATACAATAATCTAAGCACTTTTTCCTCCAGACACTCCAGATTTTGAGGGCCCTACTTCAACATTTCTGATGACTGCAGTTTCTTTCATCAGAGACATATGGGAAAAAGTGCTAAAATGTATTTCTATGCTTCACTGACTTTTGGCTGACAAAATTCATAGTCTGATATCTCAAACTCCCAGTCTAATAAAAAGAATATCCTCCAGCAGCAAAGTTTGTCTTACACATCCTTACATTGTCCACACTCTGTCTCAACTTTTCCACACAGAGTGATCTAAAACATGGGGTGCATTTAACAAGAAATCTAAATATAATTATTATGTAAGTTTATCATTATCTTACCTAAACCTGCCTATAGTTGCCAGTAGTTCCACCCGGGATGCAGATTTTTCCTCACCATGATCGACTGTTACGTAATCGCACAATCTCACAGATCTCGTGAGAATCCAGCTGTCCTGCAAGGGGAGTCTTTGCCGACCCCTGAAGGAAATATCCTGCTGCGACGTGCTCCACTGAGTTCACATCTAGCCACCTCTCAGTGTTGGGTATTTAGAGCACAGGGTGGAGCACTGGAGACTTCTGCCAAATCTGTCATGGGGGGGAAAGGCTGGCAGTGTCAGACAATTTTACTATGATGTCTAAGGTGACCCGTTCAATGGATATATTAAGAGCAGGGTAACTGGGCATTGTCACAGTGCACTGAACAATTGGTTTTGATGTTTAACACCACATTTCATTTCAGCAAGTCCAGGATAAAGAGTGGTGACACTGGGATTGATAATATACAATTTAGAATTACTTATTTTGAAATTCCATCTGTCTTTCTATTCTAAGTAGTAGAAAAATTGACAGTTAGCCACTCAGTGAAATCAGGAATGTACCAAATAAGTTCCTTCTCCATGGAAAGCATGGGCAGTGCTCCTGCCCTTCAGTGGAATGTCTTGATTGCTGCAATCACTAACTTACTATCTATCACAGAGAAAGAAAAAAGAGTATGTGAAAACAATCTGGGCATATTGGACTTGCCCCAGTGAGGAGGTTTAGTAGTACTCCATGGAACATCGCTTGATGTTGGTCGACTAACAACGGGCAAACAGTCAGTAGCAGCTTCAACACTGGTTGAACTTGAAAGAAAAAATCCCATTCTTTCACTCTTTGGTGGGGCGTCACCCCCCACGCCCCTGTGTCTCTTCCACGGCTCCCTTCAGGTGAGGTGGCCGACCATTCACACCATAAGGTGGATGGATGGGATGGCAAACGTGGAACGTGGCTGCGCAAGAGGCAGAATAAACACAAACAGGCCAGGAATTGTGACTAAGTGGTGTTGATCAGCTGCTCAGTAGCATACAGTGGATTTTTAGACTCACACTAAAACTACTGCCTGCTTTGGTTGAAAACAGTCCTTCAATAGTGGGGAGAGAGAACCAAGGCTGTTAAGTTCAATTATTGTTGTAAAGTGATCAGTAAGCACTTTGGAAGGGAAAATAATTTGTTTAAAGGTAATGTGAAATGATTTGTTTTGTCATTTAGTTTGGATGTTTTCAGCTGATTAATTACTGGCAATGAAACACAGGCTTATTCCATTGTCTTCTAGGAAATTTGAATCTTTCTAAAAGCAGATTTCAATTGCTAAAGATACTATTAAGTAAATATAAATGAATCCCTGTGGGCATTTTGGTCCATAATTATAATTTGGGGACCAAGAAACCACAGATGAAGCTGACATAGAGTGGATAAGCACCTCTGTCCTTATAAGTTTTGACGGGTACCGTGACATTCTCTTGCATAACACATAACATTTCACTTCGGTGGACAAAAAATGACTATTTGTCAGCCCATAAACTGGCAGACCTATGCATCCTTAACTCTGTGGCCATCTTGTCACAAATAAATACAGTGCTGCCTTTTATTTCAACTGACATGCAATTATATATAATAGTTTTGGAATTAGTTTCGAGGGCTGGTGCCCCAACCATGCTTTAACCATTTTAAGTGAGCACAGATTTTCAGTCTTATAGTTAAAGCTTTGTGGGGTATCCTGTAAGCACCAAATTAGTTGTGCTGATCTGCACAACACATTTAAAGGCATCAAAGAAGTTGTGTACCTCACCTCAGAAATAGTCACAAATGTAAAGGAGGTAAACTGAACTGAGAAGGGAGGTACTGTGATGAAGCCAGTGTCAACGAGTGCATGTTGCGTGTGGGAGCTGAAGAAAAAGAATGGTGGAAAAGGGACCATGTGAGCAGAAAGTGTGTGTGTCTGTGTGTGGCTCCTCCACCTTCAATGGATGTTGCCTGAGGTTTTCCAGGCCTCCCGCTGCTCCCCGGCACTCCAGGCGTCGTTGAGCAGGGAGGTAATTTGCTGACACAGTGTCACTTGTGATAATTGGGGAACGTCAGTGCGTTCACTCACCTGTCTCCACAGAGGGTGCTGTGATGTCATCGGCTAATGGTAAGGAACCACTCCTCTTCCTCGCTGGCCTCCTCTTTCTCTTCCACCTCTAACCACCCAAACAGCTGCTGTTTATGTGATCGAGGGAGGAACAGGATGGAACAAAGCTCGCTTAATGGTATGCTTAATAATTTATTACCTTTACAGTCTTTTGCTGTCGGTACCTGGTGGGAATTGCAACAGCACAGTTTAAGGTTGATTTATAGATGAAGTGTAACAGCATAGCCATTGAGACTAAACTGAAATTTAAATTCAGTAATTAAACCACAATTACTAATCCCCGTAATGCTCTGTTACTCTGACATTTTGTCAGCTTGTTTGCTATATCACTGGTAGTTAACACAAGGTAGTGTATGGATGTCGGCAAAGCTCTCTGCATAGAGCAGGGAAAAAAGCATTTAGCATCTAGCAAAAGAATTCAAATCTGACTCTCTGGAAGTCTGTTTTTATTACAAGGTTGAAGCCAGGTGTTTGCTCAGCTGAGCTCTGGACTTGTGGAAATCTGTGTCCCTCCATAGTGTAACGCTGGCCATTTGTTAGGAGTGGAAGATCTGGAGTTGCTCTAAGGCAAGTGATGGAGCTGGAGTGAGTGTAATGCTTCACTTTTGCTCAATACATAGCCTAATGTGTAAAAGAATTAAGGCAACAGATAGTTTCAGCCATTGTTTCTGCCTGTTATGACAACTTTATACCAGCCAAACGTAGGATATGGGAGTCAAGGAATCAGACAGGATATGATTAAGGCAACAGTCACATCACTCAAAATAATAATAATAATAAAATTCGTTCTCTGCATTTGACCCATCCATTCGTTCTCTAACCAATACATCACAGCTCGCACACTGGCAAGTATATAGGTCAGTCTGTGATGGATAGAACTAAACATTTGCCATCTGACTGCTTATGTTTCTTGCTGTTGACACTTAATTTGGCAAATATAATAGCATATAATAACATGTGACAGACTGTTACGGATCGCAGGCAAAATCTTACAAAGATAAAATTCGTGCTAAGATTAAAAATTATGATTTAAAGACCTTTGACCTTTGTAATGAAGCAGCTGTATGAGGCAAAGCACAAAGACGCGTTCTCTCAGTCGGCCTTTTTGACACAACAGTTGCCATGTTTCTCGTGAAACTGATCCATACCCATATGAAACACAGAGAGAAATACATGTTAGACACAAGTATCAGTGCTTTATTACACAACACTGAAATCAGCCGGTACTGCAGGGTTAATTTGAACGGTGAGTAAAATTTAAAAAATTTGAATGGAAAAAAAAAACATGTCAGATTATATGAGCAGTGGAACAGGAGGCGAGAGGCCATCCGCACAACGAGGCAAGAAGGAGCAGCAGCCAAACCACTTGGGAGTAATGGTCTGTGAGGCTAATATTTCCTCTGTCTCTGCTGAACCCTGAAGGAGAGGGGGTGGGAGGGGCGGACGGGGCGGGGTGGGGGGGCTCACTTGTTGTCGGTGTGATGTCAGGGAGGTGGGGGGGGGGGTGTAGGAGTGGCTCACCTGTAATGGTGAATCGCTACATTGTGGCCGTTCCACACTCATTACACCATTTACAATTACTGCTACCTATCACCCAACTCCCCAAGAGGCCACCATTAGCACCACGACTCAAATGAAGTGGATAATTGTGTCTCTCTGTGGCCTATCATGAGACAAGAGGGGAGGAGGGAGGAGAGAGAGAGGGAGACGAAAGGAGAGAGAGGAGGAGACAAAATAAATTCTTGTTCACCTATCCGTCTCAACAGTTTCTCTGTGTTAAGACAAAGAGATATGTCATATGAAAAAATATAAGATCTGCTGTAACCATTAGCCCTTACACTTAGTAACTCAAAGCTTTTACGGGGGCCTGTACAGTGTAATGCATTTCCTCTGCTTTGATATACTTTGTAAGTAAGTGGCAATCACTTTCAGTGAAATGGAATGGAATGTAAATTTAAATGCCAATGTTAACTGTTAACATCGTAATCATTGGCAGACTCCTCTTGTGTGAGACACTGTGGCGAGAGAAGAGATGCTGAAAAGTATATATGGGATATTTGGGGTGCTGCGTACAGCTTAGATTTCATCCCTCAACCCTTGTCAACCTTTGCGTCTTCACTTTGTTCACCTTCACATCATTTTTGAGACCTTCATTTTAACAGGAAGAACCCCTGAGCCGAACCCAGCTCATGTGGGAGGGCCCACAGTTTTAGAATTAGAAATTTAGAATTGCTGCAGAAGCATTAAAACCCTTACTGCAGCCAAAAAAGTGTTAATACAATTATTCAATTAGAACAGTTTCATCCAAATCTGTAATACAAGAGGCTGTGGTAAGTGAATCACCTTCAGATCTACATAACAGTCACTGAGCCCGAGCACAACTCGCAGCAATGAAACAGTAACCAGTGAAACGTTCAAGAAAGGCAACTGGATTTATAGAGTTTTTTTAAGAAGACGTTTCACCACTCATCTGTGTAGTTTCTTAAGTTGTAGGGGACTGGTGGGAAGTTTGTGGTTTAAACAGGAAACTCTGTGGGTAACCTGTCAGGAACTTGTACAAGTCTGTACAATCCTCTCAGCACTGAACAGCATACACCATATAACTTTATTTACTCTGTACAATGGAGAAACCAAACAACCCATCCATAAACGTACACCTGAAGGAACAAAGGACACTGCTTTGAAGATAACAACGTCCAAATCTTAGCCAGTGAAGACCAATGGTTAGAAAGAGGAGTAAAGGAAGCCATCTATGTCAGACTGGAAAAACCTTCACTAAACAGAGGAGGTGGACTGCGATTTAATCTGTCATCTATCTACATTACAGTTTTAACATCTCTCCCCAAGAGGTTTCAACCCCATTCACACCATGACACTGGAACCTCTGACTGACAAAGAGTTGTTGGAGCACCATTCATAGGGAAAGAGGTCAGGGACAGTCCCCCCTCAATGACAGGTCAATATCTAACTGTTAATGGTAATTAGCTGCACCAGTTACTGGTTGTCAACAGAAACAAGTCAAGCAACTTTCTCATGGGTTACCTGCAGAGTTTCCTATTTAAACCTTAAAGTTCCCACCAGTCCCCTAGAACTGAAGAAGCTACTCAGATGAGTGGCGACACTGGGCAGCTGGCACATGCACTACTTTCTGCGACTGTGTAAAAGGAAATAACTCATCATACCAGCAAGAGGCAGTAATATTTGAATGCAGTGTCATTCAAAGGGGGAAACCAGCAGAGGCATTTTTAGTTGAGTGGCTGGAAAGCGAGGAAGAGCTGCAAAGCCTCTGCAGAACCATGTTGATCAGTTGGTCTACAGTTTTGGTCTTCTTTGTAAAATTCATGCGTCTGAATGTTCAGACAAGATAAAGAACCATGGCCACAGACAGCTACTGACACCTTGAGAGAGAGAAACGACCATGGATGTTTGTTTCAAAGCATTGCCTTGTATAAAAATACAGGGGTTGGAAAAAGCAGCTAAGAAAGAAAAAGTTGTTACTAGCAGATATGTTTGCAGTAGACAGTCCCTGAAGTGTCACAGAGGAAAGGTGGGGCAGCCGTCATTAAAGGTGGAGTGGCTGTCATATCTCTGGAGATCTCCAAGTGGCTGCAGGGTCCAAGTGTTAAGGACTGATGTGGATCAGAAGAGTGACTTCCGTGTCCTGATGGGCTAATGACAGTTACCATCTCTAAACAGGAGACGTTCAAGTGCTCATGTTCATTCAAAATAGAACACATTGCACATAGGGGTGGGAAAGAAGAATTCATGAATAGGAAAGTGAACAAAAAAAAATAGACATGCATCTCATGGCATCTCTTGAATGCTAAATATAAGATGAAGGCCAATAATTTTAGAGCAAGCCCAGAAAGACTTGTCAAACTTTGTGCCATTACTATCCTTTGTCTTAGCACAGTTGTCATGTAGGGCCTGTACCCATATGAAATATTAATTTTGCATAATAACTTTCAAAGGGGAATAAAGCACAGAGTTAATTATTAATAGCATGTGTATTCAAGGCATCTCTCTTTTTTCAGACGCACGAAAATATTCCCTGACAGTTGCCACTCGAAGAAAAGAGAATCCCCATAATGCCACGCTGAGGCAGAAATGACAATCACTAAACACTGACGCAAGTTCCATGAAACATCTAACCTACATTTTACAGGTATCAGTGGGAAATTCACCAAACGCTCTGCACTTTCTTGTTTTTTCCCCAGCTGCAGAATGTCGCACATGCTCTTCACATTTTAAAACAGTGTCTTATTGTATGACATTAGCATGAGAGAGAGAGATACAAAGTACATGAGTCCATTTTACACTTTTCACAATCAAGTTCAAGTTGCACAGTACTGTACTTCTGTGTTGAATTTCTTTGGACAGTGGAACAAAATGCTGCATTTGCATGTTATTCACATCAACCTGTACAAGCAATGGGTTGCTACATTACAGACAGCTAACTAGACCTCATCAGGTGGCAATACCACTGGTAACAACTAGATGGGATGCCATTTTACTGTATCAGGAAAATTAAGTTAAACCCTCACAATCATTTTATTCAGTGCATCACATTTCATTTTAGGTGCTGCACATCCAGAATAAAGAGCAGCCGCATTGGAAGTGATAATGTGCAATTAAAAAAAAAAAACGTTTATAATTCAACCACTGTATTATACAATAAGTGCAATCACATAATTCACTATTTAAATGACTCGCTTACTTTGAAATTTTGCTCATGTCTTATTTTTTTTTTTTTTTAAAGCAGCATAATGGTCAATTACCATCTCAGCATGGCCAGTGCATCCACACTTTCATGAAGCATTGCGTTTTGCAGGAATGTCTTCATTGCTAGCTAAATGGCTGCCCTAACGACCCAAATGAAAAAAAAAAAAAATTAAAAAACAGGCTGCGTAAGATGAAGGCACGTCAGTGGAAGCTCTGCTGGAACCCATTCGGATTACACTGCAGCGTCTGCGTTTTTTTTCTTTTTTTTAAAACATTAACATGACAGTCTATAAGAACAGTCAGGCCAATTTACAGCCATATTGAAATCGCTTCAAAGGGGCGGCCCAGCAGTGCTACATGGAACACGCCATGATGCTCGTTGGACAATATTCAGAGGCACGCAGGCAATCTACAACAATGACAATCATAGCAACCAGCTAGCCTAACGCTGTGACCGAATGTTTCTGTCTCCTCTAGGGTGATTGGGGGACATGCCACTACAGAGGAGGAAACTGTCCATGCATCCAACAGACTCTGATAAATATGAAAAAAGAGCTCTTTAAAAAGTAAGTGGACATAGTAAAACATTCCACAGAGCTAAATGCAATCAAGTGCTGGGTTAAAACTCTCCGGTTTCTCTTTAATTCTAGTTACTCCATACATTCTGCATTGTCATTTGATCCAGAATTATTGTCACTCTGCACCAACTAACTGTTGGCATTTAGGAAATAAACAGGAAGGCCAAGGTCAGTTAACTCAAAGTGTCTACGTCATACACCAATCAGGCGCTGGTAGGGGAGGAAATCAAGCTAGCCACTCTGATGAGGAGAAATGCTATCTGCTAGACAATGGAGATCTCATTTACTGCATTTCTGTCCCATTTCAGCACGCTTTGCCCTGAGCCTCTTAATATGCATGTTATCCGACTGCATTGAGGGGGTGTGTGGAGCTGCCAAGGGCGGGCAGGCGGAGGAGGGGGAGGGGGTAAAGGAGCGGCGGCTGAGGCGAGACAGACCATTTCAGTGTCAATTTACAGAAATTCCCGCCGTCAAAAATGAGAGGGGAAAAGTGAGAGTACTTCCCATTTTCTTCCCAGATCTTTTAGTTTAATTCAATTGGACCTTTCAATACCATATTTATGACACACAGGAAGCATTCACCCGATTGCATTATGGGAAGAGGGGAGAGATAAAGACGATTCTTTAAAGCTCTTTGGCACCAAAGGAGATAAAAGCAGATAAAAAGAGGAGTGTGTTTTTCATTGTGTTCTGTTCTGTGAGGGAGGAGAGGATTAAGTCGCTTCATATTGCTGCCTGTCCATGTTCAGGAGACAAAACACAAGCTAACACATTAAACCCAGACCGGAGCTATTTTTGACTTCATGTTCGCAAAGTGACGGAATATCAAACTTTCACCTAGAAGTTATCAGACGTTATGTTGAGTTCTAAAGCTTTAATAGTCTTGATAATAATCAATCAAGGTAATGTGTGAATCCTCAAAATTTGTGCAGTGTTGGAAATCACACCAAGACAAAAGCAGCAACTCTAACCAGCCAGACATGAATAATAGGTCAGATGTGATCAAAACAGCTCCAGCTATGGCAAACCAGCGTAACCCTTTTCCAGGAACCTCAATCAATACACAGTCACTAATGTCTCTGACTGAGTGAGACACCCGAATCCATATTTAAATAACAGGGGGAGGGGGCATTTCACATATCATCTCCCTCAAGTTCAATGTGATTAGACACAACAGCTTTCACATTTGAACATAGTTCCTTCTAATTATTCACCTTTTCATCAGATGCACAATGACTGTGTGCCTCTAACTTCAGTCTTCAGGGAGAACAGCCCTTGTGCTAGACCTGCACAGGCCTTCCACGCCGAAAAGCACACAGAGAGGGTGCCAGATAGAAGATAATAAAATGACACATTCCCTCACTTAGCAGCACCCCACCATGGCTCCAGGCGCTACCTTTGTCTCAATCACAGCGATGACTAAAATCAAGCATTGTAACGCGACACCCTTGATTTCATGCAATGTGGCGGATTAAGGCTATGAATTGAACGCTCAGCTCTTTTTTGTGTTCCAATTTCCCAATTAGGATTTTCTGCCTTCATAATGGCACAAAGTATTCTCTTAGTCAAATCAGTGACAGCTATTTATATGAGCGGTAATCTCTCACCCAGCACCGAACTGCCAAAAAAAGAGGGATTGCTTTGCGAAGTAATGCTGAAAAACAAAAGGAGACACTGAACAAATGCAATTTGGCATCTCAGTCTTTCTGAGTGTCCATCTCCAAGAGTGCGGTTCAGCCGGCCACGAAGAAGAAACACAAGTGCTGTTTAAGACAGCTCATTTGGTAAATAACCCATAACACCATGTTCACTACCAGTTACGCTTAGAATAAAATGTTCAAATAAGCACCCCTCCCCGTCCACGAGCAGCGGCTCATTCCTCTCTGTCTCGCATTTCAACAGAACAGGACATGAATGTCTGACAAGTAGGCTATCATCCAAGAGATCATTAAGCACAAGGGTTGAAGTGCCATCTTCAGTGCCATGGCAACAGGGTTGCGAGATGAGATAAAAACAATGCAAGGCAGGAGGCAGGAGGCGGGGCAGGCGCTCAACGATTGCCATTGATCGATGGATCTCTCTCTCCCTTTAGAGGCCAGGAACAGGAAGGGGAGGCTGGAATGGGGAGACAGCCAGAGAGAGGAGGGGGGGAGAAAGGCCAAGCAGCTTTAGGGCTTCATAGGTGCACAGTGGAAACGATCTCTCTTCAAAGCGCTGATTGTTTTCTACACAAGGGTCTAATTGAACATGTCAAACAGAGCATTTGCATGGGAATGATTATTTTTACTTCGTTGCGAGGATGAGCCAGAGGCCTTGCATCTCTACCAAAGAGGCCAGGACAGAGGAAAAAGGCTCCTGAATCAAGTCACACATTCTGGATCAAACCTGTATGGCTGATTATTTATAGTCGACTTTTTTTTTAAATAGTTTATGACCTCACAAATCTGGGTGTATCAGTTCCTCTTTGTGCTGCAATCAAAACACAGTCAAGCCGTACTGTATTTTTGTGAAGAATTAGCACTTTCTTGTGAATGTTGTATGCACACAGTATCTGTTTACCCCTTTTCTCCCTACATTACAGCTGTTTCGTGTATGATAGAGGTGAACTGAGAGGAGCGAGTGTATTATCTTTTGCAGCTGTCAGCACTGTTCATGGTTTTGTGCCAAAGCTCCACAGGGCTCCCACTAAATGCCATCAGGTTACGACTGTGGTTGTTTGCTTTTTTTTTAATTATAGCAGGGATGCTTTTTGAAGCATGCGATAAGCACTGCACCGCTCCCCCTCACTCTGAGGTTGCATGCACACAGCAGCACCTCGGTGCATCCACATACACACACGCAGATGTGGAAAGCATACTCAGACCTAGTTTGGCAAGTTGTCTCTCTCACAACATGTGCTAATCAATCTGTTGAGAGCAATCTGTCAGGAAATCTTTAGCTTTAAACAACCCGGCTCGAACAGGGATGAGGCCCTTTCTGCGGGGCAGGGCACTGCAGGGACTTACCAATAGCTGTCTTTACGCATCCCGGAGTGTCAATAAGGATTATGAGAGCGAGCTTTTATCTCTTCAAACACACAAACCAGTCACTCATTTAAATGGATGAACAATTCAGGTCTGCTCAATAAATAAAAAAAGAATATACTTCCATAAATACATTCAAATCCCAACTCCATTCAAAATCCACAACCATATGCTTAATTTAAGATCTAATCTCCCCTTTTCTATTTCCACCAATTCACGGAAGGAAAATCTTTGTACACATAGTTGTTTAAGACCTCAAAGGATAAACACAGACTACCTATTGTTGATGGCAATGCACCTTTATCCTCAACTTAAGACCCACAGTTCCTTTGAGAGTGCTCCTGGCAGATGCTGTATGCAAAGCAGGTGCACTCAGGGAAACATGCCTAACAAAAGAGACATTATTGCATTTCACAACCTCCCAAAAAGACGAGCAGAATATTAAAGGTGACACAACTGTATTTACACATCATTTGAACAGACCTAAAATAACCTCATTTCTATCTTGCTCTATCAAATAAAAGAGGCAATAAAATCTGCAGAGAGAAGAACAAATAAAAGCAAATTTTGACATTTTGCTTTTTGACGCCTTCCATTTATAGGTCAGGGGAAACACCAGCCGACCTCTCATTGTTTTTTAAATGGCATTTTTGTAAGGCTGGGAAGCAGGAATTAATTAATGCGTGGGTAGCTGCCACTGTCAAGAGGCAGCACATTAAAATCAATGATTAATAAATTCAAAACACACAACAAACTCAGCTGGGAGATGAAAATAGTATTGTGTGCTCCATAGGAAGCAGCCCCAGTGTGTGTCCTCCCACTGAACGAAGCGTCCACTCAGATGGCTAATGGAAAGTAGCCGGTGCCAGCTGTGTGCCTGTGAATAAAATCACTTTAATTAAAGGAATTACAATGGAAAAGGAACTGGGGATGTGTGGAGTAGTATCCACAGGAAATGGTGTCACACATACACACACAAACACACATTATGAAATCCCATAAAGACTTAAAATAACAGAGCGCCTTTGTGCTTGCATTATTAAATAGGCTTAATCCGCACATGCTCTATTGTACTAAACAGCTTTAAGATTTACAAATATGTCCCCCTCAGCGTACATTATAAGAGAAGACACGGATACTTTAGCAATGTCTGGAAGTGTGACACCCACTGAAGCACCAAGACAATTGTGTCTTGAGCAAATAACAAATCCCTGAATGCAATTTAATAAGGTATTCATTTGCTTAAGCAAGGACAACAAAATTAATGACAAGCAAAAATTAGATCCTGCTGGTTTGTCAAGGGGTAATGTGGGCAGTTTTATTTAACCTTTTATCAAGCATGACATGAAAATTAAGCACCGTGCCAAGGACTTTTAGAAGATCTGGTCTGTCACAGATCCATTTCTCTGGAGCCAGTTTTTTTTATTCGGTTTGAAATTCCACATTGTAAATGAATGGATATTATTTGAATCTGACAGCTAATAAATTGACCGTGATCGTTGGTTTTTAAATTTTAAAACCAATGTAATATTTGTCTTTTTTGTAGAAACAGATAACACTGAATATTCTGGTTTGAATATGAAACCCCTGACCATTAACATGCCAGAGTTTTACCCAGCACTGTGTCGGTGTGTCTGGCTTTACTCAGACCTGGATTTGGGTGAAACCACAGAGGGTGCAACACATAGCTGTGTGTACGAGTCACAGTTTTATTATTTTACCTGCACCTGTGTGACCAGTCATGAGCAGTATGGAGCCACCATCCAACCAGCAAAAAGATGAGTTAATGAACCACATGAACCCAACGCGACCAGTCATTTCTACAATTCTAGCCTACAACTCCATTTCATCTTGTTATCTTTCTTCTCCCCCTGCTACCGTTTATTTATTTTTTTATAAATGTCCATTAATGCACCAGGAATCCCAGACATTTTTTTGTTTGGATACACAGCTAAACTAGGCATTGAAGCTAGGTAAATCCAGACAAGCTGGGATAAGTGAGTTACCAGGGAACTATGAATGTAGCACACTGTGTACAATGCGAACTTGTAAACCGTATGAATCTCTAGTGCCCTCCAGCCAACAAACAAAATTTAGACTAATTGTTACACATTAATATTAATGCAGAATATTGTTCTCTGTTTGAATGCCAAATAACAGATTTGATTTAACTGGACAGTGTATCATTATGCTTTGTTTCTCACAGAGGATAAAAGCCATGTGAACAGAAAGTATATCTATGAAACAAATGCAGTGGTTAGAAATCTAGGCTAGGGTATTCTCAACTTGAATCCAGTAGGGGTTGTACCGATTAGTCGTCTAGTCGACTAGTTGACTTTACTGCTGTGCCATGACACTTTAAGCAGGAAGTCAACTAGTCACTGATCACGTGACAATAACATGCCTCAGAGAAGACTGGCGAGGAGTCCAGTGGGTCAGTGCAGCGAGCTAGCAGTGGTTCATCAAGTTGTAGAAATACTTATGTCATTCTACTGTGACATGCAGAATATGTGAGTCAGTCCTGAAATACAACAAATGTCCCACACACTCATCTGAAAAGGCATCTGCTGACGCTAGCAGAGGAACCTCTGGACACCAAACGTCCTGTGGTAACAGAGAGGAGGCTGCACATCAACAATTTGCTGGTGAATGTCATTGTCTAAAGTTATTAGACTTTTATCTGCTATACATGGAAAAGGCTTCAGCGATGTACTGCGTTCTATCTGCAGCGCACAGTATTGTGTTGTGTTCTATTAGTTGACTTTGTTCATTGTTGTAAAGGATAACTTTCTACTGTGCTTTTATGTGTGACATCATCGATGAGTCGACGTCATCTCGACTATCACCGCATATTAGTTGTTCAATTCCTACAATATCAAGTATCACAAACTGAAGAAGTGAACTGACACATGCCTGAAACTGCATTTTCTTTCTGTTGTGATTTTGTGTCATTCAGGGAACTGCTCAAATTCACTAAAGGAGCAAAAAGAGGCCTGAGTTAAGGCAAACATCAAACTAGACATTTTGCTGGCTTTAACTTCTGAAGTAAATGTTGATTGCACAATGAGATGGCTGTATAACAATGACGCCATCTGTGTTAGATCGGTTCCCTATAAGGCTCACTTATATACAAACAAAGCTATAGGCTAGTAAGGAAGTAAGAACCCTGCTGTCAAGAGAGGGAGAAGAAGCCCAAGAGGCAGAGTGATAAGAGCTGAGGAAAAACTAGAGAACATCGGATGGGCATTCACTAAATGGAGAGAGAGCTCCAGGACAGAAGAGGATCATTCTTTCAGATGTTTCTAGTTTTGGACAGTAGTCAGGGTAATATCAGTATCTGTGTTGCTAACACTAACGCCGGGAAATGAATGAAGAGGTACAAAGAATCCAAAACCAATCATAGACACATGTAATGTAAGAAACAAACATGTGACCGCCAGCCGTCCAGGCAGTCTGACTGTGACGATCACATCAGACTGAAGCAGGAGACTTTTTCTGACTTTCACTGATTTCCATAAGAACAAGTATCTGCTGTCACCATCTGCAATTTATCATTTTGTAAACCTGTTAAAAACCACTATCCCGACCTAGTTCTCTTTTCTTAACATTCACTAAAGAATTTCTATCTGCTTCCATGGCTCCATTGCTGACATTAATGATTTTTTTTTTTATCTGCTCCACCATCCACCCATCACTGAGGTTGTACTGTAGGTCCTTGTTTGCTGGAAACCACATTCCATGTTATTACTCCATATGATACCACGTGATCATTCTTCCCTCTCTCAGACTGATGTTAAGTGTTTTGTGTTGCTGGTAGTTGTTGGGTCTGATGAGAACAGAATCTGGTCTTTGTGACTTGAGACACAACCTTGAAGACCACGTGGAAACACTAGAGGGAGTATAGTTTTCTGTTTTCTGAAATAAATACCAACCACGGGTTCTCAAAACAGGTATTTTTATTTCTCTGCACCTCTCTGAAAAGCCTCTAGGTTAAGTGCTTCTTCATGTGTGCTTCTAGTGAGCTAAAGAAGTGACTACACTCAGATACTAGGGATTACCGAGAGCAATTGTTCACAAGCTCGTTAGCTACACAGACACTAAGCTGTTTAATTCTATGTGTTTTCATACTGTTTTTGTTTTGACCATAGTGAATTACCTAATTAGTGGAGAAAATTACCAAACCTGTTCTGTGAACCCACGGAACAGTCTCAGCTGGTAAAACATTCAGTCCAGCTCTGCTCTCCATCATCACAGACTGGTTTAAAGAACCGCTCTCATGTTGGTAACCCCAAATTAATTTGTAGGAAAATTAAGTATTATATTTAAAAATATTAGAAATATGTCTATACATTCACTAGAGTGACATTTGGAGTTACTTTTATAGTTGTATGCCGAGCATGGTCAAGTTTAACAACAGGAAATTTGGATCACAACAGCGGTTTTAACACTGAACAGGTCAAAAATATACACATATGACACACAACAGCCTCACAACTGTGAGTGTGCTCACAGAGACCAGGGAGAAAAAAGGTTTGAGGATGAACAGCAGCCACCACAGAGAAATTCATTTGTAGTATGACACAGTGGGGAGCTGAGCAAGTGTGTTGGTGGTGACCAGTGTTAGACAATGATAGCTAATGTTGTGTCACATCACAGTCATCACATCAGAACATAACTAATTTACTTGATTGTCAAACCTTGACACTTTCATAGTTCTGTGACTAAAAAAGTAATGTAAATTTGCATTTTGTGACAATTCAGTGTTCTGCTGGGAAACTTTTGGACCTGGCATTTATGTGGATGTTACTTAGACATGTAGCACCCATCTAGACCAGACCAGGCACCCCCACCCCGTAGCAATGACACTCCTTGGTGGCAGCAGCCATCCCCAGCAGGATGCAGCCTGACACAGACACACACACAAACGGTTTAGGAACAACTAAAAAAAAACATGAAGAACAGCACAAGGTATTGACCTGGCCTCCAAATTCACTAGATCCCAAACTGATCAAGTATCTGTGGGATGATCCACAGAGGCCCCTCCCCTCAACCCATAGCACCCAAAGACCCCCACTAACAACATTCTGTTACCAGACACCACAGGACACCCTCAGAAGGCCCATGTCCATTCTCTGATGAGTCACAACTGTTTTGGAGGCACAAGGGAGACCTACACTATATTAGGAAGGTGGTCATAATGTTATGTCTGATCAGGGTATAAACATACATATAAATATATATACAAGAAAAATGATTTACCCAAGAAGAAGAAGAAGTCACAAAGTGCTTACCATGTTAACTTTGGGTTAAAATATTTCAAGACTCATCATACAGATATGAAAATGAAGTGAAAACTCAATGAACATAACTACAAATAAAACGTCTACAAATAAGACACAACAGGCTGTGTGCCACTGGCTGTTTTAAAAGGTGATTTAAAATGGGTCAGAGATTTTCTGGGCCTTAATAACTGACAACTGTGATAAAGGGGATGAAGAAATGTGGATGCATGGTGCACATTTTATAGATATTGTCCCCGGGTTTCAGTTAGTAAACAACTAATCTGGATCGAGCAACATGAGTGCAGCCTGTCTTGTTCATAGACTGCCTCAGTCCAATGCAAATGAAATACATCAGTGATTATCATGGACTGCATCATTCACAGAAAGGTCATTTCATCCATGTGTCTTCTCAGAGGAATGAGCGTCAGGCTCCTGTGTGGTCCGTCAAGTGGGCCTGCATTCAATTAGAGTCACCACAAGAGGGAGGTAGACACACATTTAACAGCATGGCAGAATGGCCAACATGAACACTGTGTCCCTGGGCTTTTCAAACACAGACACGTTTCTGACAAGGGTAGTAAGGGTACTTCACAGTTTCCTTTGGCCCCCAAACAATCACTGGCCTTTATGGAAACTTCAAGTGATTAACTAATCACACATGTGGATGTTCATCTTCATGCACTGCCTCCATTTTGTGACTGCCCTACATAAATGTATCCCTTTGAGTTTCTGAAAAACAACAGACCTAGCCCTTGTTATAGTCAGTATCTGACTGCACTGATATGAATACGCCTAAATCAATCAAATATTTAAGAGAAACTAAGTCAGCTGGTAACATCAAAGTATCTGCTAATATACACTGGAGCAAGTTGTTTACATGGGATGGTGGCAAGGCCCTGAGGGAGGTCTGGCCTGGTTCTAACTCTGCTCAGCTCAAGCAAACAACACTGTTGGCTGTATCAACATACAGAGAAGAAACTAACCACTGGAGACTAAAAACTCTGGATGTGTGCTGGTGGTTTACAAGAACACCAGTGTGGTTGCTGTTTTATTTTCTGTGTGGTTCTCTGAGTGCTTGATTGCAAAGCTGTTTTCTTTTCCTCTGGCAGCTACAAAGACCAACGGGGTGTTTCATAAAGGTGGCTCAGAAAAGAAGGGGAATTATTAGAAAAATCTTGTCTTGAATTAGACTAACAAACTGAGCCATGTTTATTCAGTTTAATAAATCCATAAAGCCAACTCAGAGTTACTGTGAGTCAGCTCTGTTTTTAAACACGGAAGAAACACTATTAAGATAACTGTGTTAACAGTACTTAAAAGTAAAAAGGTCGTATATTTCATGTACCATAGGTATGTAGAAAATGTCAGCAGTTAGAGGGAGCTTTGGAAACATAAGGTCACGGGTTCACAGGTTCTGTGTCCATGGCTGAGGTGACTTGACCATTCAACCCTCCAAAGCTCTCCCAGGGTAACACACGTGTGATACCCAACTGTCCTGAGTGTACAGAGAATAAAAATAAAAGTTCCCTATGAGGGGTAAGTGAAATAAATACATAGGGTCAGTTTGTATTAGTGTTCTAATACGAAAGAGGTTTGTTCTTGTTACGGAAAGTGGCTTCTTACTATACTATTAAGTTATAATACACACCAATCAGACGTAACATTATGACCACCTTCCTAATATAGTGTAGGTCTCCCTTGTGACTCCAAAACTCTGACTCATCAGAGAATGGACATGGGCCTTCTGAGGGTGTCCTGTGGTGTCTGGAAACAGAATGTTGTTAGTGGGGGCCTTTGGGTCCTATGGGTTGAGGGGAGGGGCCTCTGTGGATCATCCCACAGATACTTGATCAGTTTGGGATCTAGTGAGTTTGGAGGCCAGGTCAACACCTTGTGCTGTTCTTCATGTTTTGAGTTGCTGAAAGCGTTTTTGTGTGCATATCTGTGTCAGGCTGCATCCTGCTGGGGATGGCTGCTGCCATCAAGGAGTGTCATTGCTATGGGGTGGGGGTGCCTGGTCTGGTCTAGGTGGGTGCTACATGTCTAAGTAACATCCACATGAATGCCAGGTCTAAATGTTTCCCAGCAGAACATTGAATTGTCACATGATGGTCAATGTTATTTACTTCTCCTGTCAGTGATGATAATGTTATACCTGATCAGTGTATTAACTGATAGACCCTTTCGTGTATAAGCAAACATGCCACAAATCATTAATCCAGACCTTACTGAAAACTTTTTCTGCCAAGGTTGTAAACACCACAAAGGGTGCATACAGTCCTATGGTCTGGTCTCCTGAATACAATAAGCACAACCCCAGCTAAGGGATGCAACTATGTCAGTTTTATCAACCAGTGAAGCAGGACCACAGTCATATTTGAACACATTCTTGAACGATGGTTTATACCTGAGTAGGATCAGTCATTTAATGTAAGCCCACACAAAAATAACCACTGTTATGTCACACCACAATGAGGAAATTAGGAACACTTCAGAGGTTACCAAACAGGGATGCCCTGCTGTGTATTTTGTTGGTGAGGCTGTTGGCACTGTCCAGTTTTAAAATTCCCATCAAATTCCAACTTAAACATGTAGAGATGGATTTGAGAAATCACCATTCCAAATCAGGAAAGAGAACTTATGTTATTTAGTATGTCTACAATTTGCAATCAGAGCCTCCACAAAAGGAAGAAAGGATGGTCCTTAAAGAGACAGGAGCTCAAACTGACCTTTTTGAGACAGACACTAAACTAAGGAGCTGTAGAACTGTTAGTACGCAATAAAATCAGTCTTTTCTGAAGGAGAAGCCATTGTGTGAAAACCAAACGAACCCATCAGAGAGATAGAAGCATAACTGACCAAAGAGAAACCATGGGGCCTGTAGCTGGATCCCTTTTAATATAGGCACCGGCTGGTAATTGGATGACCTGGGGCCAAACCAACCAATCACCAGGCCCCATCAGAATTCCAGGTGGAATCACTTGTAGAATCAACAGAACAAACAGGGTAGGGGGAGAGAGAGAGAGAAAACAAGATAAATACACTGCCCCTGTCTGGCACGTAACATCCAGGATGTGAACTGAAGACACCAGTGGAGGATGAAGACCCCCTTTAAAACATCCAGACAAGCAAAGAGAGGATTCACTACAAGGTCCAAATCCTTTATAGAAATCAAGAATACGAATTTGACTTAGATTCTGACAAGAAATGCATCAAAAGAAACAGAACAGATATAGAAAGGCAGTCTTTTGACAAAAATGAAAGTTAAGACCAACCTGTAGCAAAATGACAGGAAGAAGAATTCATGGAGAAGCCTTGGTAGGCCAGTGTGGTGGCATGGCCATGCAAAGCTTCCACTGGTCACAAGTGTTCACTGATGATGTGACAGAGGACAGAAGCCGCTGGATGAATTCTGAATTCCAGAAGGATACTGTCAGCTCTGATCCAGACATATTAAGCAAAAATAGTGAAAGGTGAACAATGAACAATGTGAAAGCTATCCAGATTCTGGAGGTTAAGAAGTGGAATCTTCTGCAGTCGACCAGCAGACCACAACCCAACTAAACATAACGTTCAGTTACTGAACAGGGAAAACATTACAAATAATTCATTCTTTAGTTCATGTCTTCCAGGCTTTTACTTTTGAATGAGTAAATTAGTCCAGTTACTTTTGGAAACATGTTATTTTTAAGTTAACTGCTGCATGCCTTTCTTGTCTTACCTGTGCCAGTCACTTCCAATTATAGTAGAGGAGAAACGACAGTCAGGAGAATTTTCACAAAAGTAAAAGGGAACACTTTGAAAACACAGAAGTTCTCAATGGGAAAAAAAATCTGCAGGATATCTATACTGATAAGGAGTAGGTAATGTGTTAGGAACCATCATTTAACGGAAATGAAAATGATCAACCTACAGAGATAAATTCAAAGACTTCCTGAAAAGTCCAAGAGAAAAAAAAAATGATGCAGCATTCTAGTCCATTCTGATGAAAATTCATTGCAACTTAAAATGGTAGTAGTTTGTATGGCCCCCACTAACTCCAACATCAGCAGAGTCCTAATAAGATGACAGATGGTGTCCTGGAGTGTTGTCTCCCAGATCTGGACCAGGGCATCGCTGAGCTCCTGGACAGGTACAACCTGTGATCTATATGATTTAGGTCAGGCAAATGTGGGGGCCACCCTCATGAAGTCTGTTTTTAATTGCTAGCTCAGAGACATTCACACCAATGGCCTGCTGGAGGTCATTTTGTAGTTTTGCCAGTGCTCATCCTGTTCCTCCTTGCACAAAGGAGCAGATAGCAGTCTTGCTGATGGGTTGAGGACCTTCTAAGACTATGCACGGCTCTCCTAGAGTAACTGGCTGTCTCTTGGAATCTCCTCCATGCTCTTGAGACACCACAAACTTTCTGGCAATGGCACATACTAATGGGCCATCCTGGAGGAGTTACTGTGCAGCCTCTGTAGGGTCCAGGTCCAGGTCCAGGTCCCATGCTACTAGAAGTGATACAGACCTTAGCCAAACAAAAAACTAAAGAAAAACAATGAGAACCATTCCTGTTTTAGTTTTTTTTCCCCCCTTGTTGTTGGCCCTCTAGTGGACCTGTCGTCAATTTAATTAACTGGTTAACAACCCCCTCTGCTCCTTAAACTTCTGGGATATTGATATGGTCAGTTAATTGACTTCATGCTATAATCCGATTAAAAAGTGCTCCTTTAATTTGTGAGAGTAGTGGATGTTGATGCCCAAAATTATTAAGCAAGTAATTATCTAAGTTAGATCATTCTGTGTCTCAGGATCAAATCAGTTACACTACACTGGAGTTACTGCTGTTTGGAAAAAAAAAACTCAACTGATCCAACAAAAAAGGTTTTTAAAGTAAGATTTTGTATATGTGCTTTGTGCGTTTCAGTTCCTGTGATTATAGACAGAAGAACGTAAACAGGATCACACTGACACCTAGTGGAAGAAAGCCTGTGTGTGTATTTATAAGAACAGTACTGGAGAGAAACACACTTCTGCTATGTATTAAGACTAATTTAATGAAAACATTTGCTAGAATGGTTCTCTGATCCCTCTTTTCAAGAAGGCCCATCAATGTAAAATATGTAGCAGCATTTTATTTTAAAAAAAGTCAAATAGAAATCTTACATTTCGATGGTGGGCAAACACACTGCAGGTAGGGATGACAACAAACGATAAATACAATCAATATTTTAGCTTCTGAAGCCTGGCTGGTTCACTTGTCCATTGAGGTAGCCAAGCTACTGGTCCCCAAGCAAAACATGGCCATGTTTTGTCAAATAAAATGGCGAGAGTAGAATCTAAAAAAAAAAAAAAAAAAAAAAAACACACACACACGCACGCCCACATACACACTTCCCATCATGCAAAGCCCACTTTATAGCAGCACATAGAGCCAAATGTGACCCTAGAAATAGTTTTGGGCAAATGAGGCCACTAATAGATTAATGTACACCGATCACTATTATAACAAACACTCTCTCACACACACTACATCAAGTACAGACTCCATAAATGTCCACTCAATTTGGCCTCTGCATAGAAAAAAAAAAAAAAAAAAAAAAAAGGCAACCACTCAATTTGGGTGTGGTTGGTAATTAATGCAAGCTTTTGGGTGCAATGCAATTCAAAAACAAAAATCGTCTCTTGGTTTATCCCATCCCAAACAGCCATTTGCTTGGGTTATCATCCAAACTGGAGAGGTAAGTAGATAAGATTCCTGTGGGCATAAGGATAATACCACTTGCTCACCGTGTCTCAGTGTTTCCCAATTCACCCAAAGTCAGTGCACGCACCCTTTACAGAGACATTAAAAAGCGTCCAGAGCCAAGTAATCATCAAGGAGAAAAAATCATTTCCATCAATGTTTCCCCACTGGACTCCACTGTATGTACGGCAGAGGCCTCACATCAGTTTACGGTCTTCCACTTGCAGTTAAAAATGTTAAAAATTGAATTATGATTTGCCTCCGTCTCATCAGTTTCAGTGCTCCGCTACTTCGGAAGGTGCTTTTGTGGGGCACTCAGTGAGCATCCTCGGCCTGATTTTCAGCGCTGCGGCGTCCACTTCAACCAACTCTTCAGTCTTCTTGCTGCTCAGTGGTGGAGTCAGGACGCCTGACGGGACGGGACAGTTGCCATGACGCTCCAAATCCACATCCTGGTAAGAGTAGGACTTGTCCTGTAAACATCAGAATCACACATTAACCATGCCGTCTCCTGAAAGCATAACTGCTAGCCAATCAGATCCACTGACTGACTTTTTTTTTTTAGATTCCATTTTAAAAATTTGTTTTCATGGACAAAAGATTATCCCAGTTTTCTCACTGTTCTGATTACAAAACTTTTATTTACCAGCCATGTAAGGTAGGGGGCATGGGTCTGGATGTTGTGCATGTCATCCGCAGAGATTCCTGTGAATGTTTTCATAGGCGTCCCGCCAACCTCTCGCAGCGCCATGGCAAATGGCACCATCCACCTCACACACTCCTCTACCTCCACCCTCTTCAGAGCTGCATGGAAAGGAGGAGGACGAACAAAGTGATAAGTTATGTCAATGCAAAGGTCATACCAACATGAACATACAAATTAAAAATGAGAAACCTTTTATTTACCTGAGACATTTTCCACCAGCTCCACAGAGGAGAAGTGAAACAGCGCAGAAGCAGCAAGGATGCCGTTGGAAAACTCAAGGCAACGGACATCTAGCATACAAAGGTCCAACAACTAGAAGAATAGTAGAGAAAACAAAAAGCCAGACTGATAAGCTACAACAGAATAATGAGTCATGAGAATACAGAATTTGTCGAAATTCTTTGGAATAATATTTTTGCATGAATAGTATCGTTTTTAATCTTTAAAGCTAAGTGACCATCAGTAGCCAGTGGTCCACACAGAGCAGGCAACGTTTTCAATGATATGAACGCACTTAGTCATGTAACTGTTCTCAACACTCCTACTTCTATTTCTGTCACATAAAGACACCAAATAATTCATGGGGGGGGCATACCTCTGCGATCTGTGTGAAGGTGGCCTGTGGGTATCGGGGGATGAGCAGCTCTTCCGTTTCTTTCAAATAGGCCACCTGCATGTAAACATTTAGCCAGGAGATGGGGGTCTGTGGGCTCAGACTCCAGTTCAGCTCCTGTGATCGAAAGGAAGGATGAGCAATATTAGTCAAGAACCATACCAGTGGCAGGAATATGACTACTTACAACTGCAATGATTTTATTGACAGAGCTGCTTGTAATCAGGCTCAAGCACAGCTACAACCAGTTATTAAATCAGATGAGTAGTTTGCATTTGCTTAGTGATAAAAGTAATCATTGTCTAAGGGGTCTGAACACATTTTCACATCAGCCAATTGCTATCAATTAGCTTTAATACCTACAATTATCATTTAAGAATTATATTGGTTTGCTTTGGTTGCCTTAGCGTTTGTTATTTTTTATATATTTTATTAGAAGATCTAACGGTTTCACATGATACACATAAAACAGAAGGAATCAGGAGGGATCAAGTAGTTTTTTCATGGCTTTGCAAATAAGGAAACATATGTGCCAATTTAAGGGTCACATTTAAGGGACATGTGTGCCAGTTAATCTGAAGGTATCCTCACTTTATTTTTACTTTGAGTACAATTTGAGAACAAGAACTGCTAATAACTAAAGAGCTAATCTAACGCTACTTTTCTTTTGAATTGGGCCATTTTATCACAGCAACAAAGAATGCAGTCTGCATTTAACGCCACCAAACTTGGGAGTTGATGAGAGTCAACAGCATTAATAGGTTAAAAGACATATGGCTACATGTTGTATTGTGAAAAGCAATGAAACACAATTTTCCATTTGGCTTTGGGACTGAGGGGTCACACCTTGTTTGGCTGCCCACTGCTCTAAGTGCAGAAAGCTAGTTCATTAACAAAGCCGATTTGATTTGTCCAATTTGAATATTACAACATTTTCTCCAAGCTGAGAGTAGGTATGACTCAGGTTTATGGCTTCACCTGTGATTTCTGAAGAGCCTTTGAAAATGATATGTGTATCAAAAAACTGAATTTGTTGCTCAGCACTGTCATTGTAATGTCATACACTGATTTAGAAGTTAAGACACTTAGTTGTGTGTCTTAGCTGCATGTCTAAATTTGTTTTATTCAAAGCATAGACCTGTATGAATCACAGTGCATGCAAGAGCATCTCAGCTTGGAAATGATCATTCTGCCATTCTAACTTCAGTTGGTCACTGAACTTAATGGATTGCTTACACTAAAAAGAGTGCCAGTCCTAGTGAACTTGAATAACCTTATAGCACAATTCCCCTTGGCCTCTGAAATCCAAGTGCCAAATCTGTCACAGCGACAGAGATGATGTACCATGCAGTCTGTGTCCCATGCTAACAGTCTACTGTAAGATATGCTAAGCTACATATAATCCTTACCTTCATGATAATGACCTCCATACTCAGAATCTCATCTTCTGTGCAGGCTTCGTCTGTAACATAGGCAAACTGGTGGACTTTAGGAGGATACATCTCCTAGGAGAAGCAAAATTAAAGGAGACAAGCATTATTAATGACCAACATACTGTATAATCGCACAGAAAGGGGAAAAACAATCGAGATCATGTACTCAAATCAAACCCACAACAAAAAACAGACCAAGGGGTCTGATCATACGCCTTTACTGCACTGTCCTAACAGTCGCACCTCTACTTTGGCAGCAATGAAGAGACAGGTGATGCCTATGAGCTGCAGTGTTGATTTGAAGACATTTCTCTGTGTGGCCATGAAGCGATCGAAGTAGTCCTGAGCGAGGTGGTATGTCTCCCTGTGCAGCTTGTACACCTCACTCACCTAAAACATGAAGAAACAGAATATTGATCCCAGGACATCATGCCATGTCTTTAAGTTTGTTTAAGTGACTTTCGACGTATCATCAGGAAGTTCACAATAATGATAAAACAACCACAGAAAGTTTCCCCTTTTAAAACTGTTCCATAAATCTTCCTCCAAACATTCAGTATACTCTAGACATTGTCATCATGCCACATTGATGAACTGTTGCGATGCTTGTAGAGACGGACCTCATCACAGACATGCTCCTCCATTTTGTATATGCACCTGCCGCGATACAAAAACCTACATGCACTGCCAGCCAAAACCACCAAAGCACTCCACGCGTGAAATGGGTGCTCACTATAATAATACTAACCTCCATAAGCCAGTCCAGAAGAACTGCCCTCATCTTTGGCTGCAGATGAGGATGCTTCTCCATCATGTGGACATCCCTGGTGTAGGCCTTATCCTTCTCCAACATGTTGTTCCATACCACTTCCTTACTGGCCCAGCTGACGCAGATGGACACATTGGTAAGAATAAAAGAACTCAACTGTGTGTACCATATGCAAAATTGTATTACGTGCATGTACTGTAAAGTCTGATCTTCCTAGGGAGGGATAAAAGTAATAAAATCAAAAGAAAGCACTGAGATAACACCGTCTAGTTTCTACTACTAACCACAGTATTTTAACTTTACATATGGAGGTCGCACGGCAATAGTTTGAGAGACGTATGAGCTCAACCCTGGACAAATTATATGGTTCCACCCCAAGTCTCCACCTCTGCCCTTTGTCATAATTCGCAAAGCCTGTTGGAGGGCCGTGTTATTGTGCATGCTTCATGCTTTGCCTTACAATTGTCACCCATCTATGGTTACTTTGATATGAGAAGAGACAGATGGCAACAGGTAATGGAGCCTAAACTCAAAGAATTCAACCACACAACAACAGTACTCACCATAGTGCAGGGAGCGGGGCATGATGCACAGGGGTTACAAATATGTTGTTTAAGTTATAGTGGGGGAAGGCTGCATTCGCGATGGGAACTGGCTGGTATTCTTCCTTATCAGGAGTGGGGATCCACCTGTGCGGACTTGTGTAACCAGCATCAGGACTCCACCCCAGCTTCACACAAAATAGGAAAGAACGAAGATGAGACCTCAAGGCAAAAGTGAGGTTACAACTCTGGTACAGAAAACATATTGCAGGGGGGACCAACTCTCCATTAAGATGACCACAAACAAAGCATGAACAAGATCGGTCAATGTGTATTAGATGAATGACGCTCCGAGCTTATATGCTAGCAGCGTTGACCTTGATATAATGTAGATTACGGTATGGGTTATTGTAATAAAAATGTGACATGGTTTGAGAAATGTTCTTACATGAAAACAAAAATAAATCAAGCTCACCTCACACTCGCGCTGCTTTTTCTTGGTCATCTCTGCTACCTCCTCATCGACATCTTGCAAATACTGAGGATTAAATATGGACAAAATATATATATATAAAAAATACATTTTCCAGTTGTTTTACAGTTTTTTGAGCACTAATACAATGCAAATATAAATTCAAATAATAAGTACCATCTATCACTAATGCTTGACACCAATCAAGCAAAGAACACCATTATTAGGCAGCACTGATGAATAGAGGTGGCGTCAAATTTATAGTTTACTCGATTAATCGCTTAGTTATGGGCTAGAGTGGAATCCTTTCAGACCACTTACAATGGCAACATCTGCCTTCCTCTTTCTCGGTCGTACTGTATTTTCCTTGGGCGCCTCGGGAGCGACAGACTTGGGTTCTGTCTCTTCCCTGTTAACAACACAGAACAAAAAAACTAAGCTGTAGGCCTCTGCTATCAACATAAAACTGCTTGAAATGCTCGCATAAACTAGCAACTGTGGTCGAAATGAATGTCGTACAACAGCAGGCTAGCCAGCCGGATGGCTAAAGCTCCAACTCAACTTTTCTTTCTGTCGTCACACACTTTGATTGACGGCCTTGATACAGCCGTGAATGAAACAAATGTGGAACTCACCGTTTTCCTCGCATTATACTCTGAGGGCTGGGTGTCACTTTCCGAGCAAACCTGTGAATGAGATTTTTTTAAAGTTACATTTAGGGGGTTAAGAAAACACATTCACA
This sequence comes from Planiliza haematocheilus, assembly GCA_005024645.1. Lineage (NCBI taxonomy): Eukaryota > Metazoa > Chordata > Actinopteri > Mugiliformes > Mugilidae > Planiliza > Planiliza haematocheilus. Next base: position 438,922 of record SRSE01001340.1, on the reverse strand, counting down.
CACTCCCAACCCCCACTCTCAACTCCCTCCATCTGACAAAGCCCAACGCAGCCTGGCGCGGGGAAATGGTATAGTACGTACAGAGAAAAGTCGCCAAAAAGCGCCAAAGCACTAAAGGATATTCTTCAAATAGCTCGACGACTAACATCAGACTCTTTATATCCCGCCTGACGTTATTACGTCGAGCATTTCTTAGACGAATCTTATTATTTTTCACCACTAACTTTTGGACAGCTGGTTGTGCCACATAATGGCCGAACAACGCAGCAGGGACGCCTGATTTCTCAAATCACTATTTAATAGCAACAACACCGAGCCCGCAGCTAACACGGGCCACAAAGAAGGTTTAGCATCTACACGGACGTTTACTTCATTAGCAACTTGTTGCAGGTTAGTTAGCATGAAGGCAGCTTAGCTACAAAAGTTGTAGCTGAAACTAGCCCGGTGTGACCAACTCGACGCTGTAATAAAGTTTAGTTTCAGCCACTCACCCCAAGATTCTGCCTTGAAGTTCACTCCTCTTCGCGTCTTATATATAAATACAAGTGTTGTGTTCGAATTAAACTGTCTGTTGTTCGGATTTAGAGGAGCTGTATCTGTGTGTGTGCATCTAGGCCGGGCTAGTTCCTCTGAGCTGGCGCCTTGTAGAGAACAGATGAGTTTAAGCATCAACGTCAGTGGGGGGAGTAGATTTAACTTGGCGCTAAACCTCCGATCTCACCGCCTTTTTATATTCGAATTTCAACACCATCCGCCACAGTTTTAGACATGTAAAGCACACTGAACGTATACAATCGCGATGGTTTGTCAAAATTGCGCTAAGAAAAGAAATATATAAGTTTAAAATGTTGCCGGTAAACGGGAGGTGTGGCCGCGGTAGTGACAGCTGCGGGGGCGGATCTTCCGAAGCGGAAGAGCCCAGGGACCGCGTGGCTTGCCTGTCAGATGTAAACAAAGCAGCAGTGCTTTCGAAAAAGACTGAAAATAAAGCGCATCGCGGCCCAAGTTTTACGAGGTAGATGAGTATTCTCGTTGTTTGATCGTCGGACATGGCTATCAGCAGTTGTCATTTTTGGCGCATCTGTTATTTGGATAAAAAAAAGGAGGATGATCGTTCCTGGGCGCCCTTTTCCAGTACGGGTTACCATACCTGCTTCGGTTTGCTACCACCCAACTCTTCTATGAACCAACTTGTTGCACAACTAAATCCGGTTTGTGGTCAGGCAATATCAAATAAGCGATTGTTAGCAATTTAGACAGTTTTTGGGGACGGTTTATTGATTTAGTAAAGAATGACCCTTGGTCAGTCACGTGATCCCCAGGCTAAAAAGACAAAGCCACAAGATTCGTCCTCTGCTCCCTTGGCGCTCCATAAAAACAGAAGAATGAAGTTTCTGGATCTTTTTGGGCGCCTAAAATCCGTCGTTATTGGAATGATTCACGTTAAAGCCTTGCCAGGTAAAGTAAAATTGCAATGACACTCCAGTGTTCAAATGTAAAAGTTAAGTCCTGCATGGACTAAAGTGTACCTTATTTAAAAGTGGGGTAGTTTAGTCAAAAATAATGTAGCATATAATAATAAGCTGATTATATGTTTTGTTTGAAAAAATTGTAAAGTAACTGATAACTCGATTTTGACAGTTCAGGTTACATTACATTGACATCAAAGAGGAATGAATAACTTGCGAAAAACGATATTTTTCTTTGTGCTGTTGTGGAGAGGTATAACGTGAAATTAAATAGAAATACTAAAAGTAAAAGGAATTCAAACATGTACTTAACACAGTATGTGAGTGAATGCACTTGGTTACATTGCATAACTGCAAATGTGGGAGACATAACCTACTTACAGTATCTCATAATGTATGTCACCTCACCAGGTTTCTTCTCTGTTTAAGGAACCACTCTGGGTTGTTTGAAAATGCCCCAGATCACTGAAGAAGCGTGTCGGGAGGCAGCAATCTACCGTGATGCAGGGGTCGTGAGTTATTGCACATGTGATTTATATAATATACAAGTCCTTCCAGTCGAGCTGGTAACCATCACTTGTATATCCCATTCTCAGGATGGCATAATCATTGAAAACATGCATGATATCCCTTACACCTTCCACGTGGGTCCTGAGGTGTGTGCCTGTATGACTGCAGTCTGCGCTGCTGTGAGAAGCGTCTGTCCATTCCTACCACTTGGAGTGCAAATACTGTCTTCTGCTAACCAGCCAGCACTGGCTGTAGCCCTGGCTTCAGGTTTAGTCAATCATAAATTAAACTGATGTTGATCTGCATATAAGGTTCTAACTTCAGCCAAAGCTTTCTGAGAACAGAGGTATACAGTTATGTGCTATCATAGCCTATGTGTAAATAGATTTTTGTACCAAACACCACCGCAGCAGATTTCACCGTCTGCTCTTCCATTTATAAACTAAGTTGTGTTTATCTGTGAAATAAGCTGATGTGTGTTTGGTCTTTAGTTAGGGGGTCAGATTCTTGCGTGTCAGCCAAATCATCACCAGTTAGTCAGCCATAATATTGTAATGTACGGTTACAGGCCTGGATTTTATCAGGGCTGAGGGATTTGTCTTTTCTCACGTTGCGGATGAGGGCCTTCTGAATGCCTGCGCCGGGGAATTACTAAGGTATCGCAAGCAGATTGGTGCTGACCACGTGCAGATCTTCACCGACATCAAAAAGAAGCACAGGTGAGATCACCATTCATACAACTGAATCAGTGAGGAGAACCCAATGACCCACTAATGCACAGCGAAACCTGAAGGTGTTTCTGGCACCTTATGTCTCAGACAACAGCTACTATAAAGAACTGACACCAGTGACAGGACTAACTGCTGATCAAACCCTGCCTTCTACTGAATGAAGGTTCATAAAGTTTTGCTTTGACTGCACAGTACATATCAGTCATCAAATATTTCACCAGTTTCAGTTTGACAGAAGCTTGATCTTTGATTTCAGTTGTGTTTAGCGAAGTCGTTTCCTGTATTTATCAACCTGCTTAAAAGGTAATTTGGGACTCAAATATTATGATCCAGGTAAAAGTCATTCTCTTCTATCCTCACTTACAAACATTAGCGCTTACTAAAACAGTCATATCTATTTACTGGATTTCTTTTGACTCCTTCAAATATTCCAGTTTAAGTAAATTCTGCAGGTGGCTTGGGTTGAAAGGTATACTTGTCAATACTTGTTTTTAGACAGTTTTGCACACATTTTTATGTTAGCTAATTTGAATTTGAATCACAAATTCAGTCCCAATTTTATCCGCAGCTAATTTCACTCTTCGTTTTCCCAGCTCCCATGCCCTGACATCAGATGTGACTATTGAAGAGACAGCACATGCTGCTGAGTTCTTCCTCTCAGATGGGCTCATCGTCACAGGATCAGCCACTGGAGTGCAGGCTGACCCACGGGAGCTCAGAGGTACAGACACACGGCACGCGGTCAGGAACCATACGGTGTTTCACTGAATTCTATCTTTGCATATAGACAGCTTTGCAGTGTTGATTCAACACTGCTTTGATCCGTCATTTAAGCCATAGAAAATTAAAAAAAGAAAGGAAAATAATTTAATTATCATTGAAAGTAACCAGGGAGAAGAAAGCAATCTTCCAGCTTTGCAAGTATTTCATTTTCATTCCCTTACTGCCTCATTTGTCCAGCAGAGGGCGCCATCATATGTAGTGGTGAATTTAGAGACTTCCTGCACAATCCAGTGTCCTTTATTGGTCAGGGCAGTGTCACTCTTTCTCTTTGACACACACCGTATGCAGTAAAGTCACACACACTGTAGTCACTCTAAGTCCTTTTAAATTCATTTCCAGGGGAGGGTGCTATGAGCACAGTGGAGCTTGATCAAGCTTTTACAAGAGTAACATTCATAAAAGTGCCACTCAACCAAGCTTTTCTGGTTACAGAGAAATGAGGACTGGATGTTAGCTTAATAAAGTAGTTCTACTGATTCTGTTCTGTTGATGATCTCGACATGCTCTGTCCACTTCTTTCTTTGACCTTCTCCGTCAGTGCCAATGGTACCCACCATAAGTTTGAGGTACATCCTTTTAACTGTAAAATTAGCTTGAGCTTCACTGAGCCGCTCCTCCTGGCTATGACTGTACGGGACACTGAGCAGGGATAACTAATGTGGCAGTTGGTCCGACTCGACCAGTTGGGAGAGAAAATATGAGAACTAAGCAAACAAAAACAGAACTCTGAGCAGGTTTGTGGGGGCAGTAACTGCAGATCAGGTGAGCTCAAGAAATATGATGCAGTGCAATATTTAAATAAAGTTTGTACGAGCTACTTAAATGTTATATGTATCAGTAATAATAATCCAGTGATATCATAATATAAATCGGCTAACTAATGTACCTCGTAATTTTTACTTACTGTACGTGTATTTTTAAATTGTGGGTTCTGGCAGAGTGGCTTAATTAGCAGCCAAGATGGCTCTCAATAAAGCCACTCTGTTTCGTATCTGCTGAAGGTCTGAAATCTGTACCATGTTCCTCTCATAGCCACACCAGGGCTGCTATTTTAAGCAGGGTCTCCAACTTGACATATAATACTGTAAACATCTAAATGGAAACTTGACAGTCACACAATCTAGGTTCAGACATGCCAGTTGGCTGATACCCAAGAACAAATATGCAAACACTCACAGTCACTTGCCCCCGTTACCCTCGCACTCACATGCACTCTCTCTTGTTAACGCAAACATGCAGGGACTGGTCCGACAGAATTAGAGGGGGAGCTCACATGCTACTGCGTCCAAAGTTCACTCTGTCTATAGCAGCAGACGCTGTGGGGTGGATTCATTGGGATTAGAGTTTGTGAGCAAGCCTTGCTTCAATGGAAGCACATTGGAATATGCACATTATATTGTGCAGAAACTATGAAAATTGGGTTAAGAACTGTCCAATGCATTATTAAAAACTGGAAGGATAGTGGAGAACCATCTTCAAGGAAGAAATATGGAATTGTGAAGGAGTAGTTCAGGGAGCATGAGACTTCATTTTCACACATGGATTGGCCACTACAGAGTCCAGACCTTAACCCCACTGAGAATGTTTGGGATGCGCTGGAGAAGGCTTTGTGCAGTGGTCAGAAACTCCCATCATCAATACAAGGTCTTGGTGAAAAATGAATGCAACACTGGATGGAAATAAATCTGGTGACATTAGAGAAGCTTATAGAAACATTGCCATGGTGAATGTATGATGTAATCAAAGCTAAAGGCAGTCCAACGAAATATTAGTGTGTGACTGTTTTCTGGCCAGGCAGTGTATGTCTCCACTGAGTAGATTTTGTTTTTGCCAGTGTTCTGCTGTTTCCTTGTGTTTACAGATGTTTCCCAGTCTGTGAAAATCCCAGTGCTGATTGGTTCTGGAGTGACCTATGACAACGTGGAACACTACCTCGATGCAAATGGAATGATCATTGGTTCTCATTTTAAGTATGGTGGACACTGGGCCAACGGAGTTGACCCAAACCAGGTGAAGAGGTTCATGGAAAAGATACACAACCTTCGAAAATGAAACGGAAAGATCCCTGGAGTCACCCCAAAGCCTCAGCCTGTTACTGTTTGTTCTGCCTCATTAAATACACGCTGACGCCGACTTAAGAAAACAAGTTTTATTTGCATTTTTTTGTACATTTTTATAAATACACACGAATAGAAAAAGATTTTTATAACATGTAAAAAGTAACTGCTGAAAATTACAAAAGTAGTCTCAAGCAGACGCAATGGCAACGTTTTTCTTGTTCTCACACATCATGAATACTGTACAGGTCAACATGCATGGAAATGAACTTTTAATCCACTTGGCACAAGAACATATAAAGTCACATGCTCATTACAACCAAGGAACGTAAAGTGCCATAATCCACTTGCGTCATTTTTCATATTTGGAGCAGTATCACACACTAACAGTAAAAACATCTTCCTGTAAGCACTACCTCTACACATATGGATCTACACAAGCCAAACAACTCAGCTGTTCTGTTTGGATAGTTTATAGCATCAACACTTATTTGAAAAGTAACTCTTTCGTATCAGTGCTTTCCAACCTAAAGGAGCAACGGTGTCTTTTATGGTCAGGAGATTGAGGTTCATTGATCTCTGGTTTCAGACATGAGGGTTGCAGTGCAGGTTGTATGTATTTAAAAAAATATCTTTCTGTAGTTCACGTGGTTAATGTTTGATCATTTTACTGCACAGGGCATGGTGAATCTCATCTGCTTTGCCTTGGTGGATATGAACAATTAACAGTTTGGGGTGAAACAATGATGGGAATCCTGAGTAATTCAGGACCAAGGCACTGTGCTGCACACTGGGCTTTGGTGGCAGCAACTTCACACACACCCTCTCAGAAGCATCATTCCGTTCAGTAGTTGTACAGGCGCTGGCAGGGCTGCTTGAAGTGGCCGTAGCGTTTCTCTCCAGGAGAAAATCTTATCTTAGCCAGGTTCTGCCTGTGGAGGCCGCTGCGGCTCAGCTTCGTCCGCTCAGCCTGGGTCCTGGCTCTCTGCAAGGCCAGCAGCTGGAAGTGGCACGGCAGAGGGATCCCCCAGGCAGCAAGACGCCAAGATACATTCTGCCTCACTGCCACCGGCCTGGGCATGTGCAAGAGAGGTGTTAACAGTTTGTTTTACGTGAGATATTAGATACAATACAGTAACGCAGTACCAGAGAAGTCATGCTACTGCCCACCCACATGTGTGAATGTCCTGGCTTTTCTATCCTGATTAAGAGTTTGAAATAGGCCAATTCTATAAGGTCTCTGACAAGTTCAACACACGTACTAGAAAACACTAGAATTTATTGTGTTCTTCTTTATGTTTGGATGTGACTATGGAGTTCAGAGAAGGATTACAGAAGTGTGGTTACTGACAGACACCTTCGCTTATCTTAGTAACCGTGAGTGGTGTGATTGAAAGTGCGCTTAGGCTAAAGTGTGTAAATAGTAACCTGGAGTTATCCTCTTCATCTTCGTCAGAGACTAGCTCCTCATCGTCTGCTCCACCCATCCTGCATCTCATCTGGTAGACAGACATGCTGGGGTGCTCAATCAGCAGGTTCTCAAGGGGATCCACATCAGGGGCCGACAGAGGTTCGTTCTCTTTATGAGGATCATCCCAATTCAAACAGATCAGTTAACATCCCATTATAACCACAATCAGCTGATACTAATTAAGTGGAAATAATATATCTAGCTGTGTCTATCTCACCTGGAAGATTAACAATGACCCACCCCTCCTCTTCAAGTTCCATAACCTCCTCATAAGTGTCATCTGCAGCTGTAAAGTCCTCACCAGCGTTCCCCAGCAGATGATAAAGGATCTTTCCAATCATCTTTCGCCCTCTGTTGCAATCTGTAGATTAACATCAAGCACGTGAGCTGCAAGTAGGCATCAAAGCAAGGGGGAGTGTTGTGTCATGTGAGGACATCCACTTCTGAACTTCTTAATCCAAGCCACATCCACCATCTGAACTCTTGTACCTTTAGCAAATGAAGTGAATAGTTCCCTCTAGAGGCTGTACAAACACATACCCCAAAGAATGTCTTCTCTTCCTTGGACACATAACGCCTGCTCTATATCAACAACTGCTTCGGTTACACCATCACAGAAACCTGAGAATGCTGTGATGTTGTTACACTGCTGTGACGTGGACTCATTTCAGAACTAAAATAGGTGATAAATGACACAAGAGGTGGATACTGCACTGATTATGGAGATATCATATAATCTGAGATCCTCGTCTAAACAACATCCATTAAGAAGATTCATTTTAGTAGTGATCTCAGGCTATAGACAGATTTAATGGCCTTTTCCTACAACCAGAGTACTCTGCTACCTCTATGTATGGCAGTAAATATTTTTGGTACCTTTATTTTATTACATAGATAGATCTTATGCAGTGGAAGCATTATATTTTATGAAAATCTTTGGTAAAATATTTTCGTCTCTGTGTTATTTGTTATTTGTAATTTCATGCAGTTCTTAAAAATGCAGTTCTCTACTTCTGTGTTTACTCCAATCCTGCATATTGTGGCCTACACCACGTCCCTCTGTGACCCTACAGGAGTCTGGTTTATTCAGTCCAACCCATTTGATCGATATAACCCTGTAATTTTATTTTTCCTGATATTTAAAAGATATTGCAAGATTTGCTTCAAAGTCAGTTTATACAGAAACACATGTCTCCTGACTCACTATCCCCTCTGGTGGTAGAAAGTGTTATTACGAGGTGGGATGGGCTAGGTCTGGCTGGCTAGGATGCTAACTTCAGTAGATATGTAATTGCCTTTGACATAATCTGGAGTGGTGTTTTCTTTTTGCGTTCTATTGACACACTTGATACATTTGTTTTCTTTTTTTACTGAAAATCGTACAAAGTAGCTCAATTGCATATACAATTGTTTTAAAAAATGAATAAATAAACACTCTTGAAGACCACTAATAAAAAAAAACAGAATAAAAGAAGGCCCTGAATAACACATAAAATAAATGAATTAACTCCTTAATAACTTTTTCCATGTCAAGCTGTTCAAAGTGCTCTTTCCTATATTTTAAAATATAGTGCGGCATTGTCATTACCGGTATTAGTAGATTCTGCTGCTGCTGTGTTGTTGTTGTTGACAAAAACAGATGTCTAAACGGGCCCGTGATTTCCCCCAGTGTCTGGATGCCTACTGCCTGCTCGTCACACTGCCCTGGATCTAATTTCACCTGCCTATAAACACACTCACTGTAGGACAAACTGTCTCTGCACCCAGTCTATTAATGCAACACCCCGACGATGACATAGCAGCTGTTTTTGTTAACACCCGCCATCCACAGTTTTAAACAGCAGACTGTGAGCTCAAAGATCGGGGAGTTTTTCCCAACTGGGAATGTAGTCCTTCTAAAACAAGTAATCTGACAATATTCAGACTGAATAATAAGCAGACAACTGTCCTCTGCAGCCAGTTCCTGTCTGTGTCTTGTCAGAGAACAAAAGACCGATCAAATACAAAGCTGATAGATGCTAGTATTGCTCAGTGATGCATAGACATTAACATTTCGACTTACCTGACTCGATATAATGATATTTTTCTTGCGCAGAAAAGGTCCTGCAACCTTGCTGTTCTTCCGAGATTGTTTTGACCTAAAAGTTGTTTATCGGCGAGAGAAGGTCCTCCCTATGTCCTGAAACATCACTAAACTCCGCCCACTAAGGCGAGGCCACACTGCGTACGCATATGTCAACAAACCAAACACGGGCTCCTCGACATAGAGGTACAAATTGCAACACTGCAGAGACAGTGTTTTGTTTTTCATAATATCCTAAAAAAACACACTTTTTTTGGGTGCTGCTTAATAACAGTTATTTCCGGAGTTCATCAATGTAAAAGTGTTTAGTATTACAACTTTGTCCTGGAAAGACAGAAGAACGACTTCTGTAAAAAGTGGTTCGTTACTTTACCCTTTTTCTTATTATTTTTACTTTTTTTTCTCATATTAAACTGTGTAATATAATAAATCATATGCATTATTTTCAAGTCTAGATAGTTCACCTCCTACGTCAAAACAAATTGTATCAAAACACCGTTCTATAAAAGTAGTGCGCATGTTCACTCTTCGATTTTATAACTCTGCTCATGCGCATTGTAAAAAAAAAAACCTAAACTAAATCGTCGAAACAATAAAATAGAAACAATAAAATATACGTTATTTTATTTCATAAGAGTAGCCACATTTTGTAGTGGTCAAAATTTTATGATACATTTAAAAATAACAACGCTAACATTTTCCCCCTACTTTAAGCGTATCGGGAAGAAGCATCTTGGCTCGATTATATACTCTCTGGTATAATTTGCAAAGCAGGAAGTAAATGGGACGCGCTAATCCCATCATACCATGCAAAGATCATATCTCTTGGGGGTAGCCGACTGTGAGTGTGGAGCAAAGATTATAGTAGCGCACAGTTACAACAGGATTAAAGGTAAGAAATGTGAAATTATTATAACAACAGTGTAACTGTTACAACTGTCTTCTGTCTCCGTTTACATTCTGTAAATGGATGGAGTCACTTTGTTCAGTATTAAAAACAGAAGAAACTTTTTGAATTTAGGTTTAACTGACGTTGATTAAAATGGTTGTCTTGACTATGATTACGTTATGTTACTTGAATAAACCCTACGTAGACGTGGTGTTTATCTTATATTATCTCGGGTTATGGACTTTAATACGTGGCAACTTACTCACGCCAAATTCCATTCAAAAAGTGGCTAATTTAAAACCAGTAACTAATGAGTGGTGGAAAGTGATTACAGTAATACATTGAGATATTTTCACTAACCGAGAGTAGTGAAATTAACATTCAAAGTATTCACATCTTCCAGACATCACAGGTTAAAGTGTATGTTTGCACTGATTACATAAATTCACAAGTAAAAGTGAAACCATATCTTTCTGATAGTTACGTTTCGTGTTCTGTTTTCCCTTCCTACATTGGAGTAGGAATTCATCATTGACATTGATGTCATTCATTGTCTGTGAGCATGGAACTGGGTCTAATAGCTGTGTCAGTGCAAGCTACCCTCATTTTACCAGTACTCCTTATTCTACCACTGTCTGAGGAAATCCACCTCCACTCATGTTCACTGTGAAAAGACACAATACAAATATGAGGCATGTGAGCCTCTGTGTGAAGGTACAAAAACAGACAAATGTTAATTTCTCTTTAATATCTTTCTGCTTTCCTGTCTTCTCAGCGCGAGGATGGCTCCACGGATGGATGATGTGATGCGTTTATGTTGTGAAATATCAGCTCACGACGAGATCAAGGTCGCCGTGAAAAACTCTGCCAAAGGGGCAATTGTGGCGGGAGGAACTGCCTTTGTAGGCGGCCTGCTCGGTGGCCCTGTGGGGATCGCTGCTGGTAAGCACTTGGGCAGACACATGGTGTTTCTGAAGGAAGACATCGTAGTTGAAAGATCAACGTTCAAAATGTAGCAAGCAGCTTTGAGATTGATGTTCCATGCCATGGAGGAAAATAAAAGTTTGAGAAGGCTGTCGGGGAATATTTCTACATTTGTCTTGTGTTAACCATCTAAACAGTGCTAGTTTGCTAAAATGAAGCACAGTAAGCCGCAGCTGCGCCAACGCCAAACACACCTTAGCATGAGACTTATTGCATGTAAGGCCAGGAGGAAGTTTTGAGGTGTCACTAACAGGAAGAACAATGTGGTTTATTTCACTCGTGTGCACTTTTACTATTTACTTTGTACAGCAACTGTAACTGACCATCCATCTACCCCCTCGTCTTTGTCTCTGCCAGGTGGAGCAGTTGGTGGTATCCTGGGCAGCTGGCTGACCAGCGGTCAGTTCAGGCCTCTGCCTCAGATCCTGTTGGAGTTGCCACCGGCTCAGAAGCAGAGGCTCTACAGTGACATCACGGCTGTCTTAGGCAACCTGGACTGGACGGATGCGGCTCAGCTCATTGCACTTGTGATGGGCAACGCCACCCTCCAGCAGCAGGTCACTGCCGCGCTGCTTAGCTACGTAGCAAAGGAGCTCAAAGCAGAGGTGCGTTATAAAGACTGAGATACGGCTCAGCTTGGACTTTTCTGGAAAGCCAGGCCTGGCAAACATAAACAGAGTCCTTTATGGTGTGTTCTGCACAAGACTGGAGGAACTGTGAATTATGGCGTTTCATATTCATAACTGCATATCCTATCTCTCAATTGTGTTTCTAAATAATGTCTAGACACAGACCTCAGGAGAAATAATGTTTTGTGTAGAGGAATGATATCATGGTCAAATTCTCTTGTGCTTTCTAAACTGACCAATATTGTGCCTAGAGTAATTTATTCTTTTTACATTGTCATCACCTTATTTTGACACTCTGTATCAGGGTGTTTTTCTAAACCCCTGCTTATCAAAGTCAAATCGATCTATCTATTTATGTATAATAAACTTTTGAACTGTTTGAGATTTTGACTAAAAATTGGCTCATTTCTCAGGACTGAAGGACACACTTAAAAAAACATGTAATCCCTGCAATGTAATTTCACACCACCTCTTTAACAGTGTTTTGCCTCTAACAGGACTAAACGGGTATAGAAGATGACTGACTGACTGACTGACTGACTGGCTAAGCTACATGATATAACTCAGTAATCTGCACTTTCAACCAAGTCCAAGTTTAGAAGGTGCGCTCGTGCAAAGCCACTTTTGCAAAGGGCGTTGTGGCTGACTGCAGAATAAAATAAAAAATCAAGCACATTAACAACCGATCTGTGATGAGTATGAATGGTTAAAAAGTTTTTCGGTTTATTGTCTTGGAGGAAGAAAACTGAATTTTGCACTTGCAGATGCTGGTTACTAAGGGTGATGTTGAAGCGGTCAGTGAGCTGAAGGTTCATTTGACACTCAAGCCCTGATAGGAGTCGAAAAGAAGTCAAGAAGAAGTGATAAGTTAAGCTTCAGTTGAAGCCATAAAAAAAGTGAAGTGTTAAATAAGGTGCTTACACTCCAGTCCAAAGTTATATATGCAAACTGTTGGATGGAAGTCAGTGAAGAAGGTGAAACGGGACAAACCAGTCCCATCGGGACAAACCAGTCCCGTCTCAAGTGTTTTCCTATAGAACTAGGTATGGATTCAGTTTAGCTTTAAAATGACTGCTGTAGGAGTAAGCTGTCACTGACCTGATTCTTGTCAGTTTTACACTTTACATTATTAGTGAGTTGAGTGAGAAAGTCATTTTAAACAAAAAGCAAAGTAACACACGGCCAACCATAAGGTACAAACCCATTCACAAACCATAAGAATAGAAATACCAGATTAAAACCTAAACGTCAAAAATGTCTGGAACGGCATTCTTTGGACAGATGAAACCAGGATCAGTCTGTACCACCATGGCAGAAAGAAAAGGGAAGGCCAGGTCTGGCACTGCTCCTGAGTTGAAACATACAATATGTGATGGATGAACCGTGTAGTCTATAAGGGTTATACTGTCTGCTTTATTCCAGCAAAAATGAAACAAAGTTGATGCTCCACAGTACAGATGGACAAAGACCCAAAACATGCTGTCAGAGCAGTCGAGGGTTTTTTGGTGGAATATTCAGGTTTGATCAAGCAAAAAACTGTAATTCTTGAAAGGAAGTTAGCTTCAGTTTCACTTTCCTTTTAGCTCTGTTTTGGTGTGTCTTCAACTGCCAAATGCTCCTCTGTGCCCTCCAGCTAGTTCTAACATTTTCTGTTTCACTGAGCTTGTCAGCTGTCTGCTGCTGCTGAAGACAATGCTGAGAGAGGTTAGAGTGAACCGAACATTAAAGTTGCGATGAAAGGACAGACTCTCTAAGCTTTGTAGGGCAGGTCATCAACAGGTGGTTCAAATATTTTTCTATAAATGTCTGTAAATACACATATGCATAAGTAAGGAGTCCCCGCTCCACCTCTCCATCAGTTTGGGTGTCTTGGCCTGGAGTAGGGGACAGCACAGTGTCAGGGAATATTTATCTTTTTGATTTAGGGGAGGAAGCAGCAAGAAGAGGGACGTCGCTCGACTGGACAGACTGGTGAGGAGGGCTGGCTCGGTGGTGGGCACAGAGCTGGACTGTGGTGACAGTGGCAGAGAGAAGGACCCTGGACAAACTGCTGTCCATACTGGACAACGTCCACCACCCTCTGCACAACACCTTCATCAGGCAGAGGAGTGTGGTTCAGTGGCAGGCTGCTGTCTCAGTCCTGCTCAACCAACAGACTTAAAAACTCTTTCGTCCCCCTGGCCATCAGACTGTACAACAGCTCTCAGTGATGGCAGGAGACACAATAGACAATGGACACATCATCTGATCTCATTCACTCTGTAGCTTTCATATTTATATAACTTCTACTGGTCACTTTATATTTTTTAACGGGTCACTTTATATTTTTAACATAATTTTTAACATAGTTTATACCTGTACAAAACATTTTATTCCTAGTCACTTTTCTATTTTTTTATATAGTTTTTGTATTGTATGTTCCAATGTATGTCTATCTATCTATCTATCTATCTATCTATCTATCTATCTATCTATCTATCTATCTATCTATCTATCTATCTATCTATCTATCTACACTATATTACCAAAAGTATTCGCTCACCCATTCAAATGATCAGAATCAGGTGTTCTAATCACTTGGCCTGGCCCCAGGTGTATAAATTCAAGCACTCAGGCATGCAGACTGTGAAACAAGACATTTGTGAAAGAATGGGCCGCTCTCAGGAGCTCAGTGAATTCCAGCGTGGAACTGTCATAGGATGCCACTTGTGCAACAAATCCAGTCGTGAAATTTCCTCGCTCCTAAATATTCCACAGTCAACTGTCAGCTCTATTATAACAAAATGGAAGCGTTTGGGAACAACAGCAACTCAGCCACGAAGTGGTAGGCCACGTAAAGTGACGGAGAGGGGTCAGCGGATGCTGAAGCGCATAGTGCAAAGAGGTGGCCGACTTTCTGCACAGTCAATTGCTACAGAGCTACAAACTTCATGTGACCTTCAGATTAGCCCAAGTACAGTACGCAGAGAGCTTCATGGAATGGGTTTCCATGGCCGAGCAGCTGCAGCCAAGCCACACATCACCAAGTGCAATGCAAGGCGTCGGATGCAATGGTGTAAAGCACGCCGCCACTGGCCTCTAGAGCAGTGGAGACGCGTTCTCTGGAGTGATGAATCACGCTTTTCCATCTGGCAATCTGATGGACGAGTCTGGGTTTGGAGGTTGCCAGGAGAACGGTACATTTCAGATTGCATTGTGCCAACTGTGAAATTTGGTGGAGGAGGAATTATGGTATGGGGTTGTTTTTCAGGAGCTGGGCTTGGCCCCTTAGTTCCAGTGAAAGGAACATTGAATGCTTCAGGATACCAAAACATTTTGGACAATTCCATGCTCCCAACCTTGTGGGAACAGTTTGGAGCGGGCCCCTTCCTCTTCCAACATGACTGTGCACCAGTGCACAAAGCAAGGTCCATAAAGACGTGGATGACAGAGTCTGGTGTGGATGAACTTGACTGGCCTGCACAGAGCCCTGACCTGAACCCGATAGAACACCTTTGGGATGAATTAGAGCGGAGACTGAGAGCCAGGCCTTCTCGACCAACATCAGTGTGTGACCTCACCAATGCGCTTTTGGAAGAATGGTCAAAAATTCCTATAAACACTCTCCTCAACCTTGTGGACAGTCTTCCCAGAAGAGTTGAAGCTGTAATAGCTGCAAAAGGTGGACCGACATCATATTGAATTCTATGAGTTAGGAATGGGATGGCACTTCAGTTCATAGAATGAGTAAAGGCAGGTGAGCGAATACTTTTGGTAATATAGTGTATCTATTTTGCTATTGTAAACCATCTGAACCGTGTTATGTTGCCAAAATGAAGCACAGCTGGGCCAAGGCCAAGATAAGCAGATACAAAAATACACCTTAGTATTGTATATTGTGATGAAACTTTATGGGAAACATCAGAACGTTATTCCTAAGACAATTATTAAAAAAACATAATTATTATTGTAGGGCTAAGTCCAACTACTGTAATAGTAGTGGTCATGTCCATTGTGGCTTTAAGTATAATTCATTATTCAGTCATTTATGGTTTGGTCGATTCAGACACTTTAATGGGTCTGTTAGCAAACAAACAAAACATCACTAGATGTTTCATTTTAAATTCCTCCTGACCTGTCCAGGGTGTACCCTGCCTCTCACCTGATTACAGCTGGGATAGGCTCCAGTAGACCCCGCGACCCTTAACAGGACAAGCGGTTACAGAAATGAATGAACGAATGTAACTGACCCTTTATCCATCCCCTCCTCTATGTCGCTGCCACTTTTGTTCAGCTCTTTAAATAAAGACTTTCCACTGGTGGTGTAGTAGCGTAGACATGGAAACACGGTGCAAGAGAGTGAAATGCTGAGGCTAGTTTCAGGTACATTGAGGGATTTGGTTACAAAAATGTTAAACTTCATGTTTTTAAATTAAAAGCCAAGAAATCTGCAAGGAAATCTGTTTGCAAAAGATTTATTGGTAAACACAGTGTTTGGTTGCTATTTACATCACATTTAAATAGCAACAACATATCCAGTCTCTTCTTTTTTTTTTCCTAAGCAGCATTATCCTTTGGTACACAAGATGGAGACGGTACATTTGTTACAAGGCACAAAGAGTCATAGCACTGTGGCATGGTCTAAATGTGATGTTTAGGCCTGAATAGCTGCAGTACACGTGTGGTTCAGCATAACCTCGTACCTAAATCTATCTAAACACAGCTTTACATTAGAGCACAGTGAGCCCACACAAATAGTCACTGTGGCTTTTGTGTGGAAGTCATTTTGAGCTTCACGTGAAGGGGAATAATAAAAGTTAATATTAGCCTGATTAGGTATGAGAGAATGAACAGCCCCATTTGAACTCTTGAGTGAAGCTGCAGCCTAGATGAGCCTATGTCTGTGTGTTTTTGGCCGTGACAAACAATATCAAGTACAGTGCAGCAAAACACAATGTGAGTTCTAAAGTACTGAACGATAGAGGGCAACAAAACACCAGAATCAGTTTAAATCCACATTAACGGGATCTATCTGGCTGCAGCCTTTCAGCATGAGGCCACTTCCAGCCGAGGCTCCGCTCTTAGGACAGATTCACTGTGAGGACAGGATTTGATCCAGACGCAGTAGAAGACATGTCAGGCTTGTGGTTCTATTCAAAGCTCAAACACTAACGCTGATGCATGACAATCTGTGCTAATCTTATGAAATGGTATACACTTCCTGTTTCTTGCGTGTGCGCTGTCCAGCGTCTTGTGAACGTTATCGGAGTCGGTTCAGAGCATTTGATTACTTTGCACCCTGGTGGCTGGCACAGCCTTCCATCAGAGCTCCGTCACTGTGGTAACCAGCATTAGGTAGCTGCAGGAGCATGACATACTTTCTCATGTCGTGGCACCAGCCAGCTCACTCTGGTTTTACTAACTAGTATATAATATGAATACAGACAAGTTATTATTACAGCACAGCGTGTCTGTTATTTAACGCTAATGCACTGACAGCCTACCATCTTTTACTACATTATTGCCCATAAGTCAGACAAATGTCAAACAGAATGATGAGGGACGACTTTAATTGATTTTCTTATTGCATCGACTGTGATTAGCTATCCCACAACATTCACAGTTCCCCTATGTGCCAAACATAGTTAGTACAACACACCAAATACAGGGAACTACTAGAGGGAAGGGACTTCACGCAATGATCAAGCTACAATTTCAAGCACGTAGGAGAAATAACAGTGGTCATAAATTCTATATGTAACAATGTAAAAAGGCCTCCTCTAGAGTCAGTGGGCTACTCTACAAACAGGGTGGTGCAAACTGACAGATTCTGTGGAAGTGTTACAGCTATAAAGGACTCAAATACATCCCACTAGATTCTATAAGGCCTACAAAAGCCAACATCTGAGGTAACTGCTAGCCTGAATTAATGGTGGTTTATTAGACAGCTAACTATGTGTTCTATTGGTGCTGGGCAGGTAGCATGCTTTGGGATTACCTGAGCATTTTGCTGGTACATGAGAGCAGTCACATTTAGCCCTAAAAGCCCCACGTAGTTCAAATGAACCACAGCGCTGGGAGCCGACTGCCTGGGAGTTTGTCCATCTGAGTGGCACGTTTCACGCTGAACATATTGTCAAAGCGATCATTTAAAGCTATCTTTTGTTCTACTCATTGTTGGCAAATATGAAACTTCACTCTTCACACACAAGTACACACTGTTGCAAACCCTGCCTGGGACATTCACATTTCAAATAAGCAGCTAAATAAAATGGCACATGATGGCACTGATGGCATCCTGACCAGCTGGGACCTCTTGGGTTTTACAAAATTAAATGAAACCACTGTATAATAGGGGTCTACTGGCTTTTAAATTGAAACTTCCTGGAGTCAGACAACCTCTCACTGTGAAACTAATCAACTAGACGTGGGTGAGGTACAAAGCCAGTCTTTATACCAGGCATCAAATGTAGAATGATGGATTACAGTAAAGGTATATTTTATAAAAACAGGAAATATACCGTACATCACTGAAATGCAGATTTTATCTAGTTTGCGAATAAATGCATTTAAGTGATAGAACTATGTGTGGCAGTGCTTTAGATTTGAACAACATATTCTAGTTGAAGATCGTTCCTGATCTCGACAGAGTAACAGAAATGTCCAGGCACAGCTGTTTAGTGCAAATCAAGTTCCATCACAATAAGGAATCCCTACTTAGTGTTCTCTATTCTCTTTATGTCATTTTACCCAAGTGTCTACATTTTAAGAGTCAAATCCATGCAAAGAGTAACCCAAACAACCATTCTACAGAAATGTAACATCAAAAGTCCATTATTTGCTAAAATATGCTAAAATGCAAGCTTTTCCTCCTGAGATAATATATGTGTAAAACTGGTGAGATAAGTAAGCATTGTGACATTAAAGTAAGAATTCTCTCATCAACATCTATCAACTATTGTGACCTCACTTGTGCCAAGTGGTTCTGTGCAACAGTTCTTTGACACTCAACACAAACAAAAGTTTCTCATAAATACTATCAGAACAACTGAATTGTTTGTTGAGACCCTTGGTAAGACTCAGATTCAGTTAACTCAGTCTCATTAATGCTTCCTAAGTGACTCTTCAAAACGTTTGAAGTGATAACCACAAAGCAAAAGGCCTCGCTCCTAAAGAAAACTGTGAAGCTTCACGACACTACAGAGAAGCTTTCAGAGCCCCTTGCAGTCTCCACTATATGTCGGCTCAGGTGCCCACAGTATAAGTACACACATAACAAGTACGAAGCGGCTTTAAAGCAGTAACATAACTGTAAACCTATGTTCAGAAAAATACATTTCAGTTCATTTGCATGTAAAGCAGGTAAAATCAAATAAAAAACAATGTACACTGTACAATATCACAATTCCAATCTAAAGAGAGAGTTGTAAAAAGGCTGGTGCTGTGTTGAGTCTAAAACTGTTCAGAGAGCAGCTCACACAGTCTCTGAGACACAGAACCTCTGCTCGTCCGGAGGGTGAGACGGTACATCTGAACAGAAAACACTCACAGTTACACAGGCCAGATGATTGTTCAATGCAGGGAGTATGTGTGCGTATGTCCTTACCTGTGCTTGGACATTGGGCTCCAGTCTGACGAGGCAGCCCACCTGAGTGTTCTTAGTGTGGATGACTCCAGCTCCAACAAAGTTTGCAGGATTGGGATCCACTCCCTCCAGCAAAGCTACACCAAAACCTATGATCTGAAGGAATTTATAGAAGAGAGAAAAAACATGATTACACACAGCTATATGTACGTAAAAAGAAGGCTGGTGTATCAAACCCAGTCTGCTCATACAGTTCCAGAGATATTTGAAGGCTTGAGTGGGTTAACAGTAACTGAGACTCTGTGATCACTTTACCAGGAATATAATATACAACTGAAGCAAAAGTTAAGCATGTTTCTGCTTTATTTATTGGACAACTCTGTGTAGTTTTCCCAGAGCCCAGGGTGTGTGTACCTCTACTGCGTTGTCCAGTTTAGCTCCATTTAAATGAATCATTTCTCTGGGAAGTTGCTATAAATTCAATAACTGGGCTGAAGCATTCTTGTAAAAAAATAAAATAATTACAAGCAAGGTCAGCAGTACTTTCTCACAAACAGGCGGTGACTGTCTAGAGCTGAGCAGATGGGATGGCTCACCTTGGCCTTGGTGCCATCTGTGTCCATTGGGTGTTTGGCTTTGAAGATGTTCTGAACTTCTTGCTGAGGACTGAAGACACAGAGGTGAGAGGAAATAATTACTCCCCTCCACAAGAGGGACGCTTCTGTTGGCGTGAGCTAAATGCATTAGCTACAGGCCAAGAGCAGTCCAATTGTAGTCCAATTGTCATACCTAAACATGTTGTTTCATGAAAGCTTCCATAAAAAACAGACTAAATGTAAAATGATATTCAGATCAATGTAGAGTCAATGGACTGGATCCACATTTCAGTTACTGCTGACAGAAAACATGGGAACACTGCTGCGGTGACAATAGAAGGTAAGACTTACGCTCCAAGCTGTTTCCAGCGTTGGAAGAAGTCTTGGGATGTCATCTCTGTGGGCTGAAAAAACTTGTTCAGCATCACAGGGAGTTTCACTGCAATTTTCTGAAAAGCTCCGCCGTATCTGTTCTCATGCACAAAGTCAGAAATGAGCAAATATCCTCAAGTATGAAATGATTAATTGCATCCAAATTAAAGAGTGCATTCACACACCAACCTGAACTGAATGTTGAGGACTGGTGCATCAGTGAAATCTGACAGACATTCGATGTTTAAGATCTGCTGGACTTGAGCCCCGCCTTCTATTACAGGCTCTACTGCCTTAGCATGGACATTCAGCTGTGGAGGCAACGGTCAAGGATTCTACACATACTAACATACAGCATGTCTCAGTGCAGTTCCTGCATTTACCAGCAAGTATTCATACCCATCCATATCATGGAGACACCCCTTAGCTGGGAAGCAGCAGCAGTGCTTCCTGATTTACTTACTTGTCTCCAGTAAATTCCCCTAGACTAGAATGGAACAATCAACTCTGTCACATGACTCTATCAAGAAGAGCAAAGGATATGAGTCTTGAGTAGGTCAGGACAAGTCACTGATGAGGAGAAGCTGAGGAACTGGGTAGAAGTTTTGTTTCCGAAGAACACATACATGCGACCTGGGGGAAATCAACAGATTAATTAATCTCTGTGTTTCTCAGAGTTTCTCACATCTGGCCAGATTTAAAATGATATATTATACATTGTTTTAAGTTCACAGTGAATTCTTACCATTGTTCTATGACAGTAGCCTGACTGACAAACCCTTTAAAACTACCTCTAAAATGATTAGTCTGTTAAGCTATCCCAAACGATGCAGACCTCGAGACTACTGGAGGAAACCAGTGCTTTACAGCTGCTCACCCAGGTTCTGTCGGTATTCAGACTTCAGTCCAATCTGTAACAGCTGGTTCTCAAAGATAACTCCATTATTCTTGCAAACAAACCTGGAATGTACAGCACACAGTTACAGATTTACAACAAGTTCCGAGCACTGACGGTGAGAGGGGCCCAGTGTTTCGCAATGACTGTTACAATGTACAACACCCAGGCAAGCCGTTTCTATGCCTTTGAGGCTAATTTTCACAATATTCATATATTGTATGTGTAAGAAACAAGATTAATCATCTAAGTGTCCTGGCATGCATGTCTAACTTTGTAGCCTTTTAATAGTTCATTAGACTTTCATCAAATAACTTACCATGCTGTCTTTGCTTTACTTTTGATTTGACACAAAATACAAAGTACCAGTACAAAAGTACAAACAAAAAACAGTACCTAATGGCTTTGACATTTAAGGGTAACATGGCTTACTGTTACAGTACAGTACAGTATTTAATTCTCTGTATTTTCTCACCTAGGAAATTGTTCTTCTGACACATCTATGGATGCAGGGGGGGAACTGTCGGAAAAGACATCAACTAGCAGACTGGCTCCTGCTGAGGGGGTGAGTTTAGATTGAGCATGTCTGTAAAGGAGTGGGTGGAATCCTAGGAGAGAAACATCAGCAAACATCATCCCCTTCAGTATCTACACAGAAAGCACACCAAGATCTAAACAGAAGGATGTACTAAACTGGGGTTCAAAGGAACTGTAATCCCATTTGATTAATCCATCCAAGTATAGGCTGACACAATGATGTACACATCATTACTTTCTTCTATGTAAGCACTCTCTGCAGGAAATGTTACAGATAAAAACAGGTTATAATTTCAAATATATGAGGCACCGTGCACCAAATCTGCCTATCAGAAGTGATATAACAAATTGTGTTTCATGCCCATCCACACAGAATAAAATGTATAAAATATCAAACTGTATATTGTGGCCCCTGCCACATACCCCTGTTCACTGCAAATAGCCATAGTGTTCTGCACGGCCTGCTCAAATCCCTATATTGTCGTTTTGTAGACAAGAGACTGTAGCTGTGACAGGGTTTCATTTCATAACATAAAATACTCGACTGTCAATGCTGTTTGTCAGCTGCATTGAGCAGATTTCACAGATTTCTTACAACGCTACTCATGACTTACCTTGTTTGTGGCTTCTGTGTTCTCACTGTGCTCGGTGCTGCCGTTGACATTTCGTCGGGAGTCGTCTATGTCCGGCAGTTTGCCTGGACCCTTCTTTCTCTTCAACTTGGCCAAGATTGAAGACTCTCTCTCTGGGAATGGTGGCATTTCTTCTAACACTGTGGCCTTTGGAGAGACAGAGAGTGATACAATAAAGTTAAAGAGCAGGCCTGCACAATGCAGAGAGTTACTCCACTGCTGAACAATTTACACTGCCTGTCAGTCCATGAGGCGCTCACACAGATCAGGGCTGTCCATAGAGGTAGCTGTCATGTCCCCGACAGCAGCCAGCAGTTTTGTTGTCAATAAAATCAACTCAACTGCACCTAGAGGACATGTATGAATATGTCCACGTTACTCTTTCATCCAGAATCATCCAGGTTTCTTATCAACACTGTAGCCAGGCTGACAAGAATCAAGACGCTGTCGAGCCATCTGTTTCTTTAACTCTCAGATGTAATGACTTCATGACTTCATGACTTCATTTTTAGCTAATGGAGAAAGAATTCAAGACACCCTTCCCACGGCTGTCAAAGATGTATCATTCAGTACAGTGGCATTGAAAACATCTGTAAGACCCAGACTATATTTGGACTGCTTCTCTCCAATAGATCTTCCAGGGTTATCGTCAACAGTTACTGCATCAGTCCCCTGGTTGCATCAGTCCCATCTTGCACTGTGAGGGCAGCCAGGAACAGTTCCTGTGCGCAACATGTTGACCAACTCCTGGCCCTGTGTTGCTGCAGTGTGACTTACAGTAGTATTGTAGGGTATTCATTATGATTTGGTGGTGTGTCTCCTGGTCCTTAGCTTTTTGACGCTCATCCTATCAAACAAACTACCGCTATAGGTCACGTCTGCTGGATAGATTTCCACTGTGCACAGAACATAATCTACTGTTTGTCTACTCTACTGTGTTGCTATCAGCATGATATACTAACCAATATGTCAGTGCTAGCAATGCAGCTGAGCCTCAGGTACTCCACAGCTCTCTGCTGAAGCTCCACGTCAGCATTGCGAAGCTGGCTATCTGAGCGCAGGACATCTTGGATAGTGGTCTTCACTTCTGGAAACAAGTTAATGAACTTGATGTAAGCTGACAGCAAGAGTGCCCGAGTTGGAACAGAGCACAGGTGGAACTTGGAGTGGAGAAGGTTGAACTGGACCAGAGGGCTGAAGGAGAAAGCAAAGCAGTGATACTAAAATCAACCATTCAGACTTTAAAACACAACATTTAAACCCTTCACAACCACACCCATTTAAACCACAGCAAAAAATGAATTTCCTTTTTCTCTTCCGCAACATTAGCTTTCACCCGTCTCAGCTGCTTATGTCTTCGTGTGCACCATCAAAAGTTTTAAGATAAAATGTGTCTTTTCTCATTGAAAGCTGATCACCTGATCTCCCTGCATTTCTGGCCTGCAGCCGTGAAATAAAAGAATAATGTCCCTACAATGGTAATTCAATATTTCACAGGTGTGAGCACCACAAACCAAATATAAATCAACAAAAAATAAACAAACCATTGTTCATGGCTGGATAAAGTGAGAAAACATTTTTTTTGTAAAACTGGGTAAACCAAACCTTTCAAAAATGAACAAAACCAGAACTTTGTGGATGCTATTCATACCTGGAGCGTGGGTCACCAGCAATTAGGTTACCAAACTCTCCCAAGATATAACCCCCGACCTTAACCAGGTTCTCGTGGCAGGCAGGAGCTTGGAGTGCCTGCAAGAGTTCAAAGCATAATGGCTCTGGATTAGTAACAATGCAGATAAAAGAAAGATTATGACTGAGACATGTGGAAACACGTCTATGTGAACTTTATGATAAAGATATTTCAGATATTTAATTTCCAGGCAAAAGCAATAATCAATAGGAATAACTGCTACAAAAGCGTGCCTTTTGCAACAAATGTGTCTAAACCTATATATTATTTCCACTCTACTGCAACTAGTAGTAGCCTATTCCAATTTATCCCACATTAAAATGTTGCTAGGAATGAAAAAAATGCTGAGGGAATTCACTTTCACATTTATCTCCACGCCCACCTCAAAGACAGTCTTTGCAGCATAGCCTTGGACATCGTCACGGTTTATGACAATCTGGATAACTCGATACCACACCTCCTCACTGACATAGTCACCGGCGATGCGGATGAGGTTGAGGATGGTATCCACGTACCAGGTGTAGTCCACTGCATATTTTTCAGCCAGGATGGCCACCTTGAGCACCTGAAGAAAAGGAGCCACTGGTTGAGGGTGAGTAACTACACTGAGAAACTTAATGGTGTACAGGCCTGTACTAATGACCCACTATCTCCTCTCTGATTGAGTAATCAGCAGTCTCCAGGTAGCTCAGCATCTCTGCAACAATCTGCTTGGCATTGCTGCGGTCACACATGGCATAGAGCAGATCCACAGCCCGCTGGCGAACACTCACATCTCTTTCTGTCTGTATACGAAACAGACAAGAATAGTAGAAATGAGGTTTGACATAACTGCAACAAGGACTCCAGCCATGGTACCCAGAGAAAGAGATCACTGGCTGTAAGTTTTCTTGTGACATTTTGAAACACATCAGCTTCTCACACAGCTGACTCACCTTTAGAGCGTTGATCACAGTATTGATATGTGTCTTCACTGCCTCATGTGAAAACTCAGAGCTGGCAAGTGTGCACATGCTCTCCAAAGCCAAATAGCGGAGGTTGGTTTCCCTGTGCTGCAGAAACTGCCCTAGCTGGTTGCAGGCTCGTACCATCAGAGTGGGTTCACTAAGAAACAAGATAGAAAAACAAGCTGTAGTTACCCAGCGACAACACAATTCAAACATCCCCAAAACCAGAAGGGCAACACAGAAATGTCAAGTAATGACACCTGTGTTTGAGAGTTTCATTTGAAGCATAACTGAGTCAGAGCTTAAATATGATGTGTACTACAGCTGGACTGACATCTAAAACATCTGGAAACAGACAGTATTTGCTAGAGGCTTATCCTGTGACCAAATGGTAAAATGGAAAATTACAACTTCCTGTTAGAGAACACATGCAGAAAGCATGGCAGGGCAAATACGACCAACCTGTCATGGTGGATGATAAGGGAGATAGCTTCAAAGAGAACAGCATTCCTTGCGTTGGAGTGCTGGACCTTCTTGGACTTGGGTGGCTCCTGGGCTTTATTGAGGATGGTCTCTAGACACTCCATCAGGCGACTTCGCAGCGCTGCATCCTCTGTAACAAAGGCTTGGTACTTAACAAATACAGATATTCCACTGTTTACAGGAAATGCTAAGGCTAAGGGTGAAAATAATGCTAGCAAAAAAAGCAAATAAACTCCTGTCTGTGGCTAACTTATGGAAGAAGAAGAACTAGAAGAAGAAGAAGAATTGAAAGTAACTCAAATTGACACATCAAATTAGGAATCTGGGGACACTGGCACTCCATTTAAATTTATTTTCAATTCAGCTGATAGTTTGTGTTGGAAAAAGAGAATACTGCCTACCAGGAGGAGGGTAGCACTGTAGCAGACGCAGCAATTTGACAGACAACCATGGTGCAGCAACAAAGTAGTATGTATAGTCTTGTAGGTCAATGGATGCAGATGTCACAATCTGGACGAGCAAGAACAAGATTAAAAAAACGAACATGTTAAAATCTGATATCATCTTTGACTTTAGTGAGATACATATATTATGTGAAGGTGAGACAGATACACACTCTGCTGAGCCGGGCCACTGCCAGGACAATGGATGTCTTAAAGTTGTCAGGACTCTTCTGGGCCAGGGTGGTAATAAGGCTGGCAGCTGCTGTTACCACCCCCTAAAAACAGAGACACCAATACAAACAAATAGAATTGGCGCCTCCTGGTTGTATACCACAAACAAGTCAAGTTGCTCTTTACATAAACTGG
Organism: Planiliza haematocheilus; assembly: GCA_005024645.1. Taxonomy (NCBI): domain Eukaryota; kingdom Metazoa; phylum Chordata; class Actinopteri; order Mugiliformes; family Mugilidae; genus Planiliza; species Planiliza haematocheilus. Next base: position 412,791 of record SRSE01001340.1, on the reverse strand, counting down.
ACAAACAGTAGCACAGAGACATCACAACACTATGGTTATGGTACAAAATGTGCATCATACTCCATACCAAATACTAATTATAAACAATATACACATTATCACAGTATACCGCTTTAGTATTTTCATTCAGTGTTCATAATGCTTTCTGTATTCCTATTGTGGCTTTTCCACTATAAACAACAGTAATAACATTTTGGGAATCAGTATCTAGAATGGCATGGTATGGAAACACATTTCAGAAACAGTCTTACCAGGTGCTGGTCATTAAGCAAGTGCACCACTCGCGCTGTCCATTCACCCATGGGCACCAGGTCAGGAGATGTCCTGTTGAGTCTCAACAGACACAGTGCTGCACTCTGCTTCACGCTGTCCATGGTGTCCCTGAAAGATGGAAGCACAAGGCAAATTAATCACATAAAAACACAACACACTGCACAAATGTTCACTTTAACACGTAAAAGTTATATTTGTAAAACTACTACTTTTACATTTTTATGAAAAAGGTGATGTCTAAACCTAGTCCTGCCCTTTCTCTGTTATTATATAAAGACAAAGCTTTCATTTGTCATGCACAGCAACATGTTTTTTGCATGTCTCTATAATAGGATTTTGAACCACACCTACTTTGTGGCATCTCTAAGCATTTAAGGTTGGAAGGCCCAAGGTCCAAGTTTTTCTGCAGACCCCATAGCTGAAACGAAGTTCAAGCTTGCACTTGTGTCAGTGCAACATCACAGCTGTCTTGATGTCTCCTTGTTAGGCTTTTATAAAGCAAACAGTGGTGACTGTTTCAAGGTGTAGGAATTATTTTAGACATGGCATTTTAAGTTTATCAGCAATAGGAGAACTATAAGTGAATATTCCTGTAAATCACTGCTAATCATTAAAATTACTACTTAAAAATAAAATGTCAACCATAGACCGAGATTTGGTGATAACAGCTTTAAGTTAAGAGATGATCTGAATCCCACCATGTGGATTTGCTTTTTCTACAAAACTGATTTAAGAAGTGTTTTTAAACACACTTCTCAAATGAACTCCTAGCATCCAAGACTGAAGTGAAACATTTAGCATTTATAGGTTTTACAGCTTAGCTATTTTTTGACTTGGACTAAGTTAAAATCTCTCTATATATTTGTATTTATGTACAAACCCTGCCACCAAGATGTTGGGAATTTCCGAAGCAAAAGCTTCAGCCATTTCTCTGCTGCCCACATTTGCAATGCAGTGAAGGGCCAGGTTCATGAAGGTGGGATTGCGACTGGCGAGGTCATTCTTAATGCCATTGTTGATCAGACGGATCAGATCACTGTTGGAGTTCACCAGCACTGAGATGAATAGGTAGCCCTGAAATAGGACACAAAAACACGTTTCTTTTGTGCACATGAAGCTCAAAGAATATACTGTATGTCAATATGTTGTACTTTGTACATTATATTGACACAAACCTACACTGATGAGCCTATCAGGGAGTGAACTCTACAAGACCCTGTGGTATCTGACACTGTAACTAGCAGTTTAAATTCTCTAAGTTGCTAGGTGGAGTGCAGCAGTTCAGACTTGTTTTTCTAGAAAGTCCCACAAGTGGGAATTCGAAGGCCTGGGGAACACTTCTTGTTTCTCAAACCAAACAAGTGTAAGTATCCATGTGATGTAAAAGAAAATATTATCAGTCACAGAAAGCTTATTTCATTTCATTGTCAATTTCCCTCCCAAAGGCATCAAAAAAGTTCCCTATCTATCTATCTATCTATCTATCTATCTATCTATCTATCTATCTATCTATCTATCTATCTATCTATCTATCTATCTATCTATCTATCTATCTATCTATCTATCTATTGATTCAAGGTCAGTTCCAACACCAATAGGCCAATTGTATGTGTTTTCGACAACTACCCTCGCCCACATCTCTGCTATCCAACACAAGACTGTTGTAACAAGTTATCTACATAATCTCTGAGTGGTCATAATGTTTTGTCACATCTGTGTACTTGTATGGTGACTGATCAACAAGCTTTCAACCTGAAATGCGGAATGTACATAAGGATATACTTACAATTTGTTTCTCTGTGTACTTGTTGGAGCTGAGAAGGTTGACAGCCTCCATGTGCCCAAAGTCAATGTCATGGCCCAGTAGAAAGATGAAGAGCAGCTTGCAGACATATTTCTTTTTACTGTAGCCATCTAAAGCCTTGTCTCCTATCAACACATGGAAATGTACAAATCCACACACACATACAGTGATGGTTTTTAATGTCTACATAAAGTTATAAATGGAAGGATTCAAATAGCATGATTCAGTTATTTTACTCCATACAAGAAAAAGTCCAATCCATATTTTCTAGTCAGCTCATCCTGACATTAAATTATGAAAAAGAAATGCATACGTAAAATATATATTCAGTGATTAAATCATAATGCATGTCAGGTCATAGCTCCTCCTTCATTTTGTGACGTTTTGTGTTTCAGGTCCTACCTGTCTGGCAACATCTAATTGCTTAACATCCTCCTTTACGTCTATTTTAAGGTTTAGTCAAACAGTTTACAAGTCTGTGCAAATCTGAAATGTTGATTTTCTCTACACCTGTACAACAGCTAATTTGCCGTTTTTATTTTTGGTGGGAGGGTGGATGTCCAAATTACAGAGCGTGTGCATGCTGCTAATATTGTGCCATCTGTGAATAACCATTGAGAGACTGATGAGTGTTTTCCACTCACCCACTCATCTACACTTAAACGGTTACTTTCCTGCACGTTTCCTGAAAGTTGCAGTAGTTATAAATGTCTACCTACTAACACACTGCTCTGCTCAAGAATAGATAAGTAACATAATGTCGACACTGCAACTTAAAAACCACTAAAACAGAATGATAATTCAGTCAGCATGCTTTAAACAAAGTGCTTGTTACATTTTGTTACACAACAAAAAAAATCTGTACTGTCCAGTCCCCATATCTTTCCAGCATTTTATTTGAGGTCACAGAGCCTGATATTTTTCTAAATGTCATAATTTATGTACAGGGAAAGGACAACCACATATAAAAACAAGTTCGGCAACAGAAAGAAACATGCTCAAACAGAGATTACATACTGAAATACACATAGGCCAGAAAGAAAGGCACAATGGGCTGGGGAGGTTGCTTCATTCTGGGGCAAACTAATTATAGGCAGCATGCAACAGGTGGCAGAAGAAACAACACCAACAGGACATTTAGAGAAACCAATTCATAGTGAGCAGAGTAAGAACTATTAACAGTGCAGGCATAAAAAACAGATTTAGTTACAGTAACATGAAGAAAAAACTGTTAAAGGGGGTAAAGCTGACACAGTCACAACATGGGTTAGCGTTTCTCTTGCTCCTAAAGAATTAGGAGCAAGAGAAACGTGTGTGAAGGAAGGCAGAGTTTCTGCTTTATGAAAAACAAGTCTGTGTCTGAATCAAAACTGCAGCCCTCCATGCAGCACAACTCCCATCAGACCCACAACTATTCACCTACCTTTAAATTTAGAGCGGATATTGGCCAATTCTTTGTTTATCCTCTTAACCTCTGCCTCTTTACTTTTACCTGCAAAAAGATCAAGATATTTTTGCATGTTATGTAAAACTGATATCACTCCTTAGTTACTTCTTACGCTTCCTACTTTACACACTATTGCTTCTTTTTTGACAACCTGAGAAAATCAATCTATGCTTGCTGGTTTTACCATAATGAATATGTAGATCAGTGCAAAATTTGTTTATTTTTATACAATGTATGTATATTTATATTTGTTTCAGAGCAGAAAAATGAGGATTTGTCATATGGGAGTGTATCCCTTAACACCAAAAGGCTGAAATAAATTACAGTTCATTTGCAAATAAAGTATAAAGCAAACAAAAACGAGCTTTCATAATTTCATAATTAAAATTATATATTAATAATATAATGTCAACGTTACATTGTTTAAGCACTGTGTAAAAAATAGAAAATAAAATGTGAATGCATGATTTGCAGATCATTCAATCCCCGACTTTAATGCAATATTCTACAAAGTCAACATATCCACAAATGCAAGTTAAAACCCTACCCATGACAGGGAAACAAATAAGAAGGACAGAGCAAAATAATACGGACTGAGGTGAAGGTTCTCTGTAGCGACGTAGTGAGGTTTAAATTGAATCACCGGTTAGTCTGAGTTTTGCCAAATACAAGGCTGAGTAATTCATTGATATAAAAATGGTTGGATTTTGCAATGTACAACATGGGACAGACTGTGCTGTGTGACAATTATTATTAAAACTAAATGTAGCAGCACCTAAAACAGTGCATGCACTGAATGAGAGTAAACTTTAGATGCCTCATTTGCCAGCCTCACCCTTTATTACTAGACAGAACACTTTTGGAAGGAAATTACAGAGGCACTGGCATTTTATGAACGACTCACTTACAAGGCTGAAAAGCCTAGGTGTCAAAATATGTCCAAAATAATTCATCTTGAGTATGAACAACTGAGCAGTCAGTAATTTGAGGAGGTAGAATTGTCCCGTTTCTACAACAAAATGCAAGACAAGATTTCAGTGCAGCTGCAGAAGTCTCTGGATCAGTAGAACCATGCAGACAGGCAAAGAGTCTGTGGTGATGGTGCTCTCATGTTGTTCCTCTGCCCAACAGGATAACTTTATTACAGAGGAAGAATATGTATTTTAGGTAGTGCACAGCTACATAACCACCTACTGGGGTGAAAGTGAGCATACTGATTTCAAACTTCATTCTGTTTGTTGCAATATTTCACTGTAACGTTGCAGGTATGTCTGTGAAGGAACTGGACTTGTAGAGTTTGAGAAGACGTTCCATCCAAGTAGCTTCTTCTGTTCTAAGGGACTGGTGATTTGAGGTTTGAGGTTAACACAGGAAACTCTACAAGTCCAATTGTCTTTTTACGCTTTTTGGATATTACCCAGGTACTGTAAAGCCACCATTAATGCTTAATGCTGTATACAGATTTTGGAGCGCCTATGCAGCAGTTCAGATGACATCTTTGTCAGGGAAATCCTGCAACTTCACTTAAAACAAACAAACAAACAAACAAACAAAATCCACAAACTGTCATCACTGCTCAGGAATTTGCACAATCTTGTTAGAGGTGATGTAACACTTTGGTGAATACAGTATGCGGCTATTTTTTAAGATGCTGGCAGTGAATTGAAAGTCATATTTTTAAAAACAAAAAACAATAAAAGTTAAATTTAACATTTATTATGTTTACTTTCTGATTCAAATTATACTCTGCGCCCCAACTATTTTGGATATATATAAATGTTATACATGTTGTATGTGTATTATACGTTATAACACTATATATTATACTGGCTATATATAGATACGCTTTTCGAAATAACTCTGACAGGAAACTGGACACCTGTAACTGTACCTAATACAGTGTACCGGACTGGCTTTATCTCCTGTTAGCGGTGCGGTCCACGCCCTTTTACACGGCGTTAGCAACTTGGAGTTAGCAGCTAGCCAGGTTAAGCTATAACTGTTGAGTGGTGGTCCAAGGCAAATTTGATACGTTAACTTTAGCAAAACTGTGGGTCGAAAGACGGAGCAAAGGACATATTTCCTCAAAGGACATACGTCCTCAAAGGACACACTGCTTGACATGGACCCGAACCCACACGACAAATCGCTCATGTGTATTAACGTTACACCTGCTAACTTGGTACTAGCTTAACCAAGAACTGTCAGTGAAGATGATAAACTTACAGTTCCTGATATCAGAGATGAACACAGCCAGGCCACGCATCCCATCTCCTTTAGAGACTGTAGGCATTTTGTTTACTTCCTGTTAATGTGATGTTATAGACTGCGTAGATAAAATAATCCAACTACATAAAGTAACTTTGTTTCAAAGTTGTTTTGCTAAACAGCTAGCAAACGCTGGGCAGTACATGGAACCCCGAAATATGACGAAGAGCCGGAGAGAGGAACCAGTCAAGCTGCGGCTGCGTTCAATACATCCCGGGCTACACCCTACACCGACAGCTAAGGGCTCCGTTCCATACATGTGAACTTTTAGACCAGCGCTACTGTCACACTGGTAGTAGTGTTTCAGCCGGAGAGAAGGCGGCGCTGGACGTAAAGCCCACACCTAGCACATCACTGTGCTTCATTCAGGGATTGTGGGAATTTAGGAAGCTTGTTGACGTTCCATTTCTTCCTAAAGAAACACAAATAATGTTATACTTTGTTTTATTGGCATAGCAACATTTACTAATATACATTCAACCCCATCATAATAACATGAATGCACATACACCGATGCGTTTCAGCAGCATTTACATTCACCACCAACCAACATATTATTTGAGTAAAAAAAAAGTATCAAGTATCAAGGTTAGTAAACCCCTTCTTTCACATATTACATATAAATGTACAAAGGTCAAGACTCCAGGTACACTGACAGTATAAGGAACAGCTATGTTATTATATCCATAATATATGCAATGTACAAATTATAATAGAGCAGACAGGAGAAATGTTTCTTTTTATTATTTTGCTACTTGCAACAAAGGGTTCTGCAGGTAACTGTTAACAGTTACTGTCAATGAAAAGAAAGAAGAGATGGTGTGTGTATGTAGGCTGTAGAAAGAGGATATTTATTTTTGTTTTAGTGCTTGTCTAGCCACTGAGAAACAGAAATGTATTTTGGAGCTATGCAGCTGTTTTGGGCTGCATTGCTATGATGTGTTATTACATTTCTGCGTAGAGAATCACGTCAGGAAACAGGGTAGGATATGGAGCTCTGACGCAGATACCACGCAGAACCAAAAATCTGGCATGATGTCCTTACAGTAACATGATTTATAAGACAGGTTCATTTAACACACAATCATTTTAGTTAACGCTGAGAACAGGAAGACAAGAACAATAAGTACTTTATGTATTTTTATCTGAGGAGAAAAAACAACTCCTCTATGCCACCCAAAATTGATTCATTCAAAAAATCCAGCTCAAAGCAGTCAAAAATGAATGCAAAAAGCTGGGAGCGAGATGTGGAAGAAAACTACCTGCCTCTCTTGTATTCATTTTCCAGCATACACTAAAAAAAAATGCAGCATACTCAGTGGGTGTTGGAAAGCCCCCATCAGCGCATCACTGAAAAATGATATCCAAACTTTTACGTTTGCTCAGGCTCTCTACCAACAATTCTAACTATATTGTGGTTAAGTTAGGGGGAGAAACAATTTTATCTTTTTATCTATCACTGCAGAGTCCTAATTTATTAATCTTCTCAAAGCAGCTGCACCAAGGTCAGACTTACCTCTCAGAAAATTCTGGCTCTTGTTAACTTGTTACCAGTGAACCCACATCATCTCTGAGGTTTGCTAAAGGGCACATCCGGCTGTAAATGTGTTTAAATATGCCAGGGCGCATGTGGAGCATCCTGGAGACAGCTGTTTGAGACAACATTAACAAACCAGATAGAGACTTCCTGTCTCTTGCTCTAACAACAATTACACATTATAGATGAATTGAATGGTCAAAGTGGGCATGTAGCGGCAGCCTTTGACCAAGGACAGTCATTGGGCTTAAGGTGTGTAAGTGGGCATGAATGTATGTACATTTTATACTGGAGTAGTAGCATACATTTGTGCTGAATTAGATTTGACTGGTTGACCTAAAGCAGGTGTAAAATCTTTGGGGAACCGGGAAGATGAGGTTCACTGATGAGGGGATTAAATAACAAGATTCATTTGTACTTTTTTCAGTAAATCTTATTACATCTCACTTGCAAATGTCTTCACATTGAGATACTTTTTCTTAGAAGTACAAACCAAGGCTTCAAGGGTACATGTAGTGTGTTTTAAAAACACCAAATCTGGATAAAAACTGCACAGGAAATGTAAAGAAATAAATATAAGAAATAAAGACATGTACTGTGCTACACTACTTTTGTGCATTCTTTGTCCCTATCCATATTAACTAAGGTGTATAGTAAAGTGAATGGTGATCTTTAGGTCTAAGGTGAACCCTGTGTACACAGCAGTACCTGTGCACGTTACTATCATTCCTATATATATTCTTCCATCTCTATTTCTTGTCTTCTCTTATTTTCTTTTGTTTTATTTTATCTTTTAGTTGTAGTTTTTAAGACTGATTTTTATGTACAACTGAGCTTCTGTGACCAAGCAATTTCTCATGTAAATAAAGTATATCCAAGTCCAAGTCTGCATTCTAGTGGGAAACCTTTGGAACTGGTTCATTCATGTGGATTTTACTGAGACATGTGCCAACCACCTAGACAAGACCAGGCACCCCCACGCCACAGCAATGACACTCCTTGATGGCAGCAACCATCCCCAGCAGGATGCAGCCTGACACAGATATGCACACAAAAACGCTTTCAGCAACTCAAAAGAAGAAGAACAGCACAAGGTGTTGACCTGGCCTCCAAATTCATTAGATCCCAAACTGATCAAGTATCTGTGGGATGATCCACAGAGGCCCCTCCCCTCAACACATAGGACCCAAAGGCCCCCACTAACAACATTCTGTTGCCACACACCGCAGGACACACTCAGGAGGCCCATGTCCATTCTCTGATGACTCACAACTGTCTTGGAGGCAGGAAGGTGGTCATACGGTTATGCCCAATGAGTGTATAGTGATGTACTGGGGAGAGCAAATATGAAGATGTTGAACCCAGGTGAAGTACCCATATATAGATGATGTGTGCTTCTCTCCCTGAACACAGACCTGACAATATGTCACTGGTGGACACATACACCAAATGTGGTGAATGATGCAATCCTGGAAATTATAAAGAACGTATTTCAATACCAAAGTGATGGTGGCAATGGTAAAGTGAGGGATGTCCGGAATTGTCCTGGGAGGTACAGAACCAAAATACACAGACTTAAAGCAAAGGAGTTTATGGGGTTTTGACACAGCCACAAGCCCTGAGATATTTCCTCAGAATGCATGATTCACACATTAATTAGTGTTTCCCGTTGGGAGACGTCATTATTTTCACTCCTAATGCTGCTACTGATGGTGAGAGCTTGTAAACGGGAGTGTTTGCTCACACCACCATCATCATTAACAACCAGCATTTAGTACGTTTGTGAGTCACCCACTTAACTTGTTTCACCACTGGTAACAACTACCTTGGTGGTTTATTCCCTACATAGCCTTCTTGTCACCATCTTGTTGATGAGACAATAACTTAATCTACAGTATGTAAACATATTGTCATACTTGTGTTAAAATTGAAATATGCTCCAAATTATGTCCTAACATTGATCTGTTCACAAAGGTTTCAAGACTGGAAGACATCACTGTGACTGCTGGCAAGGTAGCCTGCTGACTCATAGGCTAGCAGGCTCCAATCTTCTGTATTAGCTTGGACAGACACAAAGAGCCAGAGAAAACACTTTCAGGAAGTGTTCCTTGAAATTCAGTCTGATTCATACAGTGCCAAATCATAATGCTAAGGAATAAGTTGGCAGGAGCCGCGGTGAAATATGGTCTTCTGCTAGGAATGTTCAAATGAACATTGTCCAGCGTATGTCTCTTGGCTGGGATAATTAACAGCATATGTCTGGTGCAAAAAGCAACCATGTACAAGTGAGACTCTGTCCTGTTTGTCATGCAGGTCAATGAAAGATTACATGACAGCAACAGGTGGGACATGGCCTGCTGACAGTGCATATGCCACGCTTGAACTGCAACAGAGGCACAGTAGAGTGGTACTACCACAGCACTAATATTACTGTAACTCTAGGTACGTCTGGCATGTTGGGACTTTACAGTCCTTGACCACTGCAGCTTTTATTATAATTTTGGTGTCGCCAATGAATCAGCTACTATATCTGATATGCCAGTTGGAGCAGTCGGAGCATTTCTTCTTAAACTGCTGCACATAAATTTACACAAACCACCAGTGCACCCTTTCACGTGAGAGATTCACAGAACAGAAGTGGCATTGGTGAGGGAATGGTGAGTTAAAGAAAAAGTCATACCTGAAATTCCCCAGCACTAAAAAGCAGAAAAATTAGCAACTTTCATCTTTTGAACATAAATTTAGCAGCTACTATATAGGACTTTGAGTTGGTATCAATTCATTTGAAAAGTACGAACAGTTGAATGGGTGTAAATCTTTGCTGGCCAGAAATAATATTGCAAATGCATTATAAAATTAACCCTAACTGCCGAATACATAAATAAGCAGCTGTTACATTTGCAAGTGTGTCTCACCCATTGTTCTTTGAGAGAGAAAACAAGAAAGGGAAGGTAGAAGAAGATATTACATTGCTCTTGTTTTATTAAGGATATTTTGGGAGATGACTTCTGTGGACTTGAGTTGTCTCACAGCACATCTACTGGTTCAGTGTCCTGCTCAGACAGATGAGGGTTAATGAACTGAACCTCAGAGTGTATCACAGTCGCTCTGCACTGTTTCCATCGGGTAATTATGCTTAATGTAATAATAGCTTAAGCTTACGAGAACTTGCCATTGTCATTTAAAACAGCCTTGGTAGACCCATTGTGTTGTTAGCGACTGTGACTGAAATATGTTGAGCATCAGGTGAGCTGTTAGCTTGCCAGGTATAGTACAGTAGTTTTCCAATAACATTTAAAGCTTCCATGTACTGTATGTGTGCAAAATAAACACACTGGACGTCTTTCATGACTAGCCTAGCATCTGTAACAACCAGATACTCACCTGTAACATCTTCAACACAACCCTACAAGTACAGCTGCCTTTGTTTATGGTTTGTTTTTAGAATCTATAATGATCTGGATGAATGAGAGCCTTTACAGACGTCTACTGTCATAATTAACTTGTTGTAATTTTGGAAAGGGGGAGGTGCTTTGCAAGCGTAGAGCCTTACGTACACTCATTCTGAAATAGAGCTGAACAAGTACTGAACAGGATTTTATGAATGAGTTGTACTGTCCTGCTGTGATGTGCATGCCCTATAAATCATGACGTGTCCACCCTCCGTTCCCCTCCCCTACAGCTTCATAAATACAGCAGCATGTTCAGTCTGACAGCAACTTATTCTGTGGCTGATCTTTAGTCTTTTACTGCTGATTAAGGCTGCCTCCTTTTCAAAGAAAATATTATTTTATAGCTTTTGGTTTTGTAGTGATATATATTATTTTTTTCTGATTTAGAGGAAGGTATGTATGCCAAGCAGCCAGATGAACCGGGGTCATGCAGTGGAAGGCCCTTTGACACCAAGAAGGAGCTCAACAGTGAAGTAAGTAGTACAGTTTGTCTTCATTTTTTGTGTGTGTTTCATTGAAAAGACAAAAGAGTTTTATGTTACTTTGACAGGAAAGTTCTGATATAACTGATACAGCTGTGTGGACTGTGAGAAAGATTAAGCTGAAGAGAAGAAGAAGAAAAAGGAATATCAGAAATGTTTTTTGTGCTCTGGCCATTACAGTATAGGAATGATAAATACAGGAAATACTAGCACTTAACTGAACTGAAGTGACTTCTTCTGTTCAATGCTTGTTTGTAAGGTGAAAGATGTTCGTGATGAGATGAGAAGCCAGCCAGTTACTGCTGAAAGTGTATCACAGAAAACATACTACAGCTTTACACAGCAAGTCTCCTTCTCTGTAGATGATAAGACACCATCACAATATAGTCTATTATATCCTCCCTTTATTAACTGATTATTTGAAAACAGAACATGTACAAAGAAACTGTATGAGACAAACAAATGGATTAATGTTGGGCTTTAAGCAGACACTTCTATACTTTTGTGAATCATTTGACTGCAACTTGCAGAAAAACCATTCAAGATAGTTCAATGCAGTTTCACTTACTCACTGTGCAGTTACTCAAAGCCAGAAGTCTTAGGAGCTGTCAGCTTGGTCATTTAAGCATTAATTTGTCTATGTTAAAGGTGTTGCGTCCTTGAACCGAAGACTTAAGACTGATAATGATGGGCCATTCCTGTACACCAACAGTTCTATTGTTATTCAAAGACTGGTACAGTTATGGTTACATTATGATGGCTGAAAGAGACATGTAGAAATACAGAACAATAAAACCAAAGACAGCAATGTTGCAAGTCACAGCAAACTAAAAAGAACCGAGTCATCTTATAAAATGTTTATCTTAACAGGGGCTCTATAGAGAGACTCAATTTATGTCAGAATATGGCTGTTGGATTTCATTGTGGAGCATGTTTCAACCAATAGAGCGAAAAAATACCTGTGCCTGCAAACGGATAGTCCTACAACCAGTTAGAGCAGACTTGAGGCAGCATTTAGTGCTCACCAGGGTGACGGCAGAGATCCTGTTATAAATTTTGGTACCGGCGAATCATTTTTTTAGGAAAGAAAGTAAGCATTTAATTGATTAAAATGTTGCCAATTAATTTGCTTCAGCATCTTTGGGCATATAAATACCTGCCCAGTGTGTAAGACCAGCCACGATCATCTGAGCTTGGAGATGACTGGCCAGTAAATGTCCATCATCATGCTTTAGATAACTCTATTTTCTTGCCATGCACCTACACAGCATTTAGTGAAATAATGATAGCATTACAACATTGGCCGCGGAGAATAAACACGATCTAACAACATAATTCGTCCATCCATCCATATTAGCTGATCTGGGGGCAAAATTAGTGCTGACTTGTGTAATGCATTACATCCTTTTGTTATCTTTATATTGTCTTCTATTGGTGACCTTTAAATCTGGTTTAGTCTGGAAGCTGTTCCACCTGTTCTTGTCTTGTGTGTATGTATGTCCAGGGAAAACACATCAACCTTGTTCATACCGAGTCTCACAAGACCAAACAAAGGAATTCAGACTGTGAGGGCTTTGTAGATTGTGACACAGCCCACAAGCATCTCACGGACTTGACTGAGCTGCTGGCGAAACATGCTAATATCGTTGAGATTACTCCCTTTGATAACTCCACTCTTCCTAATGAGGGTAGGTTACACTTTACTTTTGACTAAATATCTAAATTCCATAAAACAAGCCTGATCACCAGTCTGTATGATTCAAATCTGATTCACGTGCTGTCTTGTAACTATCAAATGATGGTTACATGCAGCAGAAGCCTATTATATGAACCTGAATTGTGTTTCAGATGTGCCCGGCGTGCCATGGTTCCCTAAGAAGATCTCTGACTTGGATCTGTGTGCAAACAAGGTCTTGATGTATGGCTCTGAATTAGATGCAGATCATCCGGTATGTAGGACAGATACGCTAAGCAGCTCTGATATACTCTGGTTTACACAGATGAAACATGTGAAACAGACAGCTGAAAAAATCTTGAGAATTTTGATAACAAGTGACTGACATTATTACTACACTGTTTTCTTGCAGGGATTTAAAGACAACGTATACCGTACAAGAAGAAAATATTTTGCTGACTTGGCTATGAACTACAAACAGTAAGTTCCAGTCTACTGTTTACTGATGCATTTGAAATTGTTCCATTTGGCCTTAATGTATGAAATTCATATTTTGTAATAAATCACAAGCTAAATGGAATTATGTAATGCTGTTTCAAGTATATTTTGCTGTGTATGCCCCTCTAATTTATACTTCAGTTTTAATATCAGCTGAATATACCATCTCTCTTAGTAAGTTTTGTTTTTAATTGTATACATGTATATTGGTGACACATAGATATATCTGGAGTTTGCCCCTTTTAAGGGAAAGCTTAAACCTGTAGGAAGAGTATTTGGTCAACTGATCACCAAAATCAAGAGACCGTCCTAAATCAAGCCCTTTTATGTTGTGGTTGTATCAACAAGGTGTCATGCTGAAATGCTCTTTTTGGAGTAAGATATAGAAATGTCATCTGCCTTTAACTGAATCACACAAGAGTGTGGACTGTTGTATTCAAATTACTGGGGGGAAAAACATAGAATAGTAATGGTGATGGTACATCTTTGTCAATAGTTAAATGGCTGGACTGCAATGAAAACAAATGCGTTGTTGATGTCTATGAAACAGGATTACTGCTAGTTGAAATACCTTACCTAAATGTCACCGCATTGTTCAGTAATGTACAGCATCTCAGGTGTTCTTGCTTAATCTTTTGGAGTTGTGCTTTACATAGTTTGTAGAGACATTAATGAGATAGCTTCATCTGTTTCCTGCAGTGGCGATCCTATTCCTCGTGTAGACTACACAGCAGAGGAGGTGCGTACCTGGGGCATTGTATTCAGGGAGCTCAACAAGCTGTACCCGAGCCATGCCTGCAAGGAGTATCTGAAGAACCTCCCTCTGCTGACCAAATACTGCAAATACAGCGAAGACAACATCCCCCAGCTCGAAGATGTCTCACACTTCCTCAAAGGTAAGTATTAAACCAGATCCACAAACCATGGTATCTGCTAGAGTTATGTCTTAAAGTGTTATTGTAAATGTATACGTACATTTACTACATGTTTACAAGGAAGACAAAAACTGCAAACTGAGTTTTTTGAGCCATGTACACTTGAAATATTTGAAAAGTTTGCTGTGTTTAATATGAACATTTAATGCTGGACACTTGAGATGTGGGTATGTGACAAAAATAAAAAAGTGTTTGTGTCTCTCGTATGAGTACCATTAATGCAGGATATTGAAGAAATCCACAGACTCTGTTGTCAACAGTTTTTTAAGGAACCTTTGTTTGTCAAAGAATGAAAGAGGCAGTATTTGTGTTTAGATGTGTGTCTGTGTATTTCTAAATAGAGCGCTCAGGCTTCATCATCCGACCGGTAGCAGGGTACCTCTCCCCCAGGGACTTCCTAGCAGGCCTGGCCCTCAGAGTTTTCCACTGCACCCAGTACGTCCGCCACAGCTCAGAGCCTTTCTATACACCAGAACCGTGAGTACAAACACATACACTCACACACAAACTTGTACACAACGTCTTCAGTGGCTCCCGCGGTCCAGTTTTGTATTATTATGTCTTCTTCATGTTTTCCTTTGTGTGTCTGTTGCAGAGACACATGCCATGAGCTGCTGGGTCATGTTCCTCTGCTTGCTGAACCCAGCTTCGCCCAGTTCTCTCAGGAGATTGGTTTAGCATCACTTGGCGCCTCAGATGATGCTATACAGAAACTTGCCACGGTGAGAAAGCACACACTACCACTTCACAGCGAATTATATCCAACAACTGGTTTACTCTGTAAAAATATAAAGGCTCATTTTAAAAACAAATGTACATGTAACATTCACAATGTAGAGAAATGTATGGTAGAGAACTGATGGAGATGCACAGAAAGTAGGGTTTAAGACATGATCCATCCATGAGACAAGTTTTGACAACATCCTCCAACCCCAGCACTGAGCCAGCCTTCTAAATCAGTTTGTTGCGTCTACTGATATGGTCCAAACCAGGTTTTGCACCAGCAGTCCATAGAGTAGATAATGGCAATGGTCATTTAGTCTCCTAACAAAAATGTAGCATGTCACCAGAGACTGTGTCGCATAAGCAGGTTAAAATAGTTAAAACACGGTATAACAGCTCTCTCTACTACCAAATATGACAATAAATAAATAAAATTTTAATTTGTATTGAAGAAATTCCAACAGAGCACATGGTTGTCACTTACAATTCAACAATTCATCAAAATGACCACAAAGCAGTGCCACAAAAGGAGGGCTGACTGGTTACAGCTGTGAATTCTGCCCCAACAATTATAAAATCTTGTCGCACAATATACTGGTGCCAGTGAATTCCGATTAGATGAGCAACAAGCTTCAAAAGAGGCGGGACCTCTATCTTGTGGAGCTGGACAAGGCAATGGTGTGAAGAAAGAGAAAGAAGAGAGAACCCAGCCTTGCTGTTGTGAAAGCAAGCTGCAACACCCCCTTTCAATAATGAGGCCAAGAAAGGATTCATTATAATTACTTATATATTCCAAAATAGTAGTCCCTACCTTTTACATCTAAATGTAGTTTAATGCTGTAAATAGTAATGGGATATTTTCAACCTGTT
Organism: Planiliza haematocheilus; assembly: GCA_005024645.1. Taxonomy (NCBI): domain Eukaryota; kingdom Metazoa; phylum Chordata; class Actinopteri; order Mugiliformes; family Mugilidae; genus Planiliza; species Planiliza haematocheilus. Next base: position 396,827 of record SRSE01001340.1, on the reverse strand, counting down.
TGTTCCAGTGTTATTTCTTCACAGTGGAGTTTGGCCTGTGTAAGCAGGATGGCAAGCTTAGAGCCTACGGAGCTGGACTCCTCTCCTCCATCACCGAGCTCAAGGTGACATATGACCTGCTTTATAAAGTTTATCTGCTAGACTAACTGCATCTAACAAACTATTTTCAACTTCTTAGCTCTGCATATGATGAAAATCTTTAAACTATTGCATTTTCTTTGCAACCACAAACATTTACTCCCTAACCAGTATCATCCTTGTGGCATTGTTTCATTCAGACCAATAACCATTCTTTTACTACTTATTAGAAGTGATATTATTGACAAAGCAGTTTACATTTCTCCAATCATGATCACATGTGGTTAGCCAGGACTGTGTTTCTTCACCAGCCAGCGAAGTGACTAGTGTGTGACTAAAATATGATATGTCTCTTTGTTCTGTTAGCATGCTTTGTCTGGCAAGGCCAATGTCCTTCCATTTGACCCCATGGTGACCTGTAAGCAGGAATGCTTAATTACCACCTTCCAAGAAGTTTACTTTGTTGCTGAAAGTTTTCAGGAAGCCAAGAATAAAATGAGGTATGTCTAATTAAAAACAATAAAATAATAATGTAGCTCACTGTCAAACTACTTTTTTACAGTGAGCAACTCATGCAACCATCTTTTTTTTTTTCTCTGCACTGTGGCAATGCTATTACATGACGAAAGAGTCACAAAATATTTGCCCACTGGAAGCAGGAGATACAGCTATTCTGTGTCTCTCCAAAGCTCTAGTAACATTAAAAGTCAGCTTCAGGAGTGTTTGTTGCTGTATTTTTTAACTTAGGCCAGGATCTTTTCGGCCACTTTGCTAAACTCGGCTACTCACCAACTGATCAAGAAACTAATAAAATAAAATAAAATGGGTCTGAAAAGTTTTGTTTGAAAGTTTATATCATTCCAGTCATGTAAAGTTTAAGCTGATCTATTGATTTCAAATACTATACTGTGTCTGCAGGGAGTTTTCTAAGACGCTTCGAAATCCATTCACAGTTAACTGCAGCACCAACACCCAGAGTGTGGACATCCTGAAGGACATCAAAAACACAAAAGGCACTGCGAAAGACATCAGCCATGAGAGAAGACAACCTGAACTGAACCAATAACACTTGAGCCCACAAACATCAGCACAGTCAGGACATCCTGGTATTAATCAGAGGCATAGGTGTGTGTTGGAGCATTGAAACTTATTTTGGTCAGAGAACAACAGGAGGCTGAGGGAGCTGTACACAGCCACATAGTTCTAAAGGGGTGAGGATCCTGACTGCTGCTAATGGCTTCACTGAAGTGTTCATTACAGCAAAAACTTAGCATTGGTTTAACACAAGCTGTAGCAGTGACCATCATTACGACTTCTTGGTGCATCCATCAGTGCTTTTCTCTACGTGAAGTGATAGTCTTGTTTTATTGGGTAACTCACTGTTGATATACAGTAATTGCTATAATAATTTAATTACATAACCAAGTTAAATGTTTAAATATAACATTAAACTCACAATGAAAGGCTAGTGTCTAATGTTACCAAGTAACACTGTAATGAAATATCATCATGCTAATGTTGTTGCTGACTGCTTCTGACTTTGTGTGTCTCTCTGTAAATGGAGCATCATGACATGTTGACGGCTAGGACACACATCAAGAGCTTTGTTAACTGGATATGCAGAAGGCTTTCTGGATATCAGTCCAGTAGAAACATAGCTGCAAGTGCTGTTTTCACATACACTGCTCAAATGCATCATAGACGCATCATAGACGCATTTACGCAAAACAGAGCTCACAACAGAGGATGAAGAGGAACAGGAGGATGCACACACTCCATTTGCATTTGCAAAATGCAGACTATGACAGACTGCTCACACCACAAGACATAGCAGTGCTGTTGCTCTTTCACTTAGCAACAGATTAGTTTGGCTGTGGTCCAGAACTCATCCTGCTAAACAGCTAAGCAGTCGCACGTAACAGTTATTATTATTAACTGCAGTTAAACTGCAAAAAAAATGGATCAATTCATCCTCGCTGCTGTTATTGTTGTTAGTTGTTTTATTGCATATGTGGGATACATTGTGTGCACTGTTGTTAACATATTGTTGTAAAATGAATCAGTACAAGTGTATTTGACGGTGTGTACACAGTTATTGAGACAGACATAAAAAGTGATTTGATGATGTGAAGCACTGATCATGAATTTAGTTCCTCTAATGAAACCCAGCAGACATCCCTCACTGTACTTTAGCAACAATACTAGTATTCATTTTTACATTTAAACATATGTCAAGGTTCCTGCTAAAGAGAAATGCACACCAAGTTGCACATGTTGCACAGAGAGATAGGGCAACACTCAATAATCACCTAAAAAAAGAACTGGAGAGATCAGTAAGGTTCAATGGTCCACACACTGCACTGATATGTGTCACTAGAAATACCTAACCCTTTAGTTTCATATCACTGTATGATACAGAACTAAAACATATGCAACTAGACGTCAATGAGAATCTACAAACATATATAATATATTCAGTGAATTGCAAACTAAGTAGTTTTTGTTATGTCACAGCCACTTAAGTGTATGTTATTTTGTTTTATTTTTTGTGTAAATTACATCTGTATCATGTAGCTCAGCAGGCAAAGCCTTCATCCGGTTAGAGAGGATGAGGTCATTTGACCACACATGCCACACATGCATTTACAGTAAAAAATAGATGTATGTGGTTTCTACAAAGAAACATATAAAGAGTATATAATATATGTGAACATATATATAAAATCTTATTAAAAATAATAAAGAAAGATGAAATACAAATATAGCTTCCAAGCAATATTTAAGACCAGGTAACACTATAAACAAGTAAGTCAAGGCCAATCCTATTTTACCAAGTAGGTAAACTGGTGGCTCTTGTGAGGACCCCTTGTCTTTGATTAAATAATGATGCAGGGAGTCTTAATAGCCAGCAGAGGGGGTTACTGTCTTTACTGAGAGTTCAAGCCAAGGTGTGGCTATGGCACCTCAATGCTCAACACATGACAGGCTTACCATCTTCATAATGGAGTAACATTGTATAGTTAAGTACTAGTAAAACAAATCATACTAACATAAAACCAAATTATGTAGAGCTCTGTTATCTGCAACAACTACATGAAACCAAATGAAGATTATATCTGTGCTAATGTCTAAATTGTTATTTTTTTCTTTGTCAGAAATATAAAGCATGCTTACTGTTAATCGTATGCTCACCATCCAGCTGCAACAAGAGACCTGCATACAGTGGACTACTGGAATTCTTTATTATCACGGTGTTCCAATAATTCTCTGAAACCCCCAGTCTTACTAAAGCGCTTTACAGAGAGTACTGGTAGAAACTACAAAGAGAGCTCATATTTCTCCCATATTAGATTCTCTTCATTGGCTCCCTGTAAAATCCATAGAATCTGAAATCCTCCCCCTTACATACAAGGCTCCTAATGACCAAGCTCCACTTAGACCTCAAAGAACCACAACAGAACACTTCCTTCTCAGACCACAGGCTCACTTGTGGTACATATGGTTTCAGAAAGTAGAAAGGGAGGCAGCGCCATCAGCTATCAGGCGTCTCTCCTGTGGAACCAGCTCCCACTTTGGGTTTGGGATACAGACTGTCTTTTAGGCCTAAAGTGGTCCCTTTTGACAGTGACGACTGGCTCAGATTAATCTTCCCTTATTTATGCTGCCCATTCCAGTGCTTTTTATCAAATACTCCTCTTTTGTCTGTTAGTTGGTTGAGGTAGATTACAACCACCCTTTGTCTGCTTCTGTTGGAGGTGTCATCCAGTTAAAAATATGTTTTTCATGGCAAGAGAATTTGAGGAACCAGTTATGGACCTGGAAATATATCAGACAATCTTCACAATGAAAAATAATAAAGCCCTGGCCCAGGTATGTTAACGTATTTTATAAAGTTTTTATAAATATTATATCACCATTACTACTACATGCTTACCATTACTGTCTGGAACTATGGAATCCTCTTGGAGAGAGGCTACTATAGTGGTAATACATAAGGATGGCAAATATCCCACCAAATGTCAGTCATACAGGCTAATCTCATTATTGAATACAGATACAAATCTTAACAGCTATCCTGGCCAGACATGTCAATAGAATTACTACAGAAATTATTCCTCCAGCTCAGACAGGGTTCATAAAGGGAACATACTGTGGGGACAATCAGAAGGTTCAATTTAATGGCACACCCATGAAAGCATTCGATGGAGTATCCTGGCAATACCTAATTCAACCTCTGATATGATTCCAATTTGGCCTAAACTTCATCAAATGGATACAAACCTTATATTCAGAACCAACAATCTGTAGTTAAGGTGAACTATTTCAGCCTGTATCACGCCTTGATTGAAAATATATATGAATCTTTTCCACATATGTGAATCTTTTGAATTATGGATTATCAATATGCTCCTGCTCCTCTGACATTGCTGAAAACTAAAATGAAATTTTGCCACTACAACGTGTAAAGGCCAAACTTTTACACTGTTGCAGAAAGAAACACAAAAATCATACATAATTATTTTCAACGTAGCTGCTGTTTTTCAAGATTTTCAATACAATGTGCCTAAGAACAGCAGCGTACAGTGCCCAAAGATTACCACCGATTCGAAATAAAAGTAAAATAACATAATCGATTTCAAATGACAATGAAGCAGAAGAATGTTTCACGTTTTCTTCCAGATCTGTCAGCCCTACATGCTGTATACGGAATTATAAAAGCAGTCAGACAGTGTATCTGCATACTGAGGAAACAGTTGTCGCACATGCACGCATTTTGACTTCCGGCGTGGACCGGAAAAACAACTTTCTGAAAGGATATGGTCTTGATATCCTCAATATCAGATATTATTGTATCATTGATATTTTGGAGTGTTTAACTATATAGCCTATATATATCATACTAATATACATATATTAGGCTGACAAAGTGGGTCATGTGTGCTTTACAGTAACGCACCTTGTTTATTAATTACAGTTTACAGTACAGCCTCGTTTATAATTTGTGTATATTTATTTATTGTTCGATTTTCCGGGCGTACATGTATTTGTATTGCACTAACCACCACAAGAAATCCCTCATAATTGTTAATATGTGGCAATAAAGAGAATTCTGATTCTTAAATTGTAGCCAGTGTAACGGTGAATCCACTAGCACCACTAATCTACCTTCATGTACTGTTACATTCTCATGTTGACTATGGTTCATGTAGGCTTGGAAAAAATTCTAATCGCCTTCAAGGCGAGCGAGCTTCCTGCGCTCTGTTTGGTTCACTGCGTGTCAATCAAGACAGGAAAAACTGACTGGACTATGGCGGGTACGCGCTAGTTTAGGCCCCGTGTGGGAGGGAGGAGTTGGGTGTTGCCTCTGTCTCCAAACTGAAGTCTGGATTTTCACTTGACTGGATTCATCTTCACACACGCTTGCCTCCGGCGCAGTCCTGTTCACTCTACACCGAATAAACAGCCTAACGGACCACCATGGGAGTCGAAGGTTGCACCAAATGCATCAAGTACATGCTCTTCTGCTTGAACTTCATCTTCTGGGTAAGCAGCCTCGTTTCTCAACGTGTTGTGTTGTGTGTTCACTTAGTTGCGCAGCCTCCTCTCCCGTTAGCGGTCCTTGGTTTCTCAGGCTGCCAGCCCGTCATGATTGAGCTGTGCCTGCAAAATCAACAACACCCACCTTATGGCGCACTGAATTTTAGCTGTAAACGTTGTAGCACCTCTAAAAAAGAAAGAAAGAAAGAAATGTGTGTAATTACTGGCCGCATCGTGGCGAAATTAGGTTAACCACAAGAAACACTGAAAGGGCGCGTGTGGTTAATTCGTGTAACTGTACATTAATACTTGAAAATACTTGTTTTCCGTTTAGCAAAACACCACATGCTAGAGTAGAACCACCTTAGATAATAGGCCAGCACGAAATGGACGGTAGAAAATAACGGTTTCCACCTCGTTCTGACCAGTCACCTCCTTTTGTTTTCGGTATGACTTAAACACACACTGTTTAATATCACTGGTGGAAGTAAACGTGGGGAAAAGTGACTGAATGATCATTTGGCAGGGTTTTTTTTTTTGGTAGTTTGTAGGTCTGCCGTGAAGTGCAACTGGCTTTGTTTGGATTACAACCTCCACCCAACTTGTGTGCGGGTGTAAGTGTATGTGGACGGTGTGGGGGTGGAGGGGTGATTTGGTGGTTTCCACTTGGTGAGTCAAAGCCCTACGTTGAGTAATAGATCATGGAAACATTTGTGGGTACTTTCTACCCTCCTTGAGCTGCAGTACAGATTGCTCATAAACATCTCCGTGCTGGCTGGTCGTTTTGTGTCTTCATGTTTTTCTTGGGTTTAGTGCTGAGATGACGGTAGTAGTGGGGCAGCCCGGTGTAGAAAATATTCAAGGTTCTGCATTGTTGTTGAGACAATGGGGTATTTTGCCAAAAGTCTATTTCCAGCAACACACTGATGCATTTAAAGGTGCACAGGGGCCAGAACAACGCCTGCACAGATTCATGTACTGACACTGGATTGGTCACAGTGGCTACTGGTGATAAAGTCTACTGGTAATAATGCTTGTTGAAAACAAGAAACCTGGTGACATATCAGGAGTCTGGGCTTCCATGTATGCGAAAGAAGGGCCTTGACGGGTGACGTCAGCCCCATCCCAACCCCAACAAATAAACCAATAGAAACAATAGTGGTCAGCTTTCCTATTTTAAATCATTGTCATAAATTGTCTGCAGATGACTTTCTCTGCATAAATGCTTTTACCAGGGCAAGGCCATTATTAAGTCAGTATAAGATGGCATCACAACATCAGGATTTCTTCTACTGGTCTCTCTGTCCAGGCTCAGTGGGTAACAAAAAAAAAATGTAATGTTTAATGCTGTAATATATGCTTAACCAAACACACGAAGTCTGGGTAAACAAAAACATTATCCGATTCAAAACAATCTGTACTTGAAAGATTTGATATTGATTCTGAAAATCCTCAGATCAGTTTTTGCACACCATTTCCTGAAGCCCCTCATTAGAAATCATACTGTGGTTTCAGACAAACAAATCTTGCGGTATTGCACAATGAGATTAGTCCACATTTGGGTTTTTTACAGAGTATGACGGCTAGAGGTCAAATTTAGTGGAACGCCAAATCTGAAACTAGGTATAACATTAATTAAATCAAAAATATTTTTTGCTTTTTGTAGACTATTAAAATAACCACGTGGCTTTGGGAAATTTGAAAGCACATTTTTTTTATTTTATTTTTTTATTATTTTTTTTTAAACCAAATAACCAATAAGTTAACCAAGAAAATAAAGAGAGGTGACACATTTTTATGCAGAGGGGCCAAGCATGATGTGTACAAACTATTTCATCTTGTGATTAACTGGTTATACTCCTAGAAGATATTTTATTTTTTAATTTTGTTTTTAACCCTCTGAAACGCATCAGCATGTAGGCATTTTAGACCTAAAGTGATAACCGTCAGTCTTAAGAAATTTCAGAGCATTTTAGACAGATCATAATAATAGTGTAAGAGCTAACAGCTGCTTACCAGTAGTAATAAATAATAATCTTCCATAGTAACTTTCAAATTAAACCAGAAGTGTTGCAGTCTCATTTTTCACTTGGGCTCAGATCACACTTCCTGTTACATCCTATTTACAGAAACATTCTGGATGCAACAGATGATCCCACAATGCCGACAGTTCCCAGTAGTGACATGTTGCAGATTGGTTTCATCAGCAAATCAGCTAGTCTGTCGTGTAAGTTTTCCACTGAAAGTGTCCTTTCAGCACGCTGCGTTGTTTTGCATTTTTGGGAAATGTGTTGCTCCAGTTGACGTCACATTTCCTTTAATGGACGTCACATAGCTGACTAAGATAGCAGAACTATAAAATGTGGCCCAAAATGGATTTAAACAGATGGATTGTTTCTGACAGTGCAGCTTTGTTCTTTGCTTTGTTAGTCAAATTATATTTGAATTTGCAGATAGCTCTGAAAGACAGACACCACAGCAGTGCTGAGAGGAATCCTAGTTCTCATAGTTGTCTGTGTCTGTTGGCTGTTAAATGAGTTGTTTGTCTGTTCTCTGTTTTTGTTTGTGGTTAGAAATGTTTAAAATGAATTCCGAATGAGTCTAAAAGTCAAATCGGGTTTTAGATTATATCCAGAAAAAAAATCCTTTGAGTTTATATTGTTTAGATGTAGAAGCTTAAGGCACTTGAGATATTTGGAATTGGATTCAGCATTATAACAACTTAAGACATTCTGGCAGTATGAGTCATAAAGAACCATCTTAAACAGGAAAGTCATAGAGTCCTGCAACAGATGGTATGGACCACACAGAGTGCATGTCTCAACATCATGTAGTCGGTTTGTGTGGAGGAGAACTTGTGCTGTTGGAAAGACAAAGGATTCTCTCACCGGATTTTAAATTAAGTATGAAGTACCTTGTATAAAGTTAATTCACACGTCCAAATATTTATAACTTTTTTAAAAGTCCTTGCCTTTGCCATCATTGCCTTACAGTGCTGTATTTCTATTTTAATTCCTACAGTCTCTTTAAGGCAACATTTGTAAAAAATAGGTTCATAGAAGAAAAAATGTCTGAGGAATGTTTGTTTCAGTTTCACCTTTTACATCATGTGCCCCTTGTCCATATCCAGTCCAGATTACTTGCATACAGGCCAACAGCTGTCACCAGGTTTCCATTCACTAATTTACCAAATTGTGTAAATATGTGACATCAGCTTCCTTTTTTTCATATCCTATCATGTGATAGAAAGTCAGATACGAAAACAAACCTTTCATGTGAATCATTTGTTTTACCAGCAAAAAAATAGAAACAGTGTGTGTTTGGAGGACTCGTAGTAATAACATGGTAATACATACAAAGTAAGAAGCTAGTGAGAAAACAAAACTAGGAACAGAATGGTGTGTGTTACTGTGTAAAATAGGGTGTGGGGGTGGAGTGGATCGTGGAGGGGGTTCTGTGTCGTAGTATAGGAGTCTTATGGAAACTGTAGACAAGACCCCAACCCCCACCTCCCACCAGCATGCCCAACATTCTATATCCCCCCTCTGCAGTCGGCAGAAATAGACACTGGTGGGAGGGGTTCCATGGAAACATGAGCTGTGCTCCGAAATATATTTGAAACTATTTCAAAGTTTCATCCTAAATTCTCTCACACTTGTGTCCTGAGCTTCATGAAGTGTGAAAACACATTTTATCGCACAAAATTAGTGCTCTTTCAGTTTGGCTAAAAATGGACTAGATCCCTTTACACTAGTAGGTGTGTACTTTTTGGTGAGAGCAAGCAACAGTTAACCTGATGGGGCCAGCCTGATAAGGAATCCAATGTGGAATGCACTAACAACAGATAAAGTGACAGATTAAATCGTTAAATTCCTCAGTTACTGGGAATAGTGCAGGTAGTCCATCTGCTGTATCTTTCTGTGTTTGTCGCAAGCCTGTGAACTACCAACACAAGATGATTGCTGTTGTAGTTTTTAACTGCTACACATACTAAAGTCCCTCAGTTTAGATTTTCTGACAAAGGCTTGATTTTACTACAGTCACGACCCTGCAGTTGTTCTCCTCTGTCAACCAGTCTGGCTGCAGTTTATTTCCACGTCTGTCTAAAGTGGTAAAATACACTGTATGCAATGAAGACCTATTTTATCCTTCAAGAAATAGTGTGGGTACAAATAATAATTCTCTCTGTACCAAGACATCTCAGGTACCAAGTCCAAAGGGCGTCTCCTGCGTTTGTGATTAACTAGTTTGTTACTTTGTTGTGCAAAACCACTGACTGGTGAAAGTGCCTCTCCGTCCAGCTCTCTTCTGTGAAGCTAATCTGCTACAGTAGTTGTAACTATGACGGCACTGGTCACATTTTCCAAGTATAAAAATCATGGGATTGTGTTTTGCCTGTGTTCAGTCTCTGTTCATCATTTATACCAACGCGGTCACACACACACAGACGGTTCAGATAGGGTACATTGACTATTCCATATAACTTTCCGAACCTGCCCAATCAGACAATCTGACATGCACTCCCACTTTTTTGCTTTGATATGCCAGCTCTGCAGAGGCAAAATAGGGATCCGTGTTCAGACTTGTCTTCTACTATCTGAACAGTCAACTGCAAAACTATCGGCGTCCCTCTGATTGTCAATCAGGAACATATAAAATCCCTTTGATTTCTAAAGCGGCCAATCAGTTGGGATGTTTTAGGAAATAGTTTAGCGCGCCCATGGCCCAGCCCTAAGTAGTTCTGTGGTGTAGCTTTGTGAGCATGTGTGTGTGCTGAATTTCTGCACTCTTGCCAGTTGTGGTGTTGATCTGGTTGCTAGGCAGCAGCTTGCTTTAGCACTGGAATGGACCTAAATAACAGAGGGGGAGGGAGGGAGTGGGGATGGGTGAAAGTCTGTTCACTGAGGCAAGTGTTAGCTAGTTTAAACCTGGGCATATCATGATCATGTTTGGGTTTATAATTTTATATCTGAGGTCTACTCTATTTTAGTTCATAAGACACACTTGCTGTTGGACCACAACCACAACATTATTTGCTGCACTTTTAGTGCAGCAAATATTAGCTTACGGAGTTATAACTGACATTAAAGATCAATGACTAATTTTCTATCAGACACTATCCATATTATACACCATGCTCCTAAACTTGGAATCATTTTGTTTTAAGGCACATTCTTCTTTTATTCCAATGTATGGAAATCACAATTATTTCATGAGAGGAAAATAAAAGTAAAAATTAGAATAAAACATAAACAAAATGAATTAGGAAGGTTCCCATACCATTCATTCATTTTGTTCATTCAGAGGAAAAGAAAAAGCAGACTTTCTTGTAGGGATAAACTAAAGTAGTCAGGTAGCAATTGGCAACTTTGCTAACTACATTATGAGAAACTAACTAAACTAACTTGTTGCACACATGTTTGTTTTCCTCCTTTTTTTCCTTGTTTGGTTTTCCTTCCGGGAAACCAAAGTGCTCCCACAGTGGTGGTTTAAATAAAGCCGGCGGCTCTTCCAACGCCACACTCTCCGTTACCTTTCTTCATCACCTGTTTTTTTTTTCTTCTCTAGGCTAATGACATTTCCTGGCAGCTTTTAGACTCATTACTGCCACCTGGATTGAAGTGAGGACTTTTTTTTAAATAGGCTACTCACTCAGACGTATTCGCCGTATGACTGCGCGCACCGAACCGTGACGCCTGTATGTGACACCGCGGGACGAATACAAATACCGTTACACCTCTACGACTTTATAGACAACAGGTTTCAAATCTGTACTTCTGACTGTTCTCCATGTGACTCCATGCATAGCAGTGAAAGTCACCAGTGTGCCTGCAGTTTCTGAATATAGTCATTAAAGTCAAGTCTGAAGACCCGAAATAACTGCACGGGTGTAAGATCCAAATAGATCCAAAATATATTGACTGGTGTCCAACACTTACTGCATTTAAGGGGCAGGGGTGTGGTACCTCGTTTTGGAAATCCATGAATGGAGTCAGTTTATTCATTCATTCATCTTACCCCTGTTGTGGGTCGTGGGGTCTGCTGGAGCCTATGCCAGCTGTCATCGGGCAAGAGGCAGAGGTACACTCTGGACAGATCGCCAGTCTATCACAGGGCTAACACAGAGAGACAGACAACCATTCACACTCACACCTAAGGCCAATTTAGAATCACCAATGAACCTAATGAGCATGTCTTTGGATGGTGGGAGGAAGCTGGAGTTGAAGTCTGTTTAATCAAAGTACAAAAACAAGGCCATGTTTTTTTACTTTGATTAGCGGAAGCAGTGGAAACCGGGGCTTTTGCTTTGCAGGGAACATTTTGCACACATTTAACTCAGGTTCTGTAAATCTTACCATGTTTAGCGTAGAGATTCAATATCATCCCTGTCAGAGATATGTCCCTGAATCTATGCTTTGGAGCATTGTCATGCTGGAAAAGGGAGCCATGGCCCTATTCTGATTTCAGCTGAACTGTGGAGCAGGTTTTCTTCACTGACCTCTGTGTATGCATCTGTGTTCATTGTTCCCTCAGCTCTGAGCAGTCTCTCTGGCCCGACCACTGAGGTACACCCCCACAGAATGATGCAGCCACCCTTGGCTTGGTATTTGTCTTGACAGTGTGACTTAATGGGATCCTATGTATACAGTTCTTTGCCTTTTTTAAAGTTACCCCAACGGTGTCAGTCAGGTGTCAGACATGATATGTCTAACGGAGTGCATCTGACCACAATTTGGAGCCACACCAAAGAATCTGAATACTATTGTAAACAAGATTTCCGGTGTTTTCCAGTCTTCATTTTGATGAGTCATTATGAGTTAACTCTTGGGAAACCCCCACATTTTTTTCAACCACCTTAAGTGACTGTTAGCGGTTTAGATATTCGCCTGTATGTATTGAACTGAAAGTGATGCGCTACGACATGCTGTGTTGGTTAATGACAGTTACGACACTGTTGTTCTCTGCGTTCTTGTAGTTCCTGTGGGCCAGGTGACCAATATGCTAACTGGTAGGGTTAGTTATGTTTATGATTTCTTTGGGGCCAAAGAACCTCGGAGGGCCTATGATAAAAACCACCAACGGTACGTTTCAGTAAAGTCAGTAGAATACTGTATCACTGTGGGTTTCCCCTAGAATCCACAGTGACATGTAATGCACAGGGTTTCCAGGAAGTCTGTTTAAAGGAGAGGAATCCCACAGAGATCCCACAGAGATGATTAACAGAACTTTATTTGACGTTGAAAGGTTCATCTAGTAGTTGAATGTTAAACCTCACATTAATGTAATTGTCTGTTTACATGCAAATCCTATTTTGAGCTTACAGTGAGGTAAGATGAGGTCAAGAATGCACCCTTTCTCTCTGGTTGGCTGATTCATTTCAGTGGTTTCCCCTGTTCGTTCTCTATTTTCTAAAAATGTTCCTTCCTTTTCAAGTAAGGCTGAACTTTCAATTTATTTTAAATAGAAACGTTTAGGATCGTGTTTTGCTGGCAAGTTAATAAAGCTAAATTCATGTAGGAATTTTGTATATGGTAGATTGACAGGGTTGTGCATCACTTCTTTTAATAACACTGTAAATATTTGGTTACTGAGGAGACCAGTTGCTCTATTTAAATGCAAGATGTTTTCCATTCCTGCTTGATTGAAACCGTTCAAAAGTTCATGGACTCCTTTGTTGTATGCTTCATTGCACAGTTTTCTCAGTGGGTGATAGGTTCGAACTGTAGACGTGCCAGTTTAGCACCCAGATGTTATTGCTGTGGAGTCATGAATCAGAACCCCTAAGGAACACTTTGATGGATGGAATGATTCGTCTTTGGTTGTCACAATTTAAAGTTACAGTTACCCCACAAAGCATGTTTTTGTCAGTCTTATAGGACAACATTTTATATCCAAAAGATCAAAGGTCAGTGACATAATGTTCTGCAAAAACGTATATACATTCATTTTCTGTCACCGTGTGTGCTCACGTGTGTTGGCGGGGTAGCTGGAGCCTATCCCAGCTGTCACTGGGAGAAAGGCGGGGTACACTCTGGACAGGTCTCCAGTCTATCACAGGGCTAACACAGAGAGACAGACAACCATTCACACTCACATGCACACCTACAGCCAATTTAGAATCACCAATGAACCTAACCAGCATGTCTTTGGATTTTGGAGGAAACCAGAGTACATAAAAAACACAGAGTCCTAGCCGACCTGTGGGTTTGAACCTAGAACCTTTGTGCTGTGAGGCATCAGTGCTAACTTTAATTTCTAATCAGTGCTTTGGTTTAAATTGTCTCACTTCAGCCAGATTTATCAACCACATAGCTACACCCATAATAGCCAGTCAGAGCAGCTGCAGCTGTGCACAGCTAGCGACTGTAGACCAGATATAGGCCTTTTATGGTTCCTTCAAATGGGCTCCTGTTTACCGTTTATCATCGTAAGAGACCATGTGAACAGCACTCTCTTGTGATATTCTCAACATCACATATGCAAATGTTCACAAGTTGGGATATGTTCACTGATGATAAGGCCATCATGTTGTACAGTTTTCTTAGTAATTTTATAATATGGATGAGAAAATATTGATTTACATTTGGTGCACACAACTTTGCATGTCGTAACCACGGCCGTATAATTTCCTCCTGTAGATGCACTGAGACATCAGAGCATAACGTGAATTGTTGCATCATTTCCCTACTTCATCTGTTCATATGAATCCGAGTAAATGCAGAGACAGAGCAGACAATGCAAAGTAGTACAGAAATACAGACTCCCACCGTGCCTATTAGGGGCTATAAATAGTCCTTCTGCTAAGTTTAAGATTAACATACAACTATAAATCACAGGTGCAGTGCTGTGATTGCACACATGAAACTGAAATCTTCACATCTGTCCAGTGTCCATTTAGTCTTGAAGAAGTTCTCCAAAACAAATCTGTCCAAGTGAGGAGAAAAACTTTCATGACTTAAGCCTCCCTCGGGTCTGACATCAGCGTCAACGAAAACAGTCCACTCTGAAATTCATGGCAGTAGAACGATTCTGGTTCTGATGACATTGGAGAGCAGTTTGTGCAAAGGCACGGCCAGCTCCTGTTTGCTCCAAGCAAAGTCAGTTTCTGGACAGTTCCTGCTGTCCGTGCCCTCTTGCTAGTCTTTTTCCAAAGTCTCGAGCTGTCAGCTGCATGTCCATGACGTCCTCTATAACGCACTCATATTAAAAGATGCTTTGGTGGATTTTTAGGATTCCCTGAGTCAGCGTTGATAAATCCAGACAGAAACAACTGGTAGTTCTTGCAAGAACCAATGACATTACTGGTTCCAAGAAGAATGATTGAACTTAAATTTGACCCCCAGAGACACAAAGACTATTAAAAAAAACTATTAATGAAAACTAACAGCATACTGTTAAATTTCTATGTTATATTCTTAAATTTCATGGCGGGTTTATGTTTATGCTCTTTCTTCCATTGAATTTTCTGTTAGGATTCATTTTTTGTACTGAAAGAAATAAAATGTACTAAAAGAACTCTATGTATTTTGCAGCTTGCAGGAGGTTTAATCCTGGGCGTGGCCCTGTGGTTGAGACATGACGGCCAGATCAGCAGCCTGCTGGAGCTTGAACTAGATGGAGCCCAAGCCCCAAATACCTTCTTCATCAGTATGTATTTCATCTGCGTTATTTTGAATTTGTACAACACGTAATTTCTTTGTTTCTCTGTTTCACGTTTTATATACTAGTAGGAATGTGTCACAACAACTCTACAGTAATATCTTGAAACTATAGATGGCATCCCCTCCATTAATGTTACTGCTAAGAGTGGCAGTGCTGTTTTGTTACTTTCTGCGCTGCAGTTAATATGAATGAATAGATATGTATATGCTATAATAGGACCACATAAATTATCAATGGCCAGTGGCTGTTAGATGCCTGTGAGTGGATCTACTTAAATTGAGTAAGATGGATGTGGTATTCATTATTAATATGTTTTAAATCAAATGTGACTTTTGCAAGACCTAACACCATTGTCAAAATCATTTTATAAAAGAATCCACAAAATCTACACTACCGTTCAAAAGTTTGGGGTCACCCAAACAATTTTGTGTTTTCCATGAAAAGTCACACTTATTCACCACCATACGTTGTGAAATGAATAGAAAATAGAGTCAAGACATTGACAAGGTTAGAAATAATGATGATTTGTATTTGAAATAAGATTTTACATCAAACTTCGCTTTCGTCAAAGAATCCTCCATTTGCAGCAATTACAGCATTGCAGATCTTTGGCATTCTAGCTGTTAATTTGTTGAGGTAATCTGGAGAAATTGCACCCCACGCTTCCAGAAGCAGCTCCCACAAGTTGGATTGGTTGGATGGGCACTTCTTGCGTACCATACGGTCAAGCTGCTCCCACAACAGCTCAATGGGGTTCAGATCTGGTGACTGCGCTGGCCACTCCATCACCGATAGAATATGAGCTTCCTGCTTCTGCTCTAAATAGTTCTTGCACAATTTGGAGGTGTGTTTAGGGTCATTGTCCTGTTGTAGGATGAAATTGGCTCCAATCAAGCGCTGTCCACTGGGTATGGCATGGCGTTGCAAAATGGAGTGATAGCCTTCCTTATTCAGAATCCCTTTTACCCTGTACAAATCTCCCACCTTACCAGCACCAAAGCAACCCCAGACCATCACATTACCTCCAACAGTTGGCGTCAGGCATTCTTCCAGCATCTTTTCATTTGTTCTGCGTCTCACAAACATTCTTCTTTGTGATCCAAACACCTCAAACTTAGATTCGTCCGTCCACAACACTTTTTTCCAGTCTTCCTCTGTCCAATGTCTGTGTTCTTTTGCCCATCTTAATCTTTTTCTTTTATTGGCCAGTCTCAGATATGGCTTTTTCTTTGCCACTCTGCCCTGAAGCCCAGAATCCCGCAGCCGCCTCTTCACTGTAGATGTTGACACTGGTGTTTTGCGGGTACTATTTAATGAAGATGCCAGTTGGGGACCTGCGAGGCGTCTGTTTCTCAAACTAGAGACTCTAATGAACTTATCTTCTTGCACAGTTGTGCTACGCGGCCTCCCACTTCTTTTTCTACTCTGGTTAGAGCCTGTTTGTGCTGTCCTCTGAAGGGAGTAGTACACACCGTTGTAGGAAATCTTCAATTTCTTAGTAATTTCTCGCATGGAATAGCCTTCATTTCGAAGAACAAGAATAGACTGTCGAGTTTCAGATGAAAGTTCTCTTTTTCTGGCCATTTTGAGCGTTTAATTGACCCCACAAATGTAATGCTCCAGAAACTCAATCTGCTCAAAGGAAGATCAGTTTTGTAGCTTCTGTAAAGAGCTAAACTGTTTTCAGATGTGTGAACATGATTGCACAAGGGTTTTCTAATCATCAATTAGCCTTCTGAGCCAATGAGCAAACACATTTCACCATTAGAACACTGGAGTGATAGTGGCTGGAACTAGGCCTCTATACACCTATGTAGATATTGCACCAAAAACCAGACATTTGCAGCTAGAATAGTCATTTACCACATTAGCAATGTTCATATGTTTATTTTAGGGGTCTGCTGAAATAGGTTTACTTACTAAAAACATATTTTTTGACATAGCACAGCACCTTTTTTTTTAAGTTTTAACACCTGTCTCTTTAAGGCTTCCTTTCTTACTTACTCCTTTCTAGCACCATCTGGGATGTTTGTCAACCACTTAGACCGTGTGATAGATAGACCCAAATATGATATATAGTAATATAGATAAATAACCAAAGAAATGTCACAGCTGAGACTATGTGGTATTGGAGAGGCGTACAAATATAAATGCCTTTGAATTGAGCATGTTAAGCTGTAGTACTAATAGAGAATTGTGTATCCATTTCAATCTCTCTGTGTTTTTTCTCAATAAGTTAAACTCTTACATTACCTTCAGTTGGTGAGGTGTCGTCTCTGCTTTCCATATAAATGGTTGGTTTCCAACAAAGTGAAGCATTTCACGCAACTAATAACATCATGTAATAACTAGAACTCCAGAAACTGAATAAAATGTTGTTTGTATACAGCACTAATAGACTCAGAAACCACAAAATCAATAGCCAAATACACCCAGCAACTCCAAAAATGCCAAAACAAGCTTAATGTAGCATTGTCTACCACTGCTGCAAAGACACAGGGAGAGAGAAAACATGAAGATGATGCCTGGACAGGAAGACTAGAGTTAATCAGGTGTGTAGTAAGCATCATGACAAGAAAGATGCCTTCAGTTGACAGTCGGTCTGTTTTTGGACTGCACGCAGACGGCCACACAGGGTCGACGCATACCATTATGGGCTTGGCCAGATGACAACATTTACATCATACAGACCTAACAGAGCAGGCAAAACAATATTTATGTATCTGCATTATTGCAGACTGGATTTCTGTTGCTGTTTGAAGTTAGTGCTTGTGCAGTTTCTACAAACAGATATCTGGATGTGAATTCATGGGTTCAGAAATTGCTGCTAATGTTAACCGAATATTTCCTGCTACATCCTCTGCAGCTTCACATTAAAAGCAATGAACTGGTCAAATACAAGTTTTATTAGGAATTACTCGCAGAAAATTCATTGTGTTTAGTCACTGAGCTTAGCACATACCATTGTCTTTATTTACAAACCAAGGCAACTGTTACTGTCATTTTTGTCAGCTGGTTAGTTTGAATTATTGCAGTATTTCTGAATATTTTTTTTCGTACAGCTGTCGGAAGAGTTTTCTCATAATGATCTGAAAAGGGAAACTCTGTGACATCTGTCAGCCAAAAACAGAAATTGATGTGCTAAGTTGGAAAAAGTGGACTGGAAAAAGTCAGTCCTGGTCTGATGAGTCACACACACTGAGAATTTGGCGTCATCCAGCGTTGGTGTAATGATTTACCATCTTCTGATGGCTTCTTCCAGCATATTAATGCCACAAAGTGAAATTAGTTCTCTGTACTTCAGTGGCCTCCACACTGTAGAGAGTAGGCTGGGCATCAAACCCGTTGCAGCACATAGGCATAGCACTATGCTTGAGGCTAAATCTTACCCCTAGTCTAGGGAAGGTGTAAAGTGAATACATACTCACTGTAGAGTTCTGTAATTTGACTTGTTTGACAATCAGAGCAATTCCATTTTCCTTTCTTCAGCTCTCCACTCAGTTTTAATGTATTTCTGGGCGCAAGTGTAAGCTAAGACAGGCGAGGCAACTATTGCTGTGATAGAATATGGACCACTATAGATGTTTATCACAAGGCTGGACATAACCAAGTCTGATGTAAGGCTTACATCCAGCTTTTTGTTACATCTGGCTTTTGAATGTGGTAGAATGGGAGACTCTTAACAGTTGATAAATCTGCAGAAATGATGTGATGCAGTCATGTTGACATGGCAGTGGTCTCCAGCATCTTGTGGAATTCATACCACGAGGAAGAGTCGGTTCTGAAAGCAGAGGGAGGCTCTGCCCAGCATTGTGGTGTTGCTTGTGCTTGGCGTGAGTAATACTAATGAAACTGGGGTGGCTCGGCCTCTCCCAGATCATCAGCTACTTGTGACCAGGACTAATGGAGGACACACAGGTCGTCATGTGACTCTGTTAAAGGCTTGGGCTCCCACATGTAGCTGCTTAGCTGCTGGGACTTTACGCAAGTCATTCCCACCTGTATGTGTGAAACCCTGAGTCATCTGCCTCGTGATCATGAAGAGGGAGAAGAAAAACAGAAAGTGGAATGATCTGAGAAGGACTTTCTTAGGTGTGTCCTAAGCAGTATGGTATAGAAAAAGCGGAGGTGTCGTGTCTTGTCATGCGGGTGTTCAAAAGAAAAAACCTCACTCCTCAGAGAACAGCCACTTTGGAACTTTCTCTCAAACAGCCTCGGTGATTGCATCCTACCATTACATAAAGCCATCCTCTCATTCCTGAGAAGGGGAGAAAAAAACCTAGTCAGTATAGGAAAAAATTCCTCACTAGCCCTTCCTTCTCCTCCCCCTCCCCTGCCTCTCCAGCCCCACCCTTCTTTCCTCCCTCCTCTGTGCGAGCTTGTATTCCTTCACTCAGTTTCTTTCCACTGTCGCTCCCCCCTTCCCCATCTGGTTGTGGTTAGTGTTCAAGTCGCCGTGTGTCTCCTTTTCTTCCCCCTAGTCTTTCCCTCCTTCTGTCTCAGTCAGCCCCCATTTTTTCCTACATCTGCTTCTCTCTTTTCTCTAACCCCTGCACACAGACGCACAATTACCAAATGACCTTCCTCTCGCCTTTCTTCACAATTAAAAATATATGCGCTTTTCATTGTTCTGGGTATTATAGAAGTCTGTTTTCTTAAACATACAACAGAAAAGTAACAGAAATGACATGAACTACTGCGGAACAGTTATTTAAAGATGTGCTGTTTTATTGCTAAATGGACTATAATGGAAGTTTTTTTCCCTTAAAGCAGAATTCTCACTTCCTGTTCTTTGTCACGTAGAGCTCCAGTTAGCTCTCTCTAAAAGCAGCTGAAGAGTCCGTTTCTGGCAGATTACATAATCATTTCAGCTTTTGCGGCTGTTAGCCACTGTTAAGTGTCTAATGTTTGGTTAGAAATACTAAACATTTCAGAAAACACAAAAAGCTGAAAGGAAAGGAAATGAAATTACAGTTGTCTCGTTTTTAAACACATTTGTGGGATTCCTTCGTAAAAGTCCACTTTCGTTTTTTTGTTTTTTTGTTTTTTTGTTTTTTTTGTTTTTTTTACCAGTTAATTGCTTTTAATCTGAAGCTGCATCAGCAGGAAATGCTCACTTGGCATAGCAGCAATCTGATGATGATGTTTCTACATTCAAAATATCTTTTTGTAGAAATGACACTAACAGTAACTTCATGAAGCATTGTTTCAACGGATGTTGCCACAGACACCCAGTTCCTGATATTTCAGATATAGAAATGTTGCACTCATTTCCCTGCGTCAGAGTCTTGCGTCCATCATCCTTGTGTTACCTTTGTCTTTACAACGAACTATGGCTTCTTTGACTTTTAGACATATTTTTTAAACCGACAAACATTATATATAATCCCTATTATAAGTCCATTTGAATCACAAATGGCAAATGATTACACAGAGCTAATGGTGGAAGAGTAACTAGCGTAATTTAATATAAAAACTCTTTTACATTTGTGGCACCTACTGATTGATAATCTTATTGTTTCTTTAAATTTCTGAGGCTAGTAGTAGGAAGTCACCACTGACTCACTTTCCTGTTCTACAGTAACCAACATAGTCACTCAGTTACTCATCAGCTTCCTTCCAGCTGTTCTGAGAAAAATAAGAAAAATAAAGATCATAAGTTTTTCATCAACTCCCAGTGGGATTCTAATGACACACTATGGCAATTGTAGTTTGGGCACTACCTTCCTTTCAGTTTCCTTTCAGTAAACCAAGTTAATCATCATCTTTTGTTTTGCATGACTACAGATTACCTCACCAGGCAACAAATGTGATGTTTATTTATAGCTAAGACTTTATGAGCTTCAGAATGAATGGGATGTTTATAATGCACTCATAACTTACCAGAGTGTGAGTCTGGTAACACGACATTTGAATTTCATTAAAGGAGACAAGGGTGTTTCAATAATAACAGATAAAAGATAGTAATAATAATTAAGTAGCTCTGTGCATATTCATTGTCCTTCAACCAGTTCCACATTCCTCAGAGGTTGCGTACGACTATGTCACTGTATGAAACAAATGTATGAAATCTCATTTGGAGGAAAGTATAAACTGCTCAATTGATCTGGTGGTGATGGAACAGTATGCAGTTTCAGCGTTAGCAGGAAAATTTCATCACAAGAAAAATAACTGCAAATAACTGTTGGTGTCAAAGTGTACGCATCCACATTCAGGGTGAGGCTGCACAAATATGACCTGGCTGGATGGCAGGCCAGAAAGAAGCCTTATTGTTCAAAGACAACCTTATAGTAGATCAGTTTGACAGTGAACATATAGGCAAAGACCGGGCCTAAGAAGTCTGTGGTTACTATCACCACAGTAACAGTAGACATGGCACCAGCTTTCAGAACAACATGAACCTCTGTGAAGCATGCTGGTGCAAATGGCACGGTGGTTTTGGGATGGCTTCACTTCTCAGACACTGGGCTGCCTGCAGTCACTGATTTAACTATGACTTCTGAATAAATTAAAAGTGTGCTTGACGATAATATTGTTCACAAGGAGACACACATACACACACACACACACACACACACACACAAAACATCAGCAAGAAGAGTTTTATAAGACGGCAACTGCCAAAGTCCAACAGGGACTAAAGTTGAAGTGCCTTGAGAGCAAACACTTGAACGGTACAAATTAATATGTATGTAGTTCTAAAAATAATCACTTATTTATTATTTGTTGCCTTGAAATCTGAGATGATCTTGACACTCCTCTCAGTGCTGTGAAGTTGAGAACCATGTAGTCCATCAGTTGTAGACCCTGGACCAGGAAGATGGAGAAGGCCTGATGAATGGAAGCAGACAGGGGGCATAATGGAAGAGAAGCCATGAGTAGATTAAATAAAGACAGGCAGGAAAAGACATTTAAGTAAATGGAATTGTTGAGAGCATCATTTTGAATGAGAAAGTGCATTACATAGAAAGGACAGATGGGTGGCGGACCGCCAGGAGAGGGAGTGGCTGAGATTGCCAAACAGTTAGGAGCACTGTGTGACACTGGAGAGCCACAATGTAGGAGATGGAGGGAGCACTTGCCAAGGTATTGATTTATAAATTACACTTAGTTGCTCTGCGAGTAAAGCAGGGGTGAGGGGGAGGGGTATACAGGGTACACGACCAGTTAGTGGTCTGGAATCAAATTATGTCTGAGCTGACAAGCAGAAGTAATGATGCTGGGGCTGAACACAGAGTTGCACTTCTAGCCCTGAAATGAGAACAATAAGACAGCGAGAGAATGCTGTGGTGCAGTCAATACAACATATGTATCCCAAAAAATGTATGAATTTAAAATAATGCTAATAATAATACTTTGTTGAGCGTTTATTTCAGTATTAGTTGAGTAAAGAGAACCATTCAAAAAATTAGTTATTTTTTCCTCCTTTCAGTCAGTGACATGTACATGGTGGCACTGCAATCACCAGTCCACCGGTTAATTAGCTATCTGATGTTAAGGCTGGGTCTCCAGAGTTTCCTTTTCTGTTCCTAGTAATGACTTCTGTATTCAGTTATTCAATAATAGTGATATTAGAAAAAGTAGACCCATACAATAATGGCTCACATTTGTGGGCTATGCAAGCAGGTGTAGCACAGTATTTCAAGCAGAGAAGGGACTGTTTGTGAAGAGACAGCTGTGCACATTCCCTCATCTTTCTTTCCATGCTACGACCCCTCCATCTTCATGAACTGTAGAAGTTGTGAGGCAAGAAACAAGCGGCAGAAACCGTTTTATGTCCTGGATTAGATATGGTGCTTTGAATTATGGGACGGAACTTTGATAAAAGAAAACATCAAACGATGTGTGAACATAACAGGAACATGACTCACTTTACTGGGCTGGCATAAAAACAAAATTGTGCCATCTGCTGTCCGTCGGATGTCGTTGCAAGCAAGCGGGATATTTAAAATCAAAAATTTAAAAACACATTCTTCGTAATTCTTAAGCGACAAGAGGCAGAACTGCCATTATTAATGAAAGTTTGGACACTTTGAAGCCTTGATGTGTGAATGTGGAACTGATGTAAATCCTGCCTGACAGACTGAATCCTCCCCTGGGATCGATACATCGTAAATGGTTTACATTATTTTTTTGTTATTATTGTGCTACCCACACCACAAAGGTAGAGGGATGTCTTTTAATAATAAGGAGGTAATAGTATTCACACACGAGAGGTGCCGAGGATGTAGAATTACTCTGACAGCACAATGAGTCTATAGGGTCCCTGAAGAACTCCAGCCGCCTTCTCTGTTGATGATTGTGTGTTGTTTTATATTTTGAAGTTAACCTGAACTAACTGTCTGTCTGTCTGTCTAGGCGTCCACATTCTGATTGCTGTTGGTGCAGTGATGATGGTGGTCGGTTTCCTTGGTTGCTATGGTGCCATTCAGGAGTCTCAGTGCCTTTTGGGAACCGTGAGTCACAGTTATATTTAAAGGTTCTCTGTGGAGTTTTGGTTTTCATTACGGGCAAAGCTTGCAGTCATACGGGCAGTTATCCTACTTATTCAAGGCTGCTAACCAGTGGATATGTGTGTTGCTAGATTTCAAACAGTTGTTTACAATAAATGAAATGACACTTTTAATTTATTAGAGAATACAAACATAACTGTCTGTTGTACTAGGGAAACTCCACAGTGTCCCTTCAACTTAATAAGATTGGTTTGTCTTGTGAAGCACACTGAAAGCTTATATACCGTCTTATGTTTCTGTTTTGTCCTGTAGTTTTTCGCCTGCCTGGTCATCCTGTTCGCCTGTGAAGTTGCTGCTGGAATCTGGGGCTACATGAACAGAGACACTGTAAGGCTGCAAACATACACTAGGGGTTGAAATAAGCGTGATTTTTTTTTTTTTTATCCCAAATGTTCAGTAAATACATCCACAGGGTCATTTGCAAGTCAAGGCCCACATTTGTTTGCACAGATGCTTTTAGATATCAGTATTGTCATTGCTTATTATGCTTGAATAGTCTGTCATGGTTCCATTATTTTCTAATCATTAGACAGCAAGAGTTTCTAAACACTTCAAATCATCTGGGCAAAAAATATGTACAAGAGCAGATATATATTATTAGTTACCTGGAGAGGTTTGAGAAAAAAACAAGCTGCATGTTTACAATTTTTTATCCTTCTTAAGATACAGAACAGCTTTTCATGCAGATGGTGTGAGTGTTGTTGTTAAAATGCATCCTGGGTTAATTAGATTTTGCTGGTTAGTTTGGTTGTGCAAAAACACACTGGAATGTGATGAAAGAACAAACAAGTTACTGTTAGTTGTTACTTAGCTGTTGTGAAGTGTGTCAGCTTTACACAGCGGGCTTCCAGTTTGTAATTTGGTTTTATGAAACCCTACAAGTGCAGCTGCCTTTGTTTGAGCTTTGTTTTTAGGGTAAACCATGACTTAGATGACTGAGAACCTTCACAGACAATAATTTCTGCATTTTATACTTTATAATGTAATGCTACCAAGTCCTGTCTTAGGCTTTGTTAAGATAATAAGTATTTGTTAAGATAATTTTTGTTATGAGTTTTTAAATGTTTTTAAAGCTTTATATTTATTTAGCTGTTCTATGTTCAGGCACGAAAAGCATTTAGCAACTTTTGGTTTGAGTTCAAGAATGACACCATGTTCTCTTTTCAGGTTTCAGATGAGATGATAAACTTCTATGACTCTGTCTATGACAAGGCCATAACACAGACCTTTAGTGACCAAGAAAAAAAGAAGGCTGTCGCCACTGTACTCAAGGTCTTCCATGAGACGGTATGAACACGTGCAACTACTTACACAAAAATCTAAATGAACAGCTTGAAGTGCTTTACTTAATTACCTGCTTAGAACCAAACATACACAAGCCTTAAATGGTTGTATTATACTATAGCTCACAAACATTTCAAATTAAATCATTTATTCATTATCTAGAGATTGTGTTATATGACTCACTCAACCCAAGATGGATCACTTCCAGTACAGTCTTGTGTGCCTAAAGTTGTCAAAGGCAAAACAATTGATAAAAAGTCTGAAGATTAAAACATGCTGTTTTTTCTTTTCTGACTAATCAGTCGAAGTCTACTATGATTTTGTTCTCAATTGTATTGTGAATTTGTTAGAGCTGTTATATGGACTTTGGACTGCCTTCTTTCCACAGCTGTGGTCATATGTTGAGTAGCCATACAAAAAAATAACCTGACAAATGAGTTGAAATAATTAAAACGGATGGATGGATTGCTGAGTAGGTCTAATACTTCCACAATTACAGAGAAACTCTATGAAGAAAATAATAAGGTGTCTGGTAGGTACCTGCAAAAAAGAAAGAAAGAAAAAAAGCAAATTGTAGGTTAATTTAGAGGAAACCCCATATTATACAAGTGTATTTTATTGGGGAATCATTCCTACAGAACAGTAGTAATAGTAGGAGAAACAAAACTCCAAGCCACTGTGGTTGAAGTAGAGACAGTGAATGAACTTCAGAGTGACCATTAGCGTCGAGCACAGTATGGGCACTGAAGACAGGGGAGGAGAAAAGCACTGGTAGTGACCACCTGCTATCATGGCCGTGTTATCCAGTGCTGTGAGGTGGCAGTGGAAAGACATGTCATCTAGTGGAAAAGCCTTGTGAGAACATATTTACAGGGTCATCACTGTGTTGTATTTGTGTTTCAGCTGAGCTGCTGTGGGAAAGGCGAGGGGACCAATTTTGCAACAATGCTGACAGATAAGCTGGGCCTGACCAATCTCTGCCCCAGCAGTGGATATACGATTGTAAGTGCAAAGGTTTAACCAACACTCCACTGTACAACTACATCATCTTGTTGTTCCTAATTTCAGCATTTCCACTAGAACCTGATTAAATTCCATTGCAGAGGGTCAAAGAATTAAACCAGACTGATATGCTGTAAAAGAAAGTAAACTGATTTGAAATACATCGCACTTACAGGACACACTGACATCTAAGCAAAGGAAATGAAATGGTTCAGGAAAATGAACCTTCCCCATGTTTTCTCATCAGAGCTGGAACTAATAATCTTTTTCTCAAGCTTTATATTATGTTATGTGAAGAAATATATCAGTGGGGTAATACAGCACGGAAAGTGAGAGTGGTGTCAACCTTCTCATCAAACACATTTCATATTATCTGAAGCTATTCCATAAAGGGCTGCTAAGAACCACTAGGATTTAGCGGCATCTATTGGTGAGGTTGTTGCATTACATCCTTCTGAAATCCTGAGGCCACCACTAATTCGACTGGAAAACACAGAACACTTGTTTAGTTTGTCAGTTCAGAGCTACTGCAGAGGCATGCCGGGAGCCACCATGGTGGATTCTGTGGAAGTGCTCCTTCTGTAGATATGTGGGGCTCATTCTAAGCTATGTTTTAGGACCAGGGCTTTACAAAGAGGAAATTGTCTTTACATGAAAATCACTCTGGGTGTTGTTTAGCTGAAAGATATGCAGGGAAAAAGGACTGTATTCAGACGCTTGCTGTGCAGTGGCCTTAACTTGATTTTTTGGCTGCACACTCACATTTCTGGAATGACTTGAGTCTAGTCCAAGCTGTCGAGGCTACTGGGGATTGTCCTGTGTTCACTTTCTGCAACTGGTGTTTTTGGTATTGACCCAAAACTTTTAAAACAAGTGCTGGGGTTTACGTCCAAAGAAAAGGTATTCTAGAAAGAAGGAATTTATAAGGAAAAATGACAGATTCATTTGGTAATGTGGGCGTGCACAGGTTATTGAAGTTTGTCATTGTAATGATGGACTAAATAAGTTACAGTTGAAGTTATAAAATCACTATAATTAAAAATAATTTGCTCTGTATTGTATGTGTATTTTTGCAAATATGATCTAGACACTGTCCAGGTAACCAATAACCAATAAAGGTAACTCAAATTATAACACATGTATAGTCTGACAATAGTGCTTTAGTGAGAAGACTTATCTGCAGTATCTACTGGTCTGGAAAACTATTTATAGAAGAAGGGTCAAGAACATACAGTAGTTTTCTTTCTCCACTTATCTTTTAGAACTGATGGGCACAAAAACGTGCCCAGCTGTTACTTACTGTTAATGTTACTGTAACATTAAGCCAAACAAGATACTGTACCTCTGTCTTTGGATTTAGGCAGTGAAACTGTGAGGTAACACTGCCACCATTTGGCCAAACTGGGCATTACATTTACCTCTTTAATTCTGATCCAGCACATTTTAAATAACAGCATTAGAAAAACAATGCTGCTTTTTTTTTAATAATAATTTTTGACATTTTGACACAATGTTATAATGACAGCGATATTAGTTGTGTGGCTGTGAGGTTTGTGCATTTGCTTTAAAGGAAGAATATTCAAAGGAAATTTACTAAATTAGGAAGGCTCTTGCCTGCAGAGTGAACCCACTTCCCCGCCTCACTACCTTATCACAGGTTATGTAATATAATTCAGTCCATCTTGAGGTGGGATGTCAGTTTGTCTTAATACACAGTATTAGGTTGATGTTCTGGATAGCTTTAGCTACAGGATTGAGGGACTGTGAGGCCCCACCACGAAGAAAAGAGTCGCTTTAATGTGAATGATGTGTGTGATACCCAAGGAGGGAATGCACAGCTTATAGAAGTCAGTAGTCTGTTCTGTGCAGCGTTGCCTGCCCTACAGAGAGCAAATTGAGTGTAGCAGCCCTGTTGCAGACTCACCAACAAAAAGTGGAAGCGTTATAGTTCTTTTCACACTCATTTTAAGTGCACCATTTGTTTTTTAGTAATTATCTGCATACAACTACTAGTTGGTTATAGTGTACAACACAACACATACTAAAGTCACACGGCTATGAAGTTTGATGTTTGATGGCTTTCCTTCACAGAACTGCCACACAAGGATCCGTGGATTGTTCTCTGACAAGATTTACCTGATTGGTATTGCTGCTCTGGTGGTTGCAATTATTATGGTGAGAACACAAAGCTGCACATCACATCCTATATGTTACTGTATTTGAATTCATACACACTGACGTCTGGCACCATGACACTACTTTTTATTGAGCCTGGATCACATGGTAATGGAGTGGTAGCAGCGACAGTTAACTCGGGGTGCTCATTCACGATTAGAACTACATCCAATGTGTCAGACACAGCGTACACTAGAAGTTATTCGGTTTAAGCTAAAGCACTTACCTAAAAGACGTGTGATGTGAAAAATGCCTGTGTACGGGGGAAAAAAGACACAACAGGTTATTTTAGTCTTGTCTGGAACAACTTGTATACCATATAACTTTATTTATTGTATCATTTTTCTGAGAAGAAGCAGTCACTACTAAAAAAACACCCACATTATGTAGGCTCACACAGTGGCTTGTGTGTGGCAGTTTTATAATTCAGGTCTATCCTCATTCAAAAATTCCAGCATTGATTAATGAAATCCTTCCATTTTTATCGTCTGTGCCGTTACCTGCATCCTCTCGTTAGAAATCTCTCTCTGGTCTAATCTCGTTGTGCAATTTCATGAGACTAGTCATGCCAGGCCAGTCTTGCGCAACGAGATTAGACCACCTGTGAGATTCAAAATAGGCCGAGGCTCCGACTCTGAGAGCAAAGTAAGACAGATGTGCCAACTTTACCAAGAGGTAAAATGTTCTCTAAATCTCTAAAACCAGCTACATTAGTTTTGTAAAACTCTCATAGCTAAGCAAAATAGTTTATTGAAACTGAAATAAACAAAGGTACAGTCATTGAAATTCAGAGGAAGGTCGTCTTTTTAAACCTGTGTCCAGACTTCAAGCCAAACTAATCACATGGACATAGAGCGGTATCAGGTGTCTTACTGTTGGAATGAAAATCAATCAGGCATGCCTCAAGATGTCAGGTTCTTCATCTAATGTTTACTGTAATGAAGTGCCCCTGTGACAGGACATTCTACCTAATCATCCCTTTGATTTGTATTCATCCAGATCTTCGAGATGATTTTCAGCATGGTGTTGTGCTGCGGGATCCGCAACAGCCCGGTGTATTAAAGTGATGGGCTGCCAGCAGAACCCCCGGTAAAGGAAGGATGGCCGTGCAGAGCGTCTCCTCTTCTTTCTTTTATAGCCAGAAAGTGTCACATATAGTGCTTGCTGGATTTAGTCAGCTCTTTAAGACAATGTAAACCATCCACCATTTAGCATTTTATTACACTGTTGATGTTTTTGTTTTATTTTTTTTTATTTTTTTTTGTTAGTCACTGATGCTGTTATGCCTATTAGACCAGTGCTACCCTTACCTGATATGTAGATATTATATCACGTCACACATCAGTTACATTGACCGGTCGAGGTGCTGTAATCCTTAGTGACTGATTAGTTGTTTACTGCTCTCCTGCCTATGAACATGCTCTTATATTCTTGGTTTTACAGATGTTATTTCACTGTTTTATGTATAAACTGTATATAAGTATATGTGGACAGTGCTTTATGTCTGCCTGAGCATGAATATTGTATTACATGAGATCCTTCTCCAGTCCTATATTCTCTGCTTGTTTGTCTTGCTCTAGACTGACTGAACAGATAACAGTATATATGACCGCCACTAGTGAAGCACTGGGGTTGGCCTAACCATGTCAAATAGACACAAACACTCTCCTGTCCTACAGAACAACCTCTTCACACCCGCATCGCTGTGTGATGTACGCAGGAACTGAACCAGTTAATCTTGGAAGATTGGAACCAATGTCAGTGACCTGATGTGGTTATTTGTTTTGTATATCATTCATCATGTGTCCTTTAACTCATGCATCTGTGCACTTATTTGTTGAGGCAACTTGCTTAACACTACCACCACGTTTCCCAAATTGGAGAAATTGAACGGATACATGCCTGAGAAAAGTCTAAATGTATTAATTGTTAATGTACCTATGCATGGATTTTTCCTACTATTTACCAATAGACGTGTCGACTGTAAGCCCATCAGCCTGTTGTCCCTGGTTGCTAACCCCTGTGTGGAATTGACTGCCTTTTGCCCTCGAGGAAACGTAATGAAATTCCAACCTAGAAGTGGCTTGGCTTGCCGTGTCTGGTTGAGTCTAGTCCTGTCTTATCTGACATGGTTATGTCATTGTCCTTGTACTGACCCTCCAGCCTCACAGCATACTTCAGTACATGGCCAGAACAGGACAACGTCCCCTCCTTGACTCCCAGTCTTTTGCGGTAATCTTTTTATAACATTCACTTACGTTGCTGGGTTAGCGTATTTGGACATTCAGAACACGTGCACCGGGACTTTTATTCACCCATTTGATCTTGAAAATATTCTGTACCAGTTCTGTCCCCGTTAGGTTAAGTTGTCAGTGACGCATAACTACACAGCACTGCAGTGCACTAACTTCAACTCATCCTAAACAAAGACTCACATAACATCCTAGCATCTTGTGTAACCTTCCATATAACCTTAGCTTTTGTCAACCAATTAAAGCCTTGCCTTGTTAACTACTCACACTTAAACTAAGTGTGTCGTACAGCTCTAATGTATTGTACTAATGAAAATAATGAAGGTTGTAGAAAAACGTTGTATGCCTTTTTCCTCTTTGTATTGTGATATCTTTGTCTGGTGTCATCAGTGGAGTCTAGACAGATAGGGAGGACGATTATGTGGCAGTGCCAGCTGAGAGGAAGTCAAACCTTCAACATCAGCGTCAGCTAATTACTCCCCAGATCACTGAAGTCATTTAAAAAACCCACCATGCCCAGTTCAGTATGAGGATGTTGGCTGTGTGTTTCTTACAGTAATGTCCATGTCGCTGCCTTGAATCGGGTAACAGGCGCTCAAGAGTCACTGCCACTTAAATCTCACCCCCTCTCTGCTCTTGTAGACTTTGGTTTGCCCAAATATAAAGGGATTAAATGTATTTTACAAATAACTAGTAGGGTGGTCTTGTCTCTTCCTTTTGAAATTCTAAAATACAAAGTGAGAAAAAGTGACGATGAGACGTGCACTAATATTACTACAAACGGGCATGTTGACTCACATGTCACAGTTTCCGGTCTTTGTTTTGGCTTCCAACATTCACCTCAGCTTCCTGCTCTAAGCTCAGCCCCAATACGGACCCCATGGAGTCAGAAACTTTGTATTGTCATGGACCCCATTTTCTCACACCTAATCCTTTATCGTTTAAATTCATCCACACACAGACACACACACAAAAATCATCAGGCTTATTAACCTGCTTTATAACATTTTTCACTCTAATAACACATGGTTGTGCTTTGACATTGTCTACTATATAGCTATAATATGCTATAATAGACAACATGGGTAGAACTACACAATAATACAATGATAATAAGAAACTCGACTGGCTGCTGCTTTCAGCTCAGTCTGCTCTCCCTGCTCTGTTGTTCAGTCTTGTGAATATTCTATGGATTCCTGATCAACCTGCACCAGTGACCGTATACAACAGCGGAGAATCAAGCATTGTTTAGAACAGTCTTGAGTTATTTGAAATTAGTGCGATCATTAAACAGAAGTAATGTGAAATAGTGTGCATGCTTTCTGCATCCACGTGTCCACAGGAGTCCACAAGGGGCTACGTTAACGGAATTTTGTCATCCGTCCAAGTCAACGTGGGCCCTCACTGGCACCAAAACCTTTCGGCTGCAAGCACGCCAGCTGTGTAAGCACCGGGAAAGGAAGCCTGTATTAAACAGAGGCTGTTTGAGGAGTTATCTACACCTTTATTAACTCATGGTTTTAAAAATAGAGGGACTGGCATCAAACTCTCACTGAGTCATTTCCAAGTGCTTGGATGGTAGATGGCAACAAACTCTGGCAGCAGGCAGTTCCAAAACCATTTGGCACATCTCATCATTGACACTTGGAAGTTCAGGCAGTAACTAGCTGCTTACTGTAAAGATCTTGTAGCAAAGATCACAAAGTCCCAAACAACCTTTCTGAAACATCTACTGGAGCCCTGTGTGTTCTACTATGTTGATGTGAGGGGCAGATTGACACCAACCACTGTAGCAAGTCTTGTGCATGCCTGTTCAAAGTCCACATAGTCCCAGGGATGCTGAAAGTATGAGCCGGCTTTCAGTGAGTGAATGAAGGATCAGGTGAAAGACTGGCTCTGACTCTTCTCATTATAGCATAGTAGTAACACAAAAGTAACACGATTTCTTGACACAACTCCTGTAGTTTATGATAGGGACTTCAGAACCTCCAGGACCTGAGTAAAGAAAGCCACTGAGGTGAAGACTCTCTAGTGGGCAATAAAGGCTAAGACCCTCCTCTAGCAGAGAAAGAGGCTGGCGGCAAATACACCAACCATTCGTAGAGCAGGCGACCGCCAGCACAGCTGCGACCTCAGAGTTGGAATAGCAGGATATTCAAATTTGGGGCATTGTGGCAGAAAAGGAGATCACTGGAAACCAAAGCAGTTGGACATGTTTGCAATTCCAGCAGAAAAGGGATTTCACATTTAATGAGACACTTCCTTCTGGAGGAAGGTGACTCTACAGCAGGATCAGGCAGGGTACTGGCAGATTCTGTAGGAGGACACTGGGAGTGGGGTGATGCTGGTGACTAACAGGTCAGAGGTTATCTGGCAAGAGTTTAGAGGGCCACAAGATCCTTCTGTTCTTTGCGGCCTTACGTGGTAGTCTTGTGTTCTCCGGAACTGCCAGAAATCAGTGTTAAGATGAAAATGTATATGTATATTATGGTTAGCCTCTCAAGTAGGTGCTTATTATCCCTTTTACAAGTTAGATTTAAAGCTTCAAGGACTGACTGGCTGGACCAGCATTCATCATCACTGTGCTGCTGTGCATACTCATGCTGGTAATGAGGAATTTAGCAAGATGGTTCCAGCTAAACGTAATATTGCAACAGAAACAGAAACACGAAAGTAGGGCTGGGCTTTAGTATTAATCATCCTGCTACCACAATGAATATTTATAACACACTTTTCTACAACAAAACAAGAAACAAAGTGATAGTACAACACAGACCCCAGTGTTAACTTTGAGTAACACAGCCTGGAAGTCATCAGGAAATACATGATGACTTTACTACAAACATGACACAAGACTGGAAAATACAACCAAAGTACAACAAAACAGAACATTGAGAAACACAGGGAAAACAGCAGGCGTGACCACGCCGTGACATGTGGCTTGAAGAATTTCTGTTTGGTGTTCAGTTACCACTTTACAGGCATGATCAATCCTGAAGCTGCCAAACAGCAGCACTGAAGGAAGACTCCTACTCTTCACATGGAAAAATGAAAATACTAACCTCTCTCCCAGAACTCCTCAGACCTCCAAGGAGCCCACATGTTTTTTTTTGTGTGTGTGTGAATAATGTGTCTTTTTGGATGTTTGAGTACAGATGTTTGTGCGTTTCCTTCCTTTATGTTAGCTGCATGCATGTGAAAAGCATTGGAGACCTATTAACTTTCTCACAGTAATTGAACTTTTCCCACTAACACTTGGGTTCAGCAGGGTGTGGCTCTTAAGTGGGACTTGAGACGTATCCCCGAGATCTCGTTTCCCCGTCTCTATTGTGTTTAGGAGTCAGGACAGAAAGCCTCACATCACAATTAGTCTACAGGATGTATTCCAAAACACACCACCAGGTCGCTGGTTAGGAGGAAATCCCGTCTAAGTCACATGACCAAACTTAGCTTATATAACCATGGACAATGGGATCCAGGGGTGCTTCTACAAAGCATCTGGTGCCAGGAATGTCTTTGAAGGTACAAACCCTAGAAATATGCGGTGGTCATGCTAACAGTAAAAGTACATGTCAAGCATTTAACTCATGTATATGCTTAATATCAAAAACAGACTTCTTATAGTATTTCTCATACAATTCATAAAACCAGCCCGCTCTCCTGTAATGTAAATGTACAAACATTACTGACCTACTTTTCAGCCTCTAGTTTATTCTCATGATAGTAAAGAAAGCTGCAGCTCCTGCAGCTGTCTTTGTGTTTGATGAAATAAATTCTAAGGAATCGTCTTGTAAACATTGCTGGGAAATAGTTTTTCTTTCGCTTTTTCCTTTGGCCTTTCTCCTCCTCTGTGATTCCAAGAACACAATATCCCATTTATCCGCCATATCCTGAAATGCAAGACAAAGTAGCAGATGGGTCATATGAGTTGGGTTCTGCTCAAGGTTTCTTCCTGTTAAAAGAGTTTTTCCTCACCAAGGTTGTCTTAGTGCTTGCTCTGGGCGCTTCCGTCTGTGGGTTCTGTGATGCCTCTTGAAACTATTTTTATTGGTGCTAAACAAATAAAACTGAATTAAATACAAAGCATTTCAGCCCAATCTGAATTTGTTCGTAGAGATAAAAGAGTAACGCCTGGTTATGATTATGTTCAGGCTGTGCAGCATGCTCCTCATGTTTGTCCCAAAAGTCGTGTGGTGAACCGTCCCCATGTTGCTGTGTGTATCCTCTCAGGATTAAATGGTGAACTGCCATATGACTCAAGCTGCATCTTTAAAACAGACAAGAGAAAGGATCACACTCCAACCTAAATGATGTGGGGAGGGAGGGGCAGGCAGAGTCAGGGATCCAGTTGATCTTATCACTGATTCCTAACATCCTTGCAGAATGTGATTTCTTGGATCTACACAAAAAATAGAAGTGTTTTTGAGTTTGTGTGGGTACTATGGAGCAAACAAAAAATAAAAACTACCTGATTTTAGCCACCTTAGTGTAGATGTAGTCTCAGGTCCATGAAGAGTTAACATCTTTCAGATCACTGTTGTGGTTTGACAGCCCACAAATTTAATTTGTATAGATTGTCTTATAATAAACCTGCATAAGCCAAGTTTCACAGTGTCCTGCTCACTCTCTGTGTGCCACAAGACATCTAAGCTGTCTGCGTGATTAATAGCTAACAGTATTATTTCCAGATGCTCGGAATTCCAAATCACTCCCACTTTCCTTTCTAATGAAAACGCTCCCAACTCCGCCAACAGAAAAAATAAGAAAATAATGCTTTATCCTGGCCATGCAATCCACAGGCTGGCTGGTGAGAAACCTGGCATTTGAACATGAGGAGGAATAGGAATACAACAAGTAAAGCAATGAATGAGAAGAGACTTCAAATCTAGTATATCCAAAAAGCATTTGAAAAAGGCCACTGGACTAGTAGAGTAACTTCTTCACTTCAAAGGGACTGGTAGGAAGTTGAAGTTTAAATAGGAATATTCTGTGGGTATAACCCATCAGAAAACTTGCTTGACTTGCTTCTTCTACGACCAGATACTTGTACAACTATATCTATTAATGGCTCAATAAGGTGTAAATGGGACTGAAACTTCTTGGGGACAGAAGTTAGGACCATATCATATATCTGAGTCCTCTGTTTTTCCAGTCTGACACAGATAGCTTACTTTACACTAAGATTTGGATGTTTTTATCTTCAGAATAGTGTCCCTTTTCCTTCAGGGGTAGGTGGACAAGTCATTTCCTGATGAGCTGGCTCTCCTGCTTTGGTAAATGTCAGGACCACGTTATTGTTTGTTATTTTTAGTTCGGTTTTCTGTCCTTTTTGTCACTTCCTGTTTTATTTTGAAGGGTGAGTCATCTGAAGTCTGTCTTCCTGTCTAGCTCTGTCTGTGACTGCTTTCCCCGCTCTCATGGGTTTCACCTGAGTCTCATTGCCTCCCTCTCCCTCGTGTATTTAAGCTGTGTTCCCCACTCCTTCTGTGTCCGATCATCTTGCAGGTTTACCTGAAGTGTTCAAGCCTGTTTCTTTGAAGTGATTACTAGTTGTGACTTTAGCTTATCTTATACCTGAGTTTTTTGCCTGCTGGATCACCGTACCTTAGCCTGTATCCCAACTTCCCGGTTTTGACCCTGCATCTGAATAAACAAGCTCTGAGCTTGCCTGATCCCTGACTCCTCCATTGTCTGATCTGTAGGTGATAGTAAATGGGTTTGTGGATTGTTTTGCCTAAGTGTATCACCAGGTTTGAAATACATTTTAACGTGGTGTTTCCTGAAAACTCTTTGTGAGTTTCTCCAATACAACAGCCACGTAGGGGATGACGGTGTTCTTCCTCTTGTTTTCTTCCTCTCTGTCCTTTCTGGGATATCTCATAGCACCTATGAGAAAGGCCCAGTTGGGATATCCATGTGTCTTGAGTGTTTGTTTGATGTGGTTTTCAAATCAAATAATAACTTCTGATCAATGTGGGAGGGTTTCCTATATACTCCTATATTCTGTGTGAAAGATTCCACCTCCTGTGTCTTGATTTTAACCCAAATGTTGTCCACGTACCTGAACCAGTGGGTGGGGGTGTTTCCTGTGAAGGAGTTTAGTGCTCTGGTCTCTACCCCCTCCATGAAGAGGTTGGCCACAATCTGTGTTTTTGCCTGTAGCGTTGTCTATTAAACTGAAAATATGTGGTAGTCAGGGACAGGTCAAGCGACATGCAGATTTGGTCCAGGGTGAGGTTGGTTCTACTGGCCAAGGTATCGTCCTCTACTAGTCTGTCCCATACTACTTTTGTGGCTTCTCTGGTGGAAATGCATGTGAACAGGAGGTTACATCCCAGGTGCTTAGCGATGTTATAAGTGCCTGAGTTTATGCTACTGACGATGCGCCTCAGAGATGCTCCTTCCTTGTCTGTTTTGGGTAGTTGGGACTTTCTCCGGGTATAACTGATTGTCTGTCGATTGCCTTCTCCTTTTCCAACTGTTGTAGGTAAAATACTGTTTTTAGTTTTGCTGGTGTTGGTGGGTCTTGTCTCAGTGTGTAGCATTGTTACTGAGAAAGTTGTGATAATCCATTGTATTCAACAGCACTGCATCTCCCCTTGTTGGCAAACAGGATGGTGATGTCCTGGTCTCTTTGCGATCATCCTAGAGCCTTCCTTTCTTGGATGGTGATGTTGGAAGGTGGTTACCTTTACCTGTTACCTTTAGCCTAAGTTATTCGGTTTCTGTATTGGTGAGTTTGTTGTACTTTATAGCAGATTCTGTGGTGGTGATGAGGTCTATCACTGGAATTTGCTCTTGTGTTACAGCAATGTTCAGTCCTCTGGCTAAGTGAGCTCCCTGTCTGACAGGTTCTGGACCCAGGTTTGTGTTGGTTGTTGTGTAGTGTTTGTAAAAAAGCAAAAATGTCCAATTCTGCTGTTCGTTGCATTTTGTACATTGTGAGGTTTGGGACCTTTCCACTCATTTGGAAACTTCCTTCAGGATGTCCTCGGGTAGCTGAGATGTCAGTTTATTGAGAACCTGCTCAGTTTCATATCTGAGAGTGTTGATGGTAAAGTGAACCTGTCTCACTCACTCATCAAGCAGCATGGGTTTGTGCTTCCTGATAGTATGGAGTCTATTATACCTTGGCTAGTAGAACCAACCTCCCTCCAGACCAAATCTGCATGTTCCTGGATGTGTGCCTGACTACTAAATATTTCAAATGACTCAGCTGCCACTGAGAAGTGGCAGGGAGGTGAGAAGACAGGGTAGCGCCATGCCCAAACAACAAACCCACCCACCAAGACTAAAGTAAGGATGGAAAGATAATGCCAGGGCAATGCCAGTCATTTCTAGCTAGTGGCTAAACATTTGTCAGTAAGGGCTGACTTGACTTATGATTATCATTACTGTGACCAGTTTACTAACCCAGACACCAGAAGTGCATAGTGACCCAGAAAACATTCATTACTAGTCCAGCAGCAAGACGGCCATCTTGCTATTTGTCTCGTGTCTTTCTTATGCAAAGCTGTAACCACTGACTAAAAGAAAGTCTAAGATTTATCTTTATTTGGCCTCTTGTTCATTCGCTTTTCTTAGCTCCCTCCATAAACGTTCTCTGCCAGGATCTCCATTCTTAGCTGGTTCTGTGTGATGTGATGCCTTGTCCAATTAACCCAGGTTGCTAGATTACTACTAGATTACCAGCAGATACTAGATTGGTACCTGAACATACATTTGGAGACATTATAGGTAAATGTCCTTAAATAATTTAATTATGTTGATTGTTATCTATTTAATGTGCAATATGTGCGCAGAATATTTATAATTGCAATTTTATTTGTGCAGTACACATAATGCGCACACACCTGTAAATAATTTATTTGATTGTTATTATTATTATTTAGTTTTTCATTTTCTTAGTTTTCTTTTATTCTTTTTTGCATTCGGTTGGGAGACAGAGAGATGTAATTTCCAGCTGCACTGCTGGTGTACGGCTTTGAATGACAATAGTCACAATTTATGACAAATGAATCAAGTTGTGTCACAACAACCCATAGTGTTGGAAACTTTCCCTCCCATTATAAAATACAATTACATTTAGGCAATAAAGGAATATTAAAATAAAATGAAAGAGAAGTGCCGTGTGTTATCCTTGATGCAACCTTGGTGTAGTGTTCTTAGGTTAGCTTCTTGTTTAACTGGCTAGGAGGAATTTCAGTGTTACTCGTGACTGGCAGAAGGGGAATAAAGGAGGGAGTCCAACCTAGTGGCTCAGATCCTTGTGTGACATAGATGTCTCTGATAATGAGTTTAATTAAGCTTTTGTCTTCCCTCCAGGTATCTGTCTTGGAAGATTCACTGCAGTGATTCCCATTTTATCCACTAATCCTGCTTGTCTTTTGATACTGGCTTTGATCACACTTATACTTGATGTTGTACTTGCTCCACCCTTAGCTTTTTCCTCAGCTGGGGTTGGACTTGTTCCATATTACCACCTCTCCCTTTCTGTTGCTTGGCTTCATGAGTCAGGGTTGGCGTTTTGTCCACAGTCATGATTTCTGGACAAAATGCAGGGGTTCTTAACACACTGCTCAGAGATGAATGTGGCTGACTCAGATTGGGTAAATTTATCAGGGAGCTTCAGATCCTTTCCCTTTCGTTCCTGTACTGAAAGAGGGTAGAGGACGCAAAAGAAAACTGAAGTGTCTGTCTATAGTATTATGAAGTAAAAGTAAGATGTCATGGCCTCTCTCAAAGTTAGAGGTCATAACCTCTGTGTGTATGTAAAAAGTATCATGATGTGTGTGGCGTTTCTAAAAATGCTAGTTTAAATGCATGTCTAAATAGGTCTACACCCAAAGTGAGCGTCAGTGGTTTGTGTGAAAACCTCATGGCTTCACTTTTTGGCAGGACTGTTTCTGAGACAGGCTGCAACAAACCCTCCCTGAGCCTCTCTGCTTTTGACTTATTACAGCTCCTCAACCATAGAGTTTCCCAGACCTCCCCCAGGAATTTCTATGTTAGCTTTGGGTGCAATGATTTCCACATTCTTGGACTCTTAAACAATCTTGCCATCAACAGGAACTGCTCATTTTGCAATTTTCTTATACTTGTTTTTGCTCACATGAAATGTTGGTAATAGAACGTTGACACCAGAAGAGACTTACTACCTAACTTCACTAGTCATGTGTGTCTCTGTTTCTTATTAGCTTGTAGTCAGTTTGTGCGCAACCTCAATGATCTCTGAGATGGCTTTCAGATGAAGTCATGTTGTTCTCAATTGAGCTGTCAGCTAAACTTGTTAACCATGTGACCCTGACTCAAGCCTCCTTTCCTCTCCCCCCTAGCTCCACTTATTATTTAGGACAAAATCAGACTAAAGTTGCTTAACCCACACACATGTATTTTATTACTGAGCAAAATTATTTCCTTGTCATTAAAGCTACCATACCTGATTACAGTCCTTTTTTCCCCGTGTTGTATATTTTTAAAACTACAAGCTGACTAAAATATCCCTGATCTTTCTGTACAGCGCCACGTCTAGTCACCTTTTACCTTGGTTTGTACAGATAAAAACTGTAGTGGACAGCATGTTATTTTACAGACAGAGCTTTCTTTTAGTGTTGTTCGCAAGGATCCTGAATGGCAGTAATGTGGTCTCAGCCTTTGAAATAACCTCGACAGATTTGTAATTGCAATTGTAATGAAACGGTGGATCCGCTGATGTCCAGACCAGGACAAATCAGAACAAGCAAAGCAAGCAACTGCTAGCTGGGCATCATAAATAAAATGAGAAAGGGGGCCCCCAAGATGGCTACTTTTGGGTATATTGTGCAAAGACAAAGATTAGCCCCCTTAGAACTGCGAAGGGGCCTGCAAAGCATCAACAATACTACACAACCCCCCTTCAGGGCCCCCTTCTAGCTACCATTTTACAGACATGCTTACGTCTTTGCCTGGGGTCTCCTAGAGCCTAGGATTGCCTGTACTGATGTCAAATCCCAGAGCCTCTGGGCATGGTCGAGTCATTTTTCCACTGCTTAATTAACTCTTACAGAGGTGAGTTCAGTTATCATGATTAAAAGAATTAAGCAATCTATATACACAACTTTTATTATTACATTTCTTTATTTGTGGAGCACTTTTCATACAGATAAAATGTAATCCCACCTGTAAAAAAAGTAAATTAATTTATTTAAATTTAAATAAAATGGTGAATAAGAACCAAGTTTTTCTGTTTAAGTAATACTGGTACAACTACCATTCATTTTTTGGATTTGTGTAATTGATTTCATTTAGTGTCACTTTCTCCAAATTGCTCCCGCCTTTAATCAGCTATTAACTTCACATTTAATTATACTCACTCAATAGTTCAGATTCACTTATTTATATATATAAAAAAATGCTTGAATCTACACAGTCCTCTAAAAATAATACAATACGATCATTTGCATGGCAGCCTTTATTCTCCTTAAATATTTAAGATCACTTAAAATACAATAGTGATATTGTAGTTAAATATATAAACTGGTTCAATATCAATGCATGTGAGGGAGCTACACTCAATCCCTCAAGTGTCAGATCAGCTCTTTATTTGAATAATTACTTTTGTTTAGAATATTTGTGTTAACTAAATATAGATCCATTTAATTAATACATTCACTTTATATATTTTCCTCCATATGTTTGTTTGTTTTGACTTTAATCATTTTCTCCTTTAGAGGTCTTCCTGTCAGAGCTGAGGTTCAAGAAGCACACACTTGATCTCCACATAGCCACCAGGTGCTTCCAGTGTAGACCGCACCTTCTAATATTTAGAGGGGGAGAGAAGGGAATTGCTTTATTTAGCATTTTCTTTTGTTAAGCTTAATAGCATTAAGATTAAAATGTATGTTTGAAGTATTACCTTTTAATGGTTTGATTTGAATACTCTGTTTACATTTGTAGTTTCTTGGTTTGATTGTTTTCATTTCTACCTCCGTACCTTTAGAGATGGTTCGGTCCAAAAGTGTGTAAGATCATGTGTTAAGGCAATCTGTTGCTTCCTTTTTGTGTGTGTGTTCAGGAAGCTGAGAAGATTGATGTTTGCTGCCAGGCTGTAATTTATTTTTGGATTAAAAATGATCAAAGCTCTGCTGTTATGGGGTCATCATCTTTGGGAAGTTTCATCTCCAGAAGGCCACTCTCATTCTGTGGGAGGTAAAAACATCAATCCCTACTCTAGAAAACTAGAGGTACAACCACTCTCTACCATGATGAAGATCATCTTCAGTAAGAACAGTAACCACCCATAATGACAGATGACAGTGATCTAGTTGTACCTCGAATGCCTCTTAAATCATAACTAATTAGATAGGTAATCCTATAATTTAGTAGTGGGATTGTTACAGCAGCATATAGCCAAGGGCAGTGAACAAGACAAGAAAAGGTAAACCTTAAATAAATACAAAAATATCAAATAAATAAAACAGTAGTTCTACATCAGTGGTCTACTGGGACAGTACAGCCTCACAGCAGCAGGAAGGAAGGACCTACAGTAACATTCTTTCACACAGCACGGGTGAAGCAGCCAGCTGCTCAAGGCACTGCCCGTTGCTATTGGGTAGGACAGCATCCTTTGACCCCCCACCCCCCACTCACCCCATCCACAGGCTAAAGAGAAGGTAACTCTGGGACTTGGTCATCTCGACAGCAGGTGGATTTAGTTTGGCTGACAGATCTTCATTTCGTAGGGGATACTAAGGCCACAGAGCAGCTTGATCACCCATCCCTTGCACTGGCTCAAGAGGGCAGCACATAACATTTCTTTTTGTCTGATGCTGAGATGCTGCCACTCCAGCAGACCACTCCATCTTAGAGGGCTGATGTCACTACAATCAGCAGGTGGAGTCTGCTCTGGTGCCTTTCTTATAAAGTGCCCTAGTGTGGTCAGTCCAGTCCATTATTTTGTTCAGCTGAACACCAAGGCACTTCCAGATGACAACCAACTGAGAGAAATCAGTGAGTCAGCAGTGCAGAAGCAGAAGAGGAAGAGAGCCAGGACAGTTCCCTGAGGGGCTCCCACACTGCAGAGAGCCTCATTAGACACACAGTCCCATGTCTTCACATGCTGTAGTCTTTTGATGAAGTAGTCCAATATATTGTAGAAATACTTCCTTAATTTTCACAACATCATTGTCATGGTCTGGATGTGACTCAGGGTGTGAATCTGTCACCACTATTAACTTGACAGCTACAAATGCAAATCTCTGCAAACGTCATTTTAGTAAGTGAAGCTAACAAGTTAAAGAAAACTAAAAATGTATTAAATTAAATGCCATGTTAGAACTTACTGTGTACGCACTGGCTGTAATGAGTCTACGGTAGCAGGATCCATGCCTTACTTCTTCCTACTTAACTATTTATTGCAAACTGATATTCCATCTGCTGTGGAACAACAAACAATATCCAGTGACTTGATTAAAGCCAGGCTGGTAATAGCAGAAGTGTACTCTATGTGCCCATGTGCTGACATGTGGATTGAAGGGGCAGGGTGTGCAGCAGTGTATAGTGTATATTTATCAATCATACCACTGGGAGTCATCAAAGCCACACATCCAACAGTGTCCAGCAGACTTTAGTAC
Organism: Planiliza haematocheilus; assembly: GCA_005024645.1. Classification (NCBI taxonomy): domain Eukaryota; kingdom Metazoa; phylum Chordata; class Actinopteri; order Mugiliformes; family Mugilidae; genus Planiliza; species Planiliza haematocheilus. The sequence goes on along the minus strand of SRSE01001340.1, from coordinate 353,711 downwards.
ATCACAGCATCACGAGCATGTCGCTGATCAAAAGCTGTTTCACTCCAAATTCCTTCACATCGTGACCCCTGACCCCTGAGTTAAGCTGTAGCTATTATACCAAACAGCAGGATCTTTTAGGATTACTGTTGCTAAGGAGATGTTGAATTGTAAATTCATTGAACATACCTTATAGCATCTGGCAAACACATGTTTAGGCATTGTAATCCTGGTAGAAGTTTCTATCGAAAGGTACCTGCTGTTGCAAATGATCTGTCCATGAAAGTAACTCTGAGACGGTCGTCTTGACAGCAGGTGGATTTAGTTTGGCCCCCCCACCCTCCGACCCGTTAGGTCCCGCCTACAGACGCTCGGGCTGCTGACGGATCTCCATTTCGGAGCGGACACTGAGACGACAGAGCAGCTCACTGGAAAAGCTCCCCGTTGTTGGACTTATTGTTCCCCCCTACTTTTTTTTTCTTTCCCTGGTTGGAATAGTTTATTTTTCCTAATTGTGAGTATGAATGTTGCAATAGCGGAGGGCTGTTTTCTATCCGCCCTGCAGCCCAACTCCTCCTGCACCGCCTATGCGCTTCCCTCGGACGACCAGTCACCGGACCCGATGGCCAGAGCTAGGAGGGTGCGGGAGCAGGTCCGGATGCGGCTGGCAGAGAGGAAGTCCTCCTCCTTGACCAGACTGGATGACTCGAGGCTCGGATCAACAGGTGAGCCACTGGAGGCTGAAGGGTTACATCAATAATACCATGGAGCGTTAATATGCTTTATGTGGAAGGCCACTGTCTTAACTCTTCACCCTATTACAAGGCAATAGTCATTTTATTTACACTCTGCTGCTAAGGTGATGTAAATTGATCGATCAAAAGTGTGTCTGCTGATGACAACTATAACTGAGTCAGAAGTGGTGCACAAAACAAGAGAGTTGTCATCTTATTACAGTTGTGGTGTGTATGTCAGCAATACAGCTGTATCCCCGAATATATTGCTGTTTATGGATCCATCACATACAGAACATTGTCTGGCCACTAAAAAGTCTAAATAAAATGTTTGCTCTTATACTTTTACACACACTTTCCTGGCTCAGTATGTCAAGGCTACCTACTGTGGTACAAACAAATGCATCCTAACAGTGCTGCACTTGGTCGTATCTTTATGAATGTTACAATATTCAGCATTCGTTTTAGAGTTGTCGATCCCTCTGTTTTCACTGTGGAGGCCGTGGTTTGTGGTACAGTTGAATTGTATTGTCTTGTATTGGCACATGTTTCTGTTATTTTGACAACCCCGGGGTGGCTGTGGTTCTGCAGACAGACCGGGTCGTCCACGATCCACGTTAGCGGTCTGATCCCCTTTATGCTCAAATGTGGTCAAATGTGTCCTTGAGCAACACATTGAACCCAGAGTGTCTCCCAGTGCCAGTGTGCTTGTGTGAACGGAAGGGCAGATGTGTCTGTGAGCTGGACTAAATAACAGAAACTCTTAATCTGGGTTAACAGCACCAGAAACTACGTCCTCCAAAATGATCATCCAGTTGAATCACCACCTTTCTGACGCTGTTTCAACATAAACTGAACATTAGAACATTAAAGACGGAGGATTTAGTGTAGGATTGTTACATTACAATGCAATACTTTTCACTACAGTACATATTCATGTTCACATGTTGCCATTGTCAGTGGCCTGTTAACTATCCACACACGTAGATGTGACTTAACTTACAAAATGAATCTGCTGAAGCATAGAACCAGAAAAACAAAAGTATCTCTGAATACCTAAAGTTAGTCCTGCTGGCTACATCATCATTTTGTAAGCTGTTGAAGCTGATGCACCATGCCGACATGCAGAGATATGCTGTTCCTGTGTGGAGGGATGGGCTGAAAAAGAACGAAACAGAAGCAGTCATGATTGTGACTGAGTTGTGTACAGTAGGGACAACCCAACACACAAGATAATGTTTTAGTTTCATCACTCACTGTAGGAAATGTAACCAGTGAACAATTGTCCATGCTTACTGTAAGTGATAAGCCTTTAAACTTCTGGCACATGGCCAATAATAAGTAGGAAGGTTGGAAAAAATAAATATTCCATTGTTTTAACAAAACCAGACTCCAACCCCCCCAGTGTGATAAAGCAAACCTGATCATCGGTTTTCTCACCACTGGGCTTGCAACTAAATAACCCCATAACAAGCTGGAGTTTAAAGAAGTGTGACAGAAGTGCACATGACAGATGAGATAGGGCGAGGAAAACTATACAGATGTATTAAGGCACATGCAATAACCTACATCTACTACTAATAATCCCTAAGAACAGAATGAAGAATCAAGAAAATGTGAATCACTTTAAACTTAAATGGAAACCAAAAGTAATGCATGTAGAGACCAGAATAGTTGTTTGTAATCAACTATTGTTCATCAGATGCATTAGATGTTTGGTGCTGAACCTGTGAGTGTGTAATATCCTGGTCATTTCCTGTTTTTTCCCACTGTCTTTCCATGCAATCTGGACATCCCTGACCCACTGGTTTTCCAGCTGTCCTCTAATGTTCACGTGTTAAACAAGGACTGACATTCCTTTTTATTAAAGTATTTGAATTAAAGTTATATTTAAGCGAATAAGATCTCATATTGTAGGCATGTGGACATGTAGTTAACTTGCTGAGCTCAGATGGTTTCACATTCGAGTCTTTGCAGGCCAGACACATAATGGATTGTCTTTTCAAAAAAAAGGGAGGAGAGGGGAGGAGAAATCCGTCCTCCTCCTACTACTACTACAGCGCTTTCTTCGTTCTGATAAGACAGCAGGGCCTGAGTTTAACCGACAAGGTATTCAGGATGTAGTGCGAAAGATCATGTCAGATCTTTTTTTCATTAGTAAAATTATTTAATAAAACTTTTTATGCCCATATACAGGTATACCACTCTGATAAAACGGAATCTCCTGTTTTAGATATTTACCAATGAAATGTCCATTACATGGCTTAATCTCTGAATATTTGGCCAAAGCCTTAATCTTTTCTGCCCATGTGTTGCTCTGTCTCATATAAAGGAGCAGTGCGATTTAAGTGAAACTGTATGTGTGAAACACTGATGGAATGCAAGACAGAGCCCTCTCCTCCCCTCTCTAGACTTTTTGGTTAACCCCACTCTGATGTTTAGGAGCTCTGCAAAAAACAGCAAGTAAACGCAATGTGAGACAGCTAAGTTTACTCAACTATATGAAAGACTGTTTAAACTGTACGTACAGCAGTATGTATCAAATGAAACAGGGCCCAGGTATTATTTCAATATATTTGTTGGTATTAAAGGATTATCACTATGTTTTGAATATGTCGAATGTGTTTAGCATTTGATTTCACCCCTTTTTAATCACTGCACACACGAAAGCTGGCATGGACTCCACAAGTTTGTGCAAAACCTGAAAACTCATGTAATCCCTGCACAGTTTGACAGTCCTCCACCTCAACAGATCTACTTGTGATTAGAAAGAATGGTAGGCATCCTCAGTCAAGTGTCCTCATAAATGTTCAGTGGGGTTGAGGTCAGATGACCGCTGCGAAAAGCCAATGGCAGTTAGCACTCCTTGGTCTTCACAGAGTTCTTCAAAGCATTGAAGTGTGTATCGGGTCATTGTCCTGCTGCAGTGCCTAGATTCCTCTCAGCTGGTTGAAGCCTTGCAAAACCAGAGAGTGTAGCAGGCTGGAATGCTACTTCTTAGTGTTCATGGAGGTTTCTTTTTTAATTAAAGAATTGGTCCATTAAGTGCTATGTGATCACTAGCCAGTCAGTGCCACGGGCAGAGCTAACACTTGAAGGTGCTGGCAAGGTGTGTGCTGGAACCAAGGAGGAGTAATAACAACTGAAGAAGAAGACCCCCTTGATTTAAAAATGTATTTATGTATTGTTTGTTTTTACATTACTCCGTTATATTATACTCCTAAAACACTGAAATGGCTGTGCATTAGTGTCACCCAGATCAGCCACATCATTAAAACCACTGACAGCAGAAGCCGTCTTGTGACAATTCAATGTTCTGCTGGGAAACCTGGCATTCATGTGGATGTTACTTAGACATGTAGCACCCACCTAGACCAGACCAGTCACCCCCACCCCATAGCAATGACACTCCTTGATGGCAGCAGCCATCCCCAGCAGGATGCAGCCTGACACACACAAAAACTCCAAATCCCCTAGATCCCAAACTGATCAAGTATCTGTGGGATGATCCACAGAGGCCCCTCCCCTCAACCCATAGGACCCAAAGGTCCCCACTAACAACATTCTGTGTCAGACACCACAGGACACCCTCAGAAGGCCCATGTCCATTGTCTGATGAGACACAACTGTTTTGGAGGCACAAGGGAGACCTACACAATATTAGGAAGGTGGTCATAATGTTATGATCAGTGTAGTTTTATTCAGATATATTGTTGAATAGTGATTGATTAAATGTAATCAAAGCCCCCCTCCCCTGGAAATTTGTTAGAGTGGAGGTCACTTCAGTATAAATATGGAAACTATTTGACAGTCCTGGGAGCTAGCTGCGTGAAATTCTGACTGATATTTGTGACTCCCATAAATCTCAACATCAGGCAGATGTGATGAAGCTGCTCCAGTTGAAGCTGCTGAGAATATTAGAATAACAGCTTGAGTTTCACACATTCATTTACAAACATTTCAGTCTGAATTCACTGTGGTCTGACTGAAGCACAGTCTGGATCTAGCCCATGAAAATGAAGGCAAAGGAAACAGATGGAAGGGATCTTTGAAATGTTGAAGAAGAAAAAAAAACACCCTGCGTAGGCCCACTGACCTCCTTGTCTGCGGAACATTCCTTTCTAATCTCCTCTTCGCAGGATGTTATCAGAATCTATTTTGGAATGGCCTATAGGTCACCAAGCGGGATACAAGCTTCCATCATACCTGTCATACGTTGTGAAAGGTTGTGAAGACTATGGTCCGTTTTGATCAGCTAGTCTTGTGGGAAAACCTATTTGCTAGATCATAAGGACATGAGTACTGTAAAGGTCAAACTCTGAATCCAACACAATAGCAGCAGCCAGTTACACAGTCATGATCCTGTTGTTTTACTCGACGTACGTGTGATTACTAGTTTGTTTCACATTTATGCACATCTACATAACCGTTTTGTTTTTTTATTCTGGAAGGGACACAATTAGAAATATACATTTATAATTAGATCGATATCAATACAATATGTGATATCTCCAAAGTTAAAACTAAGTAATAACTGTGCCCAAAGTTCTGTTCCACCATATTTTGATATTAGTTAGCTCAGTGTATTCAGATTTTTGTTTATTTCCTATTGTAGATAGCTAGCATGCATTAAAGACAGTCACTTATTTTGATATGAGCCTGTGTCCTTGTCTTCGTAGGAGTCTGGGATTGCTCTGCAGTGTTAAATGGTTTCATTCATGCAGGTATCCAGAAACCTAAGCTTGCTTCAGAGCTTCAGATCACCTTTGGATTCTGTATTTCTGCATTTTCAGCAGGGCTCAAAGTTGTTCCATTGAAATGCCCAGCTAAGCGAGGATCTGTGTTGACCTCTGATAGCATCCACATTCGCCTGGAATTGTGACTATGTGGACTAAACACACTGCTCATCTTTCTAATGGACACAGATGCCTTTGATCTCCCAGCAAGAGATGATTGACAATCCATTTTTACTTCAAAACTATGCAGGGACACACTGAAATATGTAGTAAACTGAAAGTCATTAAACAAACCAGAATCTGTTTTCTATTTTTGAGTGTTAGCTTCGACGACAGCTTTGTTCACTCTTGGCATGATCTCAGTCAGCTTCATGAGGTGGTCCAAAAGTCTTGAAGGACTTCTCCGAGGTATTGAGCACTTGTTGACTGCTTTGGCTTCAATTTGTCATCCAACTCATCCCCAACCATCCCAACTGTGTTTATGTCATGTGATTGAGGAGGCCAGGTCATCTGATACTGACTCAAAACACCCCTCTCCTTCTTGATCAAATAGTACTTAATAGTTCCTTCGTAGTTTTCATGTGTATTTTCGAGGTCAATGAATGAGGAGGTGTGTCCAAAAGGTTCCACTATTTGAATTTCAACTATTCAAGCTGATAATAAACTTAATTAAATGTTCTATTTTCCTCACTTGGAGAAAATAGCTTGACAGTGGTTCTTGTGCACTCTGATAGCACTACAATGATGTCAACATAGCAGAGGCGTACACCATTTGGATCCTTTCATGTGCTACAACTTATTTATACTGCTGACTTACTACTCTGCAGTGGGTTTTAGTCACCTCTGTGGTTCCACTCCTGCTCAGTTATCCCAGTCACATTTAAAATATTCTTGCGTATATGCTGTGTGTTTTGGGGTGGCTACGTCTCTGAAGTGGTGATGCTTATGTTAAGGCATGCAGTCTAGCTCCCCTCCCAGTAGCGTTTCCTCCCTCCTTCCTTCTATCTGCTGGACTGGATGCCGTGTGTTGTTTTTCTCCAAGCCATTTCCCTCAGACTGTGTTTCCCCATTCTTGCTCTGTTGAACTCTTAGTAGCCTCCTTATATAATGTTCTACCTTGAAACTCACAGTCTCACAGTGATAACACACATACTGGAGTTCCCTATATTTCTGGACAGTTTCACAGTTTTTCTTATTGCAGTTGTTTGCCAAAACACATTCATTACGTCAGCTTTATTAAGAGGAGGTGAACAACAGTATCATGTGGCTGTTTAGGAGCCGCTGTCATTTTCTGAAATGTTCTCAAAGTTCTGAATGGATCTTGTGGTGAACCTTCTGTATTTGTTCTCTTGAAGTCTCATCATCATGATAGATAAACATGTTTTATCTACTTCCAAGAGTGTGTTCTTCACTGGATATTGTCAATGATTCTTTCTGTACTGTGGATAAGATCTTAATATTATCCGCCACCTGTGTCTTCAATGAATATCCAGCAGTTTAATGTTGCAGTAGATACATTTGTTTTGAAAAGGTAACAAACTGCTGATGTGACCACTCCTAGTGCTCTTGCTATCTATCTATCTATGTATGTCCCGCCACCTGGGTACAACCAAATGTTAATGCTAATGGTCTTTTGAAAAGGATGGAACTACATGTTAGAAAGCTGACTTTCAACTAAACCCTTAAATGGGCAAGCACATGTAAAAAATTTGGAAAAATAATTAATTGCTGTTTTCTAATGTATCTAGGCTAAAATAACACAATTTCAATTTCAGTTTCAATTTTCAAAATATGACCTTTATTTTCCATTTTACAGTTTGTATCTCCCAGGATACATTGCCCATTTAGGGTGTAAATTTACCATTTCCAATTATTCAAATATTCCAATTGTAAACTTTTAAAATATACTATAAGCAATTCATTAGCTACTCTCTTTCATGTCTTGTATACAAAGTTTTAAAAAAGTATTTTACTGTGGTTTGCTCCCTCTTCTACCTCATCATTTGAGTTATGACTGAGCTGGTCACTGCTTCTGCTGTCCTGATTCTGGCCCTCTGTATATAATTTATCTACCTCATCTTCTTCATTGGTTCCCTCATCTGAATCAGATGAACCATCAGGTGGCAACACAACAGATGGCACCTCTCTCTTTCTTGTACCATAGAAAGTACTGGTAGAAATTCCCTGAAAACATATGTACACTGGTGAATTAATCAGTAATACACATTCAAGAGTGAAATGAAGCATCATCAATATTTAACACCTGTATATTATTGATTATCTGTAGAGTATAGGCTTCAAAACACAAGTATAATTGAGAGTGATTATGCCCCTATCTGGACAAGTATCCTCCAAGATACAGACATTCAATGCCTGTTTATTAAAGATGTGTAAATATAATTCATTATTTTTCATAAAGAATACATAAAAGTATGCTTAAAGAACAATATTTTCAAAAACAAATCAAATAACAACCGTTTCCTCATGGCCAGTGTCTCTGCCCACGTAGGCTGTCATTTTGGAGTTTGACATGAATGTATCAGTTCAGTTTTGAATGCTGCTTTCTCATGATATTAAGTGCAGATACGTGATGCCCCTCCCCCCTACAGCCTGCCAAATGCCTGTATCCCCCAGGATACAGAAACCATTTAAGGTTAAAGTCAAGTGCCAGCTCTTCAAACCCACTTATATGAAATGACTGTAACTTGAATATATAAAGATGGTATTAGATTTATGCTAACGTGCTTTGACTGCTGTTGGATGGATTGTAGTTTGAGTGACTGTAATTAGCTCATATAATGCTCATTTATTATTCAGGTTATTGTTAACACACCCACAACCCATCCACTGTTGATCAGAATGTCAGCTTTTATGACTTGGCCAGCCTTTCCAGTACATGCATCTAAGGGTCCACAGATATAACTGCGTCCTTTGCATCAATGGAGCACACAGACAGTAAATATACAGTAATGGTTTGGATATAAAGAGTGTAGCTAACCAAGATTTTACAGGTGCATGAATGAATAATTCAAAGAAGGGGTTTCCGTCACTATTATTAAATATATGATCTTGTACATTTGTGATGGTGCTGTATCATGTCACAGGTAGTAGCTAGAACATGGTAAACCTGTTTCCCCGGGTTAAAACATTTTTTCTCATTATAGTTTGTTTCATTTTGTAAACTGTGCTTGTCAAGGGGAGGAGTTGTAATGTTATTGTCAGGAGAGCTACTCGCACTCTCTTCAGGATTAGCTTCCTTGCTACAGCAAGCAGCAGAGCTTCTCTGGGAAAACACTGATATCTCTGGGATGTTCATCTGTCTTATATTTTAAATAGCTGTGGTCGACTTGTGTAACATTTTTCTTCACGTCACCTGTCTCCACTCTACTCCACACTGTTTGTGTGGGCAACCACACACACACGCGTGCACACGCACACACACACACATGCACACACACACACACACACCCACACACACGCACACAGTTTCTTGGCAGAGTGTGTGTAAACATAGTTCTAAAACAGTGAACTCTACACTGCTGATCCTGGAAATCTGTGTCAGCAGAAATACTCAAGTCAACCCATCTGTCACCAGTTATTTTGTTACAGTCTCACAGTTATTGACATTTATTTCCCCATTCTGATGTTTTATGCCAAAATAAAAAAGTGTCTCCAATAAATTGCACGAGAGATTGTGCATATATCATTTACTGACTGCAGTTTTTTCTTCATATTTGTCTTGAAATATGAAAATTTTACTTTTACTAACATATCAGTAACTATGTTGTTCCAAATACAGTATTTCCGCTTCACTTATTGTTCAAGATAACCACAAAGCAATCAAATATAGAAACTAAACTAAGTAAAAAAAACTTTTGACAGTAAACTTATCAGTCTGAGTTGAAAAACTATGGACTTGCGTGAAATGTGGGGTTTCCTTATTGTTAAAATTATTGTTGCAACTTTGTTCTGTTCTACACACACATTAGTATCGATATTACAGACAGATTTCCATTCTCACTCAAACAGCTGAAACACTTTACCCACATTAATGGACCACACTAACAAAGCTTTAATTGGAACATAAGCCGTACCATTCGTCTAATGTCTTGAAAACATAACCGTTTTCCAGTATATGAACATATGCTGGCTTACTGTCTGTTCAGTTTGTTGTGTTTAAGTTCATTCATTTTGCACTGTTGGCTTTGTATTCCCTACAACTACTTTTACAAAAACTGTTCTGCTAATAAAAGTTTGTAATGAAATAAAATGTTATTTGGAGTGTAGTATAGTTTTCTTTTTGAAAAAATAGCATCATTTTAAAAAAAGGACTAACATGTCATCTTTCTTCTCTTTGTTCAGATTATAACCTTCCTGAGGCAAAGAGCTATACCCACACACATGGTTTCAGTTCCAGATCTATGATCTCAGCACCCACTCGCATCATGGCTGTGAGTACACAGTTATACCTAAAAGACTTTTAGATGAATTATAGAGATGAGTAGAGATGAGATCAAATATACCATGCTAGATTTGGGTAGGGGGGCTAGTTTGGCTAAGGTTTATTGGTTCTACACAATGCTGGGTAGGTATGGCAGTTTTCAGAGAACCAGGGCTCACCATGGTAACCAAACTATTTCTTTCAAACCTCATACTATAGAGGAGAAGTGGGTGGGCCAGTAGAGGTGCAGTCAAGTCCAGGCAGTAGATCCTAATAACAGTGTGTGGAGATGCCCAGCTCGTGGCACCATAGATTTCTCTTACTGAAAATGTTCCTGAACAAGGTCCGTGATGTGCCCTGGTGAAATGAGCTAGGAGCATAGAAGGCTGCCGTCCCTGCTGCTCACATGCCACCATAATGACCTAGTGTGACTGACACTGGCAGGACAGAGGCTTCCAGTAAACGACAGAGTGAGAGCCAGTAGCTCTGCCATGGGCCAGCTAGTTTATCAGAAGACCTGCTAACCTTTTGTTTATTCTTTGGTCTAATGGCTTCCATGTCATTGAGACTGGAGATGCCTCACACCACGCAGTTTAGAACACTGTACAGAGAGAAGATGAATACAAACCGTCAATGTGTTTCAACTCTAAATTTACGTTTCTCCTTGAACTTAGGAAAACAACTCTATCTGTGACACTGAGAGAGGAGAAAATTCCTCCAGAAAACAGAATCAGAAATCCAGAAAAGATTCCTTGGTGTGTCTTCTAACCTCTTATTTTCCCCACACCACCTTCCCTTCAGGTGCCCACAGGACCCCTTCCCTCCTCTGGCTTCTCCTCTCGTTCTGCTGTGGAAAGCAGTTCCAAGGCGAGCAATAAATCCACCAGCATGGTCCAAAGTAACTTCCAGACCTTCCAGGTGCACAGCAGAAGCAAACGATCGAAGTCATTGTGCCAGGGAGAGCAGGAAGCATTTCCTCACACTGTGATGGTTCATCCAGAAATTGCCTCAGTTCAGTTTACTGTGCCGCCAACTGGCACTCTGAGGCGCAGTCTCAGTGGAATACTGGCCCAGGAAAGGGGCTACTGGCCAGAGGAGGAGCTTCCTTATCAGTACACCTACAAAGGCCCCTCTCACCGTACCATCAACCGCATAGCCAACAGACAGCAACACTACCAGCAGCACAGCTCCGCTTATGGCCAGGAGGGCTGGGTGGAGAATGGCAGAGGGATCCATACCGCAGCAGAGAGCTGGGGAACACAAGGGCATCAACGTGTGTCCAGGGCCAATCATAGCATGGGGAGCAGTCAGTACGCCCCCATCCACCGGGCTGCCTCGCTCCGTAGTTTGAGGAGTGTGGGGAAAGGAGTGGATGTCTTGGATGGCGCATCGATACACAGCAACGACCCACTGAGAGAGTAAGACGTATTATTAATTCATTTCAGACCATTTGACTGAATCAGCTTCTATAGACATCTATAGTTTTTTGGTGTATAATTTGTTGTAGAGATGTCACTGCTTTCAACTATTGGACAGATATCACTCGTGAAACAACATCAATATTACTGTGCAGCCAGAGTGTGACAGGTTTTAGTAATCCATTTAATACAGGTAAAGGTTAAAGGTGCAGTAGGCAACTTTTATAAAGCTAACTTTCTGTCATATTTGCTGAAACTTACCCTATGTTCAGGTATAATTGCATGAAGCAGGTCATTTAAAAAAAAAAAAAACGGCTCTTCTGGCCCCTCCTAGAGCCTTTAGCGCGATTTGCAAGACATCCACCGCTGCACTCTCAGATGCACCAATCAAGGCCAGGGGTGTATCTAACAGAGTGTCAATCACTGCTCATGGACACACATTTCATAGCGCCCTCCCCTCCCCCTTCCCCGTGCATCAACATCAACAGGTAGCGGTCATATATCTACCACATAGCAAACTGATAAATCTAAACTGTGGAATAAAACGCCACAATGAATGCTTCTAACTGTTACTGATAGCAAACATCACCGATGTAGGCTACTTCCAGAAACATCCTAACCTTGGTTTTGTCCTAAAGTTGACTATTGCTAAATATTTTGACCTAAAGTATAATGACTGTATCGCTGTACTTTAGGTCAAATTATTTAGCAATAACGAAGGGTATTATAAAAACTATTTTGTTGTTCTTACGTCGCTGTGTTCCATGCTAGTTTGTTTACTCGCGCTCTCTCGTTTCTCTGCTGGTGCGCAATATTCCAGTATTCTATATGCACGTGCTCTATCGTGCACAGCTCTCCCTTGTTGGGGTGAGGGGCTTGGGAGACTGTTTTGGGCTTTAGCGGAAAGGGGGGAGGGACTGAGAAGTTGTCGATGTTCAAATTTTTTGGCTAAGTCCTGGATCTTCAGAATCTGCCTACTGCACCTTTAAGTGTTTTATCTGTCGTCTTACATTTGTACAACAAAATTAAATAGTCGGATGGAAGGTTAGTCCTGAGGCGCAGGGACCGGACGCGCCGCCACTGTGGGCCAACCTGTTTGTTTTTTTGTTTTTTTGATGATTGATGTGTGTATGTGTAGGATGCAGGGACTGGACATGACTACAGCTGTCAGATATCTGTCTGAGTCTGATGCTGCCTTACAAGTACTGGGAGCCGCATACATACAACACCAATGTTACCATAGCAACGATGCCAAAAACCAGGTATGAGCTCATACATTGTTGTCTTTGGTTATGTTGTAATGTAAATTGACGTTCTTGTCTAATTATGTTTAAAAAAATGTGCAAAGAGTGGGTGCGGAAAACAGGTCTATATGAAGGTGAGTTGAGTTAGGGGAACTGAGAGCAGGTGAGGTGGGTATAGGAGACAATACTGAAATACTGAGGCAATGTGGTGGAAGGAAGTGGTGATACCAAAACAGGACACACAAAGAAAATTCTCTGTCTCTGCCTTAGGTCCGTGCCCTGCATGGTATTCCAGCTCTCGTGCACCTTTTCTCCAGTGACAACCTAGAAGTGCAGCGTTATGCAACTGGCGCCATGCGGAATCTCATCTATGAGAACGCTGACAACAAGACAGCCCTCATAGATGCCGGTGGATTGATGCCTCTTGTCAACATCCTCAGTGAACACGATGAAGAGCTGCAAAAGACTATTACTGGTAGAAATGGTTTCCTCTGTCAGACAAGCTTCAGCTCTTTATTGTTGCATTACAGTGTCATTCAGACAGGGGAATAAAACCCTATCCTGGCTCCATGCAGGTGTCTTGTGGAATCTGTCCTCCAGAGACAACTTGAAGGAGAAGCTGTCCGTTGATGCTCTGCCAGTGCTGACTGAGAAAGTCCTAATTCCCCTGTGCAAGAGCATCCCGCTGAACTCATCTGAAAGAGAGATCTTTAACAACACAACCGGCTGCCTCAGGTGACTCCACAGAGGATGCCCCTCAACACTGGTTCTGATGTGACAGGCGTTAATGTTATATGGAGTAGACAGAGCAAGTATGAATTGTCACAGCGCCACAGATTCTCATGTTATAGTTAGGTGTCGTGAATTCCACTAAACATTAACATCATCTGTTACTGCCAGGGAGAGTCCAGACTAATTTACATCATAGGTACACTCCAGACACCCGTTTTGGCATTAATTCAAGAGAGACATATGGAGGAAAACATGCATCAGTAGGAAAAATACAAACACACATTGCATCATTTTTACACATAATCCAATTATTCAGTCACTCAGTTTTTCTATGTTAATGGTTCACTTTGGTTTCATGTTTATGAGGTCCTAAATTCTATGCGTGTGGGGTTTTTGACGAAATGTGAGCTGCAGTGAGTAATTTGTGTGACAGTAAGGCGCTGACACTGAATGACGACATCAGTCCGAAAGTCCAAAGTCAGAGATTGAAAAACCTTGAACTACTACCAAAACATCAGGATGAATCAGATGGAGAACAACATATAAAATTGCACCAGATCTCAGATAAAAAACGTTTAAGTTGATGTGTTCATACTAATATAATGAGATTATTATTGCTGTTCCATCAAACATGGGGTAGTATGATTGTATTTTGTTACTTGTTCTGGATACAAAACACAGACATGATTAATTAAATCAGTTCTTTACTCACAGAATCATGACAGACACAGCACTCAGAATAGATTAACTTCAAATACTGCAGCTTAATTCACTTTGCATCAACTGTTGCTGTGCTATCTCATTGTAGAATATTATCTAGATCATATAAACCTAATTCTTCATTACTCTTAAATTACACTTGTGTAAGTGTTTTAAAAGAATCATTTGTCCATTGTTTTTTTCCATCACAGAGACAGATTTACACGTGGAAGGGCTTCATAAAGTTTATAAAATCAAAGACTCATTTTAGTAAGAGCTTTACTGCATTATGGTCTGGGCTTCAGTGTCTCTGTTTGTATGTTTGTGGTTACCGTGTGAATGCTTAGGAACTTGAGCTCCATGAATGAGAGAACAAGACGAAAGATGAGAGACATGCGAGGCTTGGTAGAGTCTCTGGTGTGCTACATTCAGCAAGAAGAACGGGCAGATGACAAGGTAACTCTATCCTGCACTATTGCTCTTTAACATTTTATACACAATACATAATGATGTTGATTTAAAAATCCCTATACTCATTGCAGCTACAGCACATTCCACTGGTGAGCCCTTTAGAGTGGCATGAGAAATACCCACTAACAATAGATAGCAATAGATACATGGAAAACTACTCATATGCTGCTCAGCCATAGCATTTAAACCACACTAGCCATGTTGCGTGAACAATTAAAGAGATGTCCTAGTGATTCAGAAAGATTACAAATGTCAGTTACCAAAATCAGCATTTGGGAATGTTCTCAAAAAGCATACACACACACAGACACACACACGTACGCCTTTGAGACAGCTCTCGATGCACTGATATAAACCTTCTCTAATTGAAGCTGAGACTTGGTACTTTCATGGAGTGTACCTTTTTTGTCAACTTTCCATTTGTGTGTTTTTCCTTGTGTTTAGGGTTTGGAGAATTCATTGTGTGTAATGAGGAATCTGTCATATGAGCTGTTCACGGAGCTCCCGCCCTCAGTCCGCCTCCATCTGGAGGGCCCAACAAGAGCTTCCGCCTCCAGGAACAGTGAGACCATCGGCTGCTTTACCATCTACCCCAAAAAAAACACAGAGGTATAATGAATCCTACCTGCCACGGCCTGTATATTAGGATTTTTAATGAGAGGAACACGAACTGCCAAATTAGCACCTTGGCACCTCAAAATACAGAATACTAATATGCGTTTGCCCTTAAGGTTTATGGTCTCTAGGTTCCCTTTGGAAGCTAGGAGTAAATGCTGAGAACACTGTGGTGCTGTGCATGCCCTTTTCTGTGTGGTGCTGTGCACAGCCCCCATGTTCAGAACCTCTGTACAGAGTGCAATGACGTTATTTTTAACGCAATAATTTATTGTTATAAATAGTTTTCTCTGTTATCTCCTCCACAGCAGCGCCACCACCATCTTTCCACACTCTCCCAACCAAAGGGGGCTGAGTGGCTTTGGCACCCCAAGGTGGTGGTGCTCTACAAACTCATTCTCCAGAACAGCGACAACAGTTCCACCAGCCGTGAAGCTGCCATAGGAGCCCTGCAAAATATCACTGCAGGAGAGGCCAGGGTAGGATCACACATGCCTAAAGACATATGATTTATGCATGTACTGTATATTCACATCCGAAATGATGAATCTGATTCATCATTTGGTTGATTTGGAACTGGATTCTTCAGCAAAAGACACTCAACAATAACATATTGTGTGATTTCTGTCTCTGTCTACTAGTGGTCATCAGTGCTGAGTGGTGTGGCGATTGAGCAGGAGAGGATGTTACCCATTTTGCTGGACCTATTAGATACCAACAATGAAATGGAAATGAGACCCCTGACCGGGCTGCTGAGGAATCTGGCCAGACACGCTACAGACAAAGAACACATGGGTAAGATGTAAACTCGGACTGGTGACAGTCTTCTTTGGCTTGGAACACATTCATATTTAAACTGAAGTCATTGCTTTCTCCTCTGAGTTTGGAATGGATGGTGACCCTGAGCACTGAAACTGCAGCTTGAGAAAATAAAACAAGTTGGGAAGGCAACACAATGGCAACACAAATGCAGCAATTAGTGCTGCCAATACAGAAAACAAAACCAAATACAGGCCATACTGCTATAAAAACAAACTGCAATGGTCTGTCATTGTAAATAAGTCGGGGAAATATTCATAACTGCTTTAACTGCTTTGCTTAGTAACATTTGGGATTGTCGACAAAATAAACTTACTTTTGATAAAATGAAAGACATAGCACTAGAGGTCAAAGCTGTAATGAATATTACTGAATATTATGGCTAGGTTTTATTAGTCTTTTTCTCGAGATAAATCAGAATATACATGCAATGAAATACATATGTATTTTTTGCTAAAAAATTATTTCTTGAAGTTAGGTATTTTATGCTGTTTCTTATGTCAACATTAAATTTCAGCAAGCGCAGCAAAAAGTAATACGAAATGTCCTAAATGTCTCGAAACAAACACAAGCAACAAAGAAAGTTTCTTAAAAAACAGGCCCACAAAAGGCCTTCACAAGTTAACGATAATCTGGATAGCCTATTAAACTCACTACTACCAAATGCCAGTCTCTAATTTTCCATTTAGTCACATGTTGTGTGTGTTGGACTTTCAAAGGCTGAAAGTTCTGAAAGTTTAGAGCGACAGGACTGTAAGACAATCTCCCTGCTCTCCTGGCAGCTAGGAGCACGGTGAATGTTCTTGTGTCCAAGCTGCCCAATGATGGCCTTCAGAAAACACCCTCCAGCGAGGTGGTGGTCAACATCTGTGGAGCGCTCAATAACCTGGTCACCTGCAGTTCCTTGGCTGCCCGTGACATCGTTCACTATAATGGCCTTCCAAAACTGATGGGCATCAAGACGTCCCATGATAACAGGTAGGACTGGCTTCTGTATGCTGCTTTCATAAAGTGAACAAAAACATCCTAACTTAACAGTTATGTTAAGTCACAGTAAACTGTTCTATTGCAACAAAAGCTTTTCTTCTGTTCCTTGTAATTAGTTGTTATTTGTTTAGCTCTGCAAAGCTGTGACCTCTCAGTGACCTCTGTTTCCTGTTTATGACTTTATATATCTAGATTTGTCACTGCTCCCCTCCTCTGCCACAGAAATATAACCTTTCCCTAATTCTACAGGTCAAGTATCTGTCAGTTTTCATGCTCTGGTATGTCCTGCCTGTTAGTCCTCCCTCTCCTTGTTTACAGCTGTCTGTCTATGTTTCTTGGTTTAGCTCTGGGAGTCTAAAAGCCGCCAGAGCAGCCTCAACCGTCCTCTGCAACATGTTCCAGTACAGAAAGCTGCACAGAGACTACAAACTGGTGAGACCGACCACCGATTATTGTTGCCTTGGGGGCAGGTTTCTTGACTTAATCATCACTGTTCAAAATTTGTCAAAATTTCTGCTAATGTGAACAATTAAGCTAATGGAAGATGAAATGATCTCCAAAAGGCATGAAGTTAAAGATGATACATTGCCTTTACATTTTAAACAAAATTACGTATTATTTTCATCTTTTAAATTTCAAAATAATACAAAAGGCAAAAGGGTCACAGCAAAAGATTGGGCACGTTAATATCTAGTAGCCCCCCTTTGGTAAGTATCACAGTTTGCCAAAGGGGCGTGAGACCTTAGTTAGCCTGACAGGGTCATGGCTGTTCACAATCATCATTAGGAAAACACCAGGTGATGCAAATATCAAAGCTTTATAAATACCCAGTCTCCCCTGACCTTGTCCCAACAATCAGCAGCCATGGGTTCCTCTAAGCAGTTGCCTAGAACGCTGAAACCGAAAGAATGATTGATTGACGCTCAAAGCAGGAGAAGGATATAAGGAGACAGCTAAGTGTTTTTAGGTATCACTTTCCTCTGTTCGGAATGTAATTACGAAATGGCAGTTAACAGGAACAGTGGAGGTTGAAACAACGTCTGGAAGACCAAGAAAAATATCAGAGAGAACTGCTTGTAGGGTTATTAGATAAGCAAGTCAGAACCCCCATTTGCCTGCAAGAGAACTCCAGGAAGATTTCACAGAGACTGTAGTTGTGGTACACTGTTCAACTGTTCAGTGACACCTGCACAGATATGGTCTTCATGGACGAGTCATCAGAACCACAAAATTCATGCGTGATGCGTTCTGGAAACACGCCCTGTGGACCGATTAGGTTCAAATAGAATTTTTGGTCGGAATGAGCAAAGGTATGTTTGGAGAACAAAGGGCACAGAATTTCATGAAATCTGTTCATCTGTTAAGCATGGGGGCGGATCGATCATGCTTTGGGGTTGTGTTGCAGCCAGTGGGACAGGGAACATTTCACAAGTAGGGAAGTATGGATTCAATTATATTCCAACAAATCCTGGAATCAAGTGTCACACCATCTGTAAAAAAGCTGAACTTAAAAAGACGATGGCTTCTACAAATGGATAATGATCCAAAACACCCCTCAAAATCCATGATGGACTACCTCAAGAAGTGCAAGGGTACTAGATATTAACTGTGCAGGGTTCCCAATCTTTTGAAAATGTAAAATATGAAAATAAAACATGTTTTTGTTTAAAATATAAATGGAATGTATCATCTGTAACTTCATGCCTTTCATATCATCTTCCACTTGCTTAACTGTTCACATTAACAGAAAGTTTGACCAGGGGTGCCCAAACATTGTATTCTACAGTAAGACCAACTGATCTCTATTACACTCACTCTGCTTTAGACCTCTTTTGACCTCCACCAATTTTAAGAGACATCTTTTTTGTTCTTTTCAAAGTACCTCGATTCAAACTAGCAAGCTACCCACTGGCTTTGACTGCCTGCTGTTTGGTAATGGACAGGTGTTGTAGACCGGAAAATGATCTGAAACATGTAACAATGCTCCCCAGAGAAGAGAGAAACTGCAGTGTTAGGTGTTCACTCTCTGTGAGTCACTAAAGTGGCTCTTGCAGAGTTTTTGTTGGGCAGTGAACGCTATTCAGGTATTATTTCTCTCAGGCTTCTGGCTCCTTGTATGAGTAATATGATTGTGGACTAAGAGGAATTCTGGCTTTGGGGTATTGGAAGCAGCCAGAACATGACTAATTGCTTTCAGTGGTGTGGTGTGGTGCTGTACTGTCACTGTCATGTGACCTGACAGCAACCTTACTGAGTTGAAACACTGAAACCAGATCATAACAATCTTCATCAAACTTGTTGTTTTTCACTGTTGCATTCCTTGTTGTTTATCTCAAGTCAGACTCATCATTTGACTCAACTCTGTTTTGTATATACACCAATCAACCACAAGATTAAAACCACTGACAGGTGAGGTAAATAACATTGTGACAATTCAGTGTTCTGCTGGGAAACTTTTGGACCTGTCATTCATGTGGATTTTACTTAGACATGCAGCACCCACCTAGATCAGACCAGGCACCCCCACCCCATAGCAATGACACTCCTTGATGGCAGCAGCCATCCCCAGCAGGATGCAGCCTGACACGCACACACAGGCACACAGTTAATAACGGATGTCTTCAACACTGCTTGCTTATGGTACAACATATTACATGTTATTATTAAGATTATTATTGTCAATAAAATCATACAGTGTCTGTCTTGTATTTATGTCTCTCTGAACCTAATCCATTTTTCACATTTTCTGTCACTTCACTAAACTCCACTCTTGTGCAAATATTTCCTGCACTATAGTGAACCACTGTCTGGGTGGTCTGTATCAAGCCTGTTTCTTATAATGAGCTTCCTGCATGCTATAATAAGAATTTTGACCAAGTCATTATCTTCACTCAGAACCACTCAAGTTATATAGTTATATTTTCCAGATACTTCTTAGGGGATTATATAATTGATATGTAATCACGCAGTCTTAAAACGGCTGTGGCTTTGGTCCATTCCAGAAGATTTGCATCTCTTTGTACATTTGATGATAGGTTTGTTATTTTAATATTCAATGTTATAAAAATCTAAATAGAATTTTTACACTTCTTGACTCAATTTGTGGATCTTTGTACTTCAATAACAGTACATAATGCTATTAGTCTTTTTAATAATAATAATATTTCGTGGGACCACCTTTAGCTTTGATTACAGCACACATAGACTGTGGCATTGTTTGTATAAGCTTCTGCTATGTCACCAGATTTATTTCCATCTGGTGTTGCTTAAATGTTTCACCAAGATCTTGTATTAATGATGGGAGTTTCTGACCACTGCACAAAGCCTTCTCCAGCACATCCCATAGATTCTCAATGAGGTTAAGGTCTGGAGTCTGTGGTGGCCAATCCATGTGTGAATATGATGTCTCATGCTCCCTGAACCACTCTTTCACAATCTGAGCCCCATGAATCCTGGCATTGTCATCTTGGAATATGCCTGTGCCAGGGAAGAAAAAATCATTGATGGAATAACCTGCTCATTCAGTATATTCAGGTAGTCAGCTCACCTCATTCTTTGGACACATAATGTTGCTGAACCTAGACCTGAGCAACTGCAGCAACCCCAGATCATAGCACTGCCCCCACATGCTTGTACAGTAGACACTAGGCATGATGGGTGCATCACTTCATCTGCCTCTCTTCTTACCCTGATGCCCCCATCACTCTGGAACAGGGTAAATCTGGACTCATCAGACCACATGACCTTATTCCATTGCTCCAGAGTCCAATCTTTATGCTCCCTCGCAAACTGAAGCCTTTTTTCCAGTTAGCCTCACTGATAGTGGTTTTATTAAGACTACACAGCTGTTCAGTCCCAATCGCTTGAGTTCTCTTCACATTGTTTGTGTGGAAGTGTTCTTACTTTCACTATTAAACATAGCCCTACTGTTGTTTTTCTTTGTTTTGATTTCACTAAATGTTTAAGTGATCGCCTATCACGATCTGTCAGAGTTTTTTTCCGACCACAGTTCTTCAAAGACGATGTTTCCCCACTATCCTTCCAGTTTTTAATAATGTGTTGGACAGTTCTTATACCGATTTTAGTAGTTTCTGCAATCTCCTTTAAATGTTTTCTGTGCTTGATACATACCAATGATTTAACCCTTCTCAAACAGACTAACATCCTTTCTACCACCACGGGATGCGTCTGCTGACATGGTTGTTTTCAAATGAGAAGCTACTCATTGCATCAGTTGGGGTTAATAACTTGTAATAACTTGTTGGCATCTGAAAGATAATCACCCATGCAGTAATTATTCAATAGGCTCATACCTATTTACTAAGTTAAATTCAAGTGGTGACTTTTTTTTTTGGCTGGGCAGCAGTGTATAATCCTGCTTCTAATTAACTGCACAAAGCTGTTCATTTCAACACTTTTTTTTCTAGTAATGCTAGAAAAAACAGCTTCAACCAGTTGCCTGACATGGCAATCATTACTGGATAAGTCATACACTTATCCAGTGAGTGCTTTTCCTCCCAACAGTGTTTGGATGTGGTATTAAGGGATATACTGTCTATCTTGTTTTCTATCCATCTTGTTATAAAGCTATCATCAAACCAAGCAGTGAGCCAGCATAAAATAATAAAGTTCAGTTAATGAAATGAAAACACGAGACAAACCGAAGGCCCTGCAGAGAATGATGTTAAAGGGTATCAAGGACCTCTAGGGAAATGCACAGGGTAACAATGGAAAGGGAACACAGGAGGTCACATCTAGGCTAACAGAAATGACAACTTAATGGGAGGAAGAAAGGGGCTGATGAGATAACAATAAGAAGGCGAATCTGACGTAAGGAGGAGCTCACAGACAAAGGCAAGATAGGTGAAAGCAATCACACGGAGGGAAAGGAACAAAGACAGGAAGTACAACAAATAATTTTATATTATTTTAACATAAAAATTCAAATTAAGAGATAAAAACACAGACATCATTAAAACTGAACTACACAGAGGTATATCTTAAAATGCGGATGTACAATTCCACCTTCATTCTCCAGAAAATAGATACTGAAACATCAAAACTTTAATTCCATATTTGTGTATTAAGCAAGAAATGTAAATAAATCAATGGATTTGTTTTGATTCCTTAGACTTGGCAGCCTCTCACATTCTTGGCGTTCTCACACCAGTTCATTAGGGCCGTCATCTGGAATACTTTTGCAGAAGCTGGAGTGCCGTTCCCACACATGCTGAACACTTGTTTGTTATGCTCCATCTAGGAGTGGCTGAGACAAAACATGAAAGGCCCCATCTTCCCCAGGTGCTGTGGCAGGTGCCTCAGAAATAGTTGATTGGGAGAGGGATTCACAAACACAATAACACCAATGTCAAATGTAAACAGGGGATGCAAAGTTAAAACCACAGCCCATCCCTACAAAAACCTGTGAGAGTCCACCTCACTTCAGGGCTCCTTAGTCTCTCCTCTGCATGCATTTCCTGTGTTCAAGAGACATCACCACTCCTTTTGTGTTTCAACAACATGACAGACAGTAGCCTATGTTTTGAATCATGTTGCCGTGCTGTGCACACACCACAGACTGTATATTTTATGCAGTCTATGCTCCAAACATACAGTGAACAGCATTGTTCATGGTTCTGAATAAACTGTGGTAGATATGGACCCATTGTTCTGAGACAATTGCAGAGATGATATGGTACGCAGTTGAGTTGGGAATATTTTCCCTATTGGCCTATTTATCTAGATAATGTTGACTTACTAGTCTTAAAATTTTACTATTTGTTTGTAGTAACCACCACATATGGTGCATGGTTGTACTGCTTTTATGGCAGATCAAGTGGCTTGTATTGCACAATATGTGAAGGTAATTTCAGGGTTTAAACTGTTGTGTGGCAAACAGGACTGAAGATCTTGAAACAACCGTCCTGTACTGTGGGTTTTTGTAAAAGAAACGCCATCTCTTGGTGCCATGCTGCAATTAAATGAAAGGGTGGGTTCATGGTGATACTGGATACGCCCCAGGAGAAGGAGTGAGACTGGAAACTGGCTGGCAGCCAGGGGGCTTCCAGCTGGGGAAGACCATTCTTGGTGGCTGTTGTTTTGGCTGACCTACCTCCTCTTATCCGAGTAGCTTCCTGTCAGTCCTGTCAACTGGACTTTTAACCTTAAAGCCCAGTCCCAGGTTTTATTAATGGACATCTGTGGGTCACCGGAAACTTATGCGACTACAGATGTGTTAAAAACCCAGTGAGTGAATGGTGATGAAACAGCCAGGGAAGGAGGTAGGGGCTACAGTGTATATGACTGTAGTGGTTGATAGATGGCACTGTAAACCACCACCTCTGTTTAGCAATGGTGGTTCCAGTTTAACGTACATATATTATCTTAACCCTCCGTTTCTATTCTCTTCTCTCTGTTTTGGTGAGGACATACTCAGCTTTGTGGTGCAAAGCGCTGAACAGCTGCAGCTTAGGTGCTTAGGTCGTAGGAGTCAGAGTACTGGTCAGTGTGTAATTAAACAGAAATAAACAAAGCAAAGGCTTCATTCCTCCCCAGTGTGCACTCCATAATGCAAAAATTATTATTTTTTCTTTTTCCCTTGTGAACTTGTGAATGTTACCCTATCGCAATTCCTGGGGTCACCCACCAAGAAAGGTCAATTTTGCATTCTGCTAAACGAGCGGTCATTGCATTTCCACTTGGAGGAGTACACACAAGACAGATAATTATACTCAGAAGCTCTAGGGAGTGAAAAGGCTTGCTTAGAGAGACAGACAATCCAGTCTGGGCTTCTCTAATTGTGTATTGTTTACACCAGTTCTAACTCACATAAACACATGCCTCACCCTCTGTTGTTTCCCTGAGTCGTTCTTGTTCAGCCATATGCAGGAGAAGTACTCCAGCTCCACCAATGAGTCAGCTACATCATGGCAGTACCATGTTTCTCATATTGCCGTGACACACACATCCCTGTTTATGTGGAGCAGTTGATGGCAGTTGTGACTTGTTACTCCTACACTGGAGTCATTATTTTTTGCTTCCCTACCCTTCTTTCTGGTCTTTTAAGTGTTATGTTACAGCAGACACTAGCAAATAAAGCGAATTAGCTCACTAGTTCCTAAATGCAGCCTAATGGTCACCTGACTCACCTCTCTGTAAGACATGGGACAAACCCAACACAAAACCTTTATCGTTTATGTTTGATGTGACAAATCTTGTGTGCAAGATGCAACCAGAGCCCAGGTGACAAGTTGGGCAGCGCCTCTGGAACCTCGTGGTTCTCTGACTTCAAGTTCCAGGGCTGAGATTTGTTGAGTGATTGTGGGTTGTTGTTACTGAGGCACTTTTGTCATTAAAAATAATTCAGTTAGCCAAAATTGCTGTGCCTAATGAGCAAAAGTGCTATAAATATTTTTAAGACAAAGAACCAGATAGTTTTAAAACACTGTTTATGTGTTACTTGACCTAGGTGTGTGAACAAAGTTAAAACAGAGGGAGGGGTTGAGTGGGCGCCTGACATTGTACTCTGAACCATTTGTTTCCACCAGATGGTTTTCCAGTTAACTTCTGCTTACATCTGTTTTTTGGATCACATTTGACCCCCACATCTAATTGGTCTTCCGTCTCTCGCCTTGTGCTGAAAGCTTCCAGCCTGGCTTATCTAGAGATACTTGGCTCTGAACACTCACTCTCAAAGGCAAATATTACTTCTGTAGCTGATAGCGGTCAGACTGTAGAATTACAAACGTTTCGCTATGCGTTGGAGTGGCTCACAATTTGTCATATCGCAGATTTGGAAATCACTGATGCATAGTTTATCTGCAACTTCATCGGTTCAGACAGCGCCACACTGCAGTAATGATCTGACGTGTCCACTAAAACTCTGTGCAGTGAATTTTCAGGATACATGTAGCTACCCCTCACACTGTACACTGTTGTTACCTCACTAGATTGGATTATAGTATTTCTGCTTTTCCATTAAATGTGCTTTGACCCACTGCTGATATCAACTTTTGAGCTGATAAAGGAGTGAACACACATATGCATTACAGAATACCTAAAAACTCAAAATATGTTCCACTACAACTAAGAACAGTTGGTGTCTTTCAGTGATGGATGCTTTATGATTAGTTTTGTTTAAAAATTAGATAACACTTTATTCCTTAGCGTTCCTTTCAAATCTACTCTAACTTGTGAGATTCAACGGTTGTGTTGACGGTCCTCTTTACATTCTTGTAGGGTTTTATTTTCTCTACTGTCATTGCGTGCCTCTGTGGTGTTGTTGAGTTTTTGATTTTAAGTGACTTCTCTTAGCAAGAATGCAGGAAATCTATCTGGCTTAGGTCATTTTGGGTTTGTCCCTTGTCTCTCATTGTCATGGTCAGGTTGACTTGGCAGCTGTTGAGCACAGTGTTCCTCCTATATAATCACCAACGCCACCACACACACGGACACACACACACACACACACACACACACACACACAACAAACTGGGATATATTCACAGAAACAAAGTGGTCACTTGCAGAAACTGGAAAACTACTGGTCAGGCTGCCATGAAATGTGACCTTTTATGGCTTTAGCTTTTCTTTAGACTCATCCTCATTTTGATTCCTTAGACTTGGCAGCCTCTCACATTCTTGGCGTTCTCACACCAGTGTTAACAAAAAGTATCTAAGTATCTAGACGCAAGACTGATAAAATTTCCTGTATTGCCCTCAGAGGAAGACTATAATGGCTGGGTGGGGTGGGTGTGGGCAGTTGAACTAGGCATTTATTCACCACTAGATGGCAGAGCAAAATGGATTTTTAGGCTGGGTGCAATTACTTTTAAAGTTCCATTTATTAATAAAATGCAATGAAGACCAGGAAGTTAATATTGCAGTTCTGACATTCTGTCTGTCTTTATTTTTTTCAGAAAGGATTTGTCAAACAAGACTTCACAGACGTCTCCATCTAGGTCGCAGCACACCTTCTGAGCTTTTGATGCCTGGATCAAGGTTGCAGTGAGGAAAAGAAGACGACATCCAAGCATTTAAAATATAACATAAGGATCTGTGGACCTTGTTTTCTCATGTATTTTTGGATGAATTATTGATAGGGATACAATTCGTTGTAATCTGCCCACTACTAACCAATAACCTTTTATCTATGCACACAACAGTGTAGTAACTACAATTAGGAAAAACAGCAATAGTAATGTGTACAAAGCATCACTTGAGTCAGTCTGTAGAAAAAACAAGCAGTGGAGAAAATTGGACAGATAGATAGCTGCACCTCAGGATTACAGGACTGTCACAGCTTTTGGGTATATTAGTGGACAGGGTGCAGATTTATATCTCTATCAATCATTTACACTCACATACACAGGGAGATCCAAAAAGTTATCCTTTAATGAGGACATGATGTAACTGTTTAACTTGGCTTGGACTGCTGAAGAGAGACTTGTGATGACGAGAAATAGCGTATGCCCATGATGCGTATTACAGGTTGACTCATGTGTGTTTTGTTTTGTTTATAGATAGATAGATAGATAGATAGATAGATAGATAGATAGATAGATAGATAGATAGATAGATAGATAGATAGATAGATAGATAGATAGATAGATCCCACAGAAACAATCATAATCATAGCTAGGCTGCCTAACATTGCCTATACAGTATATTCTAGATTTGTGGTAAACTGAATGTTAACAGTAAAAATAGTAAAAGACTGGACATGGTCACAATTAATGCTTTTAAGCCGTACTGTTGTACATAGTGAAGTGCCTTTTAACAGTGACACATTGGCCTAGTGTTGTACGTATTCAAACGCTAATTCTGGTTTACTTCAACCTGACAGACTGTATTTCCCTAACGTGACGCACCAAAGGTGCTCCATGACCTCCTCCAAAGACCTCCTTGGAGGAGGGTAGTTACTTTCTTGACAGTCAGTGAGCTATGTAGTTAGCATGTCGGCAGACAGTGCTTGCTGTCTTTGTAAAAACTTTGCCCCTAAAAGGCATTTCGTTCCATATTAAACCCTTATAATCACACTACCAGTAATTCCTCACAGGGCTGCACCTTTCGGGATCTGCCTGGAGTCTGGCAGGATATACTGTCTTGTGTTCTCATGATTCTCATAGGAATCCATCCATTTTTGTACAATGTTTTTATGCAACTTGTTCTAAACAACACAATCTGAACAACTGAGGTGGAGAGTGCAAGGTTAATTTGGCCCACAGAGCCTCAAAGGCAGGTTGAAATAAACACGAATTACACTAAGTGCCTTCGAATAGTGGTTTACTATAAAGCTTCTAAATCAGCTCATGTAGGCGAGACCTATTGTCAGCAATATCAGCTCATTGTAGCTACTGTAGTGTGTCTGTTTCTGATCTTATTAACATATAAGTCTAGATCACATGTGATACACCAAAGTTTTGCTCGTTTTTTTTTTGTTTAATCCAATGTGTGTACAAATGACTTATTAGAGAGGTTTATGAAGTCAAAGACTGATGTTATAAAGTTGGAATGGATGTATGTCAGAAGAAATAGAAAAATAAACTGGAAAGTTAACATAACAACAATAAGCATGTATCTGATTTGTATTCATCTGCCTGTATTGATGTTTATGGAATGGAAGTGACTTTACTTAAAAAAATGAAGAGTAACTGAGACAACCACTTGAAAGACGGTCATATAAGAATATAGATTCTACAGAGACACAGGGAATAAAAAGAATCAAAACTCATACACCTAAAGTTAATGATTCGAGAAATTTCATTAAAAACATATGCCTCAAAATGATGCCTAAATTGTGGAGGAGACAGAAGAAGCACAGACAAAACAGTTTGGCTTACTGTATGTCAGGGAGCCAAAAAGGATGAAAGGGTGTGAGGGTGCTGTAACCCTCAGACTTGAGTTTGTTTTTATCTGAGTGAGCATACTACAGACCAGCAGGAGTCTCACAGGACTAATACAGCTGGGGAGATGGGAGTGGCTCATAAAAGGCTGGGATCTTTGGTATGGAAAACTGGAGAGATGGGCTTCAACAACCATCCACAGCACAACATGTAAGAGCAGCTGATACTGCGTGTTGAGATTCAGGTACACAGATCATGGAGAATGTCCTTATTGTTTATGCAGTCATTGTAAATGTGTTTATCTTCTTCTCCAAATTGTATATGTATTTTTTAGCCACATGTGTCAGCTAGCTCTCAAGGCTATAATCTGTCACCACGCACAAGTAGTGCTGTGTTTACAGCTTGTGCCACCCCCAGCAAGTCAACAAAAACTGTCATGTTGCTTTGAGCATAAATGGAGATTACAGTAATTAAAATAAATTACCCATTGGCATTGTTGAATCTTATATTAGAAGAATCTTGTATCATAACCCCACTAACCACAGGTTAGTTTGTAGGGAGGCATGGTCATGATTAAACTACTTTATAGTTCTATGGAGTAGTTTAAACCTGTCAGCTGTCAGTAGCAGTACTTACATTGACGGCAGACAGTGAACCTATTATGTTACACAGTGATCAACAGGAAGTGACTAGCTGGAGGATTTTATCCAATCACAAACAGTCACAGATTTGCCTTTTCCCTCCGACCACAGAAACCTCAGCCATGGACTGAGAATTTCCGACCTCACCCTCACACGCCAGCAAAACTCTCAAACATGCTTATGCACACTGAGGTTCTGACTGAAGCCTACAGGATAATAGAAATGCAGTGAACCTGAGGTGAGAGACAGCTGGTTATAACAAAATGATCTGGTTCTAAAGTATTGCTTTGATGGGTAATCAATCCTGAACGGATCTCCCATGCCCTCTTGTGGCAGTATAAGCCCACTGCTGTCATGGTTTCTTGGTGTTAACACTCAAAATTTATGATTTTTTTTGAAAATCAGTAATCAGACAGGTGTTACCATTTGACCTCATCTCAGCTATTTTGTGCATTTTCTCATTTTGACCTGAAAATGAACTCACTCCTAGAGATGAACTGAACCTATGACTACTGGTAGCTCAGTACCCATAATACACTGCTGCAAAATGAACAGTGTGCTATAGAATCACAAGCCAGTGTCCACTTATTAATCACTGATAACACTAATTGATTGACTGATTGGTTGATTAATTGACTGACTGGTTGATTAACTGATTAACTGATTGACTGATTGGCTGATTGGCTTCCTTTAACACAGTAGAGAAGCTGTCTTAGAGATATATAAAGTTTCATTGTCATGACTAATATCTGCCCTCCCTCCTACTGTTTTATTGCACAATTGCATCAGTCAAAGACTTACAGTTCCTAGTATTAGAAGCCTTGTTTCAAGGACTGTTCTCCTCAGAGCCTTGGTAATTCTAAATAAACCCAATATTAGCAGGACTTCATAAACATGGCTACAGTCGGATTTCTGATGCTAAAAATAGAGAGTTATGTTCTGTGTGAGGTGATAGGACCTCTAAGGGGTGATGGGGTGGACATGGTTTTTGCATATCTTGTTCTGAGTGTTATTCTTAATGCCAATGCAGAGCTAGTTATTTTTAAATGTGCTGTAAGTGAAGTCACTTTTAATATTAACAAACATTATCATTACTATTTCGACCACCCATCTGATCGAGCTAATTCTGCAAATTGTATCTTGTTAATGTTTAACTCTCTTGAGGGGCATACTGAGATGTTTACTGTCATGACTGTTCCTCCTCCAGTGATGAAACCTCTCTCAGTTAATGATGAATCCTGGAGCAGGGGCAGGCATGCAGGATACACATGAGAGCGTGAACGATGGAATAACAACATAAGCAGGGTTCTCAGTCTGTCCAGTGGTTGAAAAGGGTTTTCCACAGGGTTCTACCCTGGGACCACACCTATCGTCAATGTCACTAAAATCTGTATGTTCATCTCTATACTGATGATATTGTTATTTACACCACTAGTTCTGTAAATAACAGAGTTTAGAAATAACACCATTTTATTATCATTAATTACAGATTCAGAGTCTTTAACATTCAAAGGAAAAACTGGATAAATAAGAAGAGACCATGTTTGCATCATGCATATATGCTTTATCTTCTTGCTTGTTTGAATATATTGGCTTACTTCTGATTCTTCCCTCCATATGAGATGGGGCTTCCCCCCAGGGTCTCTTCCTGTTAAAACTGAGTTTTGTTCTTGAAAGTGATACCTTAGTGCTTGTTCTGTGTGCTCCAGTTACACTTCTCTAAAGCCCCTTGACAGTTATGACTGTTACTGGTGCTACATAAGTTAATATGATTTAAACTGAACCTTTAACTCCTTTCCAGTATTTCAGGTGACCTTTATTTTCTCATCTTGAAATAAGCTGTTGCATGTTAATTCAGTCTTAAATACAGACTGTGTTATAATTGACCAACTACAGCCATTGTTGTGTAATACTGCACTTGTTTCAAATAATACTGTATATAGGCCCAAAGCAAAAATGAGATGACACATCTAAAGTTGTTTTTTCATGCCACTCAGTGGTTTTAACATGCACAATTGTTAAATGGTCCTGTATTTATGTAGCTCTATTGTACGTATTGGTGCTCAGATTATACATAACTCAGGGTTTACTGTCTTGCTCAGTGACACTTGGCTTGTGGTCCACCAGTGATCAAACCACCAACCCTTTGATTTGACAACCTGCAACTCCCTACCAACTTAGCCACAGCCACCCCAACTGCACAGTATGTAATATTTATCATACACACAAGTCAGAATACTCCAGTGAACTGGAGCTCAACTAAAAGCTTGTCTCTGTGAGTACTTAACGTAGTTTAGTAACTGCTCTGTGCAGTGCCATCAGTAATCTTTTAGAAATTTGCCTGCTAAGCAATTTGCTAAATATGTATCTGCCAAACCCTGACACATGCAGCAATCAATCAGTCAAGCTTTGAGCCAAACAAAGCTTGAATTGAAGAAAGCTGATTAGCAGTTTTAACCACACTACAAAAACAATAAATTATTTATTTTCATGTACCAATAGCTAATCTGATGTTTGATGATTATTGTTTTATACATAGATCTTCTCGTCAGTGGTCAAACAATCAATTGTCAGGCCTATTATGAACATTCTGTCAGTTAACAAATGTTATTTGATTGATGAGAACTTTAAATAAAGTAATGCTCCACATGTGTTATGCATTTATTAACAAAGCCTTATTAAATTTCTTTTATAGTGAAGTAATGAAGAACAATAACGTGGTAAGAAGTGGAACAGTTTAAAAATAAGGCGTTGAGAAGCATGAGGAAATCAACAGATGTGTCTACATACAGAGTAGACTTTAATATGTCTTTCTGCATCAAACAGAACATCAATTAAGCCAAAATAATTACTGAGCGAATAAAAGGTGGACAGATTTTAAAAGGAAGAGTCCAGCACATTTTAAAAGTAACCATATTTACTACATTACTGGTACCTCACAATCTGTTATTGTCAGCTTCCTTCACATTGCAGGCATCGTGAAACTTGTGACGTGAGCTAACCTGAACACTTATAGGCCACTTAACAAAGATGGTGCAAAAAATGTGTAACTGCATTTTAGACTGCCGTTTTTAAAGTCTTCAGTTTGGATTACAAGACAGTTCAGTTCATAACAAAAGCATGCCTTTCAATCATATCAAACCGACTGAAGATGTTCATCTGATTGACCTCCACCCATTTCAAATAAGAAATGTGTATTATTTTATTATTTTATGCTCCTAAATTATGGTTGCAATTAAAAGGCATTCACAGTATGGTGTGAACATATACATGGTTCTACCGTCAGGCAGAACTGTTTCGTAACTGTCTGCTTGTTCTGTACATTTTTGTTTCCATATCAACAACAGTATGTCATTACAGCACGCAAACCATACTTCCATTTTATCCAGAAACATACAATGGGTGATTAACAGGTTCTGGCCCAAGGTAGGAGTTGTTTTTAGGAAACCAGGCATATTGCTTTTTCTGCATAATATCCTCCTATGCTGACACACTGTGTCCGGTGGTTGCAGAGCGTACAGATCTCTTCTTTGTAGAAGTGTGCATCTTAGACGTCCACCTTCCTCTTGAATTCAACAGACCACTTCTTCACTGTGCTGGAAGAAGAGGGAACATCCACTAGTGTTGCCACCTTGAGCTCATGAACTTCCTTCAGACAGATGTGGTGGATGACCAGGCAAAGGTTATCGGTTGTGTCAGACAGTCCTGTTTGACTTTTCAATTACTCAAAACTTGAATAACACAAAAGTTCTTATTTTAAACCCTTCTGCATTATCATTCAAAACGTGGAACTGTAACAAGAGCTGTACAACTCACCTCTGTCTACCTTAGGGCACAAACTTATCAATCACCAGTCCTTGTACCTATGGCGGGTGTATAGTTCAAGGTGCTGAAGAAATGTGACTTCTTTCAGTTTTGTGGATCTTGTCCCGCTCTCCAAGTGAAAGCCCGCCAGTTAAAAGTTGAACTCCAGCCAGTTCTGCTCTCTTTGGTCATCCTATGCTACTTATTAAGTCCTCTGTGCTAGGTTTTGATCTATAAAATGAGTCTCTGACCAAGGATCTTACGGTTAATCTCAGCCAAGGCCACAGAAAACACAAAGGCCTTCTCGTCAGAGAGACTGGCATAAATATCCACTTCCTTTTCTTGTTTTTCTGTGAACACACAAAAACACAGCCAGTCATAAACAGGTAATGCCAATAAAGATAACATTTACAGTATTTCACTTGGATTCTACTCCATTCTACCAGCTAATGAATTCAGATTTTATCCATCCATGGTTTAAAATTCCCAAAACACCTCATCTAGAGTATCCAGTGTCACAGAGGGAACAATACCAGTCCAAAAGGCTACAATGTAAGAAAACTTTCAGTTCAAAAACTGTCCCTCTGGATATTAACCCCGTCATTTCCTTGTTGTCTATCTCTACTTTGACTGTTCAATAAAGGCAAAGATATAAAAGAGGCAATAATAAATACTATTTAATATGGCATATTTTACCTTTCTCCTCTTCTTGTTTCTTCAGTCCCACAGATTTTGGTCTGCCCCGTCCCCTTCTGATGGGATCTGATTGACTATTGGCCCGGGGTCTTCTCCTGTTCTCCATGTCATTGGTTAAAGGAGAATCAATCCTCTCTCGGCGGATGCGTTCTGTCCTCCTCCTCTTAAAGTCCAGCTTGTCTGAAGCAGGACACAAATAATAAATCTGTTTTGTTAAGCTGTAGTGAAGTTTCAAAATGTGCTGCAGACAAACTGCAGTCTCCAGGAAATTCTGGTTATTTCCAAACTTTCATCTTTCTTTCTTATCCATGTTGAATGTATGTATGAAAATACTTACCGTAGCTTATTGCCTCACAACACATTGCATGTGCCATGGGAACGCCACAGAGGAAAGTGTTCATTGTGTGATTTTAACCTAAATTATTACAATGAAATGTAAGTGCTTACTCTGAACCTAAAACAGGAGCAACATAGAACAAAGGAGCTACCAATTTCCTGCAAGTTGCAGAATGGTACCACAGAACCACTAGTCTTCCCACCCTGGTTCATAGATGACCGGCATACAAAGCTACAGTAACTGGGTATGTGTGGCTAAGCAGAGACCTGCTTAACTTGAGCCAAAGTACATTTGGTTTATTGTCTATATGATTTGCATGGGTTTTACAGACAGCCACAAATGCACTCAAAGGTCTGAGGAAAATCAAAACTCCTGCTCCAAAAACTCTTTGTGGATTTGTTGTTTTGTAGAACACTGGATAGTTACACAGTCACTGCAAGTTAAAATGTCACCACTTCATTTTTTTCTATTTCATATGTAACAGCAAACATACAGTATGTGTGAATTCTCCAGGGTGAACAAGTGTGTGTGGTGCTAAGTCTGCCTTCAAATGGACCTCATCAGCTTGTGTGGTATGGGAAGTTCACAAAAAGCTTTGCGTCCAAACGGTGACATCGACCGTTATCGGACCCCACCAACACCATCAGTTTAACAAGCCAACCACAGGGTAACTTAATGTGAGAAAAGGCTCTGGGATATTAGTATCTTCCCTCAGACATATTTTAAAATGACACAGAAAACTCCATAGGCCTAAATTACCTTACAGAAGATTTCTATTTGTTGGGAGGGCATCATTCATAAGGACTTTTCTTGGAAAAGTGGTAAACATAACCCGCTAAAAATGTTTTATCCAAAAATGCAATATCAAACAAGAAATCATACTGCTGGTAAAAAAAAATATGTATCTCTATTTAGTAGGGATCTGCAGATTCCTACTAAATTCAGTTCTGTAATATGTTTCAGCCAGCTTCAGTTTTATTTATAGAGTGTCACTAACAGTCCAAATTGTTACATACTCTAATTAAGCCGCCTTATGAGCATAACAGCTTCATGCAAGCTAAAGCTTACCTGCTATAGCTGGAGAAGAGCGTTCATTTAACTTGGCATTTAGGAGTTTTCTGCTAATGAACACAAAGCCACATGGACACGACTTGCACGCAACAGGAATCTAGAGAGAAACAAACAGGAATATTTTGGGTTGTTGAAACCGAGCATATATCTGTTCCATCACACTGCCTCCACAGCGTTTAACAGATAATGTTTCATGCTTCACATAACGAGCTGTTCCAAGTCTTCATTATCTTTTTTTTTTTTCTTGTCATTTGGCTACAGGTTGGTCCTCCACTCATCTCTCCAAAAATGACATCATCTAAATATTTCAGCCAGTGAGTTATCAGTGAATGACACTGTGTTATATAGACTTGATAGGTTTGCAAAATCAGCGTAAATATGAACGAGAGTAGAACGAAAATGTAATGTGTAATTTTCCACTCCAAGTTTGGATCAAATGAACCACACTCAAGCTTTGGTTTGTCTTCTATTTGATCCCAGAAAAGCAAATGGGAAACAAAAGCTGTACAGCCACAAACTCGTAACCTGAGTGTGTTTCCAGCTCCGGGAAGGCATTTGATTTTGTGGGCTACATTCCCTTTAATTTTTAAAATAACAACACAGTTATTCTGAACAGACGTCTTTTCAAAAAGAATGAATTTGTCATGTGTGCATATTTAGAGTGAAGGTGAATTTCAAATATGAAAATAGGAGGTCCACTGCAAAACAACTTTGTATTGTATAACACTTATTCATAAACCATCATTGTCTTAGGGAGACCACTGCAAATCGACATGTGTTAGCATGTTGTCATTACATGAAAACATAATTTTACCATCAAATATATATTGAACAGACATAACGTTATGACCAGCTTCATAATATAGTGTAGGTCTCCCTTGTGCCTACAAAACAGTTGTGACTCATCAGAGAATGGACATGGGTCTTCTGAGGGTGTCCTGTGGTGTCTGGCTACAGAATGTTGTTAGTGGGGGCCTTTGGGTCCTATGGGTTGAGGGGAGGGGCCTCTGTGGATCATCCCACAGATACTTGATCAGTTTGGGATCTAGTGAATTTGGAGGCCAGGTCAACACCTTGTGCTGTTCTTCAAGTGTTTTTTTTGTTTTGAGTTGTTCCTAAACTGTTTTTGTGTGTGTGTTTGTGTCAGGCTGCATCCTGCTGGGGATGGCTGCTGCCATCAAGGAGTGTCATTGCTATGGGGTGGGGGTGTCTGGTCTGGTCTAGGTGGGTGCTACATGTCTAAGTAACATCCACATGAATGCCAGGTCCAAAAGTTTCCCAGCAGAACACTGAATTGTCACAAGATGGTCAGTGTTATTTAAGGTCATAACGCTTTAACTTTCAGTGTAACAATGTTTCAGTGTGGCATCCCAATGCTATGGTTCCATAAAATGTTTAGGCCACACACACACACACAAAAAATGTGGGTGGTCAGACTACATTACATTAATGTTTTGCAACAAAAGTTTAATCTGTAACAACCTGTTGATTAAAGACAGATTACCAGGCTCATTTTCTTTAAAACTGACAAACATATGTGCAATTCCTGGCTGAATTCCAAAAGCGAAACGCTGTAGCACTGTTTCCACCAGAAGGGGCGGGACTTCCGGTAAAATAAGTCGATAAACTAGATTTTGGTCAAATGTGAACATCACTTAATTTAATGAAACACCGTTATTTCTGCGTTATTAAAACTTTTTGACTACTTTCTTGTTCTTCGTAATGTCTTAAGAAGGCAAAATTAAATTAAAATAAATTTACTTAAACAATATTATTTGTGTATCACATTTATTAAATACAAGAATGTCAGCACATATTGTCTTTATTAGCAATCACATTTGAGAGTTTGGCAATTATAACGTATATTTTTGCAGTTAGGAAGAACAACAATAAGTTGCTGAACCTTTTAGTGGGATTAGGACACACAACGTGTTCAGTGGGGCTGCCACTGAACCCCATTTCCGTCTTAAGAGCTGGCAACTACCCGTATGCTGCCATGACTGTGATCAATAAAAAAATAATAATATAAGGCACGAAAACAGTAAGAACATTCCGAAAAATAATAAGCGTATATTCTCACCTGTTGGTCGCATTCTGGGCAAGATTTAGTAGCCATTTTGACCTTCTTTGTTTTATTTGCCGACATAGTTCGTTTCCTTCAGCGACACACAAATAGCTTTACGGTGGCTACAACTTCTGTCTGAAAAACATGGACGGCAGCTGATTTTCTCCAACGCACACTAAAACAAGCATTCCAAAAAAAACAAAACAGTGTCGTCTTAGCGAGATGACTATACGCCTTGAAAAAAAATACGTTCTGTATACTATTAATGTTAAAGCTGCGAGCATGCGCACAGCGGCTCCCTTCGCTGATACGTTGCATTCAAGTTCCTTGGGGAAAATGGGGGATACACTGCAACTGTAAATTTAAGTTTCCTATTACGCACGCACGGTTAGTCTGTTTTGTTTGTTTTTTGTTTTGTTTTGTTTTGTTTTTTAAGCGTGGTTGTATACGGTAATGTTGTGTGTCTTTCGTGTATTAACGCAATAGATGTTCCGTTAATGATCGCATCAGAAAAACTACACCACATAAACACTGCATTCCTGTTCACTTGAAGCCCAGTAGCACAGTGAAGCAGAAACTTGCTGCAGAGTAATGTAGTTCATGCAGCTAAGTGCAGTAAGGACTGTATAGACTTGCACATTGGAGAAACAAAATAACCCATTCACAAAAGCATGTCTCAGCTGTCTACCTACACCTGAAGGACAACTGAAACTATTTTGAGGACAACTACATACATGCTTTAGACAGAGAACACTGATGGTTTTGAAAAAGAAGGCATATGTAAATTAGGAAAACCTCTCTCTGATTGACATAATAAAGCTATAATGAATGTATGCATTTTTTTTAATTTAAATTAACACAGTCTTAACATCTTTTAAATAAAATAAAATAAATAAACTGAACACTGACTGGGGTCTTTCTATTTATTTGGATGTCTGTGGACAGATCTAACTTTTGATCAGTGTTGGATCGGGGCAAGGTGATGTCAGGAAACTTAACAGCTGTGTGCCTGAGATCAAAATGAAGAACAAGTTCTTAGACAAGCGTGGTCCACGAGTAATGTCGACACATGTAACCAAGTAATAATGTCGTAATACTCACAGGTTAGAACATCAGTATGTTTAATGATATTAAGGCTGGGGATTTCTGATTGTTTCACATCATGTGAAACATTGCTGGTCATGTTTTGAACCATGGTTAATGAGATCCCAACTCTAGACTCACATGTTATTGATGTGAAACAACCATTAAAACCACACATTTGTTTCCTGGAATTTTGCCGGAATTTTGCTTTAAACCAATGTTAACGTTCTCTAAAAATCCAGATGTGACACAAGTATGGGTAGTTTTGTTTCATTTACGCCTAGGGAGAAAAAAACACAACATCCTAAGGATACCAGAGTCTCTATTGTCTCCCTCCAAAATGAATTTGTATAGTCTCACATTCCTACATTTAGATGTGGGTGGTGTGACAGTAATTCACATGTTGTTCACTTAAGAGCAGTTCCTAAGTCTGAGGGGGGAAGTTTGAGGTAGTCTAGGGGCCTTCACATACAGTAACTCACTAACTTCAGCCATGTCCACTTCAATTAAAACTTTATTTTCTACACACTTGATTGATGGAGGAAGTCCAGGCTCAGAAAAGCTCAGATTTACTAACTTATTTTGCCAACAGTCACCAATATTTATTTAGCTCTGCTCCAATGACTTCAATTATTCACTCAAGCTGCAAGCCATAACTGGCCCAAACAGGAGACTGCATATTTCATTTGACTGATGACTTTATTTTTGTATACATACAGCCCGTGTCCTTCAGCTGAAGGTCTGTTTCAGTGTTTAAAAGACAAACTGTGTCTTCCATCTTGTACCAAAACTTACCAACATACTTTCAACAATATAACATAGTCAAAGATCAACTATTAAAATGATCAAAACGTCAAAAGATGTAGTGTAACCAATGCTCAGTTTGGATTAGTTATTTCCTTCTAGTTTTATTTCAGTCACATGCTGGCACTCTTGCTGTAATGTAATGAGGTCATATTTTTCACCTGGGATGTTTATATAGCTTTCATGAAACGATGATGGTAAGAGCTCACAGGGCAAAGAATCTAAGAAGTCTTTTAAATAGGCCATCTTCATAACATTGTAGTTTCACCAGGGTAGATCCGCGCCAATGACATCCATAAAGCCTGGTTTAAGACTTAGACCTAGACGACCTAGATAAACTTTAATGATCCACAAATTGCTCGGTCACAGTAGCTTAGTTGTACATTAAAAACACTGTTAAGAGTCAGGATCACAAGTAAAAGAAAGATTAAATAAATAAAATAAAATATAAGTAAAATCTAGTAAAAAAAATAGTATAAGCAAAAAAATAAAAAATTACGGCATTAGCATATGGACAAATGTACAAGAAATAGAGAGGAAAGAATATATATTGTATACACAGGAATTCCAGTAAGGTGCAATAGTGTCCATTAGCATGAATAGCATGGAGTTATCTGTTACAGAAAGGTGAGTTGTTGTACATCTGGACTGAGAATGGCATGAAAGAAGAGCAGTCAGATTCTCTTAGCACCACAGTTGTCTTTTCATAAGAGTCATATGAGTTCTTCCTCAAATCTTTCAGTGCGTATGTATACACTTGCATCCTTGTGAAAAACAGTCACTTCCCATGTTCTGCTCTATTACAAAGGGTGCAAGTCTGAAGTGTTCTTACACACTTTGAAAGAAACAAAAACATGTATGGCGGAAAAATACATAGTTATATTAATTTTTGAATAATTTACCATTTGCACCATATTGCTTGGGCTTAACTTTAATAGCTACAGTGTGTTCTTCTCATGTTCGACTTCAGGGGGGACCTTTCTGTGCGCTGAGGAGGCGGAACACTGACCACGCCTGTCCTCTGATGTGATGGTTACTGAACGCAGTCCGTGAAGGCACCATTAATGTGAGTCACATGACAGTTCAGCCTCTCCGACTGATCTGATACACATCCACAACCATGGTAAGCAAATTTTCAAACAGAATATCATTTTGTGCGTTCGC
Organism: Planiliza haematocheilus; assembly: GCA_005024645.1. Lineage (NCBI taxonomy): Eukaryota > Metazoa > Chordata > Actinopteri > Mugiliformes > Mugilidae > Planiliza > Planiliza haematocheilus. The sequence goes on along the minus strand of SRSE01001340.1, from coordinate 314,327 downwards.
ATGTTTTATTTGTGTAATGAATTCGGGTCAGGGGACCAGTTAATTTCAAGTGTCTTAACTCCAGCTGATCTAATATGACTGTTGAGTGTGAATGCTACTCTGGCCTAGCGCTGGCGTCTGACAGCAGCTAGCTAGGCTAACAAGCAGCCAACTGACTGAAGCAAACAGTCGAGTAGATAGGTATTATATTTAAACGGTTATGCTATTCTATGCTATCTATTCAACTTTCGCGTAGCCCTGATAGTTCGTATTAATATGCACGACGAAATAAAGCCGTACTAATAACCCCAAGGATTTCCGGGACGAAACAGTTGATAGTATGACAACTAACGCTAGCTTTTGTTAGCGTGGTCTTCCGCTTTGCTGTGTCATATTTTACTGTGATCAGCTTGATTTCGTGTCAGTGTAAACATCCAGGAATTGTGTCTGCTAGTTTCTTCTATGCACATACCGCTATAAGGCCACGACGCATAGTCTGTGCTCCACACATATCTCCGCACACATGGGAGGATGCATTTCGTGCGGACAGCTTGCACCACCCGCAAACGTTTATTAGGAAACGTAACTTCATTTGATCTGATCGTGACCTGACGGGATTTGCATCGTATGGAGGAGATAATATGGCTTGTTTTGGACGGCCAGAGTTCCGGAAGTAACCACAGGTCCTTTGGATGTTGTTACTCAAGCCACGATCACTGGCACTTGATGCGCTTGATGTTTTCAGATGAGATGTTCGGTTGTCATTTGAACGTGTATTTAAAATAAGATAAAATAAAATAAAATGACAAACGTTGAAACACTGTATTAAATGTGCGTCGGACTTTATTTAAAGCTTATTTTACATGTTAAAGAAAAGTACCGGATGTTATATTTCTCAATTCTCAATTGAAATTCAGATTGCTGGTGCAAAGTCAACCATAGAGTGATTTGTAATTTCAAAAGTGATCTAGCGTTGCCTGAAAGTGTAACACAGTGATACCTATTTTATTGATTCATACTCATTTCATGTAAAGAATTTAGATCAACCAAAAGTTATAATAAATAGTGTTTTTTCCATTCTCCCGTTGCAGCCAGCCACACAGTCTCCCCAGGATGAGCAGGAGAAGCTTCTAGATGAAGCTGTGCAGGCTGTCAAGGTCCAGTCATTCCAGATGAAGAGATGCTTGGTAGGTTGACTATCATCATAATATAGTACAGTACCAGATCGGTTTACTTGGGACCAACTGACCAGCCTTCAGGTTCCCTTTTCTGAAGGGAAATTACTGACATGTCCAGGATTCATTTTTGAATCCATGCATCAGCTGTCCTATTTAAAGATGGATTCATTGTCATACATTAATGGAGAATTACAATCTTTACATGATTACAGTCATTAATCTGCCCACTGGGGTTCAGTCCAGGTTTGAGGATCGATTAACATTTAAATCTAGCCTATAACATGCTAAGGGAATCCTGATTATTTCAAATTCTGTTGTATTTCTAGGTCAGCAATCAAACTGAAGCTGATTTGTAGAATTGACAGCGTAAGATCGCTTTGAGCGGTGTCCTTTGAGTGAAGCAGTGTTTAGACTCAAGTGGATTTGATATACTCTTCAGAGTTATGGAAGTCATATTGTTATTGCAGAGCAGAGGTTTCTAAGTGCATGGCACTTAAACTGGATATGTTGTATCCAAATCAAGACCAGGCAGACCAAAACTGATGATCTGAAGATTAATATTAAGCTTTATTTACTGAGAGACAGAAACATAACTCTGTCACAGATACAGGATGAAGTTAAGAACAAAAAAACATTGCTAAAACTCTCTCTAAATTACTTTTTTAGTGTGGGCTAAAATGTGCATGTTTGAGTGTGTCATAGCGGTTTTCAGGTCAGGAATTCAGGGGGACCTCCTGAATTGATAATAATGAATCATTATCAGAATGATCTAAAAAAACAATGCAGGTTATAGTTTGTATACCTAGATAATAGAGGAAAAGCAAGAAAATAGTCATTGATGAAGTGATATGACCTGAAGTAATCCTTCACATTTTGTGTGTGCAGTACAAAATAACAAGGGTACAGAGGGGTCAGTGAATAAAATTGATTTGCAAAACAACTGATTACATTACTAAATGTGTGCAACACTCAGTCAATACCTAAATGCCAAAAATCAATCTTTGTAATAACAGTTGTGCATCCTTTCATGCAAATGGGACAAAAACTGAGAGGACACTATGCAGTGCAGCCAAGGGCTGTGTACAGTCCGTACATCCTAGGGATGTAATAAAAATATTTTCATACATTAAAATTACAGTTGTGGCATTTTAAATCCAAAAGGTTAACTTCACCATGACACAGTAATGTTCTGTGAAACCACTTTACTACATATATCATATGACACTGCACAGATATGGATGTAAATGTGACTTGAGTGTGTCCCCAGTGGATATACCCAATCATGAGGTTTTTCCTACAGTTTTATTTTCTGTTTTACAGTTGTGAAATGTACTGTGTTATACTTAATGCAACAAAAGCTGTGTAAAAACACATCTTGATACCTCTAGCTAATTCGGATCTTGTTAATAACACATCTGTTGTGATCTTAGCGCTAATTACCAGACAATTAGGGCACTGACTCAAAGAGTGGCTGTGTGGCTTTTACCACATGTTTTATCACTGCGCTTTGGAATTCATTAACCTAGACTGATTTTTCCTTTCGCTGCAAAGGAAGTGATCTTTGCTTTTTACAGCATGAGCTGCAGTTGTAGAAGCTACAGTGGAAACAAAATGAATCCTATTTTATCCTCCTTTCAATATCAGTTAAAATATTGCTGATGTTTAGGCTTGTACGTACCCTGCTACAGGTTGCAACCTAGTATATACAGTTAATGATTACAACTGCATCACTCCTTCCACCGTTACACACATCAACGTGTTCTATTAAATGTTCAAATTGAAGTCTTGAAGCTAAAGGTTTGAAATACTTTTAAATAAGTGTGCAGCATGTTTTAAATGTCGTATTGTTGCTTGAAATGTGTTGGTATTCAAGGTCTACTACTGTATATTTAAAGCGTGTCCTTTACATCTGCAGGACAAGAACAAACTGATGGATGCTTTAAAGCATGCTTCTAACATGCTGGGTGAGCTGAGGACCTCCATGCTTTCTCCAAAGAGCTACTACGAGCTCTGTATCCTTGTTTGTGGGTGATGCATTTACTGTACCTCTTATCTAAACATGTTAGATTGTCTAACAGCTATTGCTGGCTTGTCTCCTTGAAACATGTCTTACATTTCTCTTGGTAAAAACTTTCCGTCTGCAGTAGATTCGCAGTAGATTTCTTTTTTTATATTTAGTGGTTATATACAAATTATCCAGGATTCAATGAAGAAGTGGATTCCTGCTCAGTATGGTAGTGATTTTGCACGTTGTCTGAAGCTCTTAACCACGGTTAAATGTTCTTTCATTTGTTCATATGTTATTTATCCATTGTGTGGTCATACTGTGACTTCACTGACTTACTGTTTAGTTGTTTGCAACCAGTTTGCATCTACTAAAGGGTAATTATATGTACCGTGCACTCTGAAGAAGGCTGTTTGTGTTGCTATATGTAAGTTGTAACCTTAGCTTTCTGTTTAATGGGTACGACTGGTAAATATATTTATTGTATTGTTTTTACCTACCGGTTCTCAAAGTCACAGTGATGACTGTGATGTCCAGCTCAAAGATGCTTTAGCATGTGGTTCTGGTTCATGGACAACCTGCTCTACAGCTGCTCCAAAGTGCTGTCTAGATGGATCTATTTTTTTAAGTTTGTCTTCCCTTCCATAGAACACTTATATTAGCCCAGATTCCTGTTGACTCACACTGTGATGCGTCTTGACGCAGGCTGAGGTCTCTGAAGAATGACAGTCTCAACTTGTAGAAACAGCATCAACTTCAACAGGTGCTATAAGACAGCCCCACTTTGTGAGAGAGCGTCTCCGCTGTCTGTACCAAATATGATGAAAGACCTGAGCCGTCCCCAAAGAAAAAGCAGTCATTTACACAGCAGTTCACATACTGAGAGTTAGTTCCCCATACCATGTGTCAAGCAAACCAGAGTTAAGAAAGGCTCAAATTAATGCAAACGTCCTGTGATGCAATGAAATGCAACTATGTGCGATTCACCCAGGGTTCACCCAAGATGTAATGGCCCCGTTACTAGAATTGGTTGCTTACCACTTTGCTCCTGTAGGGTGCTGGTGACTGACTCAGATAAAGTCTTGCCAGCTGGCATGCCATAGTTGCATAAAAAGACAGCAAAAAGATATTATCTATTAAATTAAACTTTATGACAGGAAATAAACAACATTTCCGTGAACATGAGAGCATTGTCCAGGCAGCGCAAACTGTATCATGTGCTGCTCAGTGAAATACCCACACAGAACTACAGCAGAGACTGTCTGCAGGCCTACTTACAATAAGCAAGAACACAGGGGGTCTTTAATCTCTGTTTGGTGCATTTCATTCTGGTGGAATTTGTTTACAGAGACAAAATGACTCTTGAATTAAATATGTCTTCTGTTTTAATAATGTAGAGATGCAATATACATGGGGCTTCTTAGAGTTTGAAGTTACACTGTACAGCAGTTCTGCAAGACCTGAACTGAATTGCTGCCATCTTTACGATACCATGCCTGAACCATCCTGTGATCCAGTCTAAAGCTAAAGCCGGTGCTGTTATTCTTGATTGTAAACGGTTCACGGTGGCTTTGCATTGGTCCTTGACAGTGTTTTCAGATATGGCTATCTCTGATGAACTCCACTACCTAGAGGTTTATCTGACTGATGAATTTGCCAAGGGACGCAAGGTGGCAGACCTTTATGAGCTGGTCCAGTATGCAGGCAACATCATCCCTAGACTGTGAGTATCACCTTGTCTGAACTTCCATCTACATGAAGTAGAGTGCTCTTGGGTGCCGTCCCATTCGTGTTTGTTGTTCATTCCACGACACGCTAATAACAACATATAGACGTGTGAAATCCAGTTCCAGTTCCAGATCCAGTTCCTACTGCTGCTCTATCTACTACACTACAGATACAAAAAAGAAAAAATGAGATCTAAACAGGAGATATATATAATCTACAAGTAGAACTCTTACTACACAGTGAATGTACACTGTTATTGATAGATACGCTGTACATCATAAAAAAACTGTATACTGAGGTGCAACTAACTACAAGAGCTGCCTATACAATGACCTGGTACTGCTCATGTGATCTCATGTGATAATCATCCATAACACAGCACAAAAATTGCAGTTTCCCAAATTGTTCTGCCCTTAGTTACAGTAACAGCTGCCTTTAAAATGACGTGATCATTGGTGGCAGCTGGTGATATGTTACCTGGATGGGGCTATATGCATGGACCGCTTCTTCTCACACATAAGCTTTGACTGTAGATGACTGTATATCACAAAGTGAAATGTAAACAGTTATATCAGAAAAGCAAAGGCAGTCTATCCAAAATGAAACTGTCTTTCTTACCAGGCAGAAGAATCATTAAGAAAACACAATACATCTTATACTTAGAATAAAGTATTTTTGGATTAAAATTGGAAGCAGAATGTCTGGACTGTACACTGTACAAGTGCTCCTACATGACTTATTATATGGTGCCATATACCTCCTCCATCAACAACATTAAAACCACTGACAGGAGAAGAAAATAATATTGACCATCATGTGACAATACAATGTTTTACTGGGAAACATTTAGACCTGGCATTCATGTGGATGTTACTTAGACATGTAGCACCCACCTAGACCAGACCAGACACCCCCATCCCATAGCAATGACAATCCTTGATGGCAGCAGCCATCCCCAGCAGGATGCAGCCTGACACACACACAAACGGTTTAGGAACAACTAAAAAAACATGAAGAACAGCACAAGGACCTGGCCTCCAAATTCACTAGATCCCAAACTGATCAACTATCTGTGGGATGATCCACAGAGGCCCCTCCCCTCAACCCATAGGACCCAAAGGCCCCCACTAACAACATTCTGTTGCCGGACACCACAGGACACCCTCAGAAGGCCCATGTCCATTCTCTGAGTCTCAACTGTTTTGGAGACACAAGGGAGACCTAGACGGTGTTCGGTCATAATGTTATGCCTGATCAGTATAAATTCACTCACCTGGACTAAACTCTTTTTGAGCAAAGACAGCTGGCTGTCTTCACATAGATTCCTCTTACTTTAACAGAATATGATGGACTGGATACCTTCAACCCTTGCTTATCTGTATTAATAGAAAGCCCTTGAGTTGAGTGTTCCTGAAACAAGACCATCTTCAGGATATTAGTGTTTGGCCTATAAAAACAAATATCTGACCGTATTCAATACTTTACTTAGTGTAGAGTGGAACAGAGTGGCTCTTATGATAAGCTACAAATTGATTTTGTTAAAAATGCAAACATATAACTGCAACTGTAGAGCTCAGTCACACTAATGACTTCCATTGTTCCATTCCATTGATTTTAGGGCTCTTATCTCCTGTGCCATTTTCACACTCATTAACTTGTATTAACACTAGATTAAGAAAAATCTTTGTGGGACAGCCCCATTAGAAATAAAAATAAAAACCTGTTTCTGTTTTTCATTTCACAAACTATATTTGTTGCTAATGAATGAATGAAGATTTGCCGAAGGTGTGCATATATAGCGGTGTCTGTTTCTTCACGTCCAGCCTGTTTGCTTTTCCCCTCTCTCCCTAGCTATCTGCTGATCACAGTGGGTGTGGTGTACGTTCGCTCCTTCCCTCAGTCTCGGAAGGACATCCTGAAGGACCTGGTTGAGATGTGTCGTGGTGTCCAGCACCCACTCAGAGGCCTCTTCCTCAGAAATTACTTGTTGCAGTGTACACGCAACATACTGCCAGATGATGGAGAGCAGCCAGAGTAAGTTGAGTATCTTGAATCCGCTGCACTGTTCCATAGCATCTACTTTAATGTAAAATTGCTCCACAGCAGGAACGTTCCAAGTGTAGAAAACACAGTAGGGCCCCATTCAGATTGACTTTAACATTCATCCTGGGGAAATCTGATTGCAAGTGGCCGGCTTAAAATATAGAAGACACACCCAGGACGCACTGAGGGCCCATTTGAGCGTTCTGATCTCAGACCACAGTCGTTTGATAGTGTTACAGACCGCCTTCTTAGCTGGGGTGCTCTTTCTTAAGCGGAGTTTTGCACAACCGTTATCATGAATGTGAGGTTCATTCATTAATTATGAGAGCCTTTTGAAATATTTAGTTCTTGTGGCTGTTGTCTAAATAATAAATCAGTCTCAACAAGAATTAACAAACAAAATGATTTTGTATTTTTGCCTTTTATTATGGGAGACTATTTCTGTCACTGCTTTAAAGAAGAAGCTTCCAGGCTTCAAGTTCTAAACTGAGCTTTGGGTACCTCTCCATAATAATGATCAAGTCATGATGCAAACAGTAGTGAAAGCATGTGAAAATGCATTTTAATGGTAGGTGTGGACATAGATACTTAAAGCTGGCCACTTGTGATCGGATTGCCCAGGTCCAATCATAATGCAGGGTCTGAACTGGCTCTAACAGTCTGAAGTTGGGACATGCCAAAACACTTAAGGGGTTTTCATTATTTTACCTCTGCCTCTGTTTTGTAGATCAGTGGTGACACTGAAACTATGAAATAAAACACTCTGACTTGTAGAGACATGTAAAAACATGTGTACCAAGCTAAATCTGTTCTATATTGTGGATTTCTGAAATGCATACTAAATGAGATTTGCAGTGAATCCAGAGAGTATTCACAGCGCTTCACCTTTTCCAGCCTTATCCCAAAATGGATTCAGTTCATTTTTCCTTTTTTAGATTTTATTTAAAAAAAACAAGAAATCACATGTACATAAATATTCACAGCCTTTGCCGTGAAGCTCAAACTGAGCTCAGGTGCATCCTGTTTCCACTGAACATCCTTGAGCTGTTTCTACATCTTAAGCACACAGCCAAGATATCAAAGGAGCAGCTTCAGGATAACTCTGTGAATGTCCCTGAGTGGCCCAGCCAGAGCCCAGACTTGATTGAACATCTCTGGAGAGATCTGAAAATGGCTGAGCACCGACGCTTCCCATCCAACCTAAAGGAGCTTGAAAAGAGGAATGGGCAAGACTGCTCAAAGATAGAGAGAAGTGCTAAGCTCATGGCATCGTTGTAAAAAAGACTTGAGGCTGTAATTGTTGCCTAAGGTACATCAACGAAGTGTTAAGGCTGTGAATACTTGCGTACATGTGATTTCTTATTTTTTTATTTTTAATAAATTAGGGAAAACATGAATTGAACACCTGTTCAACCTAGCCTCTCCTTCCCAGCAAGAGACAATAGCAGAAAGTCGCTAGAGAGGAAGCAGTGAATCATGGAACTAGAAAATAAGCAGGAAGGTGCCACATTGGTGAATTTTGCGTGAATGCAGCTGAAGCACACAAACACACCGCCCCTGCGGGATTTGTGATCTGCTTGAGTGTGCTGGCAATGAACAGAGCTATTCCCTGTATAGAAACACCACAGAGACACAACAGTGGGATGCATTAGGTCAGCCTACACACTCTAATATGATCAACTGTTATGACTGCCTTGGTGCTCTTTGTTTGACCTCATAACAGTAACTAAATCAGCACAGTGTATACCAGCTAAGCCCTTTGATAATCACAGCAGCTTCATTTTATCCAGTCCGTCAGACTTGGAGGTATATATGCGTAGTTGTCTTTCCCATAGATGTGATTCTTGTTCTGACTTCTACCTTTTTCCACAGGGGAACAGAGGAGATGACCGGTGATATCAACGACTCCATCGACTTTGTCCTTCTAAACTTTGCGGAAATGAACAAGTTGTGGGTTCGAATGCAGCATCAGGGTCACAGCCGAGACAGAGAGAAGAGAGAAAAGGAGCGGCAAGAGCTAAGAATTCTGGTCGGCACCAATCTTGTTCGCCTCAGCCAACTGGAAGGTGTCAACGTGGACAAGTACAAACAGGTGTGTAATTATACATCTGTGTTTCTGTTACAGTTCAATAGAAAGCCTGAGTTGAGATTAGGTTGAGCTAATGCGAGTTTCACAGACCTTCCCTTTGTTTCTGTGATAATATTTGTGTCTAACTAAAGGAGAAACCCTCTATACAAAGTTGGATGCAAGGCTCCAGACTGCTGCTGTTTTGGTGTGTGATTAGAAGAGCCTTTTTGATGCATCTTAGTAGTTAGAATGATTTATTGAAGGCTGCCCCTTAAAAACCCCTGAGTGGTGATTCTTGCCTCTCTCATCTTCTCTCATCTCGGTGTCAGCTGCTGTTTGTTTAAAGGCGGGGCTTAGCTCCTCATGCTGCAGTAAGCAGAGGAGAGGCAGCATTAAAGACAAAGCATTTTATTTAACTCGACTACAGCAATGCTTGTTATCCATAAGTTCAGGAAAATATGTCAGGGCATGATAAAAACTATTTATTCACAAGCAGAACAAAAATGCAGTCAGTTATAGTTATCACAGTTATTATTTACTATCAACAAATACAGAGGAATGATCAAAACTTTCCAAATGCCTGCTGATTAAAAAAAACAAAACATCCAGTTAGCAGAAAGCAATTTCTTTAGGTCAGCTAGTTACTCTTTAAACCTGTCTCTCCTGTCTCATCCAACTGCATTCTGATCCACGTTCTCTTAGTGGCACATAGTGCCCCTCTTTGTAATGTAGTTCTAATGCTGTTATTAATATAAAGAGGAGAAGGTATCACAGTGACCTGCACTGGAAAAGGTGATCTAAGGCCTCGTCCACACGTATGAAAATGATCTTTTTCCTATCCGTTTTTGCTGGCACAGTTTCAAAAATATCCCCGTCCAGACTGATCCGTCTTTACACGACTGAAAACGCTACTTCATATCCCAGGTCTATAGGCGGCGCTGTTTCAGTTTCAGAAATTCACCAAAACCGGAGAGGAAGAGGTGGCGCATGCGCATGAAGCTTGAGCGCTGTTTACAAATCGGCTTTAGAAGAAACCAAACTCAAGGAAAAATTAGATTTAGCCCGAGTAACCATAATAGGCTCAATATCTTCTCCAGCAGTAACACAAGCATGTAGTCCGCCATTGTTGTTGATGTTGTTATGAGACGTTTCGCGGGATATAAGAGGTGGAAGACTGCTCGAGGGGTGTGGCAATGGTGGCCATGGTGGCCATGGTGGCCATGGTGGCAATGACTGCGATGACATCATCGTTTTCCAAAATCTCCGGTTTCCCCTGTCCAGACGGATTCACAAGAAGTGCAGTTTCGAATTTATCCACCTTGGGACCCGGTTTCAAAAAAGTGCGTTTTAGGGCTATGCGTTTACGGGATTCATCTGGACGATAGGCCAAAACGATTAAAAACATCTGCGTTTACGCAAAAATGCGGTTTCGTGTGGACAGGGCCTAACTAATGTGTATTTAGTATTTAATATGAGTACACAAGTGTGATTCTGTCTTTTAACAACATGTCAGCATTTGGTCAATATTGATGTGATCATGTTGACATATAAGAGCTTGCTGGATACCTTTATTAATGCTTGATCTAGATAGGGCCATAGTAAACAGACATGCTTTATGCAAGTCAGGGGACACGGTGAATGAAGTGCCCCCTGTTATCCCCTCATGCTCGAAACTGGTAGTGAAGACGTCTTAGGTTAGTTGTTTTCTGATCATTTGTCTTAGGCTAAGTCATAATGGTACAGAAACGGTTCACATTGTATACTAAGTACATGTGAACCCATAGGTGATTTCATGAGTTCCACCCACTATCAGATCTCACTTGTGCATGTTGCAACAAGTCCTTCAGACCTCTTCAGTGCCAGTTTTGCAACAACTAATTCAATATTTTTAGCAAGAGCTTGTTTTGTAATGCCTAGTTTCCTTTTTACTCACATGACATACATTTTTATTTTATGCCGTAATCTTGGAAGAAAAAACTGTAGAGAAAAAGAATGAAAGAAAAGAAATGGCAGTTAGTGAAGAAGCCCAGGCATTTATTGTGTTTTGCTAATGTTTAAAAGTGAAGTAGTGATCATCTGCGGGTGAGCATATCAGTTGGTCAGGTTGTCTTTAGCATCGAAGGATAATTCTGAAAAAAAAACAACACAAAACATAAAGTCCTTGTTTAAAGTGATTGGGCAATGGTGACAACACTACACTACACTACGCTGGCTTAGCATCACTTCACAGAGTAGTTAATAATTTTGTGCAGACTGTTTTTGAAGAGCTTTGTCTAATAATAAAACACAGTGCATGCTGTACATTCATTCAGCCATTTTCTCTCTGCAGATTGTTCTTCCTGGTGTTCTGGAACAAGTGGTGAACTGTAGAGACTCGCTGGCTCAGGAATATCTAATGGAGTGCATCATTCAGGTAGATGTTGTGGATTTTCTTCCATCTCTCATAACCTTTACAAAATAACCATTTTCAGGTTCATAGACTCATCGCTTTTATACCTTGGATAATGAATAACAAAATACAAATCATGACAAAGGCCCTGGATTCAGAACACAAGAGGAGTGATTTTACCAACACTTACTTTAGAACTCACTTCATGCTCCTCCTATAGGGATGCAGTATTACAGATTGGTCAGAATATTTATCAGGTGTTGCACATTGGAGTTGCATTGTGGATCTTAGGCTGATAACTGATGTCAAGTTAAAAGGGGTCAGTTGTTAAGAGACAACTCAGACACTGGTTTTAAAACATCTAGGACATCATCCACTCGCCATCAAAGTCTCAAAAGGTCCACTTGATGAGTGTGTGAGTCTTGATGAGTATGTGAGCGCACATGTAGGATTGAGTTCGCTCTTGTCGTAGCCCTGTGCTTGCACATGTGTGCACAAGCTCTCACGGTCATAGTTGATAGAACTCCAGCAAAACTATTAGACAAGCACCTTCAGTGAAGAACATGCTAAAAGTGAAAAAAACAGAACATTCAAATTTGCACACTGAGGGATACAGAGGTAACATAATGTACAAAAATACATTCATGACCTAAATAAAAAAAAGACTGATCAGGAACAACACTATTGGAAGAAGGCTAGTAGTGATTGTCAGAGGATGATGAATCTGTAGTTTGGGGTGGGCTAAGAAATGTACAGTGGATTACTACCCATGAATCCAAGATTTACACTTCAGCCAGTGACATCAGTTAAACAGACAAACAGGATAGAGAATGATACTGAAGTGTGTCAAACCCACAGGGAAACATGGTAGTAGAAATAGTCTAGTCTAGAGTTGGAAATGACTCCACCCTGACCATGGAGGCGCATCAGTGTACTCTCCAGAGACATGCTACACATGCTACACAACGTTTTCCTGCTGTGGTGATGAAACCATGCTGTCACTAAAGCAGAAGGGTTCATACCTAACTGAATTAAACTCAAACAAATGCAAAATAGAGAAAAGTATCTTGGACAGTGGTTTTAGACTTCAGGGCCCTGCTGTAAATTAAAAAGGTGTTTATACTGTATTGTAAACTAAAATGATATTATCTTTTAAGGTTTTTCCGGACGAGTTCCACCTTCAAACCCTGAACCCTTTCCTGCGGTCTTGTGCCGAGCTCCATCAACATGTCAATGTCAAGAACATCATCATTGCCCTCATTGACAGGTATAGTGTCGCTGTCTGAAAATCAGCAAAGCTAATGGAAGCTGCTTGAAGACTTTACTGCAATGCTGTCCACCATGTTTACAACCATGGTGCATAAATTAACTAGCCATCAGGATTGTGAGAGACGTTTAAATAGTCTTCTCTGTGAAGGCATCCAAATCTAGATGCACAGTCCATGATTCAAGTACTGTGGCTCCCAGCTGCTAGCTAACTTTACCTTTTCCAGGGATGTCCCGTTCGGTATTTGAGATTGGGGTCGATACACCCATTTTTAAAATGATCGGATCTGATCTTTTTTTAAGTTTCTTATTTCATGTGATACGATGGCTTTTATTTGTGCATGTGCGGTAGCTTCACAACACAAAGGTCTAATGCTTGTGTCATGTTTAAAACAGCCTCTAACTGATTATTTAACTGAGATAAGATTAGCTGGATACAAGTCAGTAAGTAAGTAAGATTCCAGTGGATACCTCCAACAGTGACATGATGAATCAGTTTAGGTAGCTAACAGATTGTATGCTTTTCTGTATGTTTTGTGACCAGCTTTTATGTTGGTTTTGGAGGTTGATTAAATCTGGAAATGTATTTTGTCCGGATACAGATTTTTAGACATCCACATTGCGTAATTTAGATTTCTAAATTACGCAATGTGGATGTTTGGCCAGGTGGTAGTAGCGCATTGTTATTCAATACTGCCGATTTAATTCAGCCTCAAAACACACTAAGGCAAAGGCTGTGACAAAACAACACTAAACACAACAAAAGTTTCATCAAGATAGCATTAAGGTGAAAAACATTCCAGAGAGGGTTATGGAGTTAGACCAGCTTATTTCTGTAGTACAGAACACATGTTTTATGGAGCAAAGATATGACCCTCTCCACACTACATTAACTTTAATAGTACTTTTACTGTACTTGATACAGTCACACGGTGCACATGTGACCTAGGAGAATAAGTAAGATGAGAAAAGTCTTTATTGATGTCCAGGGGAGGAAATTTTGTTTATTTAAACTTGATCAGGACATGCTCAGTCTTTTCAGTCCACTGTCCAGTTGGATGTAGCTGGATTTTATTTGCAAATATAAAGATAACTCTTGGTCGTTGTTATAGAAGTGATGTTCAGACTGTTTTGGAATAAAGGAGATTTTATGTCAATGTCTGTTTTTAATTCTTTCAGACTTGCTCTGTTTGCTCATCGAGAAGATGGTCCAGGCATTCCAGCTGAGATCAAACTGTTTGACATCTTCTCTCAGCAAGTGGCTACTGTCATTCAAGTAGGTTACATTAAGTTAACTTTGTCTATATTACATTGTAATCAGTTTCTACATACTAAAAAGCAATCCAGTTCAGGAAGCTTTTATTTCTTAATGTGAGGTGACTAGACCTGGTGTCATTGGCCTGGCACTCTTTAACTTCACTGCTTTTTGTAAAGCAATAAATCTGTTTGTGTTTTTAAAAATGAGGTTACAACGCTACCAATGAGTGCAGAAGTTCAGTTGCCCTCTTAAGTGCTTAGGTTTATCATACCTTTTATGGCATGAGATGAAGAATATAATTTCAGTGAACTGGGCCAAGCAAAGACACGTTTTTAACTCCATGTGCCTGATGCACCTGAGCCTAAATTTAAACTGAATGTGTTACAAGCTGGCTGGTTCCTGTTCCATCTAGGTGTAGGGGGTTAGAGAGACAGAGAAGACATGATAAGTGACTAGGTGGCAAGAGGCAGCCCAACTAAACCCAGGAAAAAAAAGAGCATTATTTTTAGCTACCCTAAAAACTCCCATTAAAGATAACTTTATTGAAAAAAAAGATTAAAACACAATCTAATCATGAAATAAAAACTGATCTGAATTCTTAAGAACAATAAGTGGCCTGTTTTAACTGTGCAGTGTTGAGTTGTAGGTCTTTGGGTTCAGGCATGGGCAGCAGCATAATGTGCGAAAGGGATGGGTGCAATAATTGGTAAATCTAATTCTACAACATCTTCAGTCACATTATTGCTCTGAAAAAAATCTTAAGTGCCTTTCACAGATAAGCAACACAACAACAGCTTAACAAAGGGAAAAAGGCTTCTCCAGGGAATTTTATTATCACATAAATGGTCCAGAGTTCAAACAATAATAAAGTAAGTGATCTTAAAGTAGTTAAACTGCTGTCATTAAGTGTCTTTATGTGGCCAGGAATGACTCCAGTTTACTTCTGAATCAGAATAACTCTTCAGTGGGATTTTTTTTGGTCTCCCCTGAGATTGCAGCAAGAAGGCAATGGAAGCAAGGTGTTTGTGGCTCCGCTTTAGAGAAATGGTTCCATACAAGATCAAAGCATGGAATAATGATAGTGGGCCAACTTTAAGGTCTACAAGAGATATCACATTTGTCAGATATGTCAAATGAAATTAAAACATGTATTTCCCCCCTTGTGGTGTGGGTCAAAACAGAACACAATACTTAGAAACATCAAATAATTCCTCTTTATACATGTTAAACTTAACAATTTCAATCAACCACTGGACAAACCATCATCCCTCTTCTTACTATGATTTCTCCTCCTTCAGTCTCGCCAGGACATGCCATCAGAAGACGTGGTCTCTCTTCAGGTGTCCCTCATCAATTTGGCCATGAAATGCTACCCTGACCGTGTTGACTATGTAGACAAGGTCCTGGAGAGCACCGTGGAGATATTCAACAAGCTCAACTTAGAACAGTAAGTGCCAGTACTCTTGATAAACTCAGATTTAACACTTGGTGTCAGTAACCTCAGCAGAGGGTCTCTAAGGGTGCAAACTTTTTATTCTTCGGGCATCAGAGCTTGGTGAAAAATGAATGCAACACTGGATGGAAATAAATCTTGTCACATTGTAGAAGTTTATCACAACAATGCCACAGTGAATGCGTGCTGTAATCAAAGCTAAAGGCGGTCCAGTGAAATATTATATCAGAGTGTGTGACCTTATTTTTTTATTTTTTGTCCAGGCAGGGAAGTTTGATCATTTAGAGTAGTCCCATTAAAGCTCTTTATACTAAATATATCCAGAGAGCATACTATTCGTGTTAGTTATTGGTAGTTAAATGCACTCTTGCCACAGTTTGTTTCACAGTCGTGTCAGATTTAGAGCCTCTCTATTCTCTTCTGCCCTGCAGCATAGCGACCAGCAGTGCAGTGTCAAAGGAACTCACCCGACTGTTGAAGATTCCAGTGGATACCTACAACAACATCCTGATGGTTCTGCAGCTCAAGCACTTCCCACCACTCTTTGAATACTTCGACTATGAGTCGCGCAAGAGCATGAGCTGCTATGTGCTGAGCAACACGCTGGACTACAACACCACCATTGTGGCACAGGAACAGGTTGGACGTCAGTTTTAACATTTAAATGTTTATGTTTCAGCAGCAACGTTATCAGTCCTGTCACTATACTGAAATGCTGAAAAAACATATTTATTGCCCACATTAGCTTTCTTAATTGTAGTGTTTGTTTTCAGACAACAGTGGGAGTCTATGAGTCAAGGCTTTGGATACACAGACAAAAATGTTAATAGCAACAGTTTGTTATTGGTTTTGGGGTTCTTGTGATTTGTTGATTTGTTGAACGTAAAGGTTTGAACCCATGATTTTTCTAGGTGGACTCCATCTTGAGCTTGGTATCCACGCTGATACAAGACCAGCCAGACCAGCCTGCTGACGATCCTGACCCAGAGGACTTTGCTGAGGAGCAGAGCCTTGTGGGTCGTTTCATTCATCTGCTCCACTCTGAAGATCCCGATCAACAGTATCTTGTAGGTCCTTTCATCAACATTAAAGAATCAAATCTCTGCTTTTGCTCATTTATCTCACATACTACAAACAGTACTACTAAACTCTTCCAGATATTTTGGTAATCATGCTGCAGGGGTTCCTTTTTTAACACGGTGATAAACTCTTTGGAAATCCTGAAAAGATTTAAAATGATCACTGTTCTCTGAAGTTAACCTCGTAATGTTGGGTCAGATTCTTAACACAGCTCGGAAACACTTTGGCGCCGGAGGAAACCAAAGGATTCGCTACACGCTGCCTCCTCTGGTGTTCGCTGCCTACCAGCTAGCCTTCAGATACAAGGAAAACTCCTCAACGGTGAGCAAACATGCTTTTTTTTCACCACTATGCATTGTAGTGTCCGTCTTGTTATTAAATGATCCCAAATGTTTCTCCGTTTAGGATGAAAAGTGGGAGAAAAAGTGCCAAAAGATCTTTTCCTTCGCCCACCATACCATCAGTGCTCTTATCAAGGCTGAGCTGGCTGAGCTGCCTCTTCGACTCTTCCTCCAGGGGGCGCTGGCGGCCGGCGAGATTGGCTTTGAGAACCATGAGACTGTAGCCTATGAGTTCATGTCACAGGTATAGTGCCTTTGACTCTCTTGAGCAGCTCAACACAGTGTCTGCCATGGTGAAATATAATTTGCATAAGAAAAGAAGTGTTGGATTGAGTGGATTTAACTCTTGGCTTTGTTTGGTGTTAATAGTAGCACTGTGCTGTTGGAGTGCTATCTTTCCTATATTGTAACATTGTAAACTGTAAAAGCTCTCACCTCCTTGTCTCATTTGTATTTTTCTCTCACCAATATTCCTTTTCTCTTGTCTCTTGCTCCATCTGCCACTCGTGCAGGCCTTCTCGCTGTATGAGGATGAGATCAGCGACTCCAAAGCCCAGTTGGCAGCTATCACACTGATCATCGGTACCTTTGAGCGAATGCGATGTTTCAGTGAGGAAAACCACGAGCCTCTGAGGACTCAGTGTGCGCTGGCTGCGTCCAAGCTGCTGAAGAAGCCTGACCAGTGCAGAGCTGTCAGCATCTGCGCCCATCTGTTTTGGTCAGGTCGCATCACTGACAAAAATGGTGAAGAGGTGGGTTGATTTATGTTTTGATTTATCTATTTCTGTATTTATTTTTTGCCAACATACCGAGTGCACTGTGAGATACTGTGAGATATATACATGTCGCTCATTGCTACTCATGCTGCGTCTTTAGATCCGTGATGGTAAGCGGGTGATGGAGTGTCTGAAGAAAGCCCTAAAGATTGCCAACCAGTGCATGGACCCATCCCTGCAAGTCCAGCTTTTCATTGAAATCCTCAACAGATACGTCTGCTTCTATGAGAGGGAAAATGATGCGGTAGGTCATCACATTCATTTCCTACACGGTTATTAGGGACATCCTGAAAGTTTTTTTTTTTGTGGCGAATGACTTCTGTAGTATTGAATGATGATCATCTATTGCGCCTTTCCAAACATCCGCATTGCATTTTTCAAAGTACTCCTACACAGCAGACATGTTTAGTCATGTGATTTTGGTTCCTCTTCTTCGTTTTTTTTTTTTTTGCTGACTTTGACACGAGCCAACCACAATTAAAACAGATGAGGAAGCTTTAATGCTACAAGGACGAGGTTATGATTATGGCAGACCTAAAATAAATAACTACAAAAGATCGGGCTTGTTGAAGGCAGATAGCCAATATCAGTGTCCTGATTCCTTCTTCCAGAACAATTTCACTTTGGCTAAACTGCGTCTGTCAGAGATGCTGACAGTCTTGCCTGGGCCCGGGACGAGATAATAATCCTTTTTTTTTTTTTTTTTTTTTTCATTTCTTAAGAAAATCTTTAAAGCCTCTATTTTCTTCTTCTCTTCTTCTCTTTTCTTTCCTTTTCTGAGCACCAGACTTGTGCTGATTGGACATTTTGAACTTACTGACCTTCAAGTCAAATGACAACATAAAATTTTGATCAGTGGCCAAACCATTTTTTTTTATTATTTTATTTTATTTATTTTATTTAATTATTTAATTATTCCATAATTTAATGAGGGTTCTCCCCCACACCCTGGGCCCGGGACAGCAGATCCGTTTGTGGAATTCCGTGGTTTTCTCAAGACGACTTGGATGAAGCAAACGCTCAAATACACTATATTACCAAAAGTATTCGCTCACCTGCCTTTACTCATTCTATGAACTGAATTGCCATCCCATTCCTAACTCATAGAATTCAATATGATGTCGGTCCACCTTTTGCAGCTATTACAGCTTCAACTCTTCTGGGAAAACTGTCCACAAGGTTGAGGAGAGTGTTTATAGGAATTTTTGACCATTCTTCCAAAAGCGCATTGGTGAGGTCACACACTGATGTTGGTCGAGAAGGCCTGGCTCTCAGTCTCCGCTCTAATTCATCCCAAAGGTGTTCTATCGGGTTCAGGTCAGGACTCTGTGCAGGCCAGTCAAGTTCATCCACACCAGACTCTGTCATCCACGTCTTTATGGACCTTGCTTTGTGCACTGGTGCACAGTCATGTTGGAAGAGGAAGGGGCCCGCTCCAAACTGTTCCCACAAGGTTGGGAGCATGGAATTGTCCAAAATGTTTTGGTATCCTGAAGCATTCAATGTTCCTTTCACTGGAACTAAGGGGCCAAGCCCAGCTCCTGAAAAACAACCCCATACCATAATTCCTCCTCCACCAAATTTCACAGTTGGCACAATGCAATCTGAAATGTACCGTTCTCCTGGCAACCTCCAAACCCAGACTCGTCCATCAGATTGCCAGATGGAAAAGCGTGATTCATCACTCCAGAGAACGCGTCTCCACTGCTCTAGAGGCCAGTGGCGGCGTGCTTTACACCATTGCATCCGACGCCTTGCATTGCACTTGGTGATGTGTGGCTTGGCTGCAGCTGCTCGGCCATGGAAACCCATTCCATGAAGCTCTCTGCGTACTGTACTTGGGCTAATCTGAAGGTCACATGAAGTTTGTAGCTCTGTAGCAATTGACTGTGCAGAAAGTCGGCGACCTCTTTGCACTATGCGCTTCAGCATCCGCTGACCCCTCTCCGTCACTTTACGTGGCCTACCACTTCGGCTGAGTTGCTGTTGTTCCCAAACGCTTCCATTTTGTTATAAAAGAGCTGACAGTTGACTGTGGAATATTTAGGAGCGAGGAAATTTCACGACTGGATTTGTTGCACAAGTGGCATCCTATGACAGTTCCACGCTGGAATTCACTGAGCTCCTGAGAGCGGCCCATTCTTTCACAAATGTCTTGTTTCACAGTCTGCATGCCTGAGTGCTTGAATTTATACACCTGGGGCCAGGCCAAGTGATTAGAACACCTGATTCTGATCATTTGAATGGGTGAGCGAATACTTTTGGTAATATAGTGTATGTGTTAAACAAAACGACTCATTACATTGACTAGAAACACTTCTGAACAGATGGACTCTAAATTGGCCTCAAAATTAATCCTAGAGGTGCGCTTACTTTTGCACATCTCAGATATGGAATATTGGGTCATTTTCTTGAACATACAAATACGCAAGTGTAACATTGTTGTTTTCTTTGTTTGGTTGGGTTCTCCTCCTACTTAAAGGATTTGTGTGAAAATCTGCTGATGTTTTGAGTCATTTTTATACAGATATTCTGAAAGGGTGCAAAAATGTTTATGGCCATTGTACTTTGCATGTTCATCCATGTGAACATTATAAATAACTGTTAAACCAAGGGCAAAAACTCCTTGACGTTTTGCGAAATTCAGTCACTTAAATAGCTTCCGACGTGTCTGTGCACTTACACGTATGTACACATTGTAATCTTACACTGTCCATTCTTGTCCACCCATCCAGGTGACGGTCCAGGTATTAAACCAGCTGATCCAAAAGATCAGGGAAGATCTTCCCAACCTGGAAGCAAGTGAAGAGACGGAGCAGATCAACAAACATTTCCATAACACACTGGAGCATCTCCGCCTGCAGAGAGAATCCCCCGAGTCTGAGGGCCCCGCCTATGAGGGCCTGGTCCTTTAAAACTGATGCAGGCTGAAAGGATGATAAGTCCCTCCCTAGATGTTACACTATATTATGAATATACAGCTGCACACACTCACGAGAACTCACAAAATATTATCCTCTAGGCCAGGAATGAAAATAAATGTCAAGAAGAGAGCTAAAAGAACTCAGTCCTTCATTTTATTGTTCATTTCTCTGTATCATTTCTTCCTCTCTGTCCCTCACTTGCAGAGCCGTCTTTCTGCAACAGAGTGGACATGTTAAAGAAGCATGTGTCAGCAATACTGCACGTAACTTCAGTGTGCTCTTGTGGCAAGTCCTAGGCACCATTCCTTTATGAATTGACACTTGACCAGTTTGTCTGTATCCTGCCTCATTTTCCTGTTGATAGTAGACCTGCCGGCTGTGATCAGTGTATCCACTGAGTCATCCACCCCTCACTTGTTCATATCTGTCGTATTGAGAACTGAACGGATTAGCTCAGCGTATAAAGGCTACAGAATCTTGTAGTGGTCTTACAGCTTTGTTGCATACGACCTAGTTCCCAGTGATCATTAACGCTGCTGTTTGTGGCAAGTTGTACACAGGTTGTGCCAAACCAAACTGTAGACCAGGCAAACACGCAAACTGAAGAACACAATGTTGTTCCCTTTAAAATCTGATGAATGTTTTAGAATCTTGTCAGGCTGTCTGTGGGAACATAAGGCAGTTAATAACATTTAGCTTTGCCCCCAATACGTCTAGCTGGGTTGCAAAGATTTACAAGTAACCTAAATCTAGTAGTTTGTATATGGGAAATTGTCATATTTTTTCAAAAGTTCCTATCCCCTCACACTGAAGAAGTGCTTCTCTTCAATGACATCAGATATGTCTCTCCATCTCTATAGATTCCTTCTTTTATGTCTTATTTCTGGACTTCTTACTAATTGATTGATATGTTCAAAACTCCACTGTGTTTGCAAACTTTAGCATACTTCTACCAAAAGGCCCAGTTTATTCTACATCAATCTCACTAAATACAGTGTCTGAATCGCTTCCTTTTTTTTTGGATTTGAATGAAACCCTGTTGGTCAGTGACCCTTTCCTTTTTGGATGAAGATGCTGACTAGATGCAGCAATTCCTCAGGATTGTCTGTTGATTGACAGGTTGCTATACAGCGTATCTAATGATGTACCAGGATTTGGGAATTGTTTGCCACAGCATCTGTTGATTTATTTTTTTTCTTTCTTGCCTATTGTTGATTTGTTTGAGGCAGTATTGACCAGTTCCTTTTTGCTTTTAAATATGTGTTTAAACCCACTTGTAAATCAGATAAATAAAAATGCAGATTAAATAGAAATTATCATTGTCATTTACTGAAATAAAATTGAGATTAACAAAAAAGAAATTGCATTTTGTTAACATTGCACACATTAACATAATAAATGCTATACTTAATATAATGAGATATCATTTCATGGGCTTTTATTTAGAATATTCCACACCAGTCTATGAATACAATGTGAAATACATTTTAAGTACACCTGTCTTTTTGTCCACCAGGTAATTGAACAAGAAGGCACTGGACCAGGTGTATGCACAGACACAGCAACTGCAAGAAGATACCAACTAACCCATCTGGCATAAATTATACAATGTAAAAGTACAGGATTATACAGGAATAATAGGACAATGACTCAGAAAGCAACATAACTTAAGAAGGCCCCATTAAAATGTATTATTTAACATTACTAGAAAAGAAATTAAAAATGGTTAGGCAATAACAAAAACAAGCAGAAACAAGAGCAGCTAGGTTTGTAAGAGTTTCTTGAAGATGTTTACCCACTCATCCAAGTAGATTATTCAGTACTAAAGAACTAGTGAGGATTAGTGAGGACCAGAGAGTCGGGGTTTAAATAGGAATAAGAATAAGAAAAACCTTTATTTGTCCCACAATGGGGAAATTGCAGTTCACAACAGCTTACAGAGCAAAATAGCAAGAAAGCCAGAGCAAAGAGGATAGCTATAAAAGATAAATAATATATAAGTGGTAGAAATATTGCACAGATTGAGTTGTAATATTGCACGGGTTGGATTGTAGGAAATGTTATTACACTTATGGTGTAGTACTATTGCACATGTAATGTAGTCATATTGCACATATTATCAAGAATGTTCACTGTGAAGCCTAACAGCAGCAGGAAGGAAAGACCTTCTGTATCTTTCCTTCACACATCGAGGGTGAAGCAGTCTGTCACTAAAGCTGCTCCTCAGTCCCGTCAGGTCTTCATGCAGGGGGTGGGACTCATTGTTCAGCATGGAGGACAGTTTAGCCAGAACTCTCCTGTCACCCACCTCCCCCACTGAGTCCAAGGGGCAGCCCAGGACAGAGCTGGACTTCCTGATGATCTTATCCAGCTTCTTCCTGTCCCTCTCTGTGATGCCACTGTTCCAGCAGACCACTCCATACAGGATGGCTGATGTCACTACAGAGTCATAGAAGGTCTTCAAGAGTGCCCCTTTCACTCCAAAAGACCTCAGTCTCCTCAGAAGGTAGAGCCTGCTCTGTCCCTTCCTGTAGAGTGTGTTGGTGGGGTTGCGCATCAACTCACGTGACTAGGGTCTATGACTTTGCACTTACCCGTAGTTGGAGGAAACTGTTGTGATTCTGGTTTCCTTCCCCAATAAATGGTACTCTGTTAATCCATTATCAGCCAGAGACTCCAGTCCAAGCAGACACTAACATAAAAGGAAACAATAAGGGGAAAAAAATCCCTTTTGACAGGAGGAAACCTCAGAGGAGAACCCAGCTCATATAGAGGGATCCATCTGCAAGAGGCCAACCAGGTGGAGACAAAAAAGAGGAGAGGAACAAAATATATACATCTGACCAAAGCATGCATGTAGAATCTAATTGTGACTGATACATGCATAACAGGTGAGTATAATGACTGAATATAATAGGCATCATAGGCAGGTTGGAGAATGATGCCTTCAGGTGGGTCACTGCAGGACTTGAAGCCTGGGCAGGTTGATGAGACCAGGAACACAGGTAAGTGGTATACAGCTCCACAGGTCACAAACATACAACACCGGGTCAGAGGCATACACACAAGAAGATGGAGAATGAGGGAAATTGAGAAATGAACACACACCTGTTAATATGCAATAGTACACATACAATAGTAGCACAAGATGCACGAGTAGTAATAGAGAAGAAAATTGATAAGACAAATTCTTTTATAAGAGAATACTTGTTTGTTTTTCCATTCCCGACTGTCTGAACTACACTCCCTACCAGTTGGTGGCGCTATTGTGCAAATTCGCTATTGCACCAAAACCCCTGAAGAAGAAGAAGAAGAAGAGCATTGACAAACATGGCGGCGCCCTATGCAGACGCCTCTGATAGGGCAAAAAGACTACAAACACTGAAACTTTCCCTGTGTTAGCACTGCCACTTCGTACGAATGGTGTTTTAAACTGTGGCAAGAGCCTCTTTCAGTATGTGGACGAAGAGCAGAGCAGCGGGGGCTTACCTGAGAATCTTCCAGCACGTCCAGCGCTGCTGTGAGCAGACAGTGTGGAAGAGGGCCAGTGATGTTTGCCAGCGGCGGGTCTGTAGACTAATGTCATCAGCATCAGCATCAGGACCTCCGTGGAGAGTCCTCTTTTTCGGCACTGATCATTTTGCTGTGGAGTCTCTGAAACTCCTCGCATCCAACAGGTACGAGTCCTACCACACAGCGAGCAGTGTTGGAAATGATAGACATTACACTGCATTACACAGACGTTATATTTCATTATGTCACACATGATAGGTAGAATATGTTAATACACCTAAAAAGTACATTAAACTAGAATCCCGGAAGCTCTGAAACGAGAATCTCGAGCCTACCCACAGTGACACAGTGATGAGAGTATATGGGGAATTATGATAAATGGTTCTAGAAGCAACGTTGGAACCATAAGGTCACGGGTTCGCGTCCCCCTGTGTCCATGCAGGAGGTGTCTTGAGCAAACACCGAACCCAAAAATACACTTAGCGTGAGCACACTACCATTTGAAGGATTAGGTGGGTTAAATGCATAGAAAGAACTGAACCAATTATAAAGTATGTTGGATTTAATTCCAGACCGTCTGTCCATGACATGTTGTTTTACACCAGTGAAGCAAGTCAAAGCTTTGGAGTGGATTCCTAGGCTGCTACAACAAAACAAGCCCATCAGAGACATAGCAGGAACATTAGTAGTGGCCTCGTGAACACTGATACGAAAAGGCCAAGACATCGGAGGTGGATGATTGCAAGATCCTTTCCACTGTGAAGTAAAATCCCTGCCCAATATCTCGACAAGCGAGGAACACCTCCCCAGGGGGCAGACGTGTCATTTCCAAGTGGGCCTCGAAGAGAAGACATCACAGGAGCAAGAGCTGGATGGGTAGAGGCAGCAAAGCAGGGATGTAGTACAGAAGACAAGGGAGGAGAGGCGGTGAATGGAGATTCAGAGACCTGCAGATAAATTCATACATGCAGTACCACTGGTATGTCTGGTGAGATGTGTAAGATCTGTATGACAAGAGTGTTCCATCAGGTGTCTCTGTACTGACTGGTATCTTGGATTCTTTTAAAATATCCAGCCATTTTGAAGAAGATCATGAATGTCCAGATCATCCATTAGTGGACTTTTCAGTATCTGGATTTGAATCCCACTGAGAAGTTTTGGGGGCTGGAGCATTTTAAATATGATGTTGATTTCATCCTAACAACGATTTACAGTAGCAGTGCACCCCAGTACTCGCCCTACAAAGATCAGGGGTTTACTGCGGAATATCCTGTATTGAGTAACATCTGTGCTCAGTCTGTGTTTTTTCAGTTCTACTTTAAACCGTTCAAGTCTGGTCACATAATGACTACCCTTCTGTTGTAGGAGCTCCAGTGAAAGGATAGTAAAGAACCTTGAAGTCGTGACGTTGTCAGGTGACGTCCCTGTGAAGAGGTTCGCTCAACAGAACCGCCTTCCACTCCACAGCTGGCCCCCTGACGATGTGGATGGACAATTTGACGTTGGGGTGGTCGTATCTTTTGGATGTTTACTCCATGAGAGCCTGATCAAAAAGTTTCCACAGTGAGTATTCATTATCAGTCAGTGATACAGTATGTTAAAACCAATAGACTGTTGCTCTGCACTAGGGATCCGTAGCAAGTCATGCTCTGTTGTAAATGTGCTGGCATTGTACTCGAAGTGGTTTCTGTTTTTTCCAGCTCTTGCCATTGATCATATTGGTTATGATATTTGTTTGTTCTCACCAAAGTAATCATACAGCTTTCTGGATATGGCCACAGCACTAAAATACATCAGGTCTGAAAACAAACAGTTGCTGAGACAAATGTTTTTGGAAGAGAAAACAAAAAGTCAGCAGCAAAGACAAAGGAAAAAATTATGTCAGAATCATTCAAACTTGCTTCAGCTTTGACCTAGTTGTCTGAAAATGTGTGTGTGCACCTTTTTCCTGTCAGCTTTTTTTACACACAGGCATACATATAGTACACATCTAATCGTATCTATCTGCACGTACAGCATTACTTGAGGAACTGTGTATAAATTGTTTCTGGTCACACACTCTTTTGTTGCAGCGGGATTTTGAATGTTCACCCCAGCCTGTTGCCGAGGTGGCGGGGTTCGGCACCCATCTTCCACACCATAATGCATGGTGACACTGTGACAGGGGTCACGATCATCCAGATCCGCCCTCACCGGTAAATGCTTTGAAAACCTCTGAGTATTCTTCTCTTCTTTTTGTCTGGGTGCAAGCATAAATACATTCCAAATGTATTCACATTCCAGGTTTGATGTGGGTCCTATCCTCAACCAAGAGCTCCATCAGGTTCCTGAGAACTGTACAGCTGATGAGCTAGGAGCTGTCCTTGCTACAAAGGGAGCACATCTAGTGAGTTGTTGAAAATGATGGTTACTTTGCCCTCTCACTAACAGGATGGTGACATAGCTGCTGTGTTTGTATTCTTGATTGCAGCTGATTAATACACTGATGACACTGTCTGAGAGAATGGCAAATAAAAGGGAGCAAAGCCAGACAGGTGCAACAGTAGGTAAGTATACACAGTCATTTTAAATGTAAATGAGGAGGAGGTCTTTCAGCTTACACCCTGACTTCTTCCAACAGCCCCTAAAATCAAGGAGTCCATGAGCTGGGTTGTGTGGGAGGAACAGACATGTGAGCAAATTGATCGTCTGTATCGCGCCATTGGATCCCGGGTAAGGGCCAATGATCTGGGGCTACATTTATAAACTAATGCTTAGGATCTGTACTGAAAGCATATGTACTGTACATGAAAACCAGAAATGGAGTGCACCAAAAGATTATTAGATTCACTAAAGCATGGCTACTAGTACCTGGAGAGAATGTCCCCTTTATACATCACGGTACACCAACATACCATTGGTGTCTTATTCTCTACATGCTCTACATATTGAACCACACATGGTCAGTGAAGCACCTCATGGATGTGGGTATATCACGCAGAGGTGACATCATTGTCAACTGAGTGGAAGAGCAGAAAGAAGGCGACATATTGGACAGGGTTTCATTTCCAGATCAGACTTTGAATGCCACCCCCACACCTCTTTGTGTCATCATAGCATTTCAACAGCTGCTGTACGCTCAGTCTCGCATTCTCTTCTCTTCTATACATTATATTTAATGTATGCAGTTAAATGTGAGAGGCATCGGTACACATGTATTTTCCAAAATGTTCAAATGCATGTGTCAGAGGACCCGTACAGTTGTGCACATTCTCCCACCAGGTTTACTTTTAGAGACTTTTGTCTAGAAGATGCCTTCTGTAGTTAAATATGTGCTATGTTTTGTACATATTTATGGTTATGAATGAAGCCCCTGAATTGGCCATTGAACATCACTACAATGGTCCTACTCTCTTACTCTGTCCTCACCAGATCCCCTTGAGGACTACATGGATGGGCAAGACAATAAAACTCCAGGATTTCGTAGGAAAATTGCACATTTCATTATCAGGTATGTTCTTCTTGTGTTCAGAAAATTTGAACTTTGCATCCTCTATAGGATTAAAATCAGAATGAATCAGAATACGACTGTGCCTGTCGGTAAAGGTGTTATAGAATAACACTGTAGGTGGAGGTACTGTGCGTGGCATTAAGTGGGGTCCTGGCTTCTTTGCAGAAAGTCAAGCAACTGCTTTCTAATAGTATTTCAGCAAACCCTTAAAAACTATAGAGGAAGGAGCTGTATATCACTGCAGTGGCCTGAACGGTTTTTCATAGTTCCGTATGTCACACCAGTCCGTGGTTAAAAACAAAACTATTTCTCGGAAAAGAAGCTGAAACATTCCTGCTAAAACAAACCATGTTGGATCATTAGATAGTGTAGAAAAATGTCTCTGCACTGATGGATGTTGAGTTCTTTGTTAAAAGTAAACATTGATGCACCTCAGAGTGACAGCCAGATAGCTCATAGATTTAATATGCATGTGCGTTTATCTGTGTGTGTTTTTGCTATCACTCTACTGTATTCTACTTTAGTAATGTATAATGTGGGTCCATAACCCCAAGCTGTTATTTGTCTCTCGCATGTTTGCAGATGAAACGAGGAAACCCATCCCTGGCTCATTGATCTATCAGAAGGAGTCTAATACTCTGGCTATCTTCTGTAAGGTTTGTAAAATTCTTTTTTTTCTTCCATTGACAATGACCTTAACCTGCACACCTGACCTTCTTTACTCCATGCCAACAATACTTGGTGCAATGCTTGGTACAACACCTATTGGAGTTTGTCTTTACTCATGATATTCATGAATGTGTGAATCTTCTCATTATGTATATTCGGCCTCCTTACAACTATAACCCTCATTTAACACTACTGCAATAATTTCAACGTTTTGGTTAGCCACTTTGGTGTTTATCTTGTCTTACCTTATTCTATTATTTATTTATTTATTTATTTAATTTTGCACTGTTGTTCCTGGCCGCTGTAACACCTTCATTTCCCCACAGGGATAGAAAAAAAAAAAAAAACAGTCCTTGCATTTGTAAAGATAACCAGCCCACCATCATTGTCAGCACGTGCTGTGGACACATACAGAAAGTCTTTTGGGACAGACTGTAACTGTGATTGAGACTCCAGCCATAGCTGTGCTTTGGCTGTTTATAGACACCTATAAGTAAATGCAGTGGCTGTGTGTGACGTGACGGTTGTACTGGCTGAGCATTGTATTGAAGCCGAGTTCCTAGGGTGTATTAATAAGAGGTCCGATAGAAGCACTGCAGGTTCCAACAGTAACAGCTGCAACCACAAATGTATCTGAGCAGTAACCATGTCCAGCCAGAGAATCATAATAGGAATAATAAAATAATAAATGTAGCTGTCCAAAACATCAGTTGGATCAGAAACAAGGCAAAAGGTATTGTGAGGGAAAGCAAAATGTTTATTTGGTAATAGAAAAATAATCTAGGGAAAAAAAGATTTTGCTGTGTAAATTATGTTCATTTACAGGTTGGCTGAGATGTGGACTTTGTACAGTCTTAACACAAACAGCAACACAAATTATAGAAGAAACTAAAGGCCAGTCGTGTTAAAAGTCTCATAAAGAGCCTGTGAAATAAGGGTCTGGTTGTAACAAAGTAATCTAGTAAATGTAGTATTGCAGTCCTGTTTTTTTGTTTGTTTGTTTGTTTTTTAAATGTGGCACAAGCATTTGTTACCATGTGTTTCTTGTTCCAGGATGGCTGGGTGGGATTCAGGACAGTGGTGTTGAAAAAAAGACTGACAGCAGCTGATTTCTACAATGGCTACCTGCATCAGACACTGCAGAAGAACGCACCCTCTGAGACAGCTGAAGGACTGTTTATCAGTAGAAAAGTAGTACGTAAAGCACAGCGGATGAGAGAGAACTCAAAGTTGTGATTTCCTTACTCGAACGGAACACTGCAAGCGTGACACCATCTGAAGACATTTGCAGTTCATTTGCTATACTTGTCTGTTTTAAGACATCTGAATGTACAGCACATTTTTTGCATTGCTGTATTGTTTCAGTAAATGAATGTGCTGTTAACTGTCAGATATTAAGTTAAACAGTCATAAATGCATTTTCTTTTATTGATTGATTTTAAAATGTACACAAAGGGCTTGTGTATGTTTGTTTGATCCGTCAGGACAGACTGGCTAATTATCAGATCCTATTAACATGCTAAACTAAGACAGCAAGCATGATATCTTGCTGAACTGCTTTTGGATCAGCATTATTCATGTCCAGTTGAAACAGAACAAAGTTAGGATGAATAACTTTGGTGCTGTAAGGAATGAAGAGCATATTGAACATAAACCCTGTGATGAAAATGATTTCCATTCATGACTTTTGTGAGGTTCTTTTGTCTTCAACTCATCCTGAAGCACTACAGTAGAACTTCTTTGATCATACTGATTATAGTACTTTCTTGGCACATCCCTCTGTTAAACCTTGTGTGTGCAGTGGTGCTTGCTTATGCTTAAATTTTTAACTGTTTTAGTTGAAATCAAATGAAGTAATGTTTGGCCCTTGATCACTAAATGATTTTAATTTCATTTAGACAAACTCAAGTCAGGTCGAGCCCTTGATGACAGCCTTGGGATTCCAACCCCAGTGAACAGAGAACCAGTCTGTCAGCTCAGCCTGAGATCACATGGGTTATCTGGTTTTGCATTAAGTTTGAATATCTGCAAAATGTACATGCAGTTCATAAATGTCAGTGTCACTGGGTTGAAATTAGAAGTAAAGATCATGACAGTCAAGCACCTCACCAATTCCTGAGAAGTCAAGAACACTCCAAGAGATAGATGCAGTATATCATCATCCAAGCCTACCACACAGAAGTGTCATCAGTGTATTTACAGAGGGTTCACCACAATTTGCAGATCTCTCAAGAATAGAAAGAACAAATTAGACCTTGCCAAAAGACATATAAGAAAGTCAAACCATATCTGAGACTGCATCTTTGTAGAGAGGAAACTATAAGAATAATCTGCACAAGAACAACTGGATGAAGAAAGTATGGAAAAGACTGGAAACTGCTCCAGATCTAAGAAAACGATACCATATGTAACACACACAGTGGAGGAAGTGAGTTGCTTGAACATGCATTGCACCCAATGGAGCTGGGTTATTATCATTGCTGATGATGTGACAGAAGCAGCTGGATACATTTTGAAGTGTACAGGGATACTGTCAGCTTAGATAAAGCAAAGCTGATTGGATGATACTTCACAGAAGAGATGGACAATGACCCAAACATACTGTGAGAATAAAGAAGTGGAATATTCTGCAATGGCTGTGTCAGTCACCTTATCTCAACCCGATCAAGTGTGCCTATTACTTGATGAAAGCAAAACTAAAGGTAGAAAGAACCACACACAACAATTGAAGACAGTAACAATAAAGCCCTGGCAAAACATCACAAAGAGAGAAACTCATTCAGTGGTGAGGACCGGGTACTTGGGTTCCAAACTTCAGGCAGTCATTTCCTGCTAAGGTTTCTCTCTAGTGTTAAGATAAGTTATGGTTATGTTAATTTATCCAATTACATTTGTGCTCCTGAAAATAAGAGACCTGGAAATAATAATGTTTGCCAATCATAAGTTTCATGTAATACTTTTGTTTGACCCTTCACAGCTGAGAGTCTGCACTTTGAGCCTACATTTATTATATGGCTACAATTTGAATATACTTTGCAGTTAAAACAACAACAACAACAACCATAAAAACAAAACTATATATTGTATTTTATACACTCAATTTATAGTACAGGCAAATGCACACACCTTCCACTGTTTTTCATACATTGTTGCAGTGTGTCATATGTCATAGATGGATGTTTCAGTGGTTGTTCCATGGAAACATCATAGATTCACTTGTACTATATTGCTGACAACTGTGTAATTTTTAATACTTCATTGTAGTGTATTTAGATTGGACTGCATTTGTTCAGCACTGTGGTGAAAATATTTTCCTAACCTACTGGAGCCAGAAATAAAACTTGATGTTGCAAAAAATAGTAATAATAAAAACAAAACAAAACATTTATAAGAAAAATGTCTATAGCCTATATATTGACTGTATACCACATTAGGAGCGTGTAGAAAATTAGGAAATGATAGTCCCTGATAGGGTTACTTTCTATGGACCGTACCACGTTACACTTTAACTAAGGGAACTGTCACGTGCACTTTTACCACCGTTTCCAAAAGAAATAAAAACTAACATCACTCCTAAAGAAAAGTTTTTCATTTTAAACGTATAATTCTACATATAGTTATCTAAATATAGCTTTGAGGAAGTATTGCACTAATGTTAGGTCTCACCAGTCCCCCTCCCCCCTCCCCCCGACCCCTTTTCTGTTGCCGAGTGGAAACGGTTCAGCAGGATAGACTGCCATTTTACACAGTGGCTGCTAGCTAAATCTCTAAAGTGACAGATAACAACTTCTTCACATATGTAGTTGTCAGCCTGCCCTCCCAGTGGTACAACAGAAATAACGCTATTTTATAAACAAACATCCAAAACGACAATTTGTTTTTAAGCACAAGTCCAATTAACAGTGACGTAAGAAACACCGGTAAGTTGTTCATCATTTTAAGTTATGAGACGCTAGTGTAGCTAGCTAATGTTAACACAACACACCAGCTGCGCTGAAGCTCTGTGAGTATTGTTGTCCTGGTCATTTAGCTACAACTGCTGGCCGTCACAGCTTGTTGTACAGTCTACTTTTGTGGGTTGAGTGATAGTTCGACTACGTGATAGAATTTTGATAAAATGACATCATGAGTTGGTTGGCATAAGAGAGCTGTAATGCATGTTTCGGATGTTGTGTAGCGGCGCAACTATGGGGCGTTCCCCCTACGCCGTTGAAAGGTCTGTAGGTAATGGAATACATATATACATACATACATACATACATGTATATCCCAGAAAGTCTCCAAACACTTGATGTCACCGAACACGGAAGTCGGTGCTGTCACTCCTCCCTGTCAAATTAACGTTGATGTCAAAAGGGGACTTGACCACTCTTACTGATTCAATGGACTTAATGCATGTGTTATCATATATTGCCAAGTGTAAAGTCTTTAAGTCACTTCAATTTATAGTACCAAATAATATAGGTCACCCCAGGGCACTTAACATAGTAAGGCCAAGTCCTTATTGCCATATGAGGGAGAGCAAAGTTTTTCTTTTAAAGCCAATATCTATATAATGTTAATCAAGCTCACATTCATCTGAATTTAATCGATGTCTGCAGTAAGCTGTCATTTTATGAGGTGTACAAAGATCACGTTTAATAAACTGCTTTCTCACTTTGCATAGTATCTTGGTCGTTTTGAGTTGTGTTTGGAGTGAACATCTACAACACATAGCATTTGTCACCAGATCATTATTTCATGGTTGTCACACATTTAGACAGAACACGAATAAAATAATGACAAAGTAGAGAGCGGAGTACTGCATAATCTGGTGCACTGAAACTTTGTGATTGCAGAAAGCAGTTTATTAAGGCAGTTTGTTGCCAGTGTCACACA
This sequence comes from Planiliza haematocheilus, assembly GCA_005024645.1. Lineage (NCBI taxonomy): Eukaryota > Metazoa > Chordata > Actinopteri > Mugiliformes > Mugilidae > Planiliza > Planiliza haematocheilus. The sequence goes on along the minus strand of SRSE01001340.1, from coordinate 281,289 downwards.
ACACCTTCCAGTGGCTCTACAGAAACAGCGGGTTAGTTTGCTTGTTGTTACTGTATTGCATTCCTGTACAGTCTCCTCGTACTCTCTCTGGGCACCCATATTGTGTTAAATACACCCATATTTATAGTCAAGTATTTTATTTTTCTGTTTTGGACATCAAACCCCTGAATGTGCTGTGGAGGTTAAGTTCATTAATCTATCATATATCAGTCATATATCTAGACATCTCTGTCAAAATTAACATATAAGTGTTCTCTCGTAGAGTGCCACTTAAAAATGTTTGTACCCTTAAGATTTTTTTTTACATTTCTGCGTGACAGTTGTTTAGAACATCGGTGGACTTTCACACAAAGAGAACCCACTCAAACAGATGAAACTGAATTACTATATCTACTTGTGTATATGATGTTTGATTTTTTTTTTTTTGTAGAAATTTCTGAAGGGCACAAAAATGTTTAAGCAGCACTGTGTATGTTGTCCTAACTGACATTTAAAATTAGTATTCAGAGAGAAAGTTAGAAGTGACTAAATGTGACTAACTTCTTAAATGTAATTCTGACTCTCACTAGGTCCGCTTATGGCATTGTTTTGGAAAAGCTTAGTATACCCTGTAAACACTAAGACACTAAGCCAGGTTTTTGATGCGATTAGAGGTCATCACATTTTGGCAAAAATTTGTGCTCTGTTCTGGGTATCTGGGTCCCTTCCAAACTGGATGGAACCCAGATTTGCCAGATGTTTTACTGGTTTGTGACAGTATACACTACACACTAATGGTCAGATTAGGAGTGTTCACTGTAATTTAGCTTATTTACAACCAAACAGGAAAGTGATTAGTTTTGGGTGATGTGAATGGTGGCAGATCTGATCCATGCATCACCAATTCATTCCAGTGACTGAGCCTTTCAAGTTGACGTAATGTTGATATTGTACCGTACATCTTATAATGCAGTATATCTTTTTTGCTTAATACGCGTACACTTGTGCATGTTATATTGGACATTGATTGCTAGGGGTGACAAAAAAAGGGTGGAACTACTTAGGGCTGCACAATTAATCGAATTTTAATCACGATTTTGGCTTCCCACGATCAAATTTGCGTGATCGAGCGATATTTATAATGCGTTATTCCGTTCATAGAATGCTCCACGTCACGTTTTGTTTGTTTGTCTTTGCAAAGCCAGTCTAGCGCTCCCAGTGAGCGCTCCGTAAACCACTGTCTGATCACCTGCCTCCATGAGCCAGTCAGAGTGGATCCCTGCACCGCGCAGCGTAGTTTCTAGATGTGGACAGTGACAGAGTAAGTTTGCAACAGATAGCAGTCGGTCATAAGGCCAGACCAGCTGACAGTCTTGCCTGGGCCCGGGACGAGTTGTGTCAAGCTTTTATACAAGCGAATGGACGTTAACATTAGCGCTACAATATGTTACGAGGCTGGTAAACGTTGGCTGCGCTGTTTCTTACATTGCTCTACGTTCACTTTAGTCCCTGCTTCACCGTCACCACCTTTATTTAAATATTTGTTAAGAAAATCTTTAAGGCCTCTAGTTTCTTCTTTTTCCTTTCCTTTTCTGAGAACCGGACTTGTGCTGCCTGGACATTTTGAGCGTACGGCAACATCAAATTTTGATCAGTGGCCAAACCATTTTTGTGTTGGGGGGGGCGGGACAATTAGTAAGAAAACAAATAAAAGGCTTTTAAGTAACTCAGATATTACATATTTTCCCCACAAATAGGCCTATTTTAATATACATAAATATTTTTAATTATTCCATAATTTAATGAGAGTCCAGTTCTGGGCCCCACCTCTACCCTGGGCCTGGGACAGCAGACCTGTTTGTCCCGTACATAAGGCTATAAACAATCTTAACAAAGAAAACAAAAAATGTCTAATGTAGCAGAGGCCGAGGTGCTTGTCCCGAGGTCGGATCGTCATCCATTGTGTGGAAGCATTTTGGGTTTAGCGTGCAAAATATGGATGTGAAAGCAGTTAAAATAGACTATGTGACAATACAATTTGTTTTGGTTGAAATAAATAATCGTGATAATTAATCGTGATCTAAATATTGATCAAAATAATCGTGATTATCATTTTGGCCATAATCGTGCAGCCCTAGAACTACTGCTCTAAAGCTCTGTGACTCTTATTTGGAAAGTATTGTTTTCAACCTATCATGCCAAACTGATGCTCACACAACACAGCAGTGGGATAGTGTATTAGTAGTGTGCTGGTATGAAGAAAACATAATATACGCATGTTCAATTGGAAACATTCAATCATTCATTCATTCATCTTCTGTGACCATTTGTCCTGTGAACGGTTGTGGGGCGGCTTTAACCTCTTCAAGCTGTCCAATTGAAACAACCTGGCTAATATACCTTTGCTGTCTGTATATCTTTTGGTATTTTGATTTTCCTGTAAGAGGTCAGCCTGCACAAATAATGTGGCCAGTAAGCTAATGTCAAAGAAAACATATCTTCTTTTTGTATCACGATGATGATACTATGAACCAAATAATATAAGCCCTTTCCCCTAACCTCTGGTTTGCTCAGATTAAGTACTTAGTAGTCTATGAAATATATATTCCAGGAATATTAGGCTCACAAACTAATTACTAAGATGGTATTTGAAAGTTACATCAAATTGCTGTTATTGTTAACAATGAGAATTGTTATCAGTATTAACCATTTCCTAGGAAAATGGAAAACAATTGGCCTTTTCCCCCCCCCCCCCCCAAAAAAATAAATAAATAAATAAATTAAACTCAATTATTTTTTATTTTGTCAATCATTTTCATACCATTGAAAGGAAACAATATTTTGGATATTATTTTTAAGGGAGCTCCAATGAGCCACCGATTAGTGGCCATTAGCGGCCATCAGCAACCTCTATAATGGCCAGTCAGATGGTGCAAGAATCGCAAGATAATTTCCCGGTGCACACCCAAAAGTGAACTCAAGCCCCAGATATGTGGTCTGCGTTGTGATCTCTTGGCAGCTGGGCCAGAGCAGCAAAACCTACCCCTGTTTGAAACCACACTCTGTGTATATAAATGAGCCAAAATTATTTTTATTTTTTTTGAAGTGGCTTCAGAGAGAAACTATTGCTATCAACCAATAGCACTTCCCAATTTCACAATGGTTATTGGCAGCAAAAATACTGTCTGATGCTAATTAGATTTTTTAAAACCAAAAATCAAATGAAATGACACAACAGTTAAATGGTAAATGGCCTTGCTTTTATGTATATATAGCACTTTTCTGCCCATTAGTACTCAAAGCGTTTTACAGTCACAGACACATCTACCCATTCGCTCACACAAGCACACACACATTCACACACCAGCGCCATGCACTGGGAGCAACTGGGAGTTTACTGTCTTGCTCAAGGACGCTTCGGCACATTCCAGGGATCGAGCTGCTAACCCTCTGGTTCGTGGCCAACCCGCTCTACCTGAGCCACATACTATTGTACCAGTTGAAAGCTTTTGACTTCTGTTTTTCTGGGTCCTGTGTGGCTGTTCCTTGTTTAAGGCAGTATTGGACAGCATGTCATCACAGCTTGTCCGTTGAGACTAAAGCCAAGCAACCCCAGACCTATGAAAAAATCAATACTTTGGGATAAAAGCCCAAGATCTGAGTTTATCAGTCATACGTCTTGGATGTTTTTAAAGACCTATCTCAACCTGTCTGCTCTCCGCTCAAACTTCGCTTTAGCTTATTTGTGCATGTGTTGAGTGTCTTGTTAAATGTATTTGTGATTCATTTGTAGTGTATTTGTAAATGTGTAAATATTTGTGATGTGTTTGTAATTGTTTTGTGTGTCTTGTTCTGGTGTGTTGTGGGTCTTTGTGTTTTTATCTGTCAGCAGTAGTAGTATCTTTAGGCCCTGGATGGATAGCCTCGACCCTGAAACCCTGTATGTGTCTCCAGAGCAGACTGGACAGCCCACACTCCCCCTCCCTACCTCTGAAGTCTCCAACTTGGCACTAGGGGGGTAAGCAGCCTTCATCCTACTTTGAACTCTGATTGCAGTGTTGGAAACAACAGAAGGTTTGAAAAACTTGCAAATAGCCAGTAATCCACTTTTCATGCAGTCCGTCCACCTTTACAAAAGTAAAAACAAATGAATGTACGTCTGCACTACAGTACAGTGGGCTTATAGCAAATGTAAATAAAACATATTGACATTCAAAGCGTTCTCAGATAGGAGTATCATCCAAATATACAAATTATGTAAAATGTAAGCGTAATCTGTATTATATGATTTAAAGATTTTCTTTCATATCATCATTTAATATGCATTATAGTGTAACATTCATAAATACAAGTAGTTGATTAGTGTAGATAGAATTGATATGTTGAGAGGTAATCAAATCCATCCATATTTATGCAGTGTTTGTTTTTCAACGTGTCAACAGGAACTACTAGTGGGTTATCCTACACAATTGTAAACAAATAAAATTTTAATACTCAGAGATGTGGATAGTTTTACAGTTTGATATTCAAACATTGTAGATGGTGAATCATAAAAGAGTTTTGATTAGGGTAAAGTTTGACTGATACCACATAGTGTTTTGTTTTGCTTGTGATGCCATATTGAAACTTGACACTTTCATCTATGAAAATAACCTTAAAAATGTTTCCAGATTTTATTTTTCAGTATATGGCACTTTTATGGTTCACCTCCTAGGTTTAGTATGCTAATTGATCCAAGCAATCCACCTACTGGCACCCTGAAAACAAAAATTCAGAGCACAAGCTCCATCTAGAACATTTTGGGCAGTCCGCCTGAAGCATGCTAGTAAAATTACCCTTGAAAACTGACAGACACTGGGTAAATTATATTAAACATCTGCAATATGTTGACTTAGACTGCATGATAATTGCCCATGGTGCATGGCAAGTTTTCTGCTCCCAGTGTCTGCGTCAATTGGCTGGCCACCATGAGGACCTCACATTGATTGCAAGTCGCAGTAGGTTGGTTTGACAGTTTGAACACAGTGTCTAAGAAGATGGCTATGTTTTCAGTGTTGACACAAACTGCTACTGTGCAATTCTGAAACTGAAAGTCTGCCTTTAGTGAATACATGATTTAAGTTGATTATTAAGTAGATTGTGAATATGTTGCAACTTTCATCATGAACTATTTATTTAATGATAAACTTATTACTTTAACTTGTCGGTGAATTGTTGCAACCATAACACGTTAATTGTAGTTGGAACATGCAAGAGCAGTGACAAGTCCAAATCAACAAATATACTGCTTGATTTGCTAGATTTTTTTATAGTTCCTCTAGGTGCAGCAGCTCCACATACAAAGAGGCTGGGTCAAACTGGGCAGTGTGTCACAATTTTTAAACAGCTGTGCTAATCTCTTCAGATTGTAGCTTGCAAGGCTATTCTAACAAACAAAACTTGTTGACAAAAACGTGCTTAGTGTTATGTTACAAATATCCCTTGAGCTCATCTGTAATCATATGTGTAGGTATCTGTGTGCACGTAAGTTTGTGTGTGTACTGTGGACTGCACAAAGGCCAGTTACAAATGGGCTCACTTCTGTTTATACACACACAAACCACACACAAACCAGTGCAGCCTGCAGGACAACAGGGCAAACACAGCCCCCCTCAGGCCGGAACCTAATTGTTAGCCCCTGGTGTGGCTAGTCCAGGGATTAGCTACTGGCTGGGTAATACTATTCACTCCCTCTTTCATTCCCTCTGCCCACTGGGCCTTATCACCATCAATCTGACACCCTGTTTATCTGACGCTGCAACCAGATCTGCTGGCCTAGGAGAAATGTTCACAAAGGCCGTGGATCATCAGCACTTTGATTGTGGTGGTCCCAAATGGCCATTACTCTCTCTGGCCCCAGTTATCCCAGCATCCCTCTGTCTCCATGATCTCCATGCCGTGTTCAGTCCCAGTCCTAGAACCTGGAAAGCCAGCCTGAAGGCCTGTCATTTTTTGTCTGTCATTTGTGCACCTCTTCCATCTGAAACGAAGGTGTTCCCTTTGCCAGATTTAGTTTATTGTATTTGTCTTCCAGTGGACAGGTTTTCCATGTGGATTGTTTTTTTGTTTTTTTGTGGCAAGCTGGTTTTCCTCTGTGTTTTGTGCACTGTTGCCCAATTATACCAGTCGCCAGGGACAATCTGGACTTTACCACTGCCATCTGATCACTCTGTAAGATTGGCTTCACTGTGTTAAAAGAAGAAGAAAAAAGAACCAGATTTTGCTAGCATGGCTTCGTTTAAGTTGGATTTTCTCCCTGAGATGATGGTGGACCATTGCTCTTTGAATTCCAGTCCTGTGTAAGTAACTCCCTCCAGCTGGCTTTTTTTATTGTAGGTTTTGCAAGGTTTCTCTGAAATCATCAAAGAGCTGGTCTGCAAATCATTTCTTTATTGTGATGTATTGTACGATTGGTACCAAGTGCAACTGTGCTTTAGTGTTTAAGGATGATAAAGGCCAAAGAATAAGAAGAGCCCGTTGTGTGCTTTGTCTTTGTGGTTCAGCCTTTCTAAAGTCAGTAATGTGTGTTTGATATACAGAATTGTTATTTAGTGAAAACCTCAACGCAAAGCTTTAACTTAGAATGGGCACACTTGCATCCAGCATTGTACCACACCTATTATAATTCAATGCATTGCCGTCAAAACCGTTTTCTAATTCTTGTGAGTTCATTCAAGTGTCAGCAAGATATTCCTCCAGAACATTTTATGGACCCAGTTGAACTTTATGTACACTTTATGTACTAAGAATGCTTAGAACACTGGATACAGGATACATTTAAATGCCACTACTGATGTGATATTTGTGGTGTTAAGAAAGTGATTACAATATATCAGGTGGTATTGAATGTTGGGGGATACACAGCCAACATATTTAATTAACCCGTACCGATAATTATGTTGGCATGTTGTTCATTATCAAAAGAGTCACCCAGGTAGACAGCTGCCAAAGCTATATTGGGCAACATATTTTTCAGTCCATCCAGAAAAATGTTGAGTATGCAGTAGACAGTCTCTCCCCCATATACCCCATGTATAGGGCTGGACAATGTGGATTAAGAATCATATCTTGCTATTTTTTTAGTTGAAAGGCAATATATTATACAATAGATATAATATTCTTTCCCTGGGCAGCACAGTGGAGTGGTGGTTAGCACTGATTTCTCACTCAGAATGCGTTGAACACTGGATGTAGGATTTAAAGGCTAATACTGATGTAATATTTGTGGTGTTAAGAAAGTGATTATAATATACCTCACGGCAAAAAGGTTCCAGATTTGAATCCAGGAAAGACTGGGGCAGAAAGACTTGGGCCTTTCTGTGTGTTCTCCCTGTGTCTGCGTGGGTTCTCTCTGGGTACTCCGGCTTCCTCACACTGTCCAAAGACAGTTGGGTTGGGTTAACTGGTGATTCTAAACTGACCGTAGGTGTTGTCTGTGCGAGGCCTGTGATAGACTGGAGACCTGTCCAGGGTGTACCCTGCCTCTCGCCCAGTGACAGCTGGGATAGGCTCCAGCCCCCTGCAACTGTTCACAGGACATAGGGGCCATGTCTTTGGTGGTGAGATAGGCCACTGAATATTCACCCACCTCTCACTCTTTCTTTCATAGGGCATAGCATCAGGGTTTAACATGGTGTGTTTCACAGTTGAACACACTCTTTGTACTGCTCTTTGTGGAGCTATATCCCTATTAACGATACACTTCCATCGTATATCTAGTTCCAAAATATACTGATATATTTTAAAAGCCCAATACATCATATATCATCCAGCCCTACACCTGCGTATACCTGTGTGTTCTGCTAGTCTGAGAAGGCTCAACATGACAACTTGCTCATGCTCTGCAGAGAAATCTTCAGAGAGAGAGACATCTAAATTACCTGCTAAAGCAACCAGATACTGCAATTGGAACAACTAGAGTTGTAAAAAAAAATACATTAAAATCTTTTATATGTATAAGCTGCTGTTGACAAGATTTTTCTGGATAACTGATGGATAACGTTTATACAGGTTTCAGTCACAGCCAGGTACTGTAGTTGTGCTGCTCTGCTGCTCTCCTTAATGACTGTCCTTCACTGCATATGAGAGTGAAAATAATTTGATCTCTGACTTTCTTTGGAAGCATGGGTTTACAAAATTTACCAAGTCAGGGTAACACATTTAATATCACTCCTTCCACTCATTAGCAGTCTGTACTTTGTCATTGTTTGTTTTCAAGGTAAAACAAAAGCAGTGAGGACAAGATAATGCATAAAAGTGGAGTGCAGTTATGCATGGCCAGTGATTGTTTTTACTGTGATTGTATCACATCTGAACACCGCAGAGTGCTACAGAGTAACACTATAGAGCTTAATGCAGTTGTTGGGTATCCTGCCTGTTTATGAAGGTGATGACCTATTCAGACACTGTACATTCAGGTTTCAGCAACTGTGTTAGAAATGCAAATATAATGTACATCTTGGTTGATGAAAGATTGACCACAAACTCCCCTCTTTCTCTCTTTCTTCAAATCCTCTGCTGCTGATCGTGAAATCAAATGTGTCATTCCTCCTCAAGTTTTTAGACATCTTTTCGGCGCTTCCAAATTTGATTCTGCAGAAAATCACATTGTGGTCAGTTGTGGTGCAGCTTGCTGAATAAATAATCACTTTGGAATCAAATGCTTATGGAGTGAGATCACTCCATGGTTGATGGTTCATAGGCAAGTTTTGATGGGGTGGCATGCATCACTGCTGGGATTACATCCAGAAGAATGCATTGGACTTTTTTCAATCAAATTTTATGAATTATCTATATGACAATAAGTTTGTTTTTCAAGTGTGCACACAATATTTTTCAAAAGTCAGCTTTTATCCCATAACAGTTTAAATATTTACTTAAGAATTGTTATTCCACACTTTGATCACTAGAGGGTACTCTGATAGTAGTGTGTAGTATTCAGCGGTGTGGTACAGTCACTATTCTATACTTATTTGCACTACATGAAACACCTACACAGTCACTGCACATAAGTCATTGCACTGGTTATTGCACAATAGTGCCCAGAGGTCATCTGCTGTCCTTGGTTTGATTTTACAAAAGTTAAGAGAGCTCCAATCATGGGCCAGTTTTCGATTGCCTTTAACCAGTCACTGTGACAGCGTGTGCCTTGTTTTTTGTAGATTACCCTGTGAAAATGTAAGCAACGTATCACTGCATTAGATGCTCTGTTGTTTCTAAGCAGCTTGTGTTTTAAGCCATTCCCATACTGAGGTGCAGAATAGACCAAGACTCCTGATTATTAGCACAAATACCCTCGGCATCCAACGCATCACTTCAGGCTGAATATTGTGGCAAATGAAGCAGTGTCTCAAATGTAACTTATTGAAAAATCAAGTCTGTAATGATCCACTTACACTAAGAAACAATCATTAAACCATTCATTTTCATTTTCAAATAACCCATCAGTTTCTATCCTTATGTTTTTCTTGTCTTGGCACTCTTGTGCAATATGACCATTCCTTTTTGCAAAAGTAATCTGGCCCTTATAGCAGCACCTTATTGCAGATAGATACATAGATAATATCTAGCCTGGAAACCAGACCAGCTTCCCCACCCTCTATTTGTTTCCCCAGTTAGTCTTAAACCCCTCTGTTTGGAAGTGATTATGATCCTGCAAAGATCTGCCATTGCAGTCATATAGTTTGGGCAGGGTTCATGTGATAATGGGCAGAAGAGTAATATAGATGTAGTCATACACATCATTTGATCACTGTGAAGTTGAATTTGTTGACAACAAAATGGCATTGATGGTTGTAGGACTATCCAGTTATGTGCAGAGCCATTTTTACTGTGTCGGCTGAAAGGCAACCCATAATGAAATCCAAATGATGTGTTACTATGCTGATATGAATGTGTTTGACTATGCTAGGGTTGGTGACTGTTTCTGACAGTGCAGCACAGCTCACTTAAGGGATAGGTTTCAGAGCTCTGAAGTTTGACAGTAACGACTTGAACCATGCTAACTTTGCTGGATGGCAGCTCTTTCTGTGTTACACTAACTATCACTAAGTATTTTGCGTGTGGGAAATCAGCAAGCAATGGGGCATTGTTGGATATCAAGCAGAGACAAACCTCCTTGTCCAGAAATGGATTTGAAAAATATATATATATGTATATATATGTATTTTCGGTGGTGAATTCAACTTCAAAGTCCTGCCCCTTGTTTTTTTTCAACAAGACCACATTTACTTGCATTTTATCAGTTGATCTAAATGGGGTAACCACCGGAGTACATGCAGTTTCAAATTCCGTTGTAGCCAAGCCCACAGCTGATGCAGACTGCCTTCCTTCACCTCACCAAAGGCAGACTATATGGGATAGTTTGCAGTGTAGACACAGCATAGTTTTTGAGTATGCAGTACCTTTGAGGTTATTCTGGAGCATATTCAAGACAGTATTTGTCATAGTTTTGGAAAAGAATGAGAAATAAAAAGAACATGCATAAAGCAAAGATATGTCTACACTTGTTAAAGTGTACATTTATTAAAAGCTTGAAAATTGTACATTAAGAACAGTGTGATTAATTGCGATTAATTACGTGAATCATTTGACAACCCTAATACTATATATGTTATATTGTCAGAAATCATCAGTAGAACATGTCATATTTTTATGTTATGTTGCTAATCAGTATTATAATAGTTGACTGGTTACATTTCAATTTGTCTTTGTCCTCTATCTAATGTGTTGTTATTTGTCTTCATAGTGGGAAGAAGATGAATGGGTCTCTGGACCACCCTGACCAACCAGATGTTGACGCCATTAAGATGTTTGTGGGACAGATTCCACGGTCCTGGTCTGAGGAGCAGCTTCGTGAGCTGTTTGAACCTTACGGAGCAGTCTATGAGATTAATGTCCTCCGAGACCGCAGTCAGAATCCACCACAGAGTAAAGGTCAGTGTGTAGTAACAAGCGAACGGGAAATGATTTGTATAGAATGTACGAATAATGAAACAGTAGTATTTGCTTTAAACTTGGTGGTTACCAGAATCAGGAGGGATGGATGGGTGGATGGATCGGTGGGTGGGTGGATGCTTTATTAATCCCAAACTGGGAAATTTCACCTGTCTTATTTAAGTATCTGACATCTAGGGTCTGGTGTCCTCTTTACTATTGTGTGGTATTATCATGCCAACCTCTAAAGAATTCTCCAAGGCCTTCAGCAAAAAGATGGTAGCCATCTATAAGACTTTTTTTAAATAAATGTTAGAACCATTAGATCTGGCATCCATGGCAAAGAAAGGGTACTCATTTCTTATTCTTTACCATGTTTTTCTTACGTTTAGTTTTTTTCTTCAAGTGAAATGACTGCCCGATTGGGATGAGATCAGATGATTGACTCAGACTTGACACAGTATTTCAATCCTCTACTTCCTAGGTTGCTTCAGCAGTATGTTTTGGGTTGTTGTCCATACTCTGAAGCACTGTCCAATCAGTCGAGGATGGCCTATTTCACACAGTGACAGCTCCTTAGCAAATGCATTTGTTGCCTCATCTAGTGTTTCCTACAGATTTAGATTGCAGTTATAGTGGTACCTACATCTCTCTCCTAATTTGATGCATTTCCTCCCCACCTGTCTTTTTTTTAAAAGCTTCAAAATATTTGAAATAAATAACCAACCTGTATTGTGATCATTTATACTTGGTGAGTGTTTGTAAATTATCCACTGATTCTGTGTCTTCTAACTTAATATTAGAATGTCTATCTCTCTGCTGAGAGTCCAATTGTCAATAGATACTTGTTAAGGTAGCAGGGAAAGAGTCAAGTAGTGAGAGATATTCCGTCATGGATTCAGTTGACAATGCCTAACACACACTATTACTTTAATTAATCATTTCAAGTCCTCAGCCTTGGACAACTTAACCATAACTGTGAGTTTTCTATTTCTGCAGTTACATTCTTGTGTTTCTCACAATATGCCACAGACAGGGCAATATTAGGTTATAAGATATCAAGTTGTGCATAATAAGCGCAATGCATTGAATGAAGACTAAGTTCTTCAGTCACACTACCTTCTCTGCTTGACCTGCACCCTCTGGTGAATGTGTGTAATTGAGATTGAAAGAAAGAGTGTAACAGGGGAAGAGAACATGAAAGATGCTGTTTTATTGTTATAGTTTTATTCCCTTTTGTTGCCATATTGATGTTTTCTCTTTCATTTTGTAATGTAAAAAAACCTGATCACATCTAGGTACTAAGTCAGCTGTTGAACACATTTTTGTCTTATCATTTCCTGGCAGGCTGCTGTTTTATAACGTACTACACTCGAAAATCAGCCTTAGAAGCACAGAATGCTCTGCACAACATGAAGATTCTGCCAGGGGTAGGTGACAATCTTATTGATCTGCCCTTTCAGTGCATACTGGTTCATGGGACTCCTTTTCTGTACTTGGCCATGAAAAACTGTACCACAGATCATTTAGATATTCATATTTTGCACCCAAAGATCAGGCTATAGAATGGTCTAGCCAAAGTCCATAAATGAAATGTTGTCATGTATGTGTACGTATAGTGTCTATAACAATTCATACTGTCCCAAGACACTTTACAGGACAAGAGCTTGCAAGAGCTCTATTATAAGCACTGATGTGTTATTTGTTGACATTTGTTTAGATGCACCACCCAATCCAGATGAAGCCAGCGGACAGTGAGAAAAACAATGGTAAGGATTTATTTTCTGGCTTTTTTAATCTTATCTGTCCTTTGCTACAAGCATAAAATGTTTTGTTAATTACCATGCTAATAGTAAAACTGATAACAGCACTGTTGAAGTACATGTATGAGATGTGCTGGAATCTGTGATTTAAACATCTGTGACATTTATTTGGTGGATGGTTGTGGAACAGTGTGTACTTATGTTGACTAACACTAGGGTTGCAATGACTTGTGAAGGTCTCTGATGACTTTGATTATGTAAATTTGCCTATATGTCAAATATGTCAACGACAGATATGTGGAAATTCCTTAAACAGAGACCCAATAAGTTGGTAAAAATTAAACAGCTCACTACTGAAGTACAGACACTGTGCTCAAGCACATCCACAGAGAAGCTCAGCCAGCTTTTCAGCTTCCTTGATTGGTGGTTAGTGCTTGGGAGTATGTGTTATGTCCTCATCTATTGTTTTTCCAGAAAAGAAGACTTCTAGAGCAGACGCTAATGGAAAATGCAAATTATTAATCATCTACTTAGAAAATAAGAAATAGCAAATCAGTTTTTTGTAACAGCACTAATTAACACTTTGGTTATACTACCAGAGTTTTTTGTGGTAGTATGTCTGCTTCCATGAGTGTTTGAAACTGATATGAAACTTGAGCTGTTTAGATCAAGTGAACATCCTTTTGCACAGAAAGAGAAATGTTGGTCTCTTCCTTTATTGCTCCCATTAGACTTATATTATTGTAGGAAGGTAACTCCATAAGCAGAGAGAATTTTGTGTTACGGCTTGTGTAACTGACAGAAAGAACGTGAATCTATACTTGAGACATCACTGATCTCTGCTTTTAAAACATATTGTCTTAAATTCAACTCACGTCTCTGATTATTATTATAAGCTGCAAAAGAAGTTCAGTTAAACATGTATACTTGTTGAATGTTGTAAAACGTCATGTATCTTAACACAGTGCAGGTCTGTTTAATGTTGTGTTAAATACAGCAGTGGAGGACAGAAAGCTGTTTATTGGAATGATCTCCAAGAAGTGTAACGAGAATGACATCCGACTGATGTTTTCGCCATATGGACAGATAGAGGAGTGCCGGATACTTCGAGGCCCTGATGGACTGAGCCGTGGTATGGCATTATAATGAACATGCTTAGAAGATAGGACTGAATGGATAGTTTCATTGTTTTCTGGTATCATTTTTAGTATTTAAATTGAATGTGCATTTACTTAAATTGCTATAAGAAGGAAGCACCCTCTTCTGAGCTTATAGTCAGTTTCAGTCTTTTTTCTAATGGGTCCAGCACTACAACCTTTTTGTCAAAACAAACTGGTTAAATTTGAACAATCTTCAACCTGTTAAAAATAACCTTATAAAAAGTGTGTATTACCACTTAAGCCTGTAAGAAGAACCTGATGTATGCAGTAGCAAAATGTAAGTACAGACTATAAGAAGAACACTAAACAAGTACAGATTTACAGCATTGCAGTTAGTAAAACAACAGTAGAGTTCTGGGTTTATTTGATTAAGTCTGTATTATGCAGGCAATATTCTGGACAAAAGAGATGAGCTAAAACATATATAGATCCACACATCCAAATTAATTAATACCACTCCTGTACCTTAAGGGTTGGAGAGGAAGTACAAATGTTGAATGTATGCTGGTTTCTCTTAAATTAGAAGTTCTTTGAATGGAAGGCACCACTTGCTTCACAATAAAACTCTAGAGGGCTAACCATCTCTAAAGCTTTGAGCTCAGGGGCTTTTGTAATTGTGAAATGGAAGAAGTTTGAAAGCAGATGGACTAAATGTAAGTTCTGTTTGGCCAAACAGTTATCAAGCGAGTATGTCTTTGGACATTGAGGTAACCAGTAAACCAGTGGTTAAAAAAAAGTAATGATAATAATAACTTTTGTAACATAACAAAACACATTCAAACCACCACAGATCATAGGAGACTCCAGACTTTGTTTCATTAATTCATGTTCCAAGAGCTAAAGGGACCTTAACTTTGCTCGGCCCGGAGTCCATCCATAACAGGTTGCCAGATTTTGTAACTTGTCTCCTCTTGTTTTGCTGCAGTTGTCTGTTTTGAAAGGAATAAGATCAACCTTTGCACTTGTCGGCTGATAAATGAATTTTTATTTTTATTCTATGAATTATTTATTTTAACATTGTAACATTAATTTTATCTGAGCTACGAATGAACCATTTCTTATTGTGTTGTTTTCTCTTTCAGGTTGTGCGTTTGTGACATTCACAGCTAGACAAATGGCCCAGTCAGCCATCAAGTCCATGCACCAGTCCCAGACTATGGAGGTGAATTTCTAAATAAAAAAACTAATTGTGATGCTGTATATGACCCTGATTTCAAACTTGATAAAATATTTAGGTTAGTTTTACTGGAAATTAAGTTGCATTTATTTTAACAAGTATCTATTTCTTGAAACTGTCACAGTGTAGTGACTTTTTGTGTCTGTGTTTAGGGTTGTTCATCACCCATTGTAGTGAAGTTTGCCGACACTCAGAAAGACAAAGAGCAGAAGCGCATGGCCCAACAGTTGCAGCAACAGATGCAGCAGCTCAGTGCTGCTTCCATGTGGGGAAATCTTACTGGGCTCAACAGTCTCGGGCCACAGTACCTAGCAGTGAGTGTGTGTTTGTAGAGCATCTGTGTGCTTATCCACAATGTAACAATTAGCCTTTTAACAATCAGTTTCAAGAGTTTAAATATAGCTGTCACTTCCATTTTCCCTCTGGCTTTAGCTTTACTTACAGTTGCTGCAGCAGTCAGCCTCTACAGGGAATGCACTGAACAACCTGCACCCTGTTTCAGGTAGATACGCACACAGTCCTTGAAATATCACAGAATCAAATATTATATATTGTTATATATAATGATTTGGATGTATATACACATGCATTTCTGTCATGTCCTCTGGGTTAAAAACATCCCTCTGCATTTGAGGTTGAAATTCTGTTCAATCTTCCATCTACATCAGTCCTACATGTATAGCTAGAAAACTCTAATAGAGATAATGTCCTGACATGCTGTCTTTATGAAGATGCTTGAATTTGACTGTGCATTTGTTTCTCAGGTCTTAATGCCATGCAGAACTTGGCTGCTTTAGCAGCAGCAGCAACTGCCACACAGGCTACACCAACGGGTTCCAGTGCCATGACGACATCTAGTAGCCCCCTAAGTGCACTAACAAGCTCAGGTAAAATTCCAATTACAGCACTGTGGTATATCATGTCCTTCACATGGCTCCACACCCCTCAGAGTATTTACTATATTAAAGATGTTACAATAAATGACTATATAATTTAAAAATAAATGAGAAAGTTATACACAGGCAGTAAAACTATTTCACTGCAGGCTTTCTTCTTGACTTCAGACAGCTGCACTGGATTATAGATATTCTTAAATCAGTACATCCATGCTGTCCTTGCTATGACAAGTAAAGATGTCTGCAGTTGCAGCTGCTGTTATCTGGCTTCCATCCTCCCATTTTACCTCGTTAGTCAGTCACTTTGATTTTATTCTCCCCAGAGACATCAGCTTTGCATGTCATAACCCAACATAAAAGCAGAAATACTCTTTCATGAGGTCCTGCTGTACAGCAGTGTGTTTGTACTTGTATGTGTGTTACCATTCGTTTTCCACTGGGCAGTGACCCAGCACACCTCCAAGTTAAGGGCCATTTGACCAAGAAGAAGAGTGATGGAGTGCATTAGATAGCCTCACTTCCACAATCACTCCCCTAAATCCCACTGAGATGGTTAGGTAGGTGGCCCACGAAGTGAAAAAAAGATGCCAACATGTATAGTATGTGTGGGAACAGCATGTGATTATGCCAGCTGAGAGAATATCATGGGCCTGCAAAGTTGTTGTGGTAACAACATATTATTCTTTTACTCATGACAGAGTTAACTACGTGGATGTCTTGTGTGTATCGCTATTGGTTATTACTTTAGTCTAAACTAATAGGAGATTTTCCTCCAGCAGGCTCCTCTCCCACGTCCAGTAGCAACTCCTCAGTGAACCCCATGGCTTCATTAGGGGCCTTGCAGTCTCTGGCTGCTAGTGCTGGAGCTGGCCTCAACATGGGTTCCCTTGCAGGTAATAACTGCACTTGCTAGCTACAGAAACTTCCATGTTTCACTGAGGCAGTAGATTTGGTTTCAAGATTTGCAGAGCAGAAGCCTTGTGATTTTAATGGTGCTCACTGCAGTAAATATCATCAGACACCAGTGTTTCCCCTAGGTTTATGGCTCTGATGGGGCAGGGTTTGGGAGGAACCAAACCACTGTTGTGGTCTGATGCTGTATAGAAATGAAAATAACCTGACCATCTTGGCTAGGTGGTGCTGTTGGGAGGGCAGGGCGCCCCCCAATGTAATAGTTGGGGAAACACTATCAACTTATTTCTACTCTTGGTTTGTTGTTTGCTGCCTATACAACATCAAGAAATCTAACAGAGCATCCTTCAAGGTGTTTATTATCTAGGTGGTCAGCTCTTGGTTTGATTTTACAGTTGCAGGGGCTTCATTTACAGTTGCTGTACCGAAATTTAATCCCAAATACCATGTAAATCCTGATAAGCATGGTTGCACAACAGCACTTTGTTCAGAGGTTTCTCAGTTACATTTGATTTGCTAACTAGTCACTAGTTGATGGAAACATACATATACTAGGTCACAGTTACTCATTGCGCGGCTCGCGAGCCACATGCGGCTCGTCAAGCTATAACTGGCGGCTCGCATGGTAGCTTACAGTATCACACTGCCACTTGCCTTTAATTGCAAATTGCAATCCACTATTTACCGGCAATGCTACTTAAACTGCCATCTCGTGGCGATAAATTGTAATACATTTCACGCAGCTGAATCACTTAAAGCGCGAATGAAAGTGGCCATGTGCACAAAGCTTGTCGTAAAAAGTGGCTCGCCTTTTGATTTTGCACTGCCAATGTGGCTCTTGTGAAAAAAATAGTGAGGATCACTGTACTGGGTGATAAATCAAGTTTCCTGCTGGACTGTAGTATTATTCTGCTGTTTTCAGTACTACTTTGTGTAATAAGAGTTTTTTTTATGTTTTCTTTTAACTGATGCAGGTATGGCAGCACTAAACGGCAGCCTTGGCTCTGGAGGTCTATCTAATGGCTCAGGAAATACAATGGAGGCACTGAGCCAGGCCTACTCAGGCATCCAGCAGTATGCTGCTGCTACACTCCCCAGCCTTTACAACCAGAGCCTGCTGTCCCAGCAGAACGTCTCAGCCGCAGGCAGCCAAAAGGAAGGTGGGTTCTGTAGGCTAGGAGTAGAAGACAGGAGATGACATGGGGTGTGGTGAAAAGTACAGATGATTGTTGCATGTTAAACACTGTAAATAGAGTAAGAGGATGTAGTGGCTATTTGTCATAGCCAGTGTTGGGAGCTGGACACAATTTTATTTGTGAGTGAAAACTCCATTGTTCAGACCCATGGTTTGATTACCTGGCAATAGATTTCTTTATTTCTGACTGCTGCAGTTTGCAGGCTTGAATACAATTATTTTTTAGAATAATACTAATGATTTTAATGATATTTCCTAAAAACAGATTTTTTTTCACAATAGGCCGCTATTGACTAACTTTAGGTAAAAGAAAGCAAGCTTGACCCCAAGCTATTTCAGATGGTTAAAATACCAAATGATGAAAACACCATTTTGTTATTCTTGGCTTCTGCTCATACGTCGTGTCATCTCATAGTTCAGATTGCTTGAGTCTTGTATTAGAATCACATACGGTGTAAACTTTTAAAAGGGTAACACAAAAAATGTTTTGCCATGTTTAGCAAATAATTTGAAAATATATTAATTATTTAATCATTTATGCATAGACATTTAAAAAGTAATAATACATTTAAATATTCATTGCTTGTTTAAGATAATTCTTTGTCTAATCTTGCACACAGCTTGTTCCACCTTCCAATCCCATAATGGTCTACATAACTATTGCCAGTCAGTCACTTGCTTGTGATTGTGTCAACATGCATATTGCACAAGCATGCACTGCTGTTTAGCGGCCAAACACAGATGATTCATATCCTGAACTTTTTTTAATGAATGATTTGATTCTAAACAAGCAAAACACAATTAGAGCAGCCAAATAACTTTGAAAACTGGCACTTCTTTCTGCAGCCATCGCCAAAGCGGCTGAATACCATCATTTTCCAGGAGGGTGTAGGTTTGTGAGATCTTTTGGCTTCCCCAGTTGCACATGTGCTCTACTTGTGCATTTGCAGGAGCAGGGTTAAGGCAGTAGATTAGATAAATAAGAGTGCCACCTATTTTGATCATGCTGTTGTTTTATTAACATGCAAGCTAAATAGCATTTGTTTATCACTGTATCTGTGTTTAGCCTATGTGACCGTACAATAATACCAACATGGATTTAAATTTGAAATCACAGCATAGCCCTGCACACATTCATCCATCTTTTTTTGTTTTTTGGAGACCTGGTCATTACATTTCTCGGGTTGTTATCCCCCTGTACATTTTCTAGACCATCATGAAAATAATGTTTTTATAGTTAAAAAAAAATAAAAAAATCAGAAAAACATTGTTTACCTTTCAACACCACTTGATTTAAGAATACCGTAAAGTTTAGTACCTTGTTGAAATTACAAACGAGTTAATGCGGTCTTGGGTTGCTAACAACCTGAAGTTCATATTGCAGCTTGAACATTTGTTTTACTGCTGTTGTCGGTAGGTTGGTAGAGATGTATGTGCTGTGTTTTAATCTTACCTTCTGCTAAGGATTCTGTCTTGTTTTAAACCTGCTGCATCAGCCAGCAACAGACGCGGCACTGGTAAGATGTCACCACCTTCTTTCTGACATGGCCTCAGATCATCATGTCAACAACTCCTCTTTAAAACAAGCCCAAGTCCATAACAGAAGGCTTGTCCTTGTCTGTGTGTTAATGTTAGACACGCTCCTCAGATAAAGTCACTCCAGCTATATGTTGTAATGTTGTTATTTTTTTTAATATAAGCACTATCTCATTTAACAGTTGAGTGCTTGTAGAGGTGTCATTTAGTAGAAAGATAAAAATAAACGAAAATATCACTGTGTTTAATATTTGTATAGTTGGTAAAGCAAACTCATTCATTGGCAGGTCCAGAAGGCGCAAACTTGTTCATTTACCACCTGCCCCAGGAGTTTGGAGACCAGGACCTGCTCCAGATGTTTATGCCATTTGGAAATGTCATCTCTGCAAAAGTCTTCATTGACAAACAGACAAACCTCAGCAAGTGTTTTGGTAAGTTCATGCTAACTACAAGTCTTTTTATGGTCAATAGAATATAGCAACAAGTCACTTATGTTCAGTGAACATATACACTGCCTAGCCAAAACAGAAGATGCCACCTGGATTTAACTAAGCAAATAGCTGAGACTCCTTTCAGCTAGTTATTTAAGCCCAACTGATGAAATGAGTGGTTTCTCATTTGTCTAAAGACACATCCTGTGGTCATGGAAAAGATGTTAGTCTGTTTGAGAAGGGTCAAATCATTGGCATGCATCAAGCAGAGAGAACATCTAAAGAGATTGCAGAAACTACTAAAATTGTGTTAAGAACTGTCCAGCGCATTATTAAAAACTCGAAGGTTAATGGGGAATCATCGTCTTCGAGGAAGAAATGTGGTCGGAAAATAAATCCTGATGGATCGTGATCGGCGATCATTTAAATGTTTGGTGAAGTTAAAACAACAGTAGAACTCAGACTAACTGTAACTTCACTACCTGTTTGCATACAAGTCAACTGTGTGAGCAGTGTACGATTAGCACATACACTGCATGTACAGTTATTAAGTTGTACTTTTGAGGATTAGTTTTAGTATTTAACAACAAAAGTGCTCTTGGTAATAAACCTCAAACCTAAATATTTAAGGAAGTGCTTTTGGTTTTGGCTTTGTATGAGAATATCTCTGTGTACAACTATTAATGTGCACAATACATAACTCAAAGAAAATCAAAAATAATCCCATCTTCTTTATTTTCATCTTTTAAAGTCAAACAGCTTTGACTTTACAAATAAACATTTCTGACATCTCAAAAAATAAGTCGGTGACCAATATAGCTACACTTATTTTCAATAACTCTCAAAAGTCTTCCACCCATGGAGTCTGTCAGTTTCTTGATAACTTGACCATTAACTTTTTGTGTACCAGCAACCACAGTCTCCCTCTATACAGAGCGCTGTACTGCTTGCCTTCTCTGTACCTCTTTCGGTGAGGTGAGGAAGGGGACCGTGTCATTATTTTTTCATCTTTAAGGCCTTTAATGGCTAACCACGCAGTAGAGCACTTTCATATACGAGATGGAGCATTGTCCTGCATAATAATCTTAGTCTTCTTGAAAGATGCAGACTTTTTCCTGTACCACTGAGTGAAGAACGTGTCTTTTAGAAACTGGCAGTAGGCTTGGGAGTTGGGTTTGAGTCCATCTTCACCCTGAAAAATTCCAACAAGCTCATCTTTAATATTTCCAGCCCAAACCAGTACCCCACCTCCACTCTCTATGCCCATTGCTGATCCAGCCACAGGCCCATACATCTGGTCCATCAAGAATCATCATAAAACCTTTGAAAAATGTGTCTTCAGATATTTCTTGGCCTAGTCGTGGCATTTCAGCTTGTGCATCTTGTACAGTGCTGGTCAGGTTTCAGCCCTCCTTACCTTGGCCATGTCTCTGAGCATGAAACACCTTGTACTTTTGGACACTCCAGGTAGGTTGCACTTCTGGAATATGACAGCTCTGGGTTCCTGCTGGCCTCAAGTGTCAGTCTTCTCAGATCTTTGGCAGTTTTGGCGTCTTTTTCTCTCAACATGTTTTTTGGGACGCTTTGGCTGTTTGCAACAAAATGTTTGATGGTTCTGTAGTCATGTTATAATGTCAGTTTTGAGAGTGGTGCATCCCTCTGAAAGATGTTTTGTAGTTTTTGACTTTTCAGAGTCTGTTGGATCTCTTGGCCCATTATGCCTGAGGAAAAGAAGCTGCTCAATAATTGTCCCCAATAATTGTCACACCCTCCCTCATTATTCAAATGCACATCGCTTACTGTTTAAATCCAATAGGCATTCAAGTTTATTCAGCTTGAAGTTGGAAAGTATACATAAAATGACAATATGCCTGATAATTGGGCACACAGTGTATGTTCTCTGGCCAGTTTAGGTGAAGCTTTAGTTAAAATGAATACAAGGAATGTGATATGATAGTTATACTGTTATTAAATTGCAGTTTTCTAAGTCTCTTAGTAGGAAATTTGTTCATTACCTAAAAGGCTGTAAGCAATGTGTAGCAATTTGCAGTCATTCTTGTTACCATATGGCAAATTCTGTCTTTTGATTAATTGTTTTTTCCCCCTCCAGGCTTTGTGAGCTATGACAACCCAGTGTCATCACAGGCAGCCATCCAGTCAATGAATGGTTTCCAGATCGGTATGAAAAGGCTGAAGGTGCAGCTGAAGCGTTCAAAGAATGACAGCAAGCCCTACTGAAGGTGCTGAGGCACTGCAGACTTAGTTAGGCAGGGTGGTGTTATGGTAAGTGGAGTATGAATAACCAGCTGAGACTGGTCCACTCAGACACATGTCTGTGCATTACAGGGCTGCTGCACTGCCTCTCCTGGTCATTATAACATGTCCAGGCAAAGAGACACATGCAAGAGTTTTCAGTATAGACTGGATTCTCCCTGTGTTTTTTTTTTTTTTTGTGGTTTATGCACTTTGTTTTCCTTTTAACAAATAAGAGAAACAGGTGTATTTTAATTTAAGTTAAATGGTGTCAGTTTGCTGTGGTAGTTGATACAAATATGAGTTGATTGTTAAGATATTTTGCACGTTGACCATGAGGTGCCAAAACCATCTGTTCTTACTTCCTGTTCACTTTCTGCTCCACCACCCAGACTCAGCAAAAAGCTGCTTAAAGCAGGCAGCAGCTGAAAAAACATTTAGATTTGATTTGGAAACCCAATTCATTGCTTTGTTTTCTATGTGTTCACAAGCCAAGTGCATGGTTTTCACTACTTTTGAATGAGGTGTGTGTATCATCTCTTGATATGGACCTCTTGATGTTAGATTGAGGATTGAACACAGGGTGAGGTACAGAAGCTCAGACTGTTTAAAAGGCAGAGCTCCATCAGCATGTGAATGGCATTTAGACATATATCGTGTTTGTAAAATGTGTGGTTGTGTTTGTCTAAATCAATTACTATTGTGACAGTTAAGAAGTAACTGAATTTTACGTTCTCTGGTTTTTCAAATCAGAGTTAAATTCACTGAGTCAGGTTTAGCCTCACATCCTCCATTATTTCTGTGATAGGGAAAGAGGAGCTGTTATCCACAGATTGTTCTGTCTCCTCTGTCACCTGTTTCTGGGTTACATCTAATGATGTTTCATTAATGTGTGATTTTGTTTGGTTTGTAGTCTGGGTGGAGCAGCCGTTGCATGGCTAACACTAATTAAGTGGCCTTGGGTGGGTGGCTACACATTTGCTTATGGTTTGTTTTGAATTCTGTATGACACGAATATTATAGTTCTGTCAAGCAGTGGTCACATTTATTGCGCTTTTCTTTATCTGGTCATCAATAAGTTCATTTATAGACTTTTCTTGAATGACAGGTCAAATGCCAGACTGGTGAGGGCTGTGATGCCAAACTGTTAGCTGTCATTCAGAAATACTATGACTCTGGCAATAAAACCAAACTTCTTAGGCTTATTACACTCCCCCATCAGTCTTGTCTGTTGCTTTTTATCAACACCTTTTATGGTTTTAGTTTGCCTCTGAATTCAGGCATTTTGTAAAAATTCATCAATAAATCCTCAGCTACTTTTCTGCTAGTTAGCAGCTAGTAATCTACACCACCATGTCTCGTACTGAAGATCTGCTGTTATTGGAGAATTCATATCAAATTGCTCAAGACAAACCTGGTTGTTGCTTAGGCTTCCAGGAAATCATGTTTTTTATATAGAGCTAGAAAGCAAGACAAATGTTGAGATGTATATTTAAACTATTATGCTTTTTCTATTTTTATATAGGTTTTATACTGCCCCTGTGTGTTGGGGAGCTATTTATTGCCTAAATTATTTATCTGAATTGAAATTACTTTGAAAGACAAATGTGAAGTCTGCAACTCCATTGAATCTCCTGGTGTGTGTCCTCTTTACTCCTGTTAAGTGTTGCTTCCTTTTGGTGATGTGTACTACATATCAGTTTGGACTGTGTATGTACGATCCTTAAGTGTCTCTACAGACTCTGTCATACATACCTTCATCTAAATAAATCGCTTGTTTTCCAGAAACATAGGGGGCATAGCTTATTATAGAAGTCGATTTCAATATGCGCCCGTTGGTCTGGTTTTTCTGTATGAATAATAGCCATCTTATGCTCTGGGTGACATAGGAAGCAACTCTCACTCTATTTCTAATACTAAACCTAGTTTAAAAACTGATTACAGGTCCAAATCCAAAGATTGATTTTCCTACTGTAGGACAGTCATATAAGACTGTGTGATATGAGTATGTACTGGGTGCCCAAACGTCCCAGTTTCCCACTGCTAAATGGTCTTTCGTCATAAAAGCAGTTAAAGGGTGCTGTGTCTTGTATAATATTGTTCTGTTTTGCTACTTTTGTGCTCAGTATATGCAAAACCGTTCTTCACACAAACCAAATTATGTGTCAGGAAATTGTGGTCATGTAATATATGAACACACAAACACACACACACACACACACACACTTTAAAGACAAAGCTGCCTTTATATACAGGCTCTTCATTGCAACACATTTGTTACTGTTCAGAGGATTTAGTGTATGGCCAAGTACATATTATTTTGGGTTCTTCTATCTCTTTGCTGTAGACACCAAATAATGGATACTACAAAGTGCCAAGTCTCAATGAAAATTAATTTTTGAGAGGGTTTACATAAATAAGCTGATGCCCAAAAAGAAAAGAACGTAGACAGGTGACTGCTTAATTTCAGCATTGTGCGCAAAAGAGCTCATATGTGTCTCCAAGCTGATTAAGAGTTACCCGTGAAGGTGGGGAGTAATCAGGTCCAGTTTCCTTTTCTTGAGCTTTGTATTAGATAAACCAAGAGTTGGCTTCGTACAGTACGTTTGAAAATAGCAAAGAGCTCAGAAACAGAGGAGCACAAGTCCTTTGGCTGACAGGCATCTATCGCTCAACGAGTTAATGACTATCATGATTACAATCCAGTCAAGAAGAAATTATATGGCAGTATCTGCAAAATATTAACCACCAACCATCAAGTCTGTATTCAGTTTTAAACTTCTGAATTTGCAGTTTATACTGAGAGTAAATCTTTGTAAACATGTGTTGTCAGTCTGAGTTAAAGTAACAATAACAGTGTCATAAAGGGACTACACTATTCACAAGGTAGATGCAGATTTCCATATTTAACAGAAATGGACAGAAACTACTGACTAGTAACATGAGATTATTTCACAGAGATCAAGTAGTAGTCGTTTTTACATCTTTAATTCAATAGCATAATATACATAGCCAGTTTCTGGTTACAGCATTCATTATGAATCCATATGTGAAATTGTTGACTGTTGCTAGACTGTCGCTGCTTATCCACAACCCTGGAGGCCTGTTGTTGACTTGCATGTTGTCACTGATTCTGTGCTGGCATTTTGTTTAGGTTGTTGTGTGTGTCTTGGTGTCCATGTCATCCACCCCAGTTGCCATTAGCATGTGGCTTGTCCTCACTGTTGAGTGTTTAGACTGTAATATCCCCCACGCAAATATGATCATTCTTGGTTTCTCTTCTCTCTCCTGTCTGTGTTCCATTGCTGTTTAACCCAGGTGTGTCTCCCTGTTGTGTTTTTCTTTTTGTTTTTTCTAGATCTCTTCCTGTTTGCCCTAGCATGTTGATGTGGCGTCACAGTTCATCGTCCAGTCCTTGTCTTCTGCGCTTCTCTGATGCTTCCAATTTCACATTTGACCTTGTGTTTGGCATTGATTACCAGGAGGTTTTGTTTTGTTGTTTCCCATATGTCCTCTGTGCTGCCAACACGGGCACTAGAAAGACTGCCGCTGAACATGTTTCAAAGTTACATTAAAATTATTTCACGCAAAAGAGAACATCTATTTTTCTAGAATTAACTGATGTAACCACTAGACTTCTGAAAAATCCATTTGAATCAAGTCTAACTTTGTTTTTATCTACTGTATTGTGGAGCAGTCCTTCCAGTGCCCTTATCCTCTGGTTTTGTTGTGTTGTTGTGGGAGAGCAGCTAATCTATCTTTAGGTAATGTGTGTGAGTGCTGGTGTGTGTGTGTCTCTCATAAGTTAAACAAATTTCAAGCAAGTTAGCGATCTCATGTTGTTGGACACTTGTACTTTAATGATAGGCTGGCAAAGGGCCAATCTTTGGGAGTTCCTGTTTGAGAGATATTATGAGGAGGTATCATTTGCTATCAGTGTACAAATCAGTTTTTACTTGAGCCTGTTGGCTCAGAGAACATGATGCTGTTCTGCTCTCGGAATCCACAGAGGAGAGCCTTTTGTCACAGTATATTTAGTATGCATGTTTTGTTTTGTTTTTTATATCTGCACTGAACTTCTTGGCAAAATGTGATCTAGTTTGTGTTAAGTTAAAATTAATTAATAAACTTGTGCCAAATGTTTTGCACAATCACTATCCCCCTTTTTATTGGACTTGCTTTCCTTGTCAGACTAATGATGGAAACAGGGGTTGATGGTGTGGCATCATATACAGCAGGCTTTACTGAAGAACTCATGTCAGCTGGTTGCAAAATTAGTTTAGCGTGGGGCACAACACAAGTGGCTTACTCTGTAACTGTGGTGAGTATTGTGTTTGTGTGTATTTCTTCCAGAGACCCTACTGACCCACACTCATTCAGACTGCAGTCTGTTTCCCTGACCCTGGTGGAGTGCAATCAGCCGTTCAGCCATAGTCTGATGCTGCCTCAATTAAACTTAACTCAGTCCAGGGTTCTTTACAGTAAATTCACTTGTTTCTGTGAAGACTGCAAGTGCAATCCACAAAAACAATTAGTTCACAGCAGGGAAGCAAAGCATTAAAACTGAAATGTATTCATAGCCAACAATGGAGTTCAGGATAAAACAAATGGAGATTATTGTGTCACATCAGTCTAGTTTGAGTTGAGGGATAAACTCAAAAGTTTACTTTGACATAGGTGTAGATATCTAAATCCATACAAAAGGAAGCATTTGGTGGACTTTATTAACTTCATAATTAACACAGATGCCAGAGAGGCTAAGCTTTAGCTACCGTCTTATGTCATTTAAATTAAAGAGATCAGGCACTGAATGATGGTACTTAAACCAAATTTTTAATATGTAGGAGTCCAAGAAAAGTTAAGATTTGTAGTTACATATTTGATTTGATGTTACCCCCTCCACACTCCTGGCGATTTTATTTTGGGCGGAATAGACGCCAGACAGACAACAAAAAAATGAGCAAATCTGGAGAGAATCATTTAATTCCTTTTTTTTTTAATGCATTTGTAAAACCATACACTTGTTTCAACTCTTCACACCTGCCAGAAAGAAAAAAATCTAAATATAAACCAACTCCTTGTTTACACCCATGTTTCAGATATACAGTTAAAACCATAGGTTTACATACACTGTGTTAAAAGACAGAAACCTTTTTTTTCCCTCACTGTCAAGTTAAATCAGACTAAACCTCTGTTTTAGGTCAGTTAGGATTACCAAAATGATGTCTAATTGCAAAATGCCACAATAATGAGAGAAATATTTTTTATTACTTTCTTCAAAGTCAGAAGTTTACATACATTTCCTTAGTATTTGGTAGCATTGCCTTTAAACTGTATGACTTCGGTCAAACATCTTGGGTATCCTTCCACAAGAATTCTGGTCCATTCCTCCTAATAGAACTTGTGTAACTGAGTCAGGGTTGTAGGCCACCTCTCTTGCACACGCCTTTTCAGATCTGCCCACAAATTTTCTATGGGACTGAGATAGGGGCTTTGTGATGGCCATTCCAAAACATTGATTTTGTTGTCCCTAAGCCACTTTGTAACTACTTTGGCAGTATGCATTTCTATTTTGAAGACCCATTTGCGTCCAAGCTTTAACTTCCTGGCTAATGTCTTGAGATGTTGCTTCAATATATCCACATAATGTTCCTTTCTCGTGATGCCGTCTATTTTATGAAGTGCACCAGTTCCTCATGCAGCAAAAAAGCCCCACAACATGATGCTACCACCCCCATACTTCACAGTTGGGATGGTGTTCTCAGCCTTACAAGCTTCCCCCTCTTTCCTCCAAATGTAACAATGGTCATTATGGCCAAACAGTTCCACTTTAGTTTCATCAGATCACCCTGTCCCTGTGTGTATTTGAAAACTGTAATGATGATGTATTGACTTTGGAAGCTTCTGATAGGTTAACAGACAACAGTTGAGTTAATTGGAGGTGCTCCTGTGGATGTATTTTAAAGCTACACCTCAAACACACTGCTTCCTTGTTTGACATCGTGGGAAAATCAAAAGCAATCAGCCACAAGTCTGGTTCATCCTTGGGTACAATTTCCAGATGCTTGAAGGTACCAGCCACCATACCACTCAGGAAGGAGATGGTTCTGTGTTCCAAAGATGAATGTTTCGGAAACGTGCAACTCAACCCCAAAACAAAAGCTAAAGAGCTTGTCAAGATGATGGCTGAAGCTGGTAAGAGAGTGTCATTCTCCACAGTGAAACGAGTCCTGTACCGACATTAACTGAAAGGCCACTCAGTGAAGAAGAAGCCATTACTCCAAAAGCCTGTCCTGCGATCTGATGAAACTAAACTGCAACTGTTTGGCCATAATGACCATCGTTACATTTGGAGGAAAAAGGGGGAAGCTTGTAACTTTATTGCTAATGCAAGGTGAAGTGGAAGTCTGTGTTCCCTGCTGTGAAGCTCCTGGAACCGGAGCAAAAAAGTATTGAGATGACGTAACTGCTTTGGACACAGTATTCTGTAATTTGAGAGACCTCGTTTAATTTTTGGGTAAACAAATGTTCTGTTTTGCAACCAGCAGCCATCCTTCTTAATACTGTGACAGAATTTGTTCGGTGAAAACCCGGACCAAACTCTGCTCATATGGACAGAGTGTGAACTGGTGAAGCCTTTTGAAGTATTTCTGTGTAGATGCCTTTTATCATTGAGTTAAATGGATTTTTTGAGTATTACCTTGTGGTCTAAAACCAGACATTGCTGAATCACTAGAACTAACCCCTTGTTAGTTGTTTTTTTCTTTGGGTTGGACCTGTGTCTCCAGTGTTTGGATTGTTTTTAAGCTTTGGATCTTTGCTTTCTGTCCCAAATGAAGCTGCAGTGCAGTCAAGCTGTCATTTCTGTTTGCTGACTGTGTGATCCCTATTGCTTGGTTGATTGTTCGGTTTCTGTAAAAATAAAATGTTTGAAAAACCATTATATTTTATGTGTTTCTTTGACAACTGCAAACATGGTGCTTTGCATCGTATGATGGATACTGCCACTATTTCTTTTTAACCATACAGTGATCCACCCAATTTAACTTCAGCAACTTCATGAACATATTAGCAGATTGCAAACCAGAAGAAAAAAAAAAATACTTACAAAAGTTGCAACCTGTTTTGAAGGTGTAAACTATTCCAGTATACAACTTGCAGTGCAGCTTCATAAAGCCCCAAATCCAATTGAGTAA
Organism: Planiliza haematocheilus; assembly: GCA_005024645.1. Lineage (NCBI taxonomy): Eukaryota > Metazoa > Chordata > Actinopteri > Mugiliformes > Mugilidae > Planiliza > Planiliza haematocheilus. The sequence continues at coordinate 251,817 of SRSE01001340.1, read as the reverse complement.
AAGCAGCTCCATTGCTAAATAAAGTGCTGCATCAGATTACCTCACTTTTGTAGTGACCCATCCTTGAAGCCAGCTGAGGGAGTTTGGCCTGGACAAGCGCTCCTCATATGTGGGACTCTCTGAAATAAAACTGAGTTGCTGTGTCCAAACCTTTTCATGGTACAGTTTGATCCAGATCTCCAAATAGACAAGCTCTCTGGCTTAATGAAATCAATACCATTGCTGAGTTCATGCGCTGTGTGGTGGATGAGCCATGTGTAGAATCAGCCAGTAATCTCTGCACAGTCCTTGCTGGTTAGATTTCTTCCCACTTGCTCTAATAAACGGGATCAATTACAGGTAAGTAGTTGGTTGTTACCAGACCCTAGACGGTTTTAAGTTTTAATCACAGACCCTCTTATTTAAACCTTATTTAAACCTGACTCCCCACAAGTTTTAGAACTGAATAAGCTATGAATGGATGAGTGAAGAAATGTTTTCAAGAAAACCAGTCCAGTTAAATCCAGTTGACCTTGTTTCAGCTTGTTTAGAATAAACAAGTTAGGAGAAAACGCAGTTATTAGCTCCAGGCAGCAGGGGGCGCCAATTCGCTACATCTGTGTCTGATCTGCCACATACAGGAAATACATCAGTAGAAGAAGAGCAACACTTCCGCGGCCAAACTCTAATCCGAGCAGTTGTTGTTTGACTTGCCAAAAACGCAGGTGATTTAAGAAGACCTGAGAGTCAAAGATCGAATAAGACGGACACTGAAGAGACGACATGGCGACTACCATCAGCACTCAGAGGGGACAGGTAGCGCACTCTGTCTTAATCCAGTTGTTAGTGAGTCATAGGCAGAAAGCTAGGCGGAACTATCTGGACAGGAGTTTACCAAGGCTTCACCAGTTCACGCTCTGTCTATTTGAGCTTGAGTTTGGTCAAAATTTTCTCCTTTTAACAAATTCTGTCACAGTATTGAGAAGAGTGACTGCTGGTTTACCAGTATCTCTTTGTTGGTTAGCGCTTACATCCACACTGATACAGCTAATAGCAATAATGACGCTGACATTCGTGTAGGAACGAACTGTGTTCGACAAAAAGGGTTGTGGTTATCTTATTTCCCAGGTGTATAATTATGTGTTGGTGAATCTCGGCGAATCATTTACAGCTAAGACAAACAACCAGGGATTGATCGAGCTACACTGCGCTGTGGGCTAAACCTTATTTAGCTTTAGCTCTGTATACGCTTATCGGCAGGTGGCCCAGACTTGATGCTTTGTACACATTGTTATTGTGATTAGAGACTGCCACGGGATGTGATGAAATAAATAAATTTGACTAGCTAAATGAGTCAGCCTGTCAGTTTTGAGACAGAACAAATGGGACGGTGAACATCACGGACTGCTCATGGGCCTGACTACATGTATTCAGACAAGATTAGTTACTTTTAGAGTACATGACTACTAAAATGCCATTAAAATATGGAAAGTATTGACTGTCAATCAGCCAAGATAGCATCACAAACATGATATCTACAATATTAATAATATTACTAATAAGCAATACTTATGCAACTGAGGTGATGATCTTTGTCTATTGTGGGATGTATTTATTTTCCCCACTACTTTCAACTACTTTCTAATCCTGTATATATAAATTATATTGTAAACAAAAAAGTGTTAAACAAACTAGAATATATTTTATATCTAGATTCTTCAGAGTAGCTACCTTTTCCTTTGATGACAGCTTTAAACACTGTTGGAATTCTCTTAGTCCTCTCATGCGGTAGTCATCTGGAATGGTTTTTGGTGAACAGATCAACATCAAGAACTTTGAATGTATCCTCACAAAGTGCGAGTGCAATGAAACTGACTCTCATGAGGAAAGAAATACCAAGTGTTACCTCTGCTGCAGAAGATGAATTCATTAGAGTTGCCAGCCTCAGAGCCCAGAGATCAGAGATCAAGAAGATCTGAGATTAGAACGCACATGAATGCTTCATAGAGTTTAACATCTCGACATTAACTGGTCAGAGGATACTGTATGAATCAGGCCCTCATGGTGGAATTGGTGCAAAGAAGCCGCTACTCGGGAAGGATGACAAGAAAAAGAGTTGCTTGGACCCAGAAACACAAGGAATGGACATTAGAAAAGTGAAATTCTGGATGTTGGTCTGATGAGGTCTTTGGCTCCACCCTTTCTACATGTGTGGTTCTCACCATGAAGTATGGAGGCTGCAGGGATGCTGTGCTGGTGACACTGTTGATGATTTACTCCAAATTCAAGGCACACTTAACCAGCATCAGCATGACTACCACAGCATTCTGCAGTGACACGCCATCCCATCTGTTCTTGCGCTCCATGGGACCATCGTTAGTTTTTCAGAAGGACAGTGACCCCAGGGCTATCTAAGGCCTATTAGGAGTTAAGAGTCAGAGTCAGATGACCTGCCCTTCACAGTCACATGACCTAAACCCAGTTAAGATGGTTTGGGATGAGATGGATCAAAGACTGAAGGCAAAGCAGCCAACATGTGCTCAACACTTCTGGGAACTCCTTCCAGACTGTTGGAAAACTGCTCCAGGTGGATACCTCAGGAAGCTGATTGAGATCATGACAAGAGTGTTCAAAGCTGTCATCAAACTGAAGTGGCTATCAAAAATATAGACCAGATTCTGGTTTGTTTAACTACTCTGACAGCAGAGAATGGTGAAAGTGAGACGAAGGATTCCTGGTCTCTGATTAACGCTCTGTGGCCTAAACCATTAATCAGCTTGTAAGAAATAGAATTCACTCATGAAGTATGGTACATGTAGCAGAGGAAATGTGATCAGCCAACTGGTATACAGTGCATCCGGAAAGTATTCATAGTGCTTCGCTTTTTCCACATTTTTTATGTTTCCTAAAATGGATTCAATTATTTTTTTCCTCAATCTTAGCTGGAGTCCGTCTGTGGTAATCTCAGTTGATTGGACATGATTTGCAAAGGTCTGTATAAGGTTCCAGAGTTGACAGTGCGTGTCAGAGCACAAACCAAGCATGAAGTCAAAGGAATTGTCTGTAGACCTCCAAGACAGGATTGCCTTGAGGCACACATCTGGGGAAACATTTCTGCTACTTTAAAGGTCCCAATGAGCACGGTGGTCTCCATCATCTGTAAATGGAAGAAGTTCAGGACCTCCAGGACTCTTCCTAGAGCTGGCTGGCCATCTAAACTGACCGATCGCGGGAGAATGACCCTAGACAGGGAGGAGACCAAGAACCCAGCGTTTACAATGTCAGATCTCCAGCATTCCTCTGTGGAGAGACAATCTTCCAGAAGGACAGTCATCTCTGCAGCAATCCACCAATCAGGCCTTTATGGTAGAGTGGCCAGACGGAAGCCACTCCTTAGTAAAAGGCACATGGCAGCCTGCCTGGAGTTTGACAAAAGGCACCTGAAGGACTCTCTGACCATGAAAAACAAAATCCTCAGGTCTGATGAGACAAAGATTGAACTCTTTGGTGTGAATACCAGCCGTCATGTTTGGAGGATACCAGGCACCGCTCATCCCCAGGCCAATACCATCCGTACAGTAAAGCATAGTGGTGGCAGCATCATGGTGTGGTATGTTTTTCAGTGACAGGAACTGGAAGACTAGTCAGGAAAGAAGGAAAGATGAATGCAGCAATGTACTAAAAAACCTTAATGAAAACCTGCTCCAGAGCACTTTTGACCTCAGACTGCGGCAACAATTCAACTTTCAGCAGGACAGTGACCCTAAGCACGGCCGAGATATCAAAGGAGAGGCTTCAGGACAACTTTATGAATGTCCTTGAGTGGCCCAGCCAGAGCCCAGACTTGAATCTGATTGAACATTTCTGGAGAGATCTGTAACATAACAAAATGTGGAATAAGCGAAGCGCTGTGAATACTTTCCGGATGCACTCTATCCCTGGCTGGCTCTGGATGACTAATAGGATTGGATTTAAGCTCTTACCTCATCAGGCGTTGCTAGCTCAATAAATATTTTCCGCACAGTTTTAAGGAGAAATTTTATTCAAATGCTGCTGTACTTCACAGCAGCATTATAATAAGGTAATAATAAATAGGTCTGTGTCATCACCACCATCATCTAGTGATTCTGTGGAAATCTTTCATACAGACGGAAGTCGTATCAGTCCAGACATGTTACCAAACAGTGAACAGCCACTGTGAGCACTCTCAACACACACTTGATGATGTTGATCACATGCACATGATTTGCACAAGGAAGCGACCATTGGCCATAATCATTAGGATGTGTCATTTAAGAATCACATGATGTTCATAAGATTTGTGTCACTAGTTCAGTAGATTATATATTAGTTAGATTATAGTTACACAAATGCATAAACATACAAGAAAAAAATAAATATTAATGGAAGCCACCCTGGCCACATCACTAGAAATGTTATTTTTTTGGAAAATATAGGCTTGATGACAGCAACACATTTTAAAAGATGTCACAGGGGCATGTGTTTTAACTACTCTGTGCGTGTTTGGGTACTGGGAAGTGGGAACTGTAGTTTCAGTCCAATTGCTTGATGAAGAGTTTTTGGCTAATCAGCAACAGCCTCTGTTTGTTTTATTTTACAAGAAATGATCAGTATGGGTCAAAGCCAGACTCCTTTTCCATGGAGCCATGCTGTTATCAGTTGTGCAGAATCTGGTGTGGCATAGATATGGAGAACTTTATTCATCAGACCAAAGTACAGTTTGACTTTGCTTCTATGTTAAATGAGCAGAGGCCCAGAGAAGACATCAACTTCTGTATATCACCAGTTCTCATAAAATCACTAAACATGAACAATCTTCATTTAAACCAGTGGCTCTCAATTATTTTCTGTTATGCCCCCCTTAGGAAGTAGAAAATGTTGTTGCGCCCCCCCCCCCCATTACAATTAGTATCATTTGTCCAAAACTTGTTATATGTACAAAGAAAAGAAAAAAAGACATGGAATAACTTAATTAACATTGTTTCTCAGTCTCTTACAGAAAAGATTTGTGCATTAAAGTGCAATTTGCCTGAATAAAAAATAAATCCTTATTTAAGCTATTTTAGGTATTAAATTATTTATTTATTATTTAAACTATTTTACCTTATATGATGCCAACACTGCTCGCTGGTTAACTGACGTAGCAGTCACAAAACGGGATGATTGCTGGCAATATTCGGAGCGTTTTCTCTGAACAAACATACCGGTACGGTCTTTCCTCGTCCCCGACCGTAGTTACAGTGAAACCAAGCGCTACATACGTTTCGACGTTTCGTCATATTTCCTTGTCTTGGGTTTCGAGTGACTTTCCTTTGTCTTATTATCTTCCTCTTTTACGTCCTTTCTTTTCATCCCTGTCAAATATTTTTCCATGTTCCTCAGTTTGTTTACATCTCTTACCGCCGGTGTTGTGCCGTCGTATGCACCCTTGCCGTGAAAAGCACCCCCTCGCGGGAGCGCGCTTGAGCCGCTCCGCTGTTGGAAAAGTGAAGCAATTCGCCTCAATATCGCAAACAAACACTGGGGGAAATGCTGCCTCGTGATTTAATGATTTGTGAAGGGAATAGAAGGGAATGGCATTGGTTCGCGGGAGTTATTGAGCTCTAATGCTCAGTATAAAATATATAAAAATTAATATAAAAATTACATGTGTTCAAATGCAATAAAAACAGGTGAGAGTCATAGAGGAGGCTTAGATCTTCTGTTCTGTGTTGATTTTGAGCAAATGGGTCACATGACCTGGGAGTTATTGAGCTCTAATGCTCATATTTACAGTATAAAATATATTAAAATTAATATAAAATATTGCATGTGTTCAAATGCAATAACAAAGGAGTGTATCAGAGAGCAGGCTTGGCTAAATATTATGTAGCTTTTCCTGCAATTCAGGTTCATTTAGGTCAACAACAATAACATTCTGATCTTGTGGCCTGCAATGAAAAGGTAAAGGTGAAGGAATTTGAAGTGCACTGATTGTCATGTGTTTCTCAATATTAAAGGATATGCTCTCTCTGTCTTGTTTTTAAGATATGAAATATTTTTCATGCTGCTTAATAAAATGAAATATAATAAATATATCCACATCTGTAGCCTACGCTGTTTAAAGTACCTGATGCTGGGATAAAAGAGGCAGGGCAGGGCTGTGTTTTTCTACTTGCCACGATGTGCACCCCTGGTTAACTTGAACTAGGAAAGGTCCACATGGATGAAACTCACTCTGGTTATACACACTAGTCCCATCTCTAGACTGTGAAAAGCATTTGATGCTGGGATCAACCAAAAAGAATTACTGGGGGGGTGCTTTTCAAGGCAGGGCTGTGTTTTTCTACTTGCCACGATGTGCACCCCTGGTTAACTTGAACTAGGAAAGGTCCACATGGATGAAACTCACTCTGGTTATACACACTAGTCCCATCTCTAGACTGTGAAAAGCATTTGATGCTGGGATCAACCAAAAAGAATTACTGGGGGGGTGCTTTTCAAGGCAGGGCTGTGTTTTTCTACTTGCCACGATGTGCACCCCTGGTTAACTTGAACTAGGAAAGGTCCACATGGATGAAACTCACTCTGGTTATACACACTAGTCCCATCTCTAGACTGTGAAAAGCATTTGATGCTGGGATCAACCAAAAAGAATTACTGGGGGGGTGCTTTTCAAGGCAGGGCTGTGTTTTTCTACTTGCCACGATGTGCACCCCTGGTTAACTTGAACTAGGAAAGGTCCACATGGATGAAACTCACTCTGGTTATACACACTAGTCCCATCTCTAGACTGTGAAAAGCATTTGATGCTGGGATCAACCAAAAAGAATTACTGGGGGGGTGCTTTTCAAGGCAGGGCTGTGTTTTTCTACTTGCCACGATGTGCACCCCTGGTTAACTTGAACTAGGAAAGGTCCACATGGATGAAACTCACTCTGGTTATACACACTAGTCCCATCTCTAGACTGTGAAAAGCATTTGATGCTGGGATCAACCAAAAAGAATTACTGGGGGGGTGCTTTTCAAGGCAGGGCTGTGTTTTTCTACTTGCCACGATGTGCACCCCTGGTTAACTTGAACTAGGAAAGGTCCACATGGATGAAACTCACTCTGGTTATACACACTAGTCCCATCTCTAGACTGTGAAAAGCATTTGATGCTGGGATCAACCAAAAAGAATTACTGGGGGGGTGCTTTTCAAGGCAGGGCTGTGTTTTTCTACTTGCCACGATGTGCACCCCTGGTTAACTTGAACTAGGAAAGGTCCACATGGATGAAACTCACTCTGGTTATACACACTAGTCCCATCTCTAGACTGTGAAAAGCATTTGATGCTGGGATCAACCAAAAAGAATTACTGGGGGGGTGCTTTTCAAGGCAGGGCTGTGTTTTTCTACTTGCCACGATGTGCACCCCTGGTTAACTTGAACTAGGAAAGGTCCACATGGATGAAACTCACTCTGGTTATACACACTAGTCCCATCTCTAGACTGTGAAAAGCATTTGATGCTGGGATCAACCAAAAAGAATTACTGGGGGGGGTGCTTTTCAAGGCAGGGCTGTGTTTTTCTACTTGCCACGATGTGCACCCCTGGTTAACTTGAACTAGGAAAGGTCCACATGGATGAAACTCACTCCACTTATCTGAATCAGTCAGATTTATTGTCACAAACCATTTACTTAATACTGAACAGATCACAATAAGCAACATTTTTTGAACAGTGTCTTAACAATAAAATAAATAATGAGTAAATAATAAATTAAATACTGTTTAAATTAGAATTTCAATCTCACATCAACGTGGAAAAAGTAAAAAAAAACAAGAACAAAAAAAGATACAGCAGAAAAAACAACAAACTTATGTGCATCCAAGGCACAAGAATTCCTCATCCATGGAGGGCCTGTTCACACATCCGTGATGGTACCACCTCTGGCAGCTGTCACAGCAAATCTGGGCAAACAGGGATGTGTAGTGGTTAATAAGTTTTACTTTATATAGGGTACCCCTAAATATATGATACCACAAAATGTATTGACTATCAATATCCTTAATATTCCTTAAAATATTTGATGCTCACCAACATAAATAGTGTTCCGACAAAAAATTGAATTTCCTACAGCACGTTGTACAATTGAAAGTAAGTAATCTTACAGGTCAATAGGAAAAACAAGCACATTAATCATGCCTTTATTACATTTCGGGAATGCAGAAGGTTGTAATTACGTCTGCAAACCTAACATTGACAAAATCAGAAAAAAAATGCTTTTATGATTTTGTCAATGTTAGGTTATGAAGGCATTACCCATTGTGCTTCATCTTCGTCCTGGTCCTCCACTCCACAGTAAAAGCACAGGCTGCTTAGTTCATCTGTTCAGACAAACAATATTCAACAATATTAATTAACTTGCTTATAGTTGCATATTTATGAGATAACATGCATAAAAAACCAACAACATGAAGTGATTGAGATTGTAGAGGAAAAAGGAAACAGACCAGATTCTTCGAGGAGGCAAGTGGCTATGTTGAGCCTCAATTTCTCCACTGCCTCCTCTGACGTACTGATGTCGATTGCCTCTCCCTGCAAAATCTTTTCTGCAAACTTAAGAGAAGTTTGATTAGTAGATGGTGTGAGGATTGCATCTGTGACTTTTTCCCTCTAAATGACTACATACAAATCAAACATGAAATGTAAAGTATTGGTATACGTATAACACCTACATAGTCAATGCAGCAATTTTAAAACAGGTGTAATATGCTAATTGTAAGTTATGCATGCTCTTTTTGGGAAGACCAGAGAGCAGGGCATTACAATAATCTAAACGACAAGAGATAAAAGCATGCACCAGCACCTCCGTGCTGGCCTGAGAGAGAAACGGGTGGACTCTGGCTATATTCTTAAGATGGTAAAAACCTATCTTTGTTACGTTTTTGATGTGTGGAATCAAAGTGAGCTCATAGTCAAAAATCACGGCCAGATTTTTTACTGATTTTGAGGGTTTAAAATCCTGTAACTTTGGTAAAAGTTTTTCTCTCTGGCCTTCAGGTTCAGTGACTTCACTGTAACTGCTACTGAATTTGAGTTTGACAATGATTAAAGGTAATTGGATTGCACACTCACTTTTAAGGCAAGAACTCCACATGATGTGCCATCTTGTTGGCAATCATGAGGGAGAGTGCTGCATGTCCATCTGGATACCGGGCAGCCTTTTTTCCTCATGAAGGCTCTAAAGTATGGAAATAATAGGCTTCATGTGTGAAAACGATTTCACATTATCATTTAGTAACTCATTGGATAGAAGTACAACTACATTTGAGAGTCAAATTTACCTCGTTGACTCCAGGCACTTCTTCATCTTTCCTGATGTTTCCCCGAGTGGATCAAGGAATACTGTTTTTCTCTCATGTGGATACATAACCTTTTATCATTGGAACATGGAAAAACAACATACATTAGTCAGAAACCCCTGGTTTTAGTGATATTACTGAAATTCTTTGATGTCAGGTTTTGTGTAGAACTTTTTAATAACTGAGTGTATGTAAGCATAGCCAAAAGTAAAATGGCAGTAGCAAGAGTTGTGCAGTGCTCCTCTTACCACCAACATCCAATGATGGTTCTCATTGACAATTCCCACAATTACATCATGTGCCACTGGATCAATCTGAAAGCAGTCATAAAAATACTAAATCCCCGTTGCTTGAAAAATGCATATTTGCAATATTTACAAAATTTAAAGTCATTAACATCCGGTACATACCCGTATTTTTCCAAATTTTTTCTGCCATATGGCAGTCATCGCATATGTGTCAATAACAGTGGCTTTACCAGCATTGGATTGGTTGTATTTTTGCACAAGCACTGTCAAATATGCGTTGATCACCTATAAAGAATTGTTACAAAAAACGCATTACGTATTGCACAGAGGCAGTTTCACAGAAAAAACATCTACTGCATTGTTGTAGTGTTACTGAATTTCTTTGCATGATCTAGGTAACTGCATTACAATGTACTGTAACTGTCATTGCTGAAATATTCGCCATTAGGGAGTGGAAAATCATGATTTTATAAAATAATGAAAAGGTGCTACCTCACTCTCAAGCTCCTTGTTGGGAGCAGTGTTGCTAATGTCCCAATAAAACAATTTGTACGGGCCCACTCGGGAAAGAAGCACATGTACATCTTTTCCAGCCCATGCCTCCTGCACATCTGAAAAAAATACAGTACAACATTATAACATTATTTGCAATCAATATTATTGTACAAGATTTGTCCTTTTTTAAAATATAAAATTACTAATCAAATTTAAAAAAAAAACAGTATCAAAATACCTACATTTTTCAGCTGAGGTGTGTGTATGAATCGGTGCTGGTGAGGTGGCTACTAAGACAGGGCCTGTTGATGGTGCCTCCACTGGCGCTGCTGGTGGTACTGGCGCTGCTGCTGGCGCTGCTGCTGGCGCTGCTGGTGGTGGTACTGGCGCTGCTGCTGGCGCTGCTGGTGGTGGTACTGGCGCTGCTGGTGGTGGTACTGGCGCTGCTGCTGGCGCTGCTGGTGGTGGTACTGGCGCTGCTGCTGGCGCTGCTGGTGGTACTGGCGCTGCTGGTGGTGGTGCTGGCGCTGCTGCTGGCGCTGCTGGTGGTGGTACTGGCGCTGCTGCTGGCGCTGCTGGTGGTACTGGCGCTGCTGGTGGTGGTGCTGGCGCTGCTGCTGGCGCTGCTGGTGGCGTGGCCGGTGGTACTGGCGCTGCTGGTGGTGGTACTGGCGCTGCTGCTGGCGCTGCTGGTGGTGGTACTGGTGGTGGTACTGGTGGTGCTGCTGGCGCTGCTGGTGGTGGTACTGGCGCTGCTGCTGGCGCTGCTGGTGGTACTGGCGCTGCTGGTGGTGGTGCTGGCGCTGCTGCTGGCGCTGCTGGTGGTGGTACTGGCGCTGCTGCTGGCGCTGCTGGTGGTACTGGCGCTGCTGGTGGTGGTGCTGGCGCTGCTGCTGGCGCTGCTGGTGGCGTGGCCGGTGGTACTGGCGCTGCTGCTGGCGCTGCTGGTGGTACTGGCGCTGCTGGTGGTGGTGCTGGCGCTGCTGCTGGCGCTGCTGGTGGCGTGGCCGGTGGTACTGGCGCTGCTGCTGGCGCTGCTGCTGGCGCTGCTGGTGGTGGTACTGGCGCTGCTGCTGGCGCTGCTGGTGGTGGTACTGGTGGTGGTACTGGTGGTGCTGCTGGCGCTGCTGGTGGTGGTACTGGCGCTGCTGCTGGCGCTGCTGGTGGTACTGGCGCTGCTGGTGGTGGTGCTGGCGCTGCTGCTGGCGCTGCTGGTGGTGGTACTGGCGCTGCTGCTGGCGCTGCTGGTGGTACTGGCGCTGCTGGTGGTGGTGCTGGCGCTGCTGCTGGCGCTGCTGGTGGTGGTACTGGCGCTGCTGCTGGCGCTGCTGGTGGTACTGGCGCTGCTGGTGGTGGTGCTGGCGCTGCTGCTGGCGCTGCTGGTGGCGTGGCCGGTGGTACTGGCGCTGCTGCTGGCGCTGCTGCTGGCGTGGCCGGTGGTACTGGCGCTGCTGCTGGCGCGGCCGGTGGTGCTGTGGAGGCTGCAGCTGCTGTGGCCATTTTTCTAGGGATTCGGGGCAGCTTCACTTTGGCAATTTTTAAATGGTCAACATTTATACTTTTAAAAACCGTACCATCTTCTGCCACCAGATCAGCACTTTTGCCTTGCAGTGCCACCAGAGTGAAAGGGCCAAGGAAATTTGGCTCCAGCTTGCCACCTTTCCTTTGCTGACTCCTGACATTCTGTCTCCATACTTTGTCTCCCACTTTCAATGCAGGTTTGGCAGCACCCTCCTTCATGCGCCTCTTTGTGCTCTCCTGCTGTTTCTTAATGTTTTCGTGGAGAATGTCTTTTATGAGGTCAAGGCGCTTTATGTCCTCTGACACAGCCTCCTCACCAACAACATCCTCAACACTGCTGTCCACCTGTGAACACATGTTTTACACTCTTTCAGTCCATATTTTCAACACTTCATCAATCTCAAATCAACTCAAAATGTATTTACAATATATAGCACATTTAAAAACAACCTTAGTTGCCCAAAGTGCTGCACAACATACAAGTGCTAGCAATATAGATAAAAACAACATAAATCATCAACATAGATTAACAATGCGATAGGGCAATAAGAACAGTTACTAAGATAAGGTAAAACAAATAAAGGCTATACTAAAAGATGAAGATAAGAGGTCAGGGTGTCAGGGTGAAATGAAGGCCAGAAAAAAAGGTGGATCTTTAAGAGTGATTCATATTGAGACATGTTTACCGACCATGAAATCTTCAGGCACTTCAATGGGATACCTGGCTTCTCGCCCAAACATTAAAAAAAATGGGGAGAACCGAGTTGTCATTTGTTTTTTTGTCCTCAACCCAAACATGACGGCATCCAGATATTCATCCCAAGTGTCTGGCTTTTGGGCCACCAACTTGCTGACAGCTCTAAAAATAAACAAAAAAACAAGAGAATTTTTACTGACTGAATAGGCATCTCCCAAAAACATATTTATGGTCCCACTTGCATTTGTTACTGTACGTATGACAATAATGTCCATTAAGTATGTGAATTTATGTTAAATCAACAATTTTTCAACAACACATGGGGCGGTGTTTACCCGCCCATGTGTTTGAGGCTATAGTCCTCACTGCAGGTGACCTCCACTCGATTCCCGCGCCGAGCGGTCCTATCCTGCGTGTCTTTCCCCCCTCTCTGCCTCCCATTTCCTGTCTCTCTCAACTGTCCTGTCAATTAAAGGCAAAAAAGCCCCCCCCCAAAAAAATAAAAAATCAATCAACCATTTGCCTCACCTCTGTATGGTGCCATTCAAACGCTCTACCAGGCCATTGGTTTGCGGATGATATGGTGAGCATAGACTGCGTTTAATCCCCAATATGGCACAGACCTTCTTGTTAATCTGTTAATATAAAGAACACGTGTGTTTATAGCAATAAGGCAAGGCAATTTTAGTTGTATAGCCCGTTTTTACAAACAGTTTGTCTCAAAGGGCTTTACATGGCATTATAACATCCTCTGTCCTTAGACCCTCACATCGACTGAGGAAAAACTCCAGGAAACCCTTTTAACAGGGAAAAATCAGAGAAACCTCAGGATAAGTAAGAGAGGAGGGATCCCTCACCCAACACAGACAGACGTGCAATAGATGTTGTTACAGACAAGAAAACAACACATGTTGATCAAAACACAACTGAATATTTCTCCAACCTATTTTTAAACTTACTGCATTCACAAACTCTCTCCCCTGGTCAGTGAGGATTCTCTTTGGTGCCTCAAACTGGTGAAAGAATTTCACTATACATTGAGTCACTTCTTCAGCCGTTTTGGAACGCAGAGGATATGCCTGGGGCCACTTTGTAAGGTAATCCACCATTACACAAATATATTGATAACCACTTTTGGTTGTCCGAAGCTTGCCAATCAGGTCCATGCCAAGCAATTCAAATGGATGTGTGACCTGTAAAAAGCAGTAGAAAATAAGTATGATATCATTCTGAATATAATGTTTGTAAGCATTTCGTTGTTTAAAGAAAATAATTTTGTCAGGGTTGAAGTAGCAGGCAGGACCCAAATGCGGACGAGCAGGGTAGTGCTTGTCTGCACTACCCTGGCTACCCTACATGCACTACAGAGAAGAATGTAAAGATTTTTTGCAATAAGAATACAGTAAAAAAACATTGATTTTGAGAACAATACCTTTATTGGGGTATACTCCACCTCCTGTTTAATCAATTGAGAAGCTGACTGGCAGACCATACATTCTGACACCTGTTTGAAACAATAGTTAACATTTTTCACGTCACATTTGATTTGGCCAAGTAGAATGCGTTTTAAAATTTAGGCATATGAAATCTCATGAATACGTGTGTGTGTGTGTGTGTGTGTGTGTGTGTGTGTGTGTGTGTGTGTGTGCTGAAACTCAAACAATTCCAAGAAACAATGTTTATTTTTTCTTCAATGGCAGCGCTTACTTACCCATTTGTCTATGTCTGCCGACATGCCAGGCCAGAAGAACCTTTGTGAGATACTGTCTCTTGTTTTTTTTTGCCCAGTGTGAGCACCCGTGGAGCTGTCGTGGAAGTCTTTAAAAATGGCATTAGCCTCTTCTGTGCCTTTAACCACTTTCGTTTTGACGGTCTTACCAGGACCTTTCAAATAATACAGTGCTCCATCTAGGAAATAGATGTATTAAAGTGTATTAGACATTCACATCAGCAAACACAGATAGTGTGTTGGATGGAATATTTCTTCAAAAGTGAATCATCAACTATTTTTTTTTCTTCATATTTGTTTATTGTTCACAAGGCACACAAACTACTCTTTCACTGGAGTTAAAATAAATAAAATGACAGTTTACTCAGACTACAGGCTAGGATGAGTTTATTGAGTTGCTTAAAAATTAGTTTTGTTTCACATACACACAAATGCCACTTTATTTGGTACAGCTGTAAAATGTGTCGCAATACAAGTACAGCACCTTAAATGTGTCCTTTACTAAGATAACGTGGAGTTGTGATTGATACTGTGAGGTGTTCATTTTATCAGTGGAGGCTGGTCCATAGAGGCAGAGGTGGTTGGTCCTCTATTTTTGAGAGGCAAGAGGAAGATCCATATATTTTTAAGAAAGGGTAACTGGTTGAAATAAACCATAACCAAATCATTTATAATATATTTATTAATCTCTTTTATGGAAGAAAATCCACTAAATTCATTTAAAACGGTTCAACAGCGACACCTGCAGGCGGAGGACACAGAGCAGTCAGTGTGAGGAGCAGGGAGGTGGGGGCTATTTATCTGCCACAGCAAAGCTTTAAAAATAGTAAATTATGTAATTTGAGTGGAGCATTTGCTTTATTATTATAAATTCCAGATTTTCATGGTTTTTGTTTTTCCTTTTAAAATCAGAGTGTTGTGTCCCACTGTGACATTTACATCCATGATAAAGGCTCTGTCTTTTTCATTAGGCCTGTGTTAATCTGAAAACAGTAGGATTGAATGATGTTGTTATTAAGAAATCTTGCAAGACATTGTTTTACTGTTTAATTTTCATTGAATAACAGAAAGTAGGGACACTAGTCTAAATAAAATAAAATAACAGCCATGGACTGGTGTTCATGTCCTCCCAATTTTTTTCGGTCACTGATACTTATCATTGAGATTGAGATTTTAATGGACATTTTGCTACACAGAGCGGAAGAAAAACACTATAAACACCTGTCAATACAAACTAAAAAATGTCCGAAATATATCGAGACCGTCGCGTAATCTCGCCGGTGTGTGCGTCGACGAGTCAAACGAGAAATCCTTACCTTCCAGGACATACTTTGAAGCCTTTCGTCTAACTTCGTTTTTCTCTTTTTTAGTTATATTAGGCTGATAAATGCATTCAGTCTTGTAATCCAGAATCGTCCGATACAACACTGGATCCATTGCTGTCAACGTGATTGTTTGCTGTCAATTTTCAGGTCTTTAATGGCATAGGCCCATTTATCATCACATGCAGTATATGCGTGTGCGGATATATACGCGCACGCGCACATGCACACGCACGTATGTATACTGTATATTTATGAATAAATTATAACAAAATTAGTTTACAAAATTGATTAATTATAATGTATTTACTGATCTATTACTATGCAAATACCATATTATTAAAAACAAAAAAGGGGGAAATGCATACAGTTAAACTAAATGTTGTTGTTTCATATGTTGTGTATGTTACTTGATGTGCAAATGCAATTCTGTGCAAAACAAAAACATCACAAACAATGCTGACAAGTATTACCCTAATATTTTCATTAAAGTGGTGTTTTTCTCCCAGCATGTGGGAGAAATGGGGAAAAGTGCAGTGATGGTTTTGATATTAGGAAGTTGTTGATGAAATATTTCTATATTTCCTTTCCATAGTTTTCACACCTCATTCATTGAAACCAAATGTTCGCTGCACATTGTGGCAGGCAGAACAGCAGCCCTGCCTTGAAAAGCACCCCCCCCAGTAATTCTTTTTGGTTGATCCCAGCATCAAATGCTTTTCACAGTCTAGAGATGGGACTAGTGTGTATAACCACAGTGAGTTTCATCCATGTGGACCTTTCCTAGTTCAAGTTAACCAGGGGTGCACATCGTGGCAAGTAGAAAAACACAGCCCTGCCTTGAAAAGCACCCCCCCAGTAATTCTTTTTGGTTGATCCCAGCATCAAATGCTTTTCACAGTCTAGAGATGGGACTAGTGTGTATAACCAGAGTGAGTTTCATCCATGTGGACCTTTCCTAGTTCAAGTTAACCAGGGGTGCACATCGTGGCAAGTAGAAAAACACAGCCCTGCCTTGAAAAGCACCCCCCCCAGTAATTCTTTTTGGTTGATCCCAGCATCAAATGCTTTTCACAGTCTAGAGATGGGACTAGTGTGTATAACCAGAGTGAGTTTCATCCATGTGGACCTTTCCTAGTTCAAGTTAACCAGGGGTGCACATCGTGGCAAGTAGAAAAACACAGCCCTGCCTTGAAAAGCACCCCCCCAGTAATTCTTTTTGGTTGATCCCAGCATCAAATGCTTTTCACAGTCTAGAGATGGGACTAGTGTGTATAACCAGAGTGAGTTTCATCCATGTGGACCTTTCCTAGTTCAAGTTAACCAGGGGTGCACATCGTGGCAAGTAGAAAAACACAGCCCTGCCTTGAAAAGCACCCCCCCCAGTAATTCTTTTTGGTTGATCCCAGCATCAAATGCTTTTCACAGTCTAGAGATGGGACTAGTGTGTATAACCAGAGTGAGTTTCATCCATGTGGACCTTTCCTAGTTCAAGTTAACCAGGGGTGCACATCGTGGCAAGTAGAAAAACACAGCCCTGCCTTGAAAAGCACCCCCCCAGTAATTCTTTTTGGTTGATCCCAGCATCAAATGCTTTTCACAGTCTAGAGATGGGACTAGTGTGTATAACCAGAGTGAGTTTCATCCATGTGGACCTTTCCTAGTTCAAGTTAACCAGGGGTGCACATCGTGGCAAGTAGAAAAACACAGCCCTGCCTTGAAAAGCACCCCCCCAGTAATTCTTTTTGGTTGATCCCAGCATCAAATGCTTTTCACAGTCTAGAGATGGGACTAGTGTGTATAACCAGAGTGAGTTTCATCCATGTGGACCTTTCCTAGTTCAAGTTAACCAGGGGTGCACATCGTGGCAAGTAGAAAAACACAGCCCTGCCTTGAAAAGCACCCCCCCAGTAATTCTTTTTGGTTGATCCCAGCATCAAATGCTTTTCACAGTCTAGAGATGGGACTAGTGTGTATAACCAGAGTGAGTTTCATCCATGTGGACCTTTCCTAGTTCAAGTTAACCAGGGGTGCACATCGTGGCAAGTAGAAAAACACAGCCCTGCCTTGAAAAGCACCCCCCCAGTAATTCTTTTTGGTTGATCCCAGCATCAAATGCTTTTCACAGTCTAGAGATGGGACTAGTGTGTATAACCAGAGTGAGTTTCATCCATGTGGACCTTTCCTAGTTCAAGTTAACCAGGGGTGCACATCGTGGCAAGTAGAAAAACACAGCCCTGCCTTGAAAAGCACCCCCCCAGTAATTCTTTTTGGTTGATCCCAGCATCAAATGCTTTTCACAGTCTAGAGATGGGACTAGTGTGTATAACCAGAGTGAGTTTCATCCATGTGGACCTTTCCTAGTTCAAGTTAACCAGGGGTGCACATCGTGGCAAGTAGAAAAACACAGCCCTGCCTTGAAAAGCACCCCCCCAGTAATTCTTTTTGGTTGATCCCAGCATCAAATGCTTTTCACAGTCTAGAGATGGGACTAGTGTGTATAACCAGAGTGAGTTTCATCCATGTGGACCTTTCCTAGTTCAAGTTAACCAGGGGTGCACATCGTGGCAAGTAGAAAAACACAGCCCTGCCCTGCCTCTTTTATCCCAGCATCAGGTACTTTAAACAGCGTAGGCTACAGATGTGGATATATTTATTATATTTCATTTTATTAAGCAGCATGAAAAATATTTCATATCTTAAAAACAAGACAGAGAGAGCATATCCTTTAATATTGAGAAACACATGACAATCAGTGCACTTCAAATTCCTTCACCTTTACCTTTTCATTGCAGGCCACAAGATCAGAATGTTATTGTTGTTGACCTAAATGAACCTGAATTGCAGGAAAAGCTACATAATATTTAGCCAAGCCTGCTCTCTGATACACTCCTTTGTTATTGCATTTGAACACATGCAATATTTTATATTAATTTTAATATATTTTATACTGTAAATATGAGCATTAGAGCTCAATAACTCCCAGGTCATGTGACCCATTTGCTCAAAATCAACACAGAACAGAAGATCTAAGCCTCCTCTATGACTCTCACCTGTTTTTATTGCATTTGAACACATGTAATTTTTATATTAATTTTTATATATTTTATACTGAGCATTAGAGCTCAATAACTCCCGCGAACCAATGCCATTCCCTTCTATTCCCTTCACAAATCATTAAATCACGAGGCAGCATTTCCCCCAGTGTTTGTTTGCGATATTGAGGCGAATTGCTTCACTTTTCCAACAGCGGAGCGGCTCAAGCGCGCTCCCGCGAGGGGGTGCTTTTCACGGCAAGGGTGCATACGACGGCACAAGACCGGCTCTGTTAAAAAACACCATAGAGCTAATAGTGCGCACAATGAGAGCGCCACTGCCACCTACGTTCTGGATGTGCAATTACACTTTAATCGAATACAAAACAAACAAACAAGAGCAAGCACTCGCGCCCCCTCAGGCATTGCACGGCGCCCCCCCAGGGGGGCACGCCCCACTATTTAAGAAGGACTGATTTAAACCATCATCCGTTAGAGTCCCATGTAGTCTAGTCCCTGAAATGTGTACGTTTGTTTTTGTGTATCAGATTGTTTTGCCATTCTTCAGTCACATTTTATGTGTATTTATGTGTGTACATTGTGTTTATGTGTAGGTGTATATTGGAGAGCTTCCCCAGGACTTCCTGCGGATCACTCCCACTCAGCAGCAGCAGCAGGTCCACATGGATGCGCATGCTGCCAGACAGCTGCAGTATGGAGGCCCTGTGGGAACTGTGGGACGACTCAGCATTACTGTGGTCCAGGTAAACACGGTTCAGCCACCCACCCCAGTGTACAGGCTTTAGTAAATTGCGACCAGTAGACACACCTCCTTCACCCCTCAGTTTCCAAGTGTGCAGGAGAACCCACAGGGGTCGCTAATGAACACATAATTACAAGTAGCATGTTCAATTTATGCTAATAAATCCTTAAATCCTGCTTTTTGTAACAGCTATGAGTATTTCAAGAACAGTAATTCTGTGTGAAGGGCAGAAGGCTTGTACATGCACGGGTGTGCAGTCAATCAGACCTAAAGTTATGTAAACATTAATGTACAAGCTCATCTGTGCACATCGATATCATTCTAACACTTCCATTGACTACATAGGAATAAACAGGCAGGCTGAACTGCGACCGCAGCCAACTTGAATGCCCCTCCTAATTGAAGCTGCCTTGTTTATTTCACTCTGTAGGCCAAGCTGGCTAAAAACTACGGTATGACCCGCATGGATCCGTACTGTAGGATCAGACTGGGCTATGCAGTCTACGAGACGCCGACTGCTCACAACGGCGCCAAGAATCCTCGCTGGAACAAGGTGATCCAGTGCACGGTGCCGCCAGGGGTGGACTCTTTCTACCTGGAGATCTTTGATGAGGTGAGTAGAGGGAGGGGGTCATCTGAGCTGAGAATCTTCTGCTTCATGGACGTGGTGGACGTGAACAGTATATGTGAGGACTGCTTCTCACCATATCCAGCTGAACTGCGACTAAATCTCCAATATACATAAAATTAGATGAATTCAGTTACTCTATTTCCTGCTCAAAATCAGCAACAATAGGAAAAGTTTTGTAGCTGTTTAAATTATGGTAAATTGATCTTGTATTTATATAGCTCTCTTCTACCAAATGGTACTCAAAATGCTTTCCAGTCACAGTGGCACGCCTACCCATTCAGTCACGCAAGCACACACATTCACACACCAGTGCCACCCACTGGGAGCAACTGGGATTTCAGTGCCTTGCTCAAGGACACCTGGGCATGTGGCATGTTCTGTGTCTCGAGCTGCTAACCCTCCATAGACAACCTATTGAGTCACAGCCTTCCCTATTATTTATTATTATTATTTTGATGGCTCTATTAAGTACACTCTACAAACAATATAAACTGCCCCCAGGCTATAAAGTGTTAAATTAAACTTGCAAGCATGTCTTTTTACAGTCTCAGTAATCCATGAAGAATTTACATATAGGTCTCAGTACAACCTCTTTTGGAATTGTTGAATATGTTTTTGACTCTTATTATAACCTCAAGTAATTGTTTAAATCCTGTCTCCTGACAAATGAGGAAGTCACTGTTCCTCTTTGAATAGAATGGTCTTACTCCAGTAATGATGGATTTAATCTATGATGTCAACATGTCATGACAGTTTTAACTCAAAACACCAACAATCCCTTCATTTCACCTCAGTGCTGTTGGTACAAACTGTGTGTGCAATATAATTGCACTTTATTGCAGCAGAAGCAAAACAGTTTTGCTGCTTGTCTGGGTTGTTTTTTCCTGTCATGGTAGCCACAAAGCCACTTAACCTAGAATTATGGCTTTCAAGGATATGACTGTCAGGTTGAAGAAACATGTTCTGCTGCTGACACCAATGAGTCAAATGGTCTCAAACTCTTTAATTCAATTCAGTTTTATTTATATAGCGTCAATAACAATACAAATCGTCTCAAGACGCTTTACAAGACCCGGCCTGAAACCCCCAGAGCAAGCCTGAAGGCGACGGTGGCAAGGAAAAACTCCCTTTTAACAGGAAGAAACCTTGAGCAGAACCCAGCTCATATGGAGGGACCCATCTGACTAAGGCCAACCGGGTACAGACAGAGAAAGAGAACAGCAAGATAAACATACATCTGTCATAAATACACATATCTGACTAAAGCATACAAGTTAGATGCTATGATTCAAACTAATGATGTTACATGACAGTTTGAAAATGTAAGAGGAATCATAGGCAGGTTGGAGAATTGTTCATTCAGGCAGGAGTGGATAACAGCAGGACTCCTTTAGGCAGTTAATGACCAGTTTTGCATGTGTTTATTTGATGATCTGATTCCACCTGTTCTTGCTGATGTGCAGAGAGCGTTCTCTATGGACGACAGGATAGCATGGACGCATGTCACCATCCCTGAAGGCCTGAGGGAGGGCAGCGTGGTGGATGAGTGGTTCACCCTCAGTGGCAGGCAGGGCGACGACAAGGAGGGCATGATCAACCTGGTGATGTCTTTCGCTGTAAGTACATTTACCCACACCCCGTCTTACACTCTGGACACTATGAGTGTGAATAATGCAAAAAGCGACATGTGTTCATGTGTCACTGTTGCTCAAGTGCTTATTGTCCTTGTCATGCTATCATCTGTTTAAAATAAATCGGTGACAAAAAAAAGAATGTTGAAGCTTAACTTTGGTTGTCCAGCAGCATGAATGATAGGTTCTCTAGTCAGTATAGATATACATTCTATGTAATTCCTGGGATTTTTTTAATCAAGAAACAACTCCCCATTTGTGCATCTTCCTCTGTGGAGTGAGAAGTAGAAGCTTGTTGAACAGACAGCACATCAGCTAGGTGAAGGTGGCATCATATTTTATTCATTTGTCCTTTCTGTTGTTTGTCCGTCTTTACTGTAGTAAAGTGGCCTGAAACCTTGATCCTGATTGCTTTACACATTCCTCTGTTCATAGCTCAAAGTTAGCAGTTGAAATTTATGAGTATTCTGCTGTAGACAGGAGGTTTTTAAAAAAGAGCTATTAGAGGAAACCATTCCCCTTCTGTCAGCATCAAAGATGTTCCAGTCTCTTAAATGTATCATTGTGGATAGAATAAGTGAGAAGGGGCCCCTGGTGGAGCCCCAATGATAAATAACAGCTTTGTAGGTTTAAAACTCTCCCCGCTTCCTTTGCTTGAATGCCTTCTTTGTGTCTTAGCCCCTCCCCGTGAGGATACGAGACAGAGGGAGAGTTGTGAGGACTATTGGTGATGTACAGACACATGTTGTTGTTATATCATTTTGACTACCCCATTGTAGTCAATGGGCTAGACTAAATAACAGAAACACTTTAGTGTTCATATCAATCCAGTTTAACAGCACCACAGAGTACATCCTCCAAAATGTTCTTCCAGTTGACTGATGCTGTTTCACTAGATGACTGTTACAAGTAAATACTGAAAAGATCATAAAGGGGGATTAAGTGCAGGACTGTAGGAATGCATTCATTTTCACTACTGTAAGTGTAATCCAAAAAAGGTTTCAAAAAAAGGCAACTGGACTTGTAGATTTTTGGAGAAGACGTTCTACAAGTCCAGTTGCCTTTTTTGAAACCATGACCTGGATGACTGAGAACCTTCACAGACATACTGTACGTGTATGGCAAATAAATGTAGATTATGTGTATTCATTTTTGCATTGCTTCCCTTTTTAATTGTGCACCAAACCAGGTATATTTTGCAACACCCTGATTCTCTGTACAGTAGCTCTCCCATCCAGCGTGTTTCCTTTAGTTAACAAAATTCCACTATTGTTATGTCTCTTCCTTGCATCTCTCTTAAACTCCCACTAGGAGGAGCTCAGATGCAAGGATGAGCTACAACTGGGAGAAATGAGGAGCTATTGCAGTGCTGGCTATAGCAAAGGTTGCAAGGATGTGGTTCCACTGGGAATTGGATGTTATATGGTAAAACCAGTTGTCAATGTGTTAATCTTGTCTCTTTGTCTTTGTCCCAGTCTTTACCAGCAGGTATGATGACTCAGCCTGTTGTCCTAATGCCCTCTGTGTATCAACAAGGAGTAGGATATGTGCCCATTGCAGGTCAGACATATGCACATTCCTGGCTCATGTGGCTCATATGTAACACCTTCTGTCACAATACTGGGATTGTATTTCCAAATCTTGTAAGCCTCTGCTGCTTCAAAGTTGGCAGTTGCATCAGCAGTATCTCTTGTCTGTCTAGGAGTGCCTGCAGTCTACAATGAGGGCATGGTGCCCATGGCAATGCCAACAACCATGCCAGCTATGGGGGGCCATGGCCCAGTTTGCAGTGAGGAGGACCTGAAGGCTCTGCAAGACATGTTCCCCAACCTGGATAAGGAGGTGGTTCGCACTGTACTGGATGCTCAGCAGGGCAACAAGGACGCTGCCATCAACTCTCTGCTGCAGATGGCTGAGGAGCTCTAACTCCAAAGGACAGTCTGAGTGTGGACTTGCCAACACACATGTATGCATGCAGAGACATAAAAATAGTCTTAACTCACAGAGAACCATCTTTGCACACATACACACACTGTGGCTCACTCACACCGTGCAGCCACATCTGCGCTCCTACTTGCTTCTCCAGTTGGTAGTCATGGATATCTTTCCCTTTATTGACTCCTTATTAGCCAAATCGTTCAAATGAAGTATGGACACACCGCTTTGAGACTGGACCTGCGAAGCATCACGAATATTATGTTCATCTTTGGTTTTAAGAAGTCACTGGTTATACTGACATAAGGTGTAATTTGGAAAATTGTGTAAGAGCTGATATTAGATTGATAGTGACTTGATGGATAATGTAAATCCTCCTGGCCTGGATAGTTTTGCATTTGTTGAAGGTTTCATTTTCCCAGTATTTCACTGTAGCCCCTCACCATCCGGTGTTTGGCCATCTTCCATTTGTGATGAATATTTTTTTAAATAGTACATTATGCACTTGTCTCTAGTAAGTTGCAGTGAACTCGTTTCATATGTGGCTGTAAAATGTTCAGTGCGTACAAATTCTAATTAATCACTGTGGATGTGTTAAATTATATAAAACATTATATGGTAACAAGAGAATTGAGAATGAATGAATGACCCAGTTAGAAGAAATATCCCTGCTGAACGCCACGCGACTCTGAGTCGTCTTTCACAGTGAGAACATTCCTTTGCTTTGCTTTAATGTTATTACTTTTCAGGCACTAATTAAGGGTGTGAAGATTTGATGTGAAATGAATCGTGATGTTTCATCCCTCAGCAGGATGCCATGACCTTGTTGCCTGCACAGTGATTGAGCTAAGGTGAGGACATGAACACAGTAATTTAGGAGCTCAATCTCCTGGAAGGTGGGAGGGAAAACTAATATGGGGTCTTTTTCATGCTTCACGGTTGGTTGTAACTGACAGCAGCGCTTTACTGGGTAGTCTTTTTTGCAGCCACTGTATTTGTATGTATTGTAGTTCCTAAAGCTTTCTATTTACATTTATATAGGCTGCAGGGCTTGTTGCTTATGTGCCGTCTGCCAAAGGTCTCATTTAAGAGAGAAGTTGTCGGCTTGTGGTTTGTCCTTTTTCACTCTAAAATAATGGATGTTGAGATTTTCAAAACATCATACCGTATGATTCTGCTGTTTTTTTGTGGTTGTTTTGTTATTGTTTTCTGTGTAGCATCTTTGTGTCCTGACACTTTGTTAAATTCAGTTCCCAGATTTTAACTTAATTTTAATTTATTGAATTTCCGACACAAGCGACATTTTAGGACCTGTGTGACCGCTGCAGGCATGGGAATGGAAAGCTTTTCTGTGATTTTGTGCGCTCCAAAATGTCATCAAAATGTTTGTGAAACAAGATGTTTTGCCATTCGCTCAGAATACACTGATGTTCCTCAGAGAGCTAAGTTTCATGTTCGTCATTCCCCACCATCCATCACAAAGAATGCTGATGCAAACGTTCATACTGCAGACATATTTTAATAGTTATCATCAAGAAAAGTTAAGCTTTTTTAGAGTTTAAATCACAGTGTTATATAGTGACAATGAAAAGGAGTAAATGTCGGGCTATAAATAATAAAACCGGACAAGAATAAGGTTACGTCTAGCCATGTGTCAGACAATCCGTAAGTGATCAGCGTCTCCTGCGGCGCTTTGGTGCGGATGTTGTCCCCGGCACACATTCTGTTTTGGTGCAGCTGCAGGTCTCCACTAGGGTGTAGCTGTGCTGAACCGTGGATCCGTCGGCACAGGTCAGCTCTACTTGCTTCTTACTGGTGGTGGCCTCCTGGCAACACTCGCACTGGTGCATCATGGTGTTGGCAGCGGCAGAATATCTGTACACACACACACGGACAGCTTTTATCTCCACTGCTTCACTGGCAACTCGGCAACAGTGAGAAGTACATGAGCGTTTTTCTACTTAATTTTATGGCGTTTTATAAGTTGGTAGCTTCAGGTTGCGTTAAAATCCAGTAAAATTTATTCTACATTGTGCCCTCACAGTGCTTATGCTGATCAAAATTCCTTAGCCAATATTTGCCTTGAGGCCCTTTATCAGACAAATTCAGGTGCAGCTTTTGGAACAGGACCTTCAGACTGGATTAGCATTCTTATGGAAGCCCAGTGTTCATGTTATGGTTTGACCTGCATTGGAAATCAGGTTGAATCGTCATAAATCCACTGGTTGTTCTGCCAATTGACGCATGAATGGTAGCAGAGTACGGTAAGGCTGTCCCTGCCAACTTATGGAATCTTGTTTAAAGGTACGAAAGCTGAATTTCAAATGAGAGGATTAAAATTACTGTAAAAGCTAAGCAGGTTTTTATTTATATTGTACTTCAAATGTGATACTAAATGGACTCACATGGAGGAGCTCCCACAGTGTCCAGCGCAGGATGTCATATTGACCGGCTGAGTGCTCTTGCAGTTGTTCACATCAATGACTGTCTGCGTACTCTGGACCTCACAAACGCTCTTTACCTTACCTGGAATACATGACAACTGTTACACACTGACACGGGAATACACACGCACTAACACTCCAGTGAACTTTCCATTCTTCAAAATGATTCATGGATTTTGCCGTTGTTCAAATAGCTTCCACCAACTTACAGGATTTGCAGCATCCGTTAGCATCGGTTGTTTCGGTACCCTAGAAGAAGATTACAGAAGATTGTTTAATGTTGTGTGTTGGGCATAATTAGTAGACCTGGTGATGTCTGTAGAGTTTGATAAACTCACAGGTTCACAGTCCAAGGGGTTAAAGGCGGGACAAGAAGTCTTTATTTCCTTGGTCACAAGCAGTCCATTGATCTTGTCACAAGTATATTGCAAACACTTGTCATCGGGGTCTACATACGTGTTGTTGACCTGTACCAACATGAGCAGAGCGAAGTTAGCTATTCATCAAAGACACATCATCATACAGTATATCCTTCTAGCTCATATACAAACACAGTGTACCTGAACAGCATTTGGAGAAGATAAAGTCAGCCAGAACAAACCAAAAAAATAAAAAATATAAAAAATGTAAATAACATTCATGTTTCTTATAAGCTTTGAATCAGATGTCCTGGCTGTTACATGTGAGGTTACACCCCGCTGCGGTACTGACCTCAATATATATTGTCGCGTTGTCAGATGTGGTCATAATACAGCTCTTCTGAACACACGACCCGCAGCATTTGTCAGGCTCAGTTTGATACTCATAACCCTGGGGAGAAATGATGACAGTAAAAACAACTTGGTTGGCTTTGAAATAAAATGATACAGATACAGAGTGTATGTGTCAGCACTTGAGTACACTGAAAGGTGTTGGCTGAATGCAGTGACAGTATTAATTGTATTTGTAGTGAGTGTGTGTTGGTGTTTGTGTTTGTTGGTTCTGTGACTGAGCTTACTTCAGAGCAGTTTGTGTTGCAGACAATAGGCTTGCAGACAATGACATTCAGCTGAGTGACAGGATCAAATTTGGGGCCACAGTAACATTCCTGGCAGTGCCCAGGTGTGAAAACCTCCCCTGACGTAAGGCCCACTGTTGTTGCTGATGGTTGTCCTGATCCCGATGATGGTGGTGTTGTTGTTGCTGATGGTTGTCCCAGTCCTGATGATGGTGGTGTTGTTGTTGCTGATGGTTGTCCCGATCCTGATGACGGTAGTGTTGTTGTTGCTGATGGTTGTCCCAGTCCTGATGATGGTGGTGTTGTTGTTGCTGATGGTTGTCCCGATCCTGATGATGGTAGTGTTGTTGTTGCTGATGGTTGTCCCGATCCTGATGATGGTGGTGTTGTTGTTGCTGATGGTTGTCCCGATCCCGATGACGGTGGTGTTGTTGTTGCTGATGGTTGTCCCGATCCTGATGACGGTAGTGTTGTTGTTGCTGATGGTTGTGCTGATCCTAATGATGATGTTGCTGGTGGTGGTGTTTCTGTCATAGTTGGTGGTTCTAGTGGTGGTTCTGATGTTGTATCTGTTGTTGGTATCTTGGCACCAGGCTACAAAATTATATATTATACAATCAATGTTATTGTTAAAAGTAATACTCCCAAGTATCAATTCAGTATTTTAAGGACAACTTATTTATTCTGAGGGTAGGACCACTTAGATACGTTGAGTGGCCCCAAATATAAGTTGACAAGTAGCTCATTCTGTAGAATATTTAGGTTACTCTGTGGTGTCAGACCCAGCAGTAAAACCGCAGTTTATTCTGATCAGTGACTGCAGGTCAACTGCAACTTACACACATCCATGTTATAATAATGGTACTAAATGTTCTAGCACAATTGGGTCACTCGTATAGATGCCAGGAGACTTTGCTGACAATGCCCACAGTTCAGTCTATATGCTTACCTTGTACTCAGTCATGTCATAGACACAGACACCTTTAGGAACTGCAGAGGCAAAAGACAGAGACATGACTTAAAATGACACTGCTTGGATTAATAAAGAGATGTATAACAAATCAGTGATGATCCTCTGTTAGTGTACATTTAAACATTACTGTCTAAAGGACGATAGATCTTAATGTCAGAATTCAGTTTTAATTATCGATAAACTCCGGACAACACTATATAGCAGAAATACAAATGGGGCAAAGAGCTTGATGGGCAGAGATACATGTAATAACACTTCTGAATATGTTACCTCAATACATATGCAATGTTTTATATCTCTGTATTACATACAGTGCATAAGTAAATAGGATAGGTTGATAGTCACGTACCACAGTTGTAGGATGGGCAGCAGGTACCATTGGTGATGTTAAGTTGGAAGCCCAACGAGCAGGCGGTAGGAGGAGGGCAAGTGTTTACATTGCACTCTAAATAGGACAAAAAAGATGAGGTGACTATCAGTATACAAATATGGAATCAGTAGAATCAGTCATTTAAAGAGCAAGCAGCACTTATGCATGATTAGAAGATTCATTGCAAGGTGTCAAGAGACTAAATGGTCTTCTATTCACATAGCGAAACACTCGAAACACTTTACACTCACAATGACCTATTCTTTCACACATGCATACACGCACATTCACAAACCAGTACCAGCACCAGAAGCAACTATGGATTCAGTGTCCTGCTCAAGAACACTTGTACCAGGGATCACACTCTGGTTCGTGGACTACCTCCCCAGAGAGGCTGTGCTTCCCTGAAGCAGTTACATTGGTAAATTGGTCAGGCTAGAAGGGTTTCAGAAGACAGGTGAGAGAAAGCAGCAAGCTTAGTTTTCCCTTGTAGACCTGGTCTATAGCTTTTTGACAACAGATAGAAGGAAAGTATGTCAGCAAGATGGGGGGACTTCAATGGTTTAGTCATTTTAAGAAATACCGCTGATTTTTATTGCTGTTTTTTCCACATGATTTACATGCATTTCATTATTAACATGAGTTGGCAAGCGCTTCTTGTTCATGCCAGTTTTCTAATCCTAAGTATCCTCTGTTGCTCATCCCAACTCTTGTGTCCAGGTCACGACAAAGCAGGGCTAAATGAGGATTGTGGAAAAAGATAATCCCATGAAAAGTAGCTTTATCTTTGTCACCGACACGGGTGCCGAATTGTAGTATGAACAGTGTGACAGATTTAGATATTGTTCTCTGAAGCTTTGACTCACCGCATGCTTGTGTTGTGCAGCATCCGTCTGTTTTGTTGACCAGCTGATAGCCAGGAGCGCTGCAAGTTGGGACCGGTGCTGTAGATGGGCATTCCACTGGCTGACACTGGATGCTCATGGAATCCACGTCACACTCACAGGTGTTGCAGCCACTTGTCCACGTGTCACCAGGCTGGTTAAGAGAAAGCAATCATGTCAGACACACGACTCACGCTTTATTAGCGTATGAGTGCATGGATATACTGTCAGGCATTGTTCTCACTTCTTTGGGTTTTCCATCAGGTCCAACACAATCTGAAATTCAAACACACAAAAGTACTTGTACATATGTTCATAGGTGTGACAGCTAATGTTTATCTGACAAAATATTCCATGATCCAGTAGATCTCCTCATACCACAAGAAGTAACACATGTCTCATAGACTGTGTTGAATAAGGTGGTGCCTTGTGGACAGAAGCAACCCTCCGTGGCGTAGCTAGTAGATCCCTCTTCTTCTGCCTGAAACTTCTTGTTGTATCTGATGTGAAAAATGGAAAAGGGAGTAATTTATATCGTTATCTATCTAATACAATACTCCTAATTTAATACTTTGTCAATGGAAGTCTTATATTACATGATACATTAATTACAGTTCGATCCCAAGCATTTGTTCATGAAACAACACAAACAGGAAACATTATACTTTACCTGTCATTACATGTAGGCTCTACAGAGGGGGCGCAGGCTCTGTACACTTTGTTGCCTTCACACTTGTGTTCTGTAAAATGAAAAAAAACAAAAACAAACAGGAGATTTATGTAGAAATTTTTCAGAATATTAAAATGTTTAGTATTGTACAGTGCTATCTGCATATCTCACCACACAGTCCATTGGTATAATTTCTCCAGTCAATGCAGACTCCTGCAAGAGAGCACTCAGTGGCATAGGCCTCCAGGCTGGAGCAAGAGTTATTGCCGCCGTTGCAAATGTCATACGTACAGGATGTCACATATGGTCCAGGGGGTACGACTGAGTGGCATGGTGCAAATACACTGGATGGGGGACGGTAAATCATGAAAATGATCAGACAACTTTACTAAGGTGGAAACATGCATGTTGTGTCAAGGCTATACAAGGCTGAAAAGAGCTCGTTTATCTAGAATGCTACACTAACCTAGGAAAGATATGTATGCCTACAGTAATAAGACACACAGGTCAATTCACAGAACTGCCACTTTAAGACGGAAAGACAGAATGAAAGAAAGAAAATGATTTTGATAATTTTGTGGTTTCCTTTACCTTTCGGTTAGGAGATTACAGATGGCAGGTTTGCAAGCAGGCTTTGTTGTGTATGCTTCTGAAGTGGTCGTGGGTGCAATTGTAGTTACAGGTGGGCTGGTGGTGGTGGTGGTGGTGGCACAAGGTGTACCAGGGACTTGCCACTGGCTTGCAGAATCTGAGCAGCTTTCCACCTGGCCATTTGGAGAACGGCAGTCATTGGACTGGGAGTTGTCACAGGTCCCTGGAAAAGGAGAGGAAACAGAATGAAAACAGAGCAGGGCAGCTCACGCTAGAACCAGCTCTCTGTTTTTAAGAAGTACATATGATAAGTTTAATGAAATTTATGACATTCAGCATTTTCTTTTTGAATTGAAGTGGCACTTTTAGGTGTCATTTAAATCCATGATCTGTTGTGTACACGTATGTATTTCTTTACATGGGGGGAAAACACATTGACTTGGCTTAAGAATGCCAGTTTTTTGATCAGAATGAATTTGGACATTAAAGTTGTACAACATTGATTTACAGTTGCAAAAATATATATTTTTTAAGGATTTCTAATTGCATTTAGTCATCTTGACAATAAATTCTATTGGTGATGACAGTGTCAGCACGTGACGGCATTTATTAGTACAGGCAGAGGTATGGAAGCAAAGATTAGAACTCCATTCCATGATTAAAAAGCACATAAAAAGTGCACTTGAATATGATAAAAATAATTAAATGCCTGTAGCGACAAGAATATTCAATATCAGGTAATGAGCGTAATCTGGAACTGGAGCTATCATGTCTGGAGGTAAATTTATTCTGCTGTTTGGGTGCTGCAGGGACAGTCTAAATTAACAGTGTGACTGACTGATTGTGGATTTAATAAATGCCATTCCGAAGAAGACTGTGAGAACAGTGCACTGATTCTAGATAAATGCTGCACTGCAAAGTAAGACAATTATCCCAAACATATATACAAGTCAACCAGAGCAGGGTTAGGAGTCACTCCTACAAGATCCTCGTCTGTCTTATTTCCTGTATTTGGGTGCCACTGAAAATCATTGGTGGGATTTGGAGAAACCACTGGCAACACAAAATCTGGAAGCTTTCA
Source organism: Planiliza haematocheilus (assembly GCA_005024645.1). Lineage (NCBI taxonomy): Eukaryota > Metazoa > Chordata > Actinopteri > Mugiliformes > Mugilidae > Planiliza > Planiliza haematocheilus. The sequence continues at coordinate 220,472 of SRSE01001340.1, read as the reverse complement.
CACATGGGACGGGTTAAAAATCTTCACAACGGGAACAAGTGGAAGCTGTCAAACAGCCTCTGGTTAGAAGTGGCAGTCAAATATTTATAGTTTATAGTTTATGGTAAAAATCAGCAAATTATTAAGTATTTTGGTAACTCACCACACTGTCCCTCTGTGTTTCCACCGAAGAGGGAATTAGGAATGTCAATGTTGAATGAGGTGCCCCTGTAGACCACTTGTGTGCTTATCTCTGGTATCTCCACTATAATCAACATGTCTGTGCTAGTGAGGCGCAGGACATCGTTGCTATAGGCAGGATAAATACGTTTGTGATTCACATACACCTGTAGGACAAGGTGACAATACACATTAGAGAACCTGGCACAGCATCAGTCATACCATGTTTTATTGACAATTATTTTTTATTTTTTTTCCACTTTGAGCCATTGCTTACCACATTGGTTGTTCCTCCAACCTTCAGCTGAGTCAAGACTACCTCGTAGGATTTGTACGTGACAATGACAGCCTGGGGACAGAATGTGCTGTCTGATGGGTCACAGTACTGATTGTTTGTTATTATCGTCAGATTATATTTGTTTATAATCTCTTTGACCAGATAGTAAGAGCAGGTCTCATTGAAACTGTATGAGCTTCCATCAAATGTCATGTAGTGGGATCCACCCCAGACAGCACACACACCTGCAGGACAAGAGCAACATATGTATAGAAATTAAAAGAGCTGGCAGAGTGACTACCATTTCCATATAACTGTTTGTGTGGCCTTTTAGACAGAAATGGCTGTCAAAGTATTGTGCAGTGGTAAGTACAATTTGGTGATGTGTATATCTGTAATTGTGCGAAATGTCAGCATATTTTGCAGCATCACGTTATTCATACAAGTTTATTCACACTTTCTGAAATTTTGTGTCTGTTTTTCAAGTGAAGACACGACACATTATTGATCAACCTCTGGCACCAGAAGCAATTAAGCAATGTATCATGTATCAAATATAAAAACAAATATAAAACCCATTTTCTCAATGGAATCTGGCTCATGAAGCAGAGTCTAAGGACACTGACACGAGATTCATTGCAGTATGTAACAGTGAAAGATTGTTTAATTTCTAAAACATTCGGACTTACATTTACACTCGTAGTGAAAACAACAGCCGTCATCATCATAGACCACGATCATTTTGTGTCCATTGGTACAGATAGGTTGTTGAACAGTGGGACAGGAAGTAAGTGCCACTGTGACATTGCCATTGATGCAGGTTGCTGTGGTGCAGTTGCTACTCTTCCAGGACTCTCCATTCTGAACCAGATAAGAAAAGCAAGTCAGTCAACCGATGAATCTTTAAGATGATTGCATTACTGTTAAGTATAAAATAACATCATTTTATATGGCACTATATGTGTCTGAACAGCAAGACTCCAAATTGATCTGTCTACCTGCTCTGGGCCATCACATTTTATCTTACCTTTCTTGGTGGATTCACATCTGTGCAGTCCAGGGTAGTTGTAGATGAAGGGAAAGAAGAGGTGGAAATAGACGTGGTCGGAGTAACTGAGCTTGAAACTGTAGCCGTTGTGGTAGTAAAAGTGGGTGCTGGTGTTGTGGGACATGGACTGGATTGTGTTTCAACTTTACAAGATGCATTGCAATATGCAACGTAACACCACCCTAAGCCATCAGTGACATTATACACCAAGTCCCCTGTGAAAACAGATGATGAATAATGATTTAGTGCACAAAATTATACTGATATGGACACAGAATACCCCTTTTTCAAATAAATGTCATGTATTCCCTGAATGTATCTTTTTTCAAGATACAAAACGCACAGCACAGATTCATGTCTTTCTATGTCTGTATGCAGTTGCTTTCAGTGCTGTCACAAATGAACTATTTTAGTGTCTGTAGCAATACAAATCTGCTGTTGGCAACAAAACACAGGACTGAAGTAATGCTTGTCCCTTCATGACTTGTCTGCAGAGCTAATTGGCTTGTTCATATTCCCTCGTTTTTATCAACAGTGAAATGAAAGTGAGGAAAGGATAGTATTTTCTCAACTTTTGTGGACCTCTAGACAGTCTGAGACATGTTGTATTATTGTATGCTGTATGCTAACCATGCAGTAAAAAAACAACAAAAAATGATTTTGCCTAAAGTATCCCATTTCAGGTAGGTCTATGAAGTTTTACTTTAGGTACACAAAAAAAGATGAACAAGGGAGTGTTTTGCAATTATTCAGTATGATGTATCACTTTTCCTGGGGATGGACGGCAGATTATTATTATCTAATGATTATCTAACAATTCAAGATTTAGAGAAGGAAAAGATACTGCTAAATTGGAGATCAAAACAGTCAAGTGACGACTGAGACCATGCACAACTATGTCTCAACCCAGCAGTCTAATCTAGCAAATTTGTATGTATATTGAATCACCTAACTTGAAAATTGTAAATATAGGTACTCTTTAATGAGTGTATTTTAGAAGATAACAATATGTCTATATTAAATGTCTTTAACTTTATTTTATTTAATTTTCTGTTCTTTTAATTTATGCTCACTTGCCAGGCCATTAGGTACTTTATGAAGGTTATGGTAGTAAGCTTTTGTTTGAAATGTTGGTTCAGCTATGTTTCCATTTTGGAGGCTGAATTGTATTTCACTGACACACGTTTCTTTTCTTTGCATAGCATATGTCAATGTGTCGCTATGTTTACAATAAAAGCCCTTACCTAAAAGATAAAATTCATTAAACCCAGACCCGATGGTTCTGTTGTTAATGCTTCTGTCCTGCAGAGGGCAGTAACATGACCAGAACCTCAAACCTGACAAAACCCGGAAAGAAGAAGACTAAAATGGAAAATACTTCCAGCTTTAGCCGAGCACCTGTAAAATTGGACAATTTTTGAGAGGAGACCTAAGAGCAGATGGAATCGCTCGCCTGGCAGCGCTGCTTTTACAAGTTGTTATGACTGCAAGGTTTGTGAGTATGAATGGTTTTTTCTGCAAACAGGTGCATTTCCAATAACAATAACTACAAGTCAACGAAGTTAAATCATGCTCTGTGTATGTTAATTAATGACAGGACGACATATCACTTGAAGGAGCACATGATAGGGTATATCATTTTGATTAATGGATGGGAACGACATCTTCATTTCCAATTATTCATTTTTTGGTATCTTCTAGTGTCACCTTTATCATATCAGTTTTCAATTAGAGAATGATTCAAAGGTTAAGTAATAGTTTCTTTGGACGTATTCCCTATTTTGTTAACTGTACTAAAGCGGTATTTTATATTAAGGTGAATGTACAAATTAAATGTGATGTGTTGTTCACATAAACTCTAAGGTTCACATGTGTAGCAAGAATGAAATAAAAAATGAATTATTAAATAAACAAGAATATCAGTGTTGGACCAAAACAGGAAATAAGATAACGGGATGAATGAAAAAATAACCTACCAGGACGATGTGAAGTTCCATTGACTATACAAAAACACAAAGTTGAGGCTGTAGCAAGAGGAGAGGTGATGAAAACTGTGGTTTTGGTGGGTTGGACAGTTGCACGAGTTGTATATATAGTTGTGCTGCCTGGAAGTGTCTGTGTAATGGGGCCAATAGAAGTTGTAGCTGCAGATGCTGATGAACTTAGAGTTGGAGTCACAGTACTAACAGTTGTTTTCAAACCAGATGGTTTTGTAATAATGGTTGTTGATTGTGAAGGTCCTGTGACTACGCTGAAAGTTGTTTCCGACCTTCTTGTCGAAACTGTGGTCTCTTGACTGGTTGTTGTCTCTCCTGCCACTGTGGTTGTGGTTTCAACAACTGCTGTGACTGAGGTAGTTACTGGGCCAGTGGTAACTTCCTTTGGAGGCGTTGTTGTTCCAACCTGAACAGTTGTTGCTCCTGATGTGGTTGTTTCTCCTGGTTTGGATGTAGTTCCCTTTGTAGTAACTACTGGTGCTTGGGTAGTTGTGGTAGCAACAGAGGGCTTTGATGTAACAACTGTGGTCTCCTGACTGGTTGTTGTCTCTCCTGCCACTGTGGTTGTGGTTTCAACAACTGCTGTGACTGAGGTAGTTACTGGGCCAGTGGTAACTTCCTTTGGAGGCGTTGTTGTTCCAACCTGAACAGTTGTTGCTCCTGATGTGGTTGTTTCTCCTGGTTTGGATGTTGTTCCCTTTGTAGTAACTACTGGTGCTTGGGTAGTTGTGGTAGCAACAGAGGGCTTTGATGTAACAACTGTGGTCTCTTGACTGGTTGTTGTCTCTCCTGCCACTGTGGTTGTGGTTTCAACAACTGCTGTGACTGAGGTAGTTACTGGGCCAGTGGTAACTTCCTTTGGAGGCGTTGTTGTTCCAACCTGAACAGTTGTTGCTCCTGATGTGGTTGTTTCTCCTGGTTTGGATGTAGTTCCCTTTGTAGTAACTACTGGTGCTTGGGTAGTTGTGGTAGCAACAGAGGGCTTTGATGTAACAACTGTGGTCTCTTGACTGGTTGTTGTCTCTCCTGCCACTGTGGTTGTGGTTTCAACAACTGCTGTGACTGAAGTAGTTACTGGGCCAGTGGTAACTTCCTTTGGAGGTGTTGTTGTTCCAACCTGAACAGTTGTTGCTCCTGATGTGGTTGTTTCTCCTGGTTTGGATGTAGTTCCCTTTGTAGTAACTACTGGTGCTTGGGTAGTTGTGGTAGCAACAGAGGGCTTTGATGTAACAACTGTGGTCTCTTGACTGGTTGTTGTCTCTCCTGCCACTGTGGTTGTGGTTTCAACAACTGCTGTGACTGAAGTAGTTACTGGGCCAGTGGTAACTTCCTTTGGAGGTGTTGTTGTTCCAACCTGAACAGTTGTTGCTCCTGATGTGGTTGTTTCTCCTGGTTTGGATGTAGTTCCCTTTGTAGTAACTACTGGTGCTTGGGTAGTTGTGGTAGCAACAGAGGGCTTTGATGTAACAACTGTGGTCTCTTGACTGGTTGTTGTCTCTCCTGCCACTGTGGTTGTGGTTTCAACAACTGCTGTGACTGAGGTAGTTACTGGGCCAGTGGTAACTTCCTTTGGAGGCGTTGTTGTTCCAACCTGAACAGTTGTTGCTCCTGATGTGGTTGTTTCTCCTGGTTTGGATGTTGTTCCCTTTGTAGTAACTACTGGTGCTTGGGTAGTTGTGGTAGCAACAGAGGGCTTTGATGTAACAACTGTGGTCTCTTGACTGGTTGTTGTCTCTCCTGCCACTGTGGTTGTGGTTTCAACAACTGCTGTGACTGAGGTAGTTACTGGGCCAGTGGTAACTTCCTTTGGAGGCGTTGTTGTTCCAACCTGAACAGTTGTTGCTCCTGATGTGGTTGTTTCTCCTGGTTTGGATGTAGTTCCCTTTGTAGTAACTACTGGTGCTTGGGTAGTTGTGGTAGCAACAGAGGGCTTTGATGTAACAACTGTGGTCTCTTGACTGGTTGTTGTCTCTCCTGCCACTGTGGTTGTGGTTTCAACAACTGCTGTGACTGAAGTAGTTACTGGGCCAGTGGTAACTTCCTTTGGAGGCGTTGTTGTTCCAACCTGAACAGTTGTTGCTCCTGATGTGGTTGTTTCTCCTGGTTTGGATGTAGTTCCCTTTGTAGTAACTACTGGTGCTTGGGTAGTTGTGGTAGCAACAGAGGGCTTTGATGTAACAACTGTGGTCTCTTGACTGGTTGTTGTCTCTCCTGCCACTGTGGTTGTGGTTTCAACAACTGCTGTGACTGAAGTAGTTACTGGGCCAGTGGTAACTTCCTTTGGAGGTGTTGTTGTTCCAACCTGAACAGTTGTTGCTCCTGATGTGGTTGTTTCTCCTGGTTTGGATGTAGTTCCCTTTGTAGTAACTACTGGTGCTTGGGTAGTTGTGGTAGCAACAGAGGGCTTTGATGTAACAACTGTGGTCTCTTGACTGGTTGTTGTCTCTCCTGCCACTGTGGTTGTTGTTTCAACAACTGCTGTGACTGAGGTAGTTACTGGGCCAGTGGTAACTTCCTTTGGAGGCGTTGTTGTTCCAACCTGAACAGTTGTTGCTCCTGATGTGGTTGTTTCTCCTGGTTTGGATGTTGTTCCCTTTGTAGTAACTACTGGTGCTTGGGTAGTTGTGGTAGCAACAGAGGGCTTTGATGTAACAACTGTGGTCTCTTGACTGGTTGTTGTCTCTCCTGCCACTGTGGTTGTGGTTTCAACAACCGCTGTGACTGAGGTAGTTACTGGGCCAGTGGTAACTTCCTTTGGAGGCGTTGTTGTTCCAACCTGAACAGTTGTTGCTCCTGATGTGGTTGTTTCTCCTGGTTTGGATGTAGTTCCCTTTGTAGTAACTACTGGTGCTTGGGTAGTTGTGGTAGCAACAGAGGGCTTTGATGTAACAACTGTGGTCTCTTGACTGGTTGTTGTCTCTCCTGCCACTGTGGTTGTGGTTTCAACAACCGCTGTGACTGAGGTAGTTACTGGGCCAGTGGTAACTTCCTTTGGAGGCGTTGTTGTTCCAACCTGAACAGTTGTTGCTCCTGATGTGGTTGTTTCTCCTGGTTTGGATGTAGTTCCCTTTGTAGTAACTACTGGTGCTTGGGTAGTTGTGGTAGCAACAGAGGGCTTTGATGTAACAACTGTGGTCTCTTGACTGGTTGTTGTCTCTCCTGCCACTGTGGTTGTGGTTTCAACAACCGCTGTGACTGAGGTAGTTACTGGGCCAGTGGTAACTTCCTTTGGAGGCGTTGTTGTTCCAACCTGAACAGTTGTTGCTCCTGATGTGGTTGTTTCTCCTGGTTTGGATGTAGTTCCCCTTGTAGTAATTACTGGTGCTTGGGTAGTTGTGGTAGCAACAGAGGGCTTTGATGTAACAACTGTGGTCTCTTGACTGGTTGTTGTCTCTTCTGCCACTGTGGTTGTGGTTTCAACAACCGCTGTGACTGAGGTAGTTACTGGGCCAGTGGTAACTTCCTTTGGAGGCGTTGTTGTTCCAACCTGAACAGTTGTTGCTCCTGATGTGGTTGTTTCTCCTGGTTTGGATGTAGTTCCCTTTGTAGTAACTACTGGTGCTTGGGTAGTTGTGGTAGCAACAGAGGGCTTTGATGTAACAACTGTGGTCTCTTGACTGGTTGTTGTCTCTCCTGCCACTGTGGTTGTGGTTTCAACAACCGCTGTGACTGAGGTAGTTACTGGGCCAGTGGTAACTTCCTTTGGAGGCGTTGTTGTTCCAACCTGAACAGTTGTTGCTCCTGATGTGGTTGTTTCTCCAGGTTTTGTTGTTGTTCCCTTTGTAGTAACTGCTGGTGCTTGAGTATAAGTAGTACCAATCGAGGGTCTTTCTATAACAACTGTGCTCTTTTGGCTGGTTGATGTCTCTTCTGCCAGTGAGGTTGTGGTTTCAACTACCACAACCGCTGTGGTTGAGGAAGTTACTGGGCCAGTGGTAACTTCCTTTGGAGGCGTTGTTGTTCCAACCTGAACAGTTGTTGCTTCTGATGTGGTTGTTTCTCCTGGTTTGGATGTAGTTCCCTTTGTTGTAATTATTGTTGCTTGAGAGGATGTGGTAGCAACAGACGGTTGTGATGTAACAGCTGTGGTCTCTTGACTGGTTGATGTCTCTCCTGCCACTGTGGTTGTTGTTGTTCGTAATGATGTAGTTAGAACTGTAATATATATATATTTTTAGCATAAGTATGTGGATAATATTTGACTTTCAATTTTTAGTTGAAAATATTTTTAACCTTTTTCAAGATGTTAATACGATATTTTTATTCATGTCTAGAATTTGTTTTTGTGAAACTTTGTAAGTATAGATACCTGGAGTCGTAAATGTGAAAGGAGCGGTTGTAGGGCCAGGTGTTGTAGTAGTTACGCAAGGATACATGTGTCTTGTTACTGTTCCATCTGCTCCACACTCAGCTGTGATACAGTTTCCTAGTCCATCCGTTGTGTTGTAGATAGTTTCCCCATACTTGTATATCTTTCCATTTACAATGCATGTGCAATCTGCAGACAGGGAGTATCATGTCTTTAGTTTCATAAAAATAGTCACACATCTTACATATTTCTTTATTTGGAATATTTAGTGTAGTCAACTGCAACCTTTGTGTACTTACTTTCCACATTGTAGCTGCATTTTATCCCAGAGACTGTACAGGAACTTTAAAGTAAAAGAAGTTTAGGTTATTTCATCAAAGTTTGTGACTGCATTTGTTGTGAGACAAACAGCATTGAGTGCTAGTCATAAACAGGACCAAAGAGAGCAGCCAGTTACTTGTCATGAGGAAATAAATGGCATCCTGTATCACAGTTAGAAGTTACCTACAGGTTTTCCCAAAAATTAGTTTTAACACGATTGTTGTTTATTTTAAAGTTTGACCAAAGGTGACACATTTTAATAAAATTATTCTTGGCAGTGAAGTAAAAACTTTTACAACTTCCTTGCATATATAAGTGATTTTTGTTTTTCTGCTTGTCTCGTTTAAAGCTGCTCCCTCACAAGTATAGCCAGTGGGGCTTGTGCTAAATGCTAAAGCTGGGATTGATTATATACACAAACCCAGGGAATACTGAAAGGTCACAAGGTAACATTATTTTGGTGGATTCTTTCTTCAACATCTCTGTGTTTGAATTCATGCTTTCCTTAGAACTGTTAAAAATTCTACCTTTAATTTAAAGATTTGTTTGATTTTATATTTGAAAAGAATGTCAAGGAAAGACATTGTTGGGAAGGGCCTATACAGTTCTCAACTACTTAAACTTCTTCAAGCAGTAACAGGCTTCAACTTTTGGGGGAAAAAATTATTCTGGAATACATAAGCCTTTAATTTATGAAAAGTGCCTCATTGGAGACTGTAAACATTACATACCTACTTACACTATGTGTATTTTAGGCCAGTATTTAGATTACATGCAAATATTAACATGCTTGGTACAACTTAGAAATTATTTTTAAGATATTAATAGTTTTTAGCATGACTCCCGACAAAACACAGATTTGTGGCTGAAAATGCTTGCAGGAGGGTACTACCACAAATACAGAACGATAGTACAGAATGGCAGAACAAACCAGCAGCCCTGTGTTACGTAGAAATAATTTTAACAGTGTCAGAATGTGCCGTTGTTTGATGCCAATTATTAAATAAAGATGGGATGGCGGGGGAAACTTTTACAAGCTACCAAGCAGTGAATATTGTTTTTTAAAGCATCATTCCCTTTACCAGCTGAACAAATTCCCAATACTTAACACATTATTTTTTGATTTCAATCCAGTAATCTGGAAATCACTGTTAAGTCTTCTTGAGGTGTCGTGGGCCTAACTTAACGAAACATCGGTGAAGGGAGGTGCCCACTTGAAAACCCCAATGATTGGCAGTGCAGCAAGCACAGGCAGCTCTTAAGCATAGAGATATCATAGGCCATGTACAGCAAGGGCGTGGAGGCCTAGGACTGTGTGCAGGGAAACCTCTGTGGAGCAAGGCATCAGCAGTAGAAAGGAGAAAGATGATAGTGGAAGAGGTACAGAGGCAAGAGGAAATAGCTAGATGCTCGAAGGCAGTGTCACAGGCTAAGAAGGGTCAATGGGTGAACTGGGAGAGTGTGGAGAAAAGGAAGGTGAAGTGGAGAGAGCTTTGGAGCTTGGAGGCCAGCAGGATTAGATTTATGTTAGGGGCTACTTATGATGTGCTGCCAACTCCCCAGAACCTGAACCAGTGGGTAGGTGAGGATGCTGCCTGTCCACTGTGCACTTGTGTCTGCACGCTTAGTCATATTCTGACAGGTTGTAAGGTTAGTCTCTCCCAAGGACGTTATACCTGGCGTCACAATCAGGTATTGAAATGTTTAGCAGCTGCAATAGAGGAAAAACGGGTGAATGTAAATTCCGTGGCCGTTAACAAAGAGAATAGATGTATTAAGTTTGTACGGGAGGGAGAAAAGGCTAGAGGAGCAGGCTTCAGGCATAACACGGGACAGCTAAGGGTAGGAGGAGCCTGGGAGATGAGGGCGGACTTAAATAGCCAACTGGTTGTCCCAGGTGAGATAGCTAGCACTCGACTACGGCCAGATCTGCTGTTGTGGTCTGAGCCAGAGAAAGTAGTCTATTTCATAGAGCTGACTGTCCCGTGGGAGGATAGAGTTGAGGAGGCTAACGAGAGAAAAAGAGCTAAGTATGCAGAGTTAGCAGCAGATGCAGAGCAAAATGGATGGAAGGCTTATGTCCGCCCGGTAGAAGTGGGCTGCCGTGGATTTGTGGCAAAGTCGGTCATTGCTCTGCTGAGTGAGCTGGGCATACGAGGAAGAAGCCAGAGGACTGCGGTTAGCAATATGTCCCGGGCAGCAGAGAGAGCCAGTGACTGGTTATGGGTGCGCAGGAAGCATGCTAGCTGGGGAGCTAACTAAGGTAAGGATGTAGGCCGCATGTAGGCCGCATGTAGGCCCCAGTTGATTTGTTTGTTGCTTCAGCTTGCATCAACGGAGCGAAGCGTGGTAGATTTGTTTGCTTGTTACAGATTTGTTGGTTACGTGCTTCAGCTTGCATCAACGGAGCGGAGCATGGTAGATTTGTTTGTTTGTTTGTTATGGATTTGTTTGTTTGTTACGTGCTTCAGCTCGCATCAATGGAGCGGAGCATGGTAGATTTGTTTGATTGGCTTGTGGTTATTAGTTTCCATACTAGTTGTTGATAGACATCGAATGGTGAGGAAGAGAGGGTTGTGTAGTGGCGGTGTGGAGGGGGGTGATTCCAGGACGCTGGAAATCACTGTTAAGCCTTCTTGAGGTGTCGTGGGCCTAACTTAACGAAACATCAGTGAAGGGAGGTGCCCACTTGACAACCCCAATGATATGCTGCATACTGCTGTTGTTCAGATTATGTTCTCATGGTATTTGGTAGCCATGGTTTGCTGCTGAGCGGGACATACAAGACAGCAGCGTTTAGTTAGGTACTGTATGTTTTACAATGTTTGAGGTATCCTCTGCTGCTCAATGGGCTTACAAGCCAGCAGCTGCTAGTTAGCCTAGGTAGAATATAGGTTATTGGTCATATTACATGACTGTAGGCTTGGTAGGGCCTCTTAGTCGAACAGGGCCTCTAAACGTGTTTTGCCTGGGATTTCGGCACAAGGGATTGTAACATCTTGTCCTGTGTATTTCTAAATGTTACGTAATTCCAAGATGGCCCATTCTATATAATAAGACATAAGACTTGTTGATTAATCCCACGTATGGGAAATTACCTTAGTATAATGAGCAATGATTAAATAGCTTGTGATGTAATGTTAGTATAGTCCTTTAAAACTTAAAACGTTGTGGATAGTTCAGACTTGACAGTTCAATTCTGTAATTGGCAGGAACTGAAGGTCAAAATTTTGAGGCCAACATCAAACAATTCTTCCATGACAAGTGATCAGTTCAGCCAGTATTCCCACATAAGACATACACAGTTAGGAAAATAGCTGTGCTTTGCAAATTATATGTGTGTGTGTCATCCTCTATCCCAAATGTGAATATGTATATGTGCTGACAGGATATCATGGATATAATTTTGGAAGTCCTACCAAGTGTTACAGTTGCTCGATGGAAGCATATCGCCTATGTTGTAATGGATTCCCTGATCATCATAGCATCCACATTGTTCCCAGTTGACACACTTCATTGAGTCTTCATCAAAGTAGGGCTGGGTTGGTGGACACTGTGGATAGCAGCCTGAAATATCATTGTATCATACTGATTAACAGCAGTGAAAGTACAAAGCAAAATGCATACAAATATTTAGTTCATTTTTCAATAGATAATATAACGGGCCAACAGAAAATGCTATTTGATCTATGCCCAGTGGACAAAGCAGTACTAAGTATGGTAACTCCAGCACATGTACTGTATGTCTAAGAACTGGATCAAACGTGCAACAGATCAAATTTTATTTTGAGCATAGAATAGGCAAGACTAGACTTGAGTGGTACCTTTACCCAATCTCCACTGGAACAGCAGATGACATGAAATAATTTGTTTAATGTACCTTCGAGGTTAGTGATGAGCTCGGAGCAGTTTCCTGATGGATTCCTGCATGTCTTCATGCAATCAGCTCCACAAGGCTTGTAGTGCCACTCACAGCCCCCAGGGTAGTTATAATAGTCACAGAAAATAGCTGCATGAGACAAAATAAGCGCTTCTTAGCTTTAACTGGAAAAAGTGATTGAGTGATTCTCAATATGACAAATATCATGGTAAAGATGCCATTCTTGACTCAGATCTTGGCTATGATGGTGGCCAAACTTACGGCACAACTTTGGAGTTCTCCATCTAACACAGACCCCAGCTTCATTGCAAGCTTTGGCATAGGCAGCCACAGCAGTGCAGAAACACTCACAATCCCCACCAGTGTCACAAGCACAAGAGTCTCTCACGCAAGAATCAAAGTATGGACCAGGGTCAACCTTTGGAAACAAATAATGTTCATGATGTTCAGTTTATTAGAGAGGCACAAATGTTGTCTTCTGTCAGTAGTAGCAATAGTAGAGATCATGGAGGAAGGAATTGACAGGTACATGGTAGATGGATGGTCAGACAAACAGGCAATGAGTGTTTAGTGCCAGAGATGGAGGAAAAGAACAACATGCATTTAGTTTCTATGGCGGTTGGGCACCATAGCTTTTAAGTGTAAACCTTGTGTGCAGTATATACGTTTGTGTATGTAGCCAATGGATACCTGAGAATGACAACTCCCGAAGGTTGTACTGATGATGACGCTACACTGTTTCTGAGACCACGCTGCCCGATAGCGGTTAGAGGCACAGGGATCACTGATTAGTTCGGCACTGGGGCAGCTGGATGAAATTCTCCAACTGTTACCAAACTGTAGAACGTCTTCCACTGTCTCTTGGGAGCGTGTGGTGAAGTCATTCTTACTGTTGCCGTCATAGGTTCCACAGAGACCACAGACTTGACCCTGAGAGGAAGGAACAGAATTTATTGCTACCTGACAGGATTGATACGTAGTAAAGTTTATGTTGCTCAAATGTCATTCCCCCCTAAAGTTTTGCATTGTATTGTGTATTGTTGTAGTTAATAATCCACACTCATGATAATGCAACCAGATTTTCCAGACACATTTAAGCTGTCACAGGCCATAGAGCTTGTTATAGAGCTTGTAAAATCATCAAAACAACTCTAGCATTAACTGAACTGAAAAAGTGTTATGTTTGTGTGTTAGCAGCCAGCTGGGAGAATGCTGTGATGTTTTAAGTCCAGTGTTAATTCTTTCAGCAGTTGTGTCTCTCACAACCTCTTGAGGAAAATATCTAGATCACTGAGCACAGTGGATACTGGACCCTTCTCTAAATATGTCAGCCGTAGAGAAAAGCCCTAAGCAGACCAAAAAGCTAATTTGAGTTTGCAAAGTCAGGTGATATTTCATTGCAAACTCAAATGATGTGATTCAATAATTCAATGTCTATCTATCTATCTATCTATCTATCTATCTATCTATCTATCTATCTATCTATCTATCTATCTATCTATCTATCTATCTATCTATCTATCTATCTATCTAAATGCAGGTCTTATTGTGGAACAAACATTTTAAATGACTTAGTGCAAAAGCTAGTTTTCAGTGAAGACATACAGAGTTGACTTTTTACCTGGAACTCCTTGCTGAGTGTAATGAAGAGACTGGTTTTCTTGTCCCACATGAGCACAAGTCCAGGCTTGACCGTTACCACTAAGTAAATACCCATTATGTGGACCTGGTCAGGGAGCACCTGGAGGTCACCCTTTACCACCTGGAAGGTCTCGTCTTTAAGTTGAAATTCATTATCCTGTGGGATTTGACATTAATAACATGCATTATATTACTGTATCAATTAAGCTAGGCAGAAAATATAGAATATGTTTATTCCCTTACTAGATTCATTAGAATGGTTCCCCTACTAGAACCATTCTAATGTATTCTAATAAGGTTCATGAGGTGTATCAGTTGGCAACTCAAAATATGACTACTCTATAATCCTAGCCCAACCTCACTCAGTCAACTGTTATATTAATTTAATGTCCTATCTAGTGTTGGAGGCCAACTTTGTGGACAGTGTAAGTGTGTTGACTTTACCCCCAAGAAGATCTTGATGGTCTTGGAGCAGGTAGTTCCTGTGGTTCCACATGGAACATTCTCAGTGATAATTGTGAAGGTTCCATTGTCCTGATCAATGCTACAGTGGTCCTGAGAAGAGCACAGAGATTGGATGCAGTTACTGGATACCACTGTTGTTGTTAATAACAATTACATTAAATGACTACACATTATGGATTACTGGTAAGTAAGTAGTAATTTTTAAATGTCTTTCTTCGTAGTAGTTTTATTGGTATTTGGCAGATCTGGGTAATGGAAAAAGAAGGAACTTTTACAAACTGTGAATCAGACAAAGGGCTGCTTAAAGTACTTAATGTATGTGTGTAGCATGAAACCAGAATTTTTCATACACTATTATTTCAATTCGCCTTAAAACAACTGATTAAGTTACATCATTCATTGCAGAAAACTAATTTTATCTTGTCAAATGACATTTCCCTGTTAAGATCAGTTTAACTATATTCCTAACAGCTGCCATTTTGCAACTGGTTGATTTTTCTGCTAAGATTTCTCATCTAATAATGGCAGATCAGAAAGACCATAACATTAAACGTACATCCAAATTTGATGCACCGAAAACTTTGGTATTCATTCCTGGTAGGGAAACGACTTCTGAAATCCACCCCTCCATTATGCTTATACTGCTAATATTTTAGCTGACATTGCCATACCATGGTTTAATCCTCATTGTAGAGCCTTGTTTCAAAGGTATCACCATGTTATAGTAATAATTCTCTCTAATTAAAAAATGGGAAAATGGCAGGAGCCTCTATTTCCCAGTGTTTATATAATATAACCCCTCCTACTCCCCCATCGTTTTTTTTAAGACATAAATGAACACTGACCACAAAGACAAAAAAAGTGAAGACAATGTAAAACTTTGTTTGGAAAACTTATTTAATTGAGTTACTAAGTGTATTGGAGTGTGCCACTTTACCTGTAGAAGTGTGTATTCGCACTGTCCATTGAAGTCAAACCTCTTGTCATCAAATGTGACATAGTGACCTTCACCATAGATTCCACAAACTGCATCGCACACATTGTCGGTACACGTAAACGTCTTTCCATTGCAAGAGCTGAGACACACGTACACATGAAACAAAAACTACATTATCTGCAATATTTGTGCAAACTGTGTTTTGACTCAACTCATCTATCTATCTGTATGTGTGTGTATATATGTCTGCCCACGCACACACATACATATATATATATATACTATAGTACTTGTTAAGCGCTGTACAAACCATGTGTTGCAGTCCACCTTCAGTGTCTCCCCAGGCTGGTAGACCTTTCCATTGTGCAAACATGGACAGCTAGTCTCATTGATACAACCTCCTGCTCCATTTGACAACAGGCCATCTGGACACATGCAGCCTGATGTACAGTCTGTGCTGATCTGTATTTAACATCGCCAAAAAGAGGGAGTGAGGCAAGGAATGTCTATCCATGCACATATAAAGTGTATGACTTACTCTACAGAACTTACACAAGCCATATCCAGAGTGCTGCAGCTCTTCTGACACTCAATGCCAGTGGTCCCAGGTTCAGCAGTGGAGCAATCAAAGTACACCATGGGTGCAGCACATGATGGTATGGCTGAGGAATAAATAATAATTAAATTCAGAATTCTTTATGGGCATGATAAAGGCTGCAACTTAGCTTGAACAATTTATAACTCTCAATAATTAAATACAGCATTATCTGGAGGAAAACTGTTCATTCAACAGGCCTCCTCAATATCTGAATGTGTCTCTGTCAGACAATGGGACGTGTATTTTATATGGGTTAACAATTATGGCAACATAATACAAACTGAATTGTGGGGAACAGTGGAAACCTACCTGGTTGGGATACTCCTGCGCAGCTAAGAGCTCCTTGTCTGCAAACACTACAGGTATAGTACATGTGTGAAACAGAGTTAACATCAGATAGTTTTCTGAAAAACATATTTTCTCAGGAATTCCAACCATTGTAATTTGTTGCCAGATAACATAAAAATATTTGCAATACTATTCATGTCCTAGCTAAGCCTCACTTTATATTTGTTGCAAATCAACAAATGTTAGCATGTCAAGATTTTAACCTTGGATGGTGATAAATGGTGGTAAACATTTTTCGCTTTTCTACCTATTGGTACTCAAAGCGCTTTTACAGTCAGAGACACATCTACCCATTCACTCACACAAGCACGCACACATTCACACACCAGTGCCACGCACTGGGAGCAACTGGGGGTTCAGTGTCTTGCTCAAGGACACTTCGACATGTGGCACATTCTGGGGATCGAACCGCTAACCCTCTGGTTTGTGAACAACCCGCTTTACCTACTGAGCCACAGTCGCCCCCTAGCTGAAGATGCTTGTTTTCATTACAATAACTTTATGTAATAACGCCCTAGTTCTACCTTGTACAATGTATTTACTGTCTCTCCAGTTCATCTATGTGCTTTTCTAAAAATGGAAACAAAAAAATTCAATTCTTCACGTGTCTACACCCTGTATTTACCATGTAGTGCCATCTTTGGTGACAGTCTGTCCAGGAGGAATAATGTTGTCTTTATCATAGCAGGGGCAGCTTGTACTCTGCACACACTTCCCCTCCTCATTCATGTAGGTTCCCTCAACACAGCCACAGCCATCCACAGAGGTGAAGCTGATCTGGCAGGAGTAGTCAACTTGGCTGAGAGAACGGCAAGTACGACCACAGCTGGTCATGTTGTAGTCATATGTTGTCTGTAGCGGACATGATTTGCTGAATGTTTCTGTTTGGAGAGAGATAAGTGGTCACACATGAGTATATTAGCCAGAGGAATCAGATGTTTTATCAAAGTAGAGTAAATTGTTTGCAAAGGGTAAAAGAGTGCAATGTGTATGTGTACCGGGACCTGCATTTCTGAATTAAACTCAGTAATTTGATTGACTCAGTTTGAAGTTACATATGATTCAGTATAACACACACTATATTGAAAGTGTTGTGGATAGTTTTTCATCAATCAGTTTTATAAAATTTCTTTACATGTGTTTCTTGGTGAATCTAGATTTCAGTCGTCTGACCAGACCATCACCTATCCATTAAAATAGTAAAACAAAAGGGTCCTTGGGTTTTCTCACCACAGATGGTATCCCTCCAGCCACTGATGTGGATTCCTGCCGCTGAGCAGGCATACACGTATGAGGAGACTGCAGCACACATGCATTCCTCACTGTTTTCACAGTTACAGGTGTCATACATGCAGTTCTGTAAGGAGACAAGGCAGATGTGAACAGATTAACAAGAATTCCATAATTCATTTGTCAGTGAGGGTTTGTGTGTGCAGACCTACATCTCTGTACGTGCTGGGGCTAACGACGGAGTGGCAAGGAGCAAACACCCCATTGGGATCATCTATACTGGAGCACCAGTACTTAGCATAACTCTCTAAGACAAAGAAATATAGTTACATTAAGGAGGTGTATTACAAGATATGGGAGCACATTGGAGGAGAGAGTTTATCTTTACCTTTGTTAATGCCATCGCTACAGGGGTGTCCAAATTGTGTTGTGATGTCAGGGCAATTGCTTCTGGTTTTCCATGTGTTGACAAATGCTGCAGCGGTGCCCTCTACCAGCCCAGTAATGACCTTGAAGTCATCAGAAATCATGTCGTTGAAGTTCCCACACAAACCTATAGGATGCAGTCACACACGAACACAAAGACATTTAGTGACAAAGTTTTACAGGAGGACAGAGTTATCCTCACATAAAATGTGATAGAAGCACTTTTTCAGACACTGAAACAGTATTGTAGAGGCATACCAATGGTGGATCCTTTGAGTGAGGAATCAGCTGTAATGAACACCTGCATTGTAGGGGAAAGCTGGACCATCACTTGTAATCCCACCTTTGTGCTTATGAGGATGTAGAAAGAAGACGGCTTAAAAGCACTCAGGTCATCTGCAAAGGTCAAAACATTTTAAAACAATGAGAAACTGAGTGTTACAGTCATTTGTCTAAACAGTGAAACATACATTGTTTAGAGCTGCTTTGAGTGACAAGAATTGAGATGAACCAGAGGACACCATCATAAGACCCATGTCCGTTCTCTAATGAGTCACAACTGTATTGCAAGCACAAGAGAGACCTACACAAAAAGGTGGCCATAATGTTATGTCTGATAGGTGTATGTTCTGTAATACTGGCAATAATATTTAAAGTAACTCACATGTAAAGAGTGGAAGCTGGGAAAGAATCTGGTTCACATAGACCTGCCCAGATGCTTGAATCTTAACAACCTGAGAAACACAGACACATTTGAGATCATGTCAAACATGAGTCACTTTAGTCCATGTTGGAAAGAGCATTTTAATATGGTATGTACTCAATTTGTTTTTTTTGGTTTGACCCTAGTTAGGTTAGGGTCAAGGATTGGCATTTAGTTGTGTGTGTGAGTGTGCGCATGTGTATGTGTGGCAAAAGGTTGTTCAAGTAGTGGGTAAGGTTAGGGTTAGAGTGAGTCAGTAGTAAATGAATGTAAGTCAATGTAGTTCTTTGAAATTTTAAAAACATGACTTGTATGTCTGTGTGTATCTGTGTCAGGAGCTTACCACAGAATTGCTATTTAAGGCCACAGTTACAGCTCTGAGGCAAGTTCTGGTGTCAGTCAGACCACATTTCACCAGGTCCACCAACACAGTGTATGAAGAATCATTACTCTGTTACAACACATTGAGAGAAAACATATCATTAACCAGAAAAAAATGATCTAATTGACTCAGTCTCTGTTGACTGAATATGACATGACATACAGCACAGTCATGCAGTCATATCAAACAGTATGTCTGCTGTTTCAATCTCAGATGGTTTCTCCAACCATGCTCCTGGTTTAATATAGTTTGACTATTCCACTGATGTGGTAGAATGTCCGTGTTCTACCTTAGTCAGAAGGTAGGAGCAATCCCCATGGAACGTGTACACTTTTCCATCAAAGGTGTTGACATGAGCTCCTCCCTCCACAGAACATGTTCCTGGACAGTTCTCCTCTGTACATTTCCACTGACCACCCTGACACACACTGTTATCATACAAACACAGAGGCACATGCACACACGCATGAGTGCACACACACAGTTAAACACATGTTAAGATTCTGCCAAAATGTCAGTATTTGAATTTATTTTTATTTGACACCACAATCATAAATGTTGTAATCTTGTAATTTTACCAAGATCTGCAGTTGTAGGAATAGGACTCCCCTGTCTTATAAATTTTGTTGTTGTGCAGACACGGACACTGAGCGACTTCAACACAACCAGTATTGCCAATGTCATCAAGCACCGTTCCTGAGGAAAGGTAACATCATGTTTATGTTTGTGCTTAAGACATGGATGATACTGTGACTCTTCCACGGCTAGACCAAAATGTTTGTGGATACCTGCAGGGCAGGTGCATCCATCATGGCAGTGGCTGTCACATGTCTGGCTGGCCTGAGGGGTGGAGCAGCTGTCAGGACATGAACTGCTACACTCTAAGAACTCCATGTTGTATGGACAATTTCTGTCTGTGGAGACAAACAATTGGATTTTGCCATGTCACTGATCAGTTAAACAATTCTGCAAAAGATGCGAACGTTGAAAATGACTCAGGTCAGAGCAAATTATCGTCATATAACAACAGCCATCCTTAGGTGTAACTAAGGAGGCATAGCGTCCTTACAGCAAAAGGTTTCATTCCTCCATGTTTGGGGCGTGCCACCTGCATGCACGCACTGTCTGGAAAATTCTGAGAGGGTTTTGCAGAGGGCAAAGTCAGGGTCTTCAGAGTCACACATATCTTGCATACAGGCTTTAGTAAAGGAGTCCACGTCAAGAAGGTTCTGGCAACTACTGAATGCATCATTCAAAAATGCCTCTTTACAGAATTCCTGAAAACAAACAAAAACACAAACATCAAATGTCAGTTGTCTGTAAAAGTCCAGTCTGTACACAACAAGGTGGGGCTGAATGAACACATTTGGTGCATTTTGTTTATTTAAAAAAAAAAAATTCATTCGGTTAAATAACTCATCTTATTTATCTTGCTGTATTGACCAGGTGTAATGACTGATCTTGTACCAAATACATTATAATACTATGATTTCATGCCTTTAATATTACAAATAACAATATTTAGGGTGAATATTTATGTAAGTGAAGGTGGCCCTTTTAAACCTGGCCAAAAAAAGGGAGTATGGGACATCTCATGCTTTACACACCGTGACTGCATGATATATTTAAATGTGTTTGGAGAGCAAAGAGTTACCTTGTCGCCACAGCTCTCATCTGAGTAAGAGATTGGCTCATCACAAGTCTCTGTTGGCCCGTTCACCTTGTATTTGTCAGCATAGTCTGCCACAGAAATCGGAGATCCTGCAGTATAACAACACAATAAGCACTGGTGTAAATTAGACAAAAAGGAAACTTACCATGTGGTATGACAGTATTTTGTGCAATTTGTTGTTTGTGCTGGTTTCCAACAAAATGCAGGAATGTCATGGACAAGAGCATTTGTTTAGTTGTTAGGTCAATTTCCACAAGTCTGTAGCCTAAGGAGCCTCTCCATTTATTTTTCTACTGTAATTTCCACCATTCAACAAATCTGAATTCAGGAATTCCTCCCTAACAATCACTCACTACTAAACTACACTACAAATCACTTGATTTTCAACAGACTTCAGTTTTCTAAAAGTGTTGGTCATCAGGACATTAAAGTGATATGAATATGATTATCACAGCATTTTCAGGTATTAATTCAGGTATTAATTGTGGACAGAATCAGTTCACAACTTACCACTGTGGTTGATGACATTAGTTCGTATTGGCTGTGTACTTACTGCTCTTCATTCAGTGGAAACAGCACCACAGTCTACATTAGAGTACATTATCCCTTTGTCATCCTGAAATGTATCTTACCGTTTTCCATTAAATCATTGGATTCGCCGTCAAAATTTCCACACAGTCCACATATCTGGTTCTGATATTTGGCATCAATTTCAATCTGTGAATCCCAAACATACCGCAGTCATTTGTGTAATCATGAGACAAAACGGTATCATTAATAGATCTCAATGTGAAATTCTTTCTGTTTGTGTATATTTAGACCTTGTCTGCACAGGGTACTTAAGTGGGCAATGCGTTGTGTATGATTTCTGAAATAGCTTAGTTTCTGTTTACATATTTTTGTGGTATTGAAATTCAAACAATATCTAATCAGTGACATTTCGCTGTGGTTTTCAGCCTTGGCATAATCCTATTGTGTGGTCATCAGACCAGGGCATATCCCACAAACTCACCCCGTGACTCATGGCTACCGTGCAGTAAACATTGATCAAGGTTTGTCAAGCTTCTCGCTGATCTTGAATATATTTATAGACTCTGAGGTCACAATACATAGCTAACAAATCAAGTGGAGAATGGGATAAACATTCACACCCTATGTGTAATTAAAAATGCTAAGGTGCTTGTGCAGAACAGCATCCAAAGCAAATTTTACGTTCGACTGATGCCAGGAAAAATCTGGCCTGTGGCGTAACATGGTAAATACGTTTGCTGTGTGCTTTAGCAAACCACCACTAACCAACAGTATTTACAGGTGGCCATCAGCCAAAGAAGAAACAATTTGGATAGTGACATTTTTGAAGTGATTCATGTTTTCAGCCAAACCTGACAGCTGTATAAAGATTTACTTGATCGTTAGGAGTGTGGCTTATTTTACCTGAACTGTCATAATACATAGAGACAAAATATAAATATATTGCATGAATTCATTTACAGAAATAAAATGCATTATTTAACTGCTCAGAGTAAAAAGTATAATATGAATACTGTATGTTACATATTTGTTATATGTCTTACCCCTGCCCTAAAATTGTCTCCATTTCCCTGTTGTTCCGCTGTTTGTTTATTAAAATGTCTGAAAGGTGCGCACTGCTGCTTGTTCCTAATTCTATTGTCTGTCTTTTTTGTTCAGCTGTTTTTCTAACAACGACTGCTTACTTGTTGGATGTTCAGAAAGGACTAGCCTATACTACACTATAATATAGCTTTTGGACAACAAGAGGTTCTGTGGCAAGCTGATAAGCTCTATCATCTGTGGCAACAAAGGCAATACTTGTTAGATAAGGTCATAGTTTTTGGTGTTTTCATGGGATTTGTGGATAAAACTTCAGTCTTATCACTCAAAGAATTAATACAGCACAAGCCTCTGTGTGTTTCTTTTTACATGATGAATGGATGTACTGGAACAGGATCATGAAATCATGTCCTGTTGAGCTGTTTACAAGAACTATATGATGTGTAATCATGTCAGTGTGTTTGAAATCCCATAAGAATATGTGTGGGTGCAACATTGAATGTATGTATATGTGAGAGTGTGCTTCATACATCCAGGGAGTCATCCAGGTTCCAGATGGCCTTGATTCCCAGCTTGGCATCAACAGAGATACTAGATGTGGTCCCCTTGATGCTCACTCCATATGTGACAAGTGGCAGAGACACCCTGTAGCAAACACAGAGAGTTAATATATAAAGGAGATAAAATATTCTAAGGACAGGGCAAATAGTAACTGTGCTTTCTGTGAGTGATAAAAATAGCTACTAGAGTTACTTTGTAAGGAAAAGTTAAGTCTTCACTATTTTCTACTATTAATTTAAATAATTGATAACTTTGCACAACTGATATTGTATGTTGCAGGGATTGAAAACTATTGATTTCCCGATAATTTAGAAAATGACTACACTTATTGTTTTGCTCCACAATCACCTAACTATCAGCCAGTAGAGCATTTGTAAAACATTATCAAATCAGACTGGGGTATAGTGGGTCAGGTTTGTGTAAGTGCGAAACCACAGCTGAAGTAGGATTCATAGTGAGCAGGCTCCAGAATCAGTGACAAACAGTAAATAGTCTGTGACATTTATAAAACCAGTTTTGACTCTGTGCCGAGCACAATATCCTGACTGACGTCTCTCAAATTAATTGAGTAGGCTTCTTCGGGAGAAGTCAAACTATTGCACTTTGAATGCTGTATGGAGCCGACAGAAAATAACGAGGTCACAATACAGGCTCGATGTCTAACTGACAAGTGGTGAAACTTAAAATGTAGATTAAATCGTCTAACTCTTGCATTGAGGTCTACTTGTAACATAGGTTGATTAACTTGATGTTGCTGAAAGGCCACATCAAGCTTTTCAAGGTATCAACAGATACATACAGCCTGTCTTTGTTTCTGTCAAGTGCTTGAGTTATTGTTCTAGTCAAACTACTGTATTCTAGGTAAAGAACAGACACTTTGGTAGAACAAGTACTGCAGTACTGAATGTAATAACTGCAAAAACTGAGCGTCACAGAGCATGTGAAGAAAGGTTTTTCAGAGTTATGTGTTGCTGAGTGGAATGGGCTCAACTCACATCTTGCCATCGACAATCACTGAGTCATTAAAGAGCTCCACCACAGAACCTTCCAGCTTCATGACGATGCTGCTGATGGTAGGGACATTGCTGACTACGCTGCGCTCATCTGGATGATGAAATTTTCATAGGTGCCCTTGCATTGTGAGGCCAGGACATGGTTACAGGTGGAGGGCAACTTGAAGAAATCGCCATCAAAGGTCTTAAAGTGGTACTGTCCCCATGTAGTACACACTCTGCCGATGTGAGATGTATTTGCTGCAAGAATAAACAAAGAATTTACCAAATTCTTACAAAAACATCTTTTTGAATTGACATGAAGAGCTGAACAAAACCAATATTTTCATGTTTACCTGAACTCAGGCTCAGTGTATTTGCAGAGCTAACAACGTTTACTGTAGTGAAGAGAAGACACAGTTATTTGTTTAAACTGAATGTGGGAAATAAACATTTTTGACATTAATATGGTAGACAGTTACAATACATGTGATGATATTATTCACATTTTAAATGCTATTTTGCAATATTTTAGGTTCAAACAGCATTTAACAGACTAGATAGATAGATAGATAGATAGATAGATAGATAACCCAACCCCATGCAGAAAATGAAAGTGCTCAAGCAGTATATAAACCATCTAAATTAAAATAAATTAAAGGTGTATTCCTTAACCCAAACAAACTATCCAATCTTCTCTATGACCTTAGTCTTATTGTGCATCCACTGAATGTAAAGCTATAGGAATTTTCAGGTCATCATTTACCAGTCTGAGAGAGTGAGCCGACCAGCAGCATCAGGTACAGGACCCATAATGTCGGTTGGAATCCTTCAGCCCCCATGTTGGTCCTGAGAACTGACCCGCTATGAGAAGTTCCATATGGAGGACGAGTGTCTTTATAACCTGACAGAGAAGGAGGAGCTACACTGCACACAAGATTACAGTTTGTTTACTCAGCAGGCATGTCAGCATCTCCATCACTGCACCGAGCACATTCCTCACCCTGAAGGCATCACACGAACTTATACATAACCAACAGGTGACTGTGATCATTTGTAGTCAGTAGGAGAGCCTCAGGCAGTACGTTTAAAATGAGTGTAGTACATTGGATTGGAACAGCAGATGAAAGTTGTTCACCATGTGGTCAGATGGGTTAAATGGATTACTAAGGTTGAGCTTATCTGCAGCCATTTGGTTAAAAGTTAAAAAAAGGATTACTTACAATTAATTTTGTCTTTTAATTATTTGTAATCTTTGATATACTGCTTCATAGTTATATAAATTGTCATTGAGTAAATAAACAGTGATTCTGAAACAGTGAAACTCTTACGTTTTCTGTGGAATTGATCCTTGGGATCAGAAACACCCAGATATGAAAGAATCATATTCCTTCCATGTTAATGAACAAATTGAAGTTATTCCAAAATACCAGAACTTTTAAGATTTGACATCACACAGTTTCGGGACTTTGAATCAAGAAACCCTTGATTAAATAAAAAAAGTTTATTTTGTCTCACTGTCCATGCATTTATGCACTACAACTGTAGTGTGGGGCGGCACAGTGGAAAAGTAGATAGCACGGATGCCTCACAGCGAGAAAGTCACCGGTTTGGATCCATGGGCTGACTGGGCCTCTCTGTGTGGAGTTTGCATGTTCTCCCTGTGTCTGTGTGGCTTCCCCAAATGAATGAATGAACTGTATAGCATGTTATTAGCTGTGCCTCTCTTCCTCTCCCAGAGTACTCTGTATATCACTAAATATTTTTTACAATGCTTATTTTGATTCTAGTCCTGTCCATTCTTTTTCATTCATTATCAATTTTTTATGCAACATGCATCAGCTATACCCAGTACTGTTACATGTATGTTTAATTGGATGTATGTATAATCTCATTCCCCCTGTTGCTCTCCTTATCTTCACTTTTTCTATTTCTACCCTACTGGCCTCAATTTGGTTCAATTCATTTTAAGTCTTTACAGCATCAATAACGATACAGACTGTCTCAAGACACTGTACAAAGCCTGAAACACCCAGAGCAACAATGAAGCTGACAGTGGCAAGGAAAAACTTCTTTTAACAGGAAGAAACCTTGAGCAGAACCCACCTCAAATGGAGGGACCCATCTACTTGAGGCTGTAAAAGAGAGAGAAGAGAGCAGCAGGACGAACGAGATCTATCAAAATATATGTGTCATACACACTTGTCCCTCTGTGTTTGCCCTGTAATAGGCTGGTGACCTACCTTTCACCCAATGACAGCTAGGATAGGCTCCAGCCCCCCACAACCCCTTGGAGGACAAGTATTTATGGGAAATGAATGTAGGAATAAATGAAGTATGTTTGTAGTGGCAAATGGATCAATACACGGAGGTACAGTGGTTAGCATTTTTACACCTCTGGGTTCAAATCTGCAGTGTTTGCATGTTCTCCCTGTGCCTACGAGGGAATATTCCTGCCATGGCCAAAAGACAGGCCTGCTAAGTTTATTTGGTAATTTTTGATTTGCAGTAGGAGTGCATATGAGTATGTTTGTTTCTGACCTGGAACGGAAAGCAACTTAACCTGGATGTACCCCACCTCTCTCTCAGTGTCAGCTGGGACCTACAAGTGATATAAAAGGAATGTAACAATAAGACATAAGGGAAACATGAGTACATTTAGGAGGCTAGACTGAGAGTGAAGAAGAGAAAGAGGAGAAAAAAAGTGTGTGTCTGGTGTGTGAGTGTGTGTGTAGGATTCTAACTGTACATATGGGTTTGTTATTTCTTGTGTGAATTTAGTTCAGAGCATATTCCAGATTGGCGTCACAGTAGCCTGATGTCTCACAGAGGGTTCTAGGTTCAAATCCATGGGCTGAATGGGGCCTTTCTGTGTCGAATTGGCCTGTTCTCCCTGTATCTGCATGGGTTCTCTCCAGGTACTTCAGCTTCCTCCTACTTTCCAAAGACATGGTTGTCATGAAGCTTGGTTCACTGGTGATTCTAAATTGGCCGTAGGTGTGCATGTGAGTGTAAATGATTGTCTGTCTCTGTGTTAGCCCTGCGATACACTGGAGACCCGTCCAGTGTGTACCCCGCCTCTTGCCCGATGACAGCTTAAATCAGTAAGTGATATGTGACATTTTCTAGATTTAAATATTTGTTGCTGTTTTCTAAGGGGAAGTTATAGAAATTATTAACTAATCACTAATCATTAAAAGGTAAGTAACCAACTGCTTTCAAACCAGAGCTGTTATGGCATGGAAACAGTTAAAATCATTGTCTGTGCTACACAGAGTGTTTTACTGCGACTGCTATAACCATGGAATCTGAGGTTAATATACATAACTACATATATAATATATAATTTCTTAAATTATGTACTTTCTTTACTTCATAATGAAGATGACAGGTGCTGGCCTGTCCTTCCACACAGGAGATGGCGCTCTCCACAGTCTCCCATGCACATAGATACTTGTAAGTGAAAAGGATTCAGACAGCTCTAAAGAGCTTGTCATTATTGTAGTTAAGGAAATATGAGAAAACGAACATTTTCAATTCCTTATCAAATGAATTCTTCATTTGTAAGACATCTTACTGTGCAACGTTTCACACCCATCACTTTGGAAAGTGGACACAATATGGTGCATTGTTCGCATGTAAACATGACGCATGTTGCTCTAAGGAGGAGAAGGAGTGTTGAACTTCATGTGGGAAGCCTGCGTAAATAAGCAATAGTGACTCAGCTCACTCAGTCCAGGATGTGCATCCTGTGGCGCATCTTTAATACACTCTACTCCGTAAAGTCTGTAAAGGCCATTCATTAAGAACATCAATGGTGAAAATGTTGTGTTATTAAATACACTGATCACCCACAACATTAAATAATTCACTGTTCTGCTGGGAAACGTCTGGACCTGGCATTCATGTGGATGTTACTTAGACATGTAGTACCCACCTAGACCAGACCAGGCACCCCCACCCCATAGCAATGACACTCCTTGATGGCAGCAGCCATCCCCAGCAGGATGCATCCTGACACAGACACACATACCAAAAACTTAAAAAATGAAGAAGAACACGAAGAACAGCACAAGGTGTTGACCTGGCCTCCAAATTCACTAGACCCCAAACTGATCAAGTATCTGTGGGATGATCCACAGAGGCCCCTCCCCTCAACCCATAGGACCCAAAGGCCCCCACTAACAACATTCTGTTTCCAGACACCACAGGACACCCTCAGAAGGCCCATGTCCAGTCACAACTGTTTTGGAGTCACAAGGGAGACCTACACAATATTAGGAAGGTGGTCATAATGTTATGCTTGATTGGTGTAAACAAATTAGTATATTTTCTACCTAGATGATGAATTTGCACATCGTTGTAAAATGAGTGGTCAGATAATTAAAATGGAGATAGACTTGCATTATAAATGATAAGAATTATTCTGGCAAATTTATTAATTAATTAATTAATTATTATTATTATCATTATTTGTATTCCTTTCTGGTAGAATCCCTTCTGTCTTTCTAGTTGACAAGTCACATGTGAATACAATTTGCTCTCTCCACTAGTGTTTCTCTACTCACCCTGCATTGGTTGGTTCACTTAGGCCTAGATCCTTCTTTTGGTGTCAAGCACTAAAGACACTGAGTGTGTGAATGACAGTACATCTGTCATTCATACATACATGATCTGACAGCTAAAGCATACAGGTAAAATCTAATCAAGATATGAATAAGACTACAAGGTAAGACTGATACATGTTCATGTAGAGATTTATATTGAATAAAGAATGTATTTGAATATCCATTTTAGAAATGTTAGTGAGTATAAGAAGTGCTTATGTAAGTCATGAAGACTGGGCAGGTTGGTGAGACCAGCACCACAGATGAGTAGTATGGAATTGCACAGATCAGAACACACAACTCCAGGCCAGAGACACAAAAATAGAGCAGAAAAATCTGAGTATTCTTTTTAAAGACATTTACAGTAAAAACATGTTCACTTTGATTAAGAAACCATCATTATATCTACACGCAGTATTTGTGTGCAGATGTGCTGTAGGGACCATCCGCCCATCCATCCATGCATTCTCTGTTACCGCTTATCCTAGAGGGTTACAGAGGGGCTAGAGCTTATCTCAGCTGTCATTGGTACACCCTGGACAGGTTGCCAGTCTTTCATAGGGATAACATACTGAAAGAAAATAGGTGTATTTGTGAGACTGTACAAACAGTAATTCATTCATTCAGTCATCTTCTGTAATGCTTGTTCCTATGAAGGGTTGCAGGGTCCGCTGGAGCCTATACCAGCTATCAATGGGCGGGGTAAATCCTGGACAGGTCACCAGTCTATCACAGGGCTAACACAGAGAGATAGACAACCATTCACACTAACACTCACATCTACAGCCAATTTAGAATCACCAATTAACCTAATGAGCATGTCTTTGTTCAGTAGGAGGAAGCTGGAGTACCTGGAGAGAACAAACAGCAACTATAAAGACCAAATATTTTCTCCAGACTTGGTTACTTTAAATTAATAGTGGACAAAATATACTTCTTTGTTTGACATGAGGCAGAAAATATTTGAGCCGATTATGTAAAAAATGGAACCATGTTGGTGAGGGTTGGATTGGTTTGTTTCACAGCCTTTCGAAACTTAAAACTGTCTGTTATGTTGATTGCTTATGCAGCAACTGGAGTTTGGTTATGTCATGGATGTTGTGCATTGTTTGGATCCCTGGAGCTACACTTCTTGTCAGTATGAGTTTAAAGGAGAAAGTGTCTAAGGACAAAGTCTGCATGTTTATTCTGTGAGTAGACTACAGTATACAGACATTAGGGCGCCAGGCAGAAACATTTTCTGGAAGACTGGAAGTGATTGAATAGCAGGATTTGACAGGTGGCTTTAAGTGTAATGCATGATTAATCAGAACCTAATGAACTCAGCTGAGTCTTCTGCCATAGACTGGAATTTATGGACATGTTCTTTTTTACACTGACAAATGGTTTATTCTTGGTTAGTTTTTATGAAATTAAAGGTGTTCTATACTCACCATGTGACATAAAGTGCCATCACTTTATGCCAAACATACTGTATGTCAGTGAAAGCAAGCAATGCAGTACTTCTCCATCATTTTCCACAAAGCCTCCTCTTTCAATGTCTTTTAACCTCAAACCAAACTATAAATCAGTCTCACAAACTCAACAGTTAGAGCTACAGCTGGCATTGTTCTAAAGAGCATTTTGGTTTTGCAAATATATACATATTCCTATCTATTTCCTAGATGTATTCTCAGGCATAACAAACAGAAACATAGGAACTGAAACCATGGTATTTGAATGAAATGTCCCCAGACTGACTGGCTGAGTCATACTGCTCTTTATGGGGTTTGTAGTCGATAAGAAAATTAAAACAGGACAATTATATCATGTGGTGTAAGCAACTTTAGCAAGTTTATTCTTGTTGTTCACTTTTGACTCCTGACTAAGGATACTTAGGAACCTGCAGAAATAGATTTTATTTTCAGCTGAAAGTCATCTGATTTCTTATTGGCATAAAAAAACAACATTTGTGTCTGGACCCAAATGTTGTTCTTAAAATCTTACAGAATGTAAGTCAATCCAGAACTTTATAGAGAAGAGATTCCACTTTTCCTACTACTTTCTACTTTTATTACTTTATAGCAATAAGTGCAAAGCAGTATGTACACATGACAGGATGGCAATATCTAAATATTATAAAATAAGATATTTTTTTTCTTTTTCTTTACATTCCATTAAAATTAATTTTACGGAAAAATAAACAGTGCAAAGTCTTAAGTAACTGAGCAAACAGTGGTTATAACATGGAGATCAGCTCTTGTGCACTGAGGACCTCAGGGCAGCAATGGGCTGTGGAGATTTACTGTGTGAGCTAAGGAGCGATGAAGAGAAACACATCCATACTTGGATACGGTTCCTGTAGTTCATAAGGCTCATTTGTCATTAACACCATTTTTGGTGTTTATTTCCACATCATATGGGTGGGAACGCAAGTTCACCTTTTGGACAGCTATGTTTTATTTGGAAACTGATTGGCTGACAGTGATGAGGTTCAAAATGTTGCTTATCTGACTCCTTCTCAGTTAACGTATTAACACATTGTACTAATTAAGTCCTTCACTACTACACGCTATTTCCTTTGCATTCTGATTGCTTGTATGTCACATTAATTTGGTCTCAATGACGTACTGAGGTCAATAAATGTTACATTAAGTAAACATCCTTGTTTACCAAGACTTCATGAATACCTGTTTTCTCCACCCATTAGACTGTGAGAGATTTGACTTGGGAATGTGTGCAGAGTGGTTCCGCCTTGCCCAAAGGCACTGTTTCACACTGGGAGTGTTTATGTTTTTCAAGTGACTCTGTATGCAGCTTTTTGCTTCCATGTGCTGTGTTTGGCTTGTCTGTCATTGCAGCTTTATCTTGATCTTTCTGGGAGACCTTTATTCACAGGTACTGTACAAATACTCAGCAGGATGTGGTCTGGTGTAATATTTGAATATTTGTCTAGGGAAGTATTATGACAGCACCTTAAAGGACAGCGGGAACCTTAAAGCGACCACAGCCCAACAGAATGCTTCAAAGTTCCATTTACCATTCTCCTCAGTTGTGGAAGAATTCAAGGCCACCAAGGCAAGGGCAGCCTGTACACAACTACTGTCCAAGGATGAGAAAGTCTGGCATGCTAGCAATGCTATCAAGTGTGGCAGGAAGTGGAAGCCACAGGACGCGGTGAAAGAAGCAGAAACGTACTGGAGTCACCAAGAAATCATTGGTATGGTGTGTCGGGGGTCCCGAGGCCTACAGAAACTACAGTGCCAAGTGGCAATAAATGTATTAATGTCAAATTTCCTAATCAGCTTTGTTCAAAATGGGATCATTTTTTTTTTTTTCTTTCTTCAAGGCTGATTTTGAACTTAGTATCTTTCAGTCTTTCTTTTTCTTAAAATCATGGGATTTCATGGAGTGACTGGGCATTACTGTTTCTCTTTAGCAATACTTTACTACAGACAATGAATCAAATGAAAAATGTATATAATAATTTATATTTCACCAAAGAGTAATTTAAAGGTCTAGAAATCAAAACACATTTAACCATACTGGATACCACAATCTTCTGTGACACTATTTGGTTAGGATAGGGAGTCAGTGAGAAAAGAATACACTCAACTGAGAAGGTCAGTCACTGTATATGTGGCAACTTTTTGCAGACTACTTTGAAGAAGTGGAAATTTGACGTTTTTATTTCTGTCAACATAATTCCATATGTTTTTCCCTCTGCAGCAACCATGTTGTTCTATAATGTAGATTCCAAAACTCTGACTGGTATTTTTAAAATACTGCATATTAAATACAGAGTCTGCAGTTTTAGTGGTGATTGGTTGGACAAACATACAACAGACATTCTTGACTTGCAGCTACAGTATATCTTTATTATAGAGATCAGTGGGTTTACAGTCTTATCAAGTTAAATTAAGTACACTAATACTAGACATAAATAGAGGAATTACGAATGCAAATGAAGGTGACAATGATTCAGTTATGACCGTTACGGTCCTAAAACTTCCTGCATGGTACAAGTAGCCCTTCCTCTGCTTATCCGGTTTTCCTTATCTCCTTCGTCGACGTGACCTGATGCTGGAAGTGACCAATTCACCGGGCCCACGTGCTTGGCACTCTGTTTTGAGGCACCCGCAGGAATCAATGTGGGTGTAGGTGTAGGTGATCTCCGTATTGTCAGGACAGGAGAGCTGGACTTTCCGCTCAGACGTGGTCAACTCCTGGCAGCAGGAGCAGGTGTGCTCTAAAGATGTCGTTTTGGTGGAGTAACTGTGAGAAGAGAGAAAGGCAGGCGTGAAGAAAGTGAAGAAAGGTGTGCCGATGTGAAATACGGTAGCAAGGACATTGGAAAAAACTGAATTCAGTTTATGAAAATGCTGATAAGAAAATAGTGACTACATAGAAAATATTTAAAATCTATAATCTTCCTATTAAATAAATCTTTTAAAGAAGCACTCTGTTGATATGTTTCGCATTTATATATGGCTGTGCACAAAATCACTATGTATTACTAGTGTATTACATTTAAGGTAGTGTCATAGACACTCCATATTACATAGTAAATTGATAATATGGAGTGGCATCATGGTAGTGAAATGAATGAGGATTTTTGAAACTTGACCAAAATTATAAACTAAAGGTCTAATCTAATGCTGAAATACTAATGATGTTGACTCTTTCTGTTTTGAAGTATTACAATTCCTCATTTTTTCTAAGACTTTTTCTTGGAACAAATGACATGGAATGGGATGTAAGGGGAACTCACAAGGTGAACGTCCCACATGCCCCAGAACAAAATGTAATGTTGATCAGGTCTTTGGTACGGCAGCCTTGACTTTCCAGATGTATACTAGTTGTGGACACATTGCATGCGTCACCCTTCGGAATACCTGAGATAGACAGGAGAAATGTGTTGAGAGCATTGACTGTATAAATAATCCTGTAAAATCCTTTCATTTATCCCACAGTGGGGAAATTTGCCACAGTTGTGTAAAAAATAAAAGCAAAATGGCTGCTAAACAGAACAGCTTTTTGAGTTAACTGCTCTGGATCAATTCCAATAAAATGACAAATTGCTGAATATACAATATGAATAGGCTTGATATAATGTCATATGTCTTTAACGTCTTTATGTAATACCATAGCTGCCATAGTGCCTAAGCATGCATTTTATAATACAAGTCATAAAGAATCCTAATTGTATGATTACTGGCCATAGTGGTTCGGCTCATTTGTGGCTCATCAAGCCACACAAGAGCATAAATACTTGTGGATGAATACATACAGACATGACAGCATCCGTCTGGAGCTATGGTCTCCGTTCCCTGCAAATAAACACATTCACATCAGTATTCTCATGACGCAAGCCTCTCTTTGAAGGCATTCATAATAAATAGGTGGCATTGTGTGTCATCTATATAACTATACAAAGAACTCTGTACATGAACCTTCAAGCAGAGTTTATTCTGTTCAGGGATAGTTATCCACATCAGCTAGGCTACTTTTTCTTGAGATTCGGTGGCGCATTAGCTTATATATTAGAGTGGACATCAGAGTGAAAAGTAAGACGTTTTTTACAGTATAATTAAGGATAGGAGAACTTTGTTGTGTCCTTTTATTGGTATAGAAGTGTTGTTGACATGGCACTTGCTTTACATCTGTTTCTTAATTGTGTTACTGATAATGGCAGCTATGCAAGTGTATGCAGGTGTGTGTGTGAAGTATACCGGTATGCATTGAGTAGGGTCGTAGGCTGGGCAGACGGTCTTGGCCTCGATGGTGATGAACTGATTTGCAATGTGCACACACTCATACTTCACACAGGGAGTCCTTTCAGGAGTCCAAATGTCGCCAGGCTGAAGAATAACATAACACAATTTTAAAACAGTGTCACAGTAACTATCATCTCCATAAGATCACACTTGGCATTTAGAGGACATTTAGAGGCAGGCATAGCAGAGATTTTGTATCTTGACAAATTAACTTCACATTTAATTTATATGAACATTTTTTCCTCGTCTGACATTTTAAGTTATTGAAATTACTTTTAAAGAATTCACTTAAAAATAAATTCCAGTTGCAACATATTTCAACAGGAAAGTTTGTACACCATATATTATGTGATTTAAAAACCAGCATGGGAAAGGATGCTCAGTTCTACTTACATACACACCAATGACAAATACCAACCTTTAATGTGTGCGTGGAATTGTCTGACAGTGTGACAACGCAGCTTGTTTGGACACACTTTCCACAGCACTGGCCAGGGACGATCTGGTACTCGAAACCCTAAATATGGACAAAAACACGGCATATAAACAATATGTAAACCAGCACAAGATCAGCTATGGATCAGGTTTTTGGATTTGGATTTGGATTTGGGCTTGACATTTAAAGCTATACAGTATGTCTATGTCACATAGGTAATTATGGAAGGAAGGGATAGACTCACACAATTTCATAATGTCTGTTTGTTGTTTCATTCAGTTTCATTCTATAATCTACAGTATGCATAATAAGACTCGTCTTACCAGAGGACAGTATGTGTCACATGGAATGGGCTGGCATTGTATTGTGTGAAGATGGGTGGTGATATCTATCTGGTCACTGCAAATGCACTTCTCACATGGATTCATTGGTACCTGGTCTCCAACCTGGATGGACAGGGTAAGAAGATCACAACTAAATACTGTATTATTGCATCTGATTTAAATTTGAGGTATAGTGTATTGACTTCAAATGTAATAGCCGTGTGTGTTCTCATTAGTTATGGCAAATTGACTTATTGTGCGGATGAGACTAATATTCTAAGAATCATGGAGAATTAACACAGACAATTTGTCTTTGTCTCTTTTCTTCACCAGTTTCACATTAAAGTGTGAGCTCTCACCCGATATTCTTGGTTGTTAAACACACAAACGCCAGTAGGCACTGTGAAGAAAACAAAAAGACCAGTTGATTAATGCATTATAAATGAGATACGATAACAGCAAAATCAGAATCAGAATGAGAATATCTTTATTGTCATTGCACAAGTACAACGAAATTAAAAGTACCGTCTCTAGAGAACATAAAAGAAAGAAAGCATACCACATGTGCACTAGCATTCACATTCACACATTCACATTCTGCAGTATTGCACATAAATATTCATAAATATTGCACAGCAGGAAGGGATGTAATCCCTGTAAAATGTAATCCTGGCCATGCAATTACAGTGACATGAACAGACAAGCACACTCACCGCATGTGTATTTGGCACAACAGACCCCCATCGTGGTCTGGAGAGTAAATCCAGCAGGGCAAGGTGACACAATATCAGGGCACAGCTTCACGTTACACTCTGTTCAGAGGCACAGATGAATGAAGTTCACACAGTAACAAGCCCTGATAAAATACTCATATAGGATACAAATAAGGGCCTTGATGCTCACAACAGGCATTTCCTACTACAGTTACTGTTCCTGAGTGGTGGGTCTGTTCTCTGAACTTACTTCAGAGTGACCACAGAGCAAATTCAGTCACTAAAGTTTGGTGACTACAATATTATCAACTTGTTGTTCACGTACCACACTTCTCCTTTTGACAGCAGCCCACAGTTTCATTAACCTTGACCATGCCTTCTTGGTCACAGCTGAGTGGTGGCTGTGCTGGACAGGACACAGGATGGCAGGTGACCTGTAGGGTGTCCTCTTCACATATACACTCATTACAGCCTTCTGTCCATGTTGCATTGGCCTGAGGAAACAATATTGCACGTTAATTACGCATCCAAGGTAATGTTGAAAAGGACTGGCATTATAGACTAAATGATTTACCTTTGTCCATTTTCCATTGGGCAGTCGGCAGATTTCTAATGTGAGAAAAATATAAAACATAAATGGACATTCATTCATTTCAGCTTTGGTTATCCTGCCTCAGGAGCTCAGCTAGTGACACTTTTAAATGGTATTAAGAGTCCTTTCCTATTTCATATTCCAAATGGTGTTTCATCATTTAAAAAAAAGATTAACAATGCTTGACCCACAGTCAGGGCACTGTGTTGTGTACAGGTTAAGGACTGCTGTATTGGATGAGGTGCAGATACTTACTTTAATGACAGTTGTACAGGACATTCATAAACAGAACACATGTATTGCTGTAATGCTATGCACTCTTACCACAGGTGGGCACACATTCATCTGAGGTAGAAGAGAGAAGGTATGTGTTGTTTGGACAGGTGCAACCCTCCAGCTTCACATTCATCATAGCGCTAAACTGATCAACACTATAGATGAATTTCTCATTATACCTGCAGAGACAACAGCATGCAGTGTCATAATCCCATCATTTAGCATGTGAATAATATGAGGGTAGGTGAACTGCTTTACCAGGAATCACAGGTAGGCTGCACAAGAGGGACACAGGCCTGGTACACTTTCGGGCTTTTACATTTATATTCTATTTAGAGGAGAGACACAAAAATTCATTATAGTCATTACTGTGTGATGGGTTTGGTGAGATGTGTTTCATATATTGCAGTTGCATACCACAGAGTCCTTTGGTGGCACTTCTCCAGTCAATACACACTCCAGCCTCAGCACAGGCATCAGCATATGTTTGTATGCTGGTGCAGCCAATGTGATAAAGGTGCATGTGGCAAACATCAAACTCACAGGCCACAACAAATGGGGTGTAGTCAATGAGCTTGTGGCACGCTTCAAACACACTGGGAAGATGGGATTTATAGTCAGTAAAAACACTGGACACAAACTGAACATGTCTTTGTACAAGTTTTGTCATTCTGTGACTATTTCGCAATCTCCCATGAAACTGGGCTGGAATACTATGCATCCTTGTCTGTGAAGGTTCTCAGTCATTCAGTTTAATGGCATTCAATAGCAGGGACAAATACACAAAACCAGTTGCAGATCCAAGTAAAAAAATGAAGACGAGAACTGAAAAAGCTGCTTGGATCAGTGTCTTCAAGAAACCCAACAAGTCCATTTGCCTTCATTTCAGCTTTGCATTTTTGGACACATACATCCATATTTATTCACAGTTTTGTTGTCTTCTGTGATTATTTTTCTATATTGTAGAACATATTAAAAGTAATGAAAAAAGCCTGCACTCTTGTAGGCAGGTCTATGTAAGTGATCAGTGTATACAAAGACTGCCTGTCACCGATTAAGTAAAAATGCTGCAGATATAATGCAAATAATGCATATATAAGGTCTGAAGTTTAAAATAAGAAATTAATGTAACAAGTTGAAATAAAATCATTATTTCAACTTGATGTTTCAGATTATGATTTTGACATGATCTCTTTTCCTCCTACCTGCTCTTGATGATCTCACAGATGCTTGTATTGCAGGGAGTAGGTGTTGTTGTTGTTGTTGTTGGGGGAGTTGTAGGTGGAGGTTGGCATTCACTGTCATTAGTATGCCACTCATGCGCCATATTGGGACATGAAGGATCAATTTTACCGGTGGGCAACATGCAGTCATCTGTCCGGTTGTTGTCACATGTACCTAGAGAGTCCTCAATCATTAGTAAAGTCATGACTTACAGTAACTCAAGTCAGTCACATGCAATATAACATCTATGGGGTTCAATACATAAAGTTTTCAGTGACTATAAAAATGCCATTCAATCATCAACTGACAGTTCTCACAGTACATTTCAGCTGCAGGACTTACCACATTGCCCCTCTGTGTTGCCCGCAAATTGACTGTAGGGCAGGTAGATACTAAAGATGAGCCCTGAGAATGTGATCTTGGCATGAATTTCAGGGATGATGAGCACTGTGTCAATACCAGTGGTAGTTAAACGGAAGTCACCATTCTGGTATGCAGGACTTACAGGCTTGTCATTCACAGAAATCTGCAAGAGAAGCACGTCACAGAAATGTCAGAAAGGCCTTTTAACAAACTTTCTTCTTTTTTTGGAAAATACAATGCAACTACAGTGGTGATATTTTCACAGCTGCAACCCATAGAAGGTAATACACAAACATCACATCTCACATAGTCATATCCCCATAAAATGGCTTTTGGAGATATGTGGGTCACTTCCTGCCAGCGTTTTCCTGTTTGTATGTAGATTTGCTTAAAACTAAACAAACAAAAACATAAAATAAATCAAAGTGGTGACAGGTATAATGCAAGTAAACACAGTGATAATGGACGCTATCCCTCACCTTTTAAAAGGGGCGAACGCCATCTGCTGGCCTAGCTAGTAACTGCCCCTGAAGTTGACAAACATTATATGGCCAACTGACTTAAAAAAAAAAAAAAAAAGTAAGCCATAAAAAACACAAAACCAGTTTCAGGTCTACAAATGAGTCTACAAATGTGTATGTGTTAGAGTGTAAGTAAAGCATTATTGCAAATGCCATTTTTGGAGATATCTTCTGTGGGTTGCAGTTGTTAGTCAAATAAAATAACCCATACTGGTGGTTGCAACTAGAATAATTTTAGGATATGAGAATATTTGAGTGTTAAAAAATTACATGGTTTGTGAAAATTCCATTGTCATCCGACTGCGTTATGAAGATTTTGTAGCCTTGGTAGAAGACAGTGATGGACTGAGGACAGGACAGGCCATCAACAGCGCCACAGTAGTAGTTAGAAATCTGAACGCTGAAGTGGTATTTGGGCAAAATCTCTTTCACCAGCCAGTAGGAACAGTTGCCTTGAAAGCCATAGTAGGTTCCATCGAAGGTCACATAATGTGGGTCTCCCCAACCATAGCAGATACCTTTATATGATAAAGATAATGAATTACACATCTGACACACACACACACACACACACACACACACACACACACACACACACACACACACACACACACACACACACACACACACACATATATGGACTTTTAACTTTGTTATGGCATGCCGTTCAGGAAATTAATCTTTGAATATATTGAATGAACTTTGAATATATGACGTGAACTCTGAATATATTGAATGAAAGTTTGAATATATTGAGTGAACTTGCAATGTTAAACAATGAGGACCGTGGCAGAACTATTATCGGAACACTCGGTTGTGTGTAGAGGTCTGTATGTAGGTCTGTATGGTTAGCTTCACATCCATACAGTTTTCAGGTGATTTAATGAAGGCATAACACAGTGAATGGTCGTGCGTAACGGCACTGCGCTCGGACGCGGCTCTTCTCCAGGACTGGAGAAGCTGCTACAGGGATTTCGTGAACTGAAAGAGAAGCTCTTCATATATTGTTTTGATGCTACAAGGATTTCATGAACTGAAAGAGAAGCTCTTCATATATTGTTTTGATGCAAAAAGAATTACCCACATTTATAGGCCAATGCAGGCTGAATATTTATTGAACGTATTTGATGATCGGCGACGGCGACACATTGTCAACTTTGGGCACGTTACGTTACGTAACTTTCATTCAATATATTCAAAGTTCATTCAATATATTCAACGTTCACTCAATATATTCAAACTTTCATTCAATATATTCAAACTTTCATTCAGTATATTCAAAGATTAATTTCCTGAACGGCATGCCATACTTTGTGTAACCTATAAATATTTTAGTAACTCAAACTTACATTGGCACTCATAGTGAGAACAGCATCCATCATCATCGATCACTTCAACAGCAGGGAAGTTATTTGCGCACACTATGGGCTTCTTCGGTGGACATGTTGTGTCGTTATATGTAACTTGGCCATTTTCACATTTTCCCGTACGACAATTGCTTTCCTTCCAGATTTCCCCATCCTACGAGGAGAAACACAGGTTGAAATTAAAGAACAGAAGGTCACACAATTTGTTTAGCAAAATCCAGAAGACAATAAATGAGGCATTGTTTTATTTTTAGTGTGGGCATGGAATACAAATAGAATTACCTTCCTTGGAGGAACTACATTGACACAGCCGACAAATTCACATGCGTAGCTTGTTGCCACTACATTACAAGTGTCATTGCAGTAGCCTGTGTAACAATAGCCTCCATTGTCTGTCACATTGTAGACAGTGGATCCTGAAAATGAGACACAAGAATATTTCTCAAAATAAACCCATAACATAGCTAATGTATAGAGACGATACACTATATAACTGACACATATATGAAGACAGGCATAATCTTGTAATATTTTTTAACCTTAAGTCTTTCCAAGCAGTTTTACACATTCAGTGTAGTAAAGGTTCCCTGACTGATGAAGTAGCACTCTCTCTCCACAGCTAATTTTAATGTACATCTGTGTCCTCTAAAGTGAGAGGAATTGACATATTTAAGAAGTACATATGTTGACAATCAGTGTACGTCTATGTTACTAATTTGTGCAACTGTTGTATCTAAGGCCAATGAGTGCAAACAGCGGTCTATTTCGTTTTTAGTATCATTTGATATGTTTGATTGATGCAGCTGTTCACTCAAGTCAAGTCAGTTTTCTGCTAGGGTAAAAAGTAAAGAAGTCCAAACACATACTGTAATAGGCCAGTCACATTCCTTTCTTGTTTTAGGTAA
Organism: Planiliza haematocheilus; assembly: GCA_005024645.1. Taxonomy (NCBI): domain Eukaryota; kingdom Metazoa; phylum Chordata; class Actinopteri; order Mugiliformes; family Mugilidae; genus Planiliza; species Planiliza haematocheilus. The sequence continues at coordinate 179,871 of SRSE01001340.1, read as the reverse complement.
GGGGAATGTAAGTGTGTGTCAAATATTTAGTACATGGATTATCCATGTGATATATTCATTATTTCTACTTGTTTGATGAGAGATAATTTGTACAAATGTAGCATAAAACATGGATCCAAGCTTTGTTTTCAAGTTATAATTACTCTTTGAATAACTTTCAATTTAAAAGTCATTGCTGGCAGAGTTAAATAAAAGACAACAAAAATGGTGACTGACAAACACATAATTCACACAATTAAAATTCTAATGCTACAAATGGTATTAGGAGACTTTGATCCGAACTTACCGGGACGGAAATCTGTACCATTATGATGACAAACACAAGGTGTAGTTGTTTCAGTTGTGCTAATAGGTGTTCTGGTTGCAGTAGTTATAGGTGGTTGGGTTGTAGTTGTTGTTTCAGTTGTAGGAGTAGGTGTTGTTGTTGTGGTAGTTGAAGGTGGTTGGGTTGTAGTTGTTATACTTGTGGTAGAAGGAGGTGAAGGTGTTGAACAATCACAGCATTTGAATTGTATCTCATAATCAAAACACTCCTCCTGAGGTCCTTGTTGATCGTTGTTGCATAAGAGACCCACATCTTTGTCGCAAATAACATGTTGCCCTATCTGTGACATGCTAAGAGCTGGGTAAAGAACAGCTCTACACTGGACTTCTTCTGGAGTTGAACAAACAGGATAACCAGCAGAGATTATTTTCTGAATGGATTCATCATCTCCACCATCAGGGCCGGATGTAGGTTTTTCCAGATTGATCCATTCTGACCAACGACATGTCATTTCATGTCCACCAGGACAAAGAGTTGTACTTGGTGGAATTGGAGTTGTTGTTTTAGATGTGGTAGTAGATGTTGTAGTTGTAGGTGGTTGGGTTGTAGTTGTTTTTTCAATTGTAGTAGTGGGTGTTGTGGTTGCAGTAGCTGTAGGAGGTTGGGTTGTAGTTGTTGTTTCAGTTGTAGTCGTAGGTATTGTGGTTGTAGGTGTTGAGGTTGTGGTAGTTGTAGGTGGTTGGGTTGTAGTTGTTATTTCAGTTGTAGTGGTAGATGTTGTGGTTGTAGTTGTTGTTGTTGTTGAAGGTGGTTGGGTTGTAGTTGTTATACTTGTGGTAGAAGGAGGTGAAGGTGTTGAACAATCACAGCATTTCAATTGAATCTCATAATCAAAACACTCCTCCTGAGGTCCTTGTTGATCGTTGTTGCATAAGAGACCCACATCTTTGTCGCAAATAACATCCTGCCCTATCTGTGACATGCTAAGAGTTGGGTAAAGAACAGCTCTACACTGGACTTCTTCTGGAGTTGAACAAACAGGATAACCAGCAGAGATTATTTTCTGAATGGATTCATCATCTCCACCATCAGGGCCGGATGTAGGTTTTCCCAGATTGATCCATTCTGACCAGCTACATGTCATTTCATGTCCACCAGGACAAGGAGTTGTACTTGGCGGAATTGTAGTTGTTGTTTTAGATGTGGTAGTAGATGTTGTAGTTGTAGGTGGTTGGGTTGTAGTTGTTGTTTCAATTGTAGTGGGGAGTATTTTGGTTGTAGGTGTTGTGGTAGTTGTAGGAGGTAGGGTTGTAGTTGTTGTTTCAGTTGTAGTAGTGGGTATTGTAGTTGTAGGTGTTGCGGTTGTGGTAGTTGTAGGTTGGGTTGTAGTTGTTGTGTCAGTTGTAGTGGCAGGTGTCGTGGTTGTCGGTGTTGTGGTTATGGTAGTTGAAGGTGGTTGGGTTGTAGTTGTTGCAGTTGTAGAAGAAGGCGTACCTGTTTGACACCCACAACATTTCAATTGTATCTCATAATCAAAGCACTCCTGCTGAAGCGCTTGTTGATTGTTGTTGCATAAGAGACCCACATCTTTGTTACAAATCACATCTTGCCCAATCTGTGACATGCTAAGAGTTGGGTAAAGAACAGCTCTACACTTGACTTCTTCTGGAAATGAGCAAACATGATAACCAGCAGAGATTATTTTCTGAATGGATTCATCATCTCCACCATCAGGGCCGGATGTAGGTTTTCCCAGATTGATCCATTCTGACCAGCTACATGTCATTTCATGTCCACCAGGACAAGGAGTTGTACTTGGCGGAATTGTAGTTGTTGTTTTAGATGTGGTAGTAGATGTTGTAGTTGTAGGTGGTTGGGTTGTAGTTGTTGTTTCAATTGTAGTGGGGAGTATTTTGGTTGTAGGTGTTGTGGTAGTTGTAGGAGGTAGGGCTGTAGTTGTTGTTTCAGTTGTAGTAGTGGGTATTGTAGTTGTAGGTGTTGCGGTTGTGGTAGTTGTAGGTTGGGTTGTAGTTGTTGTGTCAGTTGTAGTGGCAGGTGTCGTGGTTGTCGGTGTTGTGGTTATGGTAGTTGAAGGTGGTTGGGTTGTAGTTGTTGCAGTTGTAGAAGAAGGTGTACCTGTTTGACACCCACAACATTTCAATTGTATCTCATAATCAAAGCACTCCTGCTGAAGCGCTTGTTGATTGTTGTTGCATAAGAGACCCACATCTTTGTTACAAATCACATCTTGCCCAATCTGTGACATGCTAAGAGTTGGGTAAAGAACAGCTCTACACTTGACTTCTTCTGGAAATGAGCAAATATGATAACCAGCAGAGATTATTTTCTGAATGGATTCATCATCTCCACCATCAGGGCCGGATGTAGGTTTTCCCAGATTGATCCATTCTGACCAGCTACATGTCATTTCATGTCCACCAGGACAAGGAGTTGTACTTGGCGGAATTGTAGTTGTTGTTTTAGATGTGGTAGTAGATGTTGTAGTTGTAGGTGGTTGGGTTGTAGTTGTTCTTTCAATTGTAGTGGGGAGTATTTTGGTTGTAGGTGTTGTGGTAGTTGTAGGAGGTAGGGTTGTAGTTGTTGTTTCAGTTGTAGTAGTGGGTATTGTAGTTGTAGGTGTTGCGGTTGTAGTAGTTGTAGGTTGGGTTGTAGTTGTTGTGTCAGTTGTAGTGGCAGGTGTCGTGGTTGTCGGTGTTGTGGTTATGGTAGTTGAAGGTGGTTGGGTTGTAGTTGTTGCAGTTGTAGAAGAAGGTGTACCTGTTTGACACCCACAACATTTCAATTGTATCTCATAATCAAAGCACTCCTGCTGAAGCGCTTGTTGATTGTTGTTGCATAAGAGACCCACATCTTTGTTACAAATCACATCTTGCCCAATCTGTGACATGCTAAGAGTTGGGTAAAGAACAGCTCTACACTTGACTTCTTCTGGAAATGAGCAAATATGATAACCAGCAGAGATTATTTTCTGAATGGATTCATCATCTCCACCATCAGGGCCGGATGTAGGTTTTCCCAGATTGATCCATTCTGACCAGCTACATGTCATTTCATGTCCACCAGGACAAGGAGTTGTACTTGGCGGAATTGTAGTTGTTGTTTTAGATGTGGTAGTAGATGTTGTAGTTGTAGGTGGTTGGGTTGTAGTTGTTGTTTCAATTGTAGTGGGGAGTATTTTGGTTGTAGGTGTTGTGGTAGTTGTAGGAGGTAGGGTTGTAGTTGTTGTTTCAGTTGTAGTAGTGGGTATTGTAGTTGTAGGTGTTGCGGTTGTGGTAGTTGTAGGTTGGGTTGTAGTTGTTGTGTCAGTTGTAGTGGCAGGTGTCGTGGTTGTCGGTGTTGTGGTTATGGTAGTTGAAGGTGGTTGGGTTGTAGTTGTTGCAGTTGTAGAAGAAGGTGTACCTGTTTGACACCCACAACATTTCAATTGTATCTCATAATCAAAGCACTCCTGCTGAAGCGCTTGTTGATTGTTGTTGCATAAGAGACCCACATCTTTGTTACAAATCACATCTTGCCCAATCTGTGACATGCTAAGAGTTGGGTAAAGAACAGCTCTACACTTGACTTCTTCTGGAAATGAGCAAATATGATAACCAGCAGAGATTATTTTCTGAATGGATTCATCATCTCCACCATCAGGGCCGGATGTAGGTTTTCCCAGATTGATCCATTCTGACCAGCTACATGTCATTTCATGTCCACCAGGACAAGGAGTTGTACTTGGCGGAATTGTAGTTGTTGTTTTAGATGTGGTAGTAGATGTTGTAGTTGTAGGTGGTTGGGTTGTAGTTGTTGTTTCAGTTGTAGTAGTGGGTATTGTGGTTGTAGGTGTTGTGGTAGTTGAAGGTGGTTGGGTTGTAGTTGTTCTTTCAGTTGTAGTCGTAGGTATTGTGGTTGTAGGTGGTTGGGCTGTAGTTGTTGTTTCATATGTGATAGTAGGAGATCCTCCAGTTGTTGTAGTTGCAAGTGTTTGGGTTGTAGTTGTTGCAGTTGTAGAAAAAAGTGTACGTGGTCGACACTCACAACATTTGAATTGTATCTCATAATCAAAACACAACTGCTGAAGCCCTTGTTGCTTGTTGTTGCATAAGAGACCCACATCTTTGTTGCAAATCACATCTTGACCAATCTGTGACATGCTAAGAGTTGGGTAAAGAACAGCTCTACACTTGACTTCTTCTGGAAATGAGCAAACAGGATAACCAGCAGAGATTATTTTCTGAATGGATTCATCATCTCCACCATCAGGGCCAGATGTAGGCTCTTCCAGATTGATCCATTCTGACCAGCTACATGTCATTTCATATCCACTAGGACAAGAAGCAGTTGGAGTTGGCTGAGGTGTAGTTGGTGATGCAGTTGTGGTAGTAGGTGTTGTGGTTGTAGTTCTATCTGGTTGAGGTGTAGTTGTTGTTTCATATGTGATAGTAGGAGATCCTGCAGTTGTTGTAGTTGCAAGTGTTTGGGTTGTAGTTGTTGCAGTTGTAGAAAAAAGTGTACGTGGTCGACACTCACAACATTTGAATTGTATCTCATAATCAAAACACAACTGCTGAAGCCCTTGTTGCTTGTTGTTGCATAAGAGACCCACATCTTTGTTGCAAATCACATCTTGACCAATCTGTGACATGCTAAGAGTTGGGTAAAGAACAGCTCTACACTTGACTTCTTCTGGAAATGAGCAAACAGGATAACCAGCAGAGATTATTTTCTGAATGGATTCATCCTCTCCACCATCAGGGCCAGATGTAGGCTCTTCCAGATTGATCCATTCTGACCAGCTACATGTCATTTCATATCCACTAGGACAAGAAGCAGTTGGAGTTGGCTGGGGTGTAGTTGGTGATGCAGTTGTGGTAGTAGGTGTTGTGGTTGTAGTTCTATCTGGTTGAAGTGTAGTTGTTGTTTCATATGTGATAGTAGGAGATCCTGCAGTTGTTGTAGTTGCAAGTGTTTGGGTTGTAGTTGTTGCAGTTGTAGAAAAAAGTGTACGTGGTCGACACTCACAACATTTGAATTGTATCTCATAATCAAAACACAACTGCTGAAGCCCTTGTTGCTTGTTGTTGCATAAGAGACCCACATCTTTGTTGCAAATCACATCTTGACCAATCTGTGACATGCTAAGAGTTGGGTAAAGAACAGCTCTACACTTGACTTCTTCTGGAAATGAGCAAACAGGATAACCAGCAGAGATTATTTTCTGAATGGATTCATCCTCTCCACCATCAGGGCCAGATGTAGGCTCTCCCAGATTGATCCATTCTGACCAACTACATATCATTTCATATCCACTAGGACAAGAAGCAGTTGGAGTTGGCTGGGGGGTAGTTGGTGATGCAGTTGTGGTAGTAGGTGTTGTGGGTGTAGTTCTATCTGGTTGAGGTGTGGTTGTCGTTTGATGTGTGATAGTAGTAGATCCTGCAGTTGTCGGGATTGTAGATGTTATGGTTGCAGTTGTGGTAGTTGTAGTTCCAGTTGTGGTAGAAGGTTTTGTGGTTGTAGGTAGCTTAGTTGTTGTTGTTTTTGTTGTGGTTGTCGGTTGCTGTGTTGTAGTGCTTGGTTCTGTTACTGTTGTTGTGGGAAGTGTTGGTTTTGTTGTTGTGCTACATTCTACTGTCCTGCAACACTTCACCTTTATTTCATAATCTAAACAAATGGGTGGATACTGTTCGTTGTTTTTACAGACGAATCCCACTTGAGTATTACATGTTACTTTCTGTCCCAATTGATTTAGGGGTAGCCCTGGATAGCGCACAGCCTGACACTTCACCTCTACTGGATTCTCGCAGATGTTATATCCTTTCTCGATAATCCCCTTCAAAGTTTCACTGTCTCCACCAAGAGGTCCAAATTGAGGATAATTTATATTTATCCACTGGGACCAGTCACACACTTCTTCTTGACAAGGTGTTGTACTGGGTTCAGTTGTTTTTACAATTCCGGATTGCGTTGGGGGTTGAAGCGTTGTCTGGCATGAATCATAGTCACAACACAGAACTCTGACTTGATAATTAAAGCACAAGGCTAGTGGACCTGGCTGGTCTTCATTTCGGCATGTCAGCCCAGTTGCCAGATCACACTGCACCACTTGTCCCACGTCATCAATGGAGACGTTTGGTAATTTCTCAGCTCTGCATTCAATCTGACTGGGTTGGTCACATATCTTGTGTCCTTCCTTTTTAATCTTTTCATAGGTTTCATTGTCACCTCCCGGAGTTCCCAGTGTGGGGAAATTAGTGTCATACCATGGTGACCATTTACATGGATTACATGGACCTGAGGTAATTTCTGTGGATAGACATAATACAGGTGTTGGTTATGTGGTAAATCTTATATTATACTGTCTTCAGTTTACAAAATTAATGACATGTACATACCTGGTGTGGTTGTGAAATGAAAGGTGGTTGAAAATCTGCTGGATGTAGTCATAGTTCCAGTGGTTGTCGTTGTGGTTATTGGGCATGGGAATAAACTCCTTTCAATGGTACCATTTTTCCCACACACTGCTGTGATGCAGTTACCGTGTCCATCTGTGGTGTTATAAATGGTACTGCCGGTGGGATATTTGTTTCCCTGATATGTACAAGTACAAGCTGCAAAGAGAGCAGATGTTTTCTTAATCTATTAACACTGTTATGTACAGTATTTTTTACAATATGCAATCTCTCTAAATCTTTGCATACCTTCGGCGTCGTAATGGCACTCGATAGTCAGTGAACTACATGTACTTCAAGAGAAAAAGAATGCAAATTTTGTCAGTTTTAATCTCATGGTTTATATGGGTTATGGGTTATATTGAGGAGGTAATATACCTCAATTAATATGTTACCTAAATTTGTACATATAACGTATGCATGGCCTACCATGTACGACAGTTTTCAGTTGTTGGTACTTTGTCCCCATTATTATAGTGTTTTCCTTCTTTACTGTAGCAACCACACTGTTCATTTGAGACACATGTCATTGTGTCCTCATCAAAGTATGGCTGAGCCGGAGGACACTTTGGATAGCAACCTAATCAAAAAGAAACGGCTGTTAATACAGTGCATGAAATTATTAAATTCATGTATACGTGTTCCCTTCCATAGAGCTTCAGAAATAAAAGGAAAAACTGAAAAGAATTAAAATACAGAAACCTTATCTCATACCTTCCAAGGCTGGTATTTGTGTTGAACAGCTGCCTGATGGGTTCTTGCAGGTTCTCATGCAAGGGGAACCACATGGCATGTAGTGCCACTCGCATTCACCAGGGGGATTGTAGTAATCACAGAAAAGAGCTGGAAAAATAATAAAACTGGTTTATATAGAAGCCACCCATACTCATGAGTTAAGACATCAATATGTAGTACGTTGGCCAAAAGCCATACTATTAAAATACACTCTGTGTGAATGAATCCCCTCTTACTTTCCTTTTAGATTTTATACTTCTGTTGGAGCCTTTCATAAAGTGTTTGAAAGGTTTAAAAAGAACACAAAATGCATAAGAGACCAAAGAATATTTATGGAGATTAAATTTTAAATTTCAATAAGAACAGAATTTACATATAAAAATCACTAAACAAAATACTCACGGCAGATTTTGGGGGTTCTCCAACGTACACAGATGCCAGCTTGATTACAGGATTCAGCATAAGCAGCCACAGCAGTGCAGAAACACTCACAATCTCCACCGGTGTCACAAGCACAGGAGTCAAACACACATGCGTCATAGTATGGAGTGGGATCCACCTACAGAGAAATGTATAAAGATACACTAATGAGTTAAACAAGTATAAAAGAACACTTCCTCAAAATGTAACTTCCAGTTCAATACACCTCAGTGGCAAGCACTGTTATTTTGACTGTGCTCCATTTTCCTAACAGCTACTGTTACTAATCAAATAATATAATATTTTAGTATAGTGCTGTTTATGGACTATAAAGCACACTGCTTGAGATTAAATCACCCTTCACCTTATGAACAGGTCCAATCACCTAAACCTGCTACCTACTGACACTATAGCATAAATGTTAATAAAGTATGACAATAAACAAAAAATGCAAAACAAAATTACACTCTGATGGGGCAAAGGACCTTTACTTTTACAGTGATGTATATAGTCCAAATAGGGGGTTTGGGGTCTTTTTTGTCTGTTTTGGTCTTTCTTTATTATTGTATGATTTGTTCTGTTTTAAGTTAATTCTTGGGTATCTACCTTCAGTTATGACTGCGTACATGTCTAAATTAGAATGATGTCACTGAATAATTTCACATCTGAAGGCTATATATGCCCCAAAACCTGTCAACATACAGTATATATTTGTGTTTCTTGTTTAGAAGTGAAAATATTGCCCAGTGATTAATTTGCTGGTGGTGAAAGTAAATTTATTGTCATTTAAAGTAATTAATCTTTGAGGTTCTATTTAATGGAGAAATTATAAACTTAACATGACCATTATTATTTGGTGTTGCATGCAGTGTGAAAAGAGAAGTACTGCAACCAGAAAACGTGATTTCAAAGAACTTACAGAGGAATGGCAGGCAGAGAAGACGCCACTTTGTATGATGCTGCACTGTTTCTGAGACCATGACTGTCTGTACGGGTTGGTGGTGCAAGGGCTAGTTATGTTGTGAGCATCGGGACAGCTTGGTAAATCCTTCCAGCTGTTACCAAATACCAGGGGGTTTACCACCACAGCATTAGATCGTGTAGTGAAGTCATTATTTGCACTGCTGTCATAGTTGCCACACAACCCACACACACGACCCTGAAAAAGTAAAGTTTCTGATATCACTTTGTTCAACTTTTTGTGGCCTTAACAGTCATATTAAACAAAATTACACCTTAATTCACTGTGTTTCCAGATTACCTTATATTTTGGGCTGAGTCTGATGAACAAGCTGGTCTTCCTGTCCCATATGAGAATGAGTCCATTGTTGACTTCAACAACTAAGTAGATGCCCATAGTTCTGTAACTGAATGGAACAGTTTCTTCATTTCCACGTGAAAGCAGCTGGTAACTTCCCTCTGTTAGAATCAGTTCTGCGGTCTGAACAAGGGAAAGACATCACACTGTTCTTTAAAGATTGATTGCAGAAGTCAAATGAAACATTTTCAAAGCTCTGTTGCCTCAAAACACATCTGTTCTTCAATGTAGAGCAAAACGTGTTTTATACGTGTACAAGAGACCAATTGTTTTGATTTTCTCTACATTTTAAAGACATGACATTTAAAAGCTTAGTTTCATCAATGCAAATGGAAAGATAATTGTACTCTTCCTATTTTTATAATGCTTAGTGGAGATGATGAAATTATCATAGTCAACAGTTTTGCCTCTCGAAAAGTTGCCTCTGGCTCGGCACACTTTTTGCTTTAAATGGACTGTTTACCCCCAAGAAGATCTTGATGGTCTTGGAGCAGCTGGTTCCTGTGGTTCCACAGGGAACATTCTCAGTGATCACTCTGAATGTTCCACTACTCTGAGCACTGCCACAGTAGTCCTAAGAGGGGTAGATACACACACGGATACACAAAATAAATTTGTGATTAGTCTCTTGCTGGTTACTCTTTTTCCATTTTCAGTCAGAGAAAATATATTGTGTGCAATTAAATAGTTAACACTAAAATATTTTAAAAAATGTCATTAAATTGCCCAACAGAATACTTATTTCTGCTTGGACTGCATTAGCATATGCCCATCAGTTACCACCATCTGTTTTCATGTGCATACATACCTGAGTAAGAACGTATTCACAGCTGCCATCAAAAGTGAAGCGCTTCTTATCAAAAGTCATGTAATGTCCAGCACCATAGACGGAGCAAGTTCCATCACACTGGTCGGTGGTGCACTGCCACTTCCTGTCTTTACATGTGCTGAGAATGCATACAGATTAAATTAGATCTGGCTCCTAGAAAAAGACGTGGATTTTTCCATTTAATTTTAATCATAATTCACTTACCAGGTATTACAGTCAACTTTGATGGTCTCTCCAGGCTGATAGGAGACACCATTCTGTAAACAGGGACAGGCCTCTGGCTTGATGCAGCCCCCTTTACCATCAGACACCATTCCAAATGGACACATGCAGCCAGAGACGCACCCCGTAGACACCTACAGAAAGAGACCACACCTCAAACATGTCGTATGTTTTTACACATTGGAAACATTTTACTTGATGACACTATCACGGTTATCCAAAATAGTCTTTGTTTATCTACTTCATGCTTGGGATATTGTAACTTACACAAGCCATGTCCAACGTGTTGCAACTCTTCTCACACTCAATACCCTTTGCATCTGGACTATTAGCAGAGCAGTTGACATACATCATGGGAGAAGCGCAGGCTGTTGAGAAAAGACACATCTAAAATAAATGACTGTATTCCAAAATCAGTCTAGTCTCAAAAATGATCTCACAATGCAGTTGTTTATCGTAACACCTGTGCAGTGTGTGTGTGTGTGTGTTTTTTTTTAATGGACTTACAGTGGTATGAAAAAGTTTGGGCACCCCTCTAAGATTTCATAATAATTTGCTCTAACTTTATAAAAGACAATCACAGCAACAAGATTTTATTTCCTACAGAGATGTAGACATTTAACTGTTTTCCAGACCAAAATTCTTAGAGTATCATTACAAAGTTTTATTATAATAAATTAAAATGTAAAAAATGGTATGTGCAAAAGTTTGGGCACCCTTTTAATCACATTGATTTCAAGACCTGTAGAGATTTGTAGCTGACATGTTGCAGCCCACAACTGCTTTGATTAGCTTGTGAGACCTTCAATTACAAAGACAGGTAAAACCAATCATGAAAAAGGCTATTTAACAGAGGCAACTGCTGGCTGTGCTTGTCCTATGCTCCTGGCAACATGGGGGCATTGAAACAACTCTCCACTGACCAAGAAACTAAGATAATTCATTGTCATGACTTAGGAGAAGGGTACAAGAAATTATCAAGAAGGTTTGGGATGTCTATTTCCACAGTCAGAAATGTGGTGCAGAAATGTAAGGCCAGAAGAACAGTCCTTGTGAAGGAAAGATGTGGTAGGCCAAAAAAAATACTGGAAAGACACAGACGAAGGATGGTTAGAATGGTCACAGACAAGACACAGACCACCTCCAGAGAACTACAAGAACATCTGGCTACTGATGGTGTAGTTGTTCATCGTTCCACAATCCAGCGCACTTTGCACCAGGAAACGCTCTTTGGAAGGCTGATGCTCAAAAAGTCTTTCCTGAGTGTTCGTCACAAGAAGAGTCACATGAGGTATGCAAAAGAACATCTGGACAAGCCAGAAGCATTTTGGAAAAAAATACTGTGGTCAGATGACACTAAGATGGAGTTATTTGGTCAGAACAAGAGGAGGTATGCATGGCGAAAAAAACACACTGAATTCCATAAGAAGATGTTATGGGGCTGTGTGGCTAGGAAACCTTGTTAAAGTTGAGGGCCATATGAATTCCTCACAGTATCAGCAGATTCTTGACAAGAATGTTCAAGAATCTGTCACAAAGTTGAAGCTATGTCGGGGTTGGATTTTTCAGCAGGACAATGATCCCAAGCACTGTTCAAAATCCACCGAGGAATTCATGCAGAAGCACAAGTACAATATTCTGGAATGGCCATCCCAGTCCCCAGACCTTAACATCATTGAAAATGTATGGATTGATTTGAAGCAGGCTGTTTACGCACGGAAGCCAAGAAACCTGAGTGAACTGGAGGCTTTTTGTTTGGAGGAATGGGCCAAAGTACCACCTGCCAGACTTCAGGGACTTGTCAGTAGCTATAGGAGGCGTCTACAGGCTGTTCTTGCAGCAAAAGGAGGTTCTATAAAATATTATTGGAATTTTTTCGTTGGGGTACCCAAATTTATGCACGTGCCTATTTTTGTTTAAATATACATAAAAATGTTTCTGTTGGACCAATGAAAATGATTTCACTACTGAGATGTTTCTGTTTCCATAAGGTATAACATTTGTTAAAATAAAGTTGCTGCTTCAAAAGCTCAGCAAGTGACAAACTGATGCAATGATTTTCCTAAGGGGTGCTCAAACTTTTTCATATCACTGTATGTGCACCACTAAAACTGTCTGAGAAAATTACCTGTCAGAATTAGTTGACTTACTGTGGGGGCGTTTTTGGTGCTTCATTGCAAAAAGATACAGGTCCAACTCCAGGAATCAGAGAGAGCAAGTGTAAGTGAGTACTTGGCGATATGAGCACATGAGCTGTGCTGAACTGTAACCATCCCTAAGGTAGATCATGTATAGGGCTGTATAAAGTAAACAGACTTCCTTATGGTGTGGCAATTGCACCAGTAATATTTCAAAAGCTAATGGATCAAGTTCTTCAAAGACTTGCTGGTTGCTGGTGTATTTTGCTATTTGGATGACATTTTGATTACAGGACAGGACACAGAAACGCACATTAAAAGTCTTGACCGTGTAATAAAAAGACTGAAAAGCCACAACCTAAGGGTTAACAATGAAAACCACACCCAGAATACGGGGTGTCTTACTTAGACAGGCTGTGTCTCACTGCAATAGATATTGGACAGGAAACCCAAAGAGATCCTGTGCTGGCAAAAGCCAAAGTGCCAGAGGAAGTTCTGCAGTCATAAGTCAAGTGACGTTTGAAGTCAAAATAGAAGAGTATTGTGTTCTCAGGGATTTCAGAGTGGGGATTTCTGACAAGTTACATGACAGCCACTGGGAACTGCTGAAAATGAAAGGCTCTGACCAGAAGTTTTTTTTTTTGCTACGGACATTGAAAATTAGATGAATCTGCGACATACACAAGCAGTAGTGTAGCATGCCGGCCGGCCACAGCACCTCTGCATACATGGAAATGGACTATTTTCCATGGGAGAAAATACACCTGGAGTTTACAGAACACAGTGAGCAGTTGTGTCTGATTGCTAGGGATGTAATGCTCACTGGCCTGACATAATTCACAAAGAGACCATCACAGCCAGCAAAACTGTTGAGGTGTGAAGAAAATAATTCTCTTTGCATCCTACGGGTTGCCAAAAGAAGTGGTGACGGACAATGGACTCCAGTTTATTCATTCATCTTCTATACCCGCTTAGTCCTGTTAAGGGTCGTGTGGGTCTGCTGGAGCCTATCCCAGCTGTCATCGGGCGAGAGGCAGAGGTACACCCTGGACAGGTCACCAGTCCATCACAGGGCTAACACAGAGAGACAGATGACCATTCACACACACACTCACACCTACGCCCAATTTAGAATCATCAACTAACCTAACGAGCATGTCTTTTGATGAGAACCCACACAGACACAGGGAGAACATGCAAAATCCACACAGAAAGGCCAGCTGGCCCATGGATTCAAACCGGTGATCTTCTTGCTGTTAGGCATCAGTACATTACTTCCAGTGAATTTGAGTCATTCCTTGAGATGAATGCAGTTCACCATGTTAAGACAACAGAAACTTGATAGACCAGCTCATCTACCAGTCGACGAGTGGGCTGAAAGATTGGTCCAGAGCGTCAAATGGTCTCTAGCAAAGAATAAAGCAGCATTGCTGTTACAGCATTGTATTGCCAACTGTAATTACTGATGTTTTGGGTCCTGTAACATATTTGGAGAATGTAAATTGAACATGAGTAAAGAGACATGTAAATCAGATGCTCAATGCAAAGATGATGAATGTGGCTCCAGAAAAGACTGCAACAAACATGGAAGCTGACTGGGATCACCATGGTGTCCAAGGAAGTGATGTGAGAGACACCAAAGGACTGTCAGAGCTCACAGGAGCCTGACAGAGCTCTGGAAACCTATTCAAGTTCAGGACACATGAAGAGGCCAAGGAGGAATGGTCGTCCTCCACAATAGTTTGGTGTTCAGAAAAGGAAAGAAAAGAGAAGAAGAAAATAACTTGGGCAGTCTTGTCTGGGGCGTGCCCAGGCAAGACTACCCAGGCAAGACCCTCTCCATCATGCCAAAGGTGAATCAAATCATAACATTTTTCATACTCTGACCTAGGATGTGACTCATATAAGACAAATATCTACATGATAATGTGACAATAAAGTAGCCGTTACATAATCGAGTGTCACTTACATGGCTGTACAATAAACTCCCCAATGCAGCGGAGTTTGCCCTCCTTGCAGGTGCTTGAGTGGAAATATGAAAAACACATATACATACAGTGTGACCTTACAGCAGCTGTTAACATATTTGTAATATATTCATTATATCACAACAAAAGAACAAATTATCAAAATCTAGAGAACAACAGTGAAAATTCAAAACCTGCCACTGCTGTCTCCATACCCCAGTAGGTAAGCAATGTCAGTTATAAACAGTTTAAACACAAAAACAATGAGCAAAACCAATCTAATTATAGCACATAGTACATATAGTACATATAGTGCAGCATTTGAATTTACTTGGGTGTTCAAAACATTACTCATTGGCTCTTTCAGACTAACACACTGACTGTGGCACATGGAAATCAGTGTGAACCTGCCAAACCATATGTAAAATACTGTACAGTATAAGATTTTCATACCACATCACCCCATCCTTGTTGATGACCTCTCCGGGAGGAACCAAGGTGCCTTTGTCGTAACAGGGACAAGACTTGGATGGGACACACTTCCCAGAGTCATCCATGTAGGTTCCCTCCGCACAGATACAGCCGTCGATGGGCGGGAAGGAGACGTGACAGTTAAGATCTGTGGAGCCGATGCAGCGGCAAGTGCGACTGTTGGATGTGATGTTGTTGGAGTACACCATGCTGCTGGGGCAGCTTGCATATTTTCCTGAGGGAGGGTCAGACCACAGAATCAGTGAAAAACTGTGAGAATAATGCACTGCAATGGTTCCACTGTAGTTTGAATTGCCTACCAAAACATTATCAAGTTACAGTTTTATAATGAATGTGGAGCAAGTGCAGAGTCTCAGCTTTAATTTAACAATATTCACAAACTAATTGCAGGAAAGGTTAAGGAACTATTCTTAAATACGATATAACAGTTATGCATAGAACTCCTCTGTCTTACCATTTCTCACTACTCACCACAGATGATGTTCCTCCATCCGCTGATCTGGATTCCTGCACCTGCACAGGCATGGACATAGGAAGAGACCGCTGCACACATGCAGTCTTCACTTTTCTCACAATTACAGCTGTCATACATGCAGTTCTGTGAGAAAACAAAGTAAACCATGTTAGTTCCACTCAGCTGTCAGGGTACTTGTCAGCTACAGTAAGCAGTGAGATGTCCAGACTTTCTCAGTGAGTACCTCTTTATAAGCGTCAGGGCTGATCTCAGAGTGACAGGAGGCAAACACTCCAAGAGGGTCTGTCAGCATGGAACACCAGTGCTGGGCGTACTTCTCTGTCATTGACACACAAGGACAGCCATCAGTCATTCTGAAGAACCCACAGTGATAACAGAGAATCCAGCTGTGTCACACCTACCATTTTCTAGACTGAGGCTGCAGGGATTCTCAAAGTTGGTCCGAACATCGGGGCAACCAGCACGTGTCTTCCAGCTGTTGGCAAAACCAGCTGCTGTGGCATCAGTAACACCACTGAGCTTAAGAAAGTCATCAGCTTGGTTGCTGTTGAAGTTCCCACACAGACCTGCAAACAGACGCCATCGTATTAATAACAGAACCAATAATTTTACAGTGTTGACATTAATATGGCCTCACTGTGTTTCTAGTCATTAGATTAAGATTAAACCAGATTTAACTCCTTCAGCTCATTTGGATTTGCTTGCCAAATCCTGACTGTGTAACTACTATATATTTAATATGTAATTTATATACTGTAGTTTATAAAACTCTTTATATTAGGCTTTATATATACACATATAAGACCCTGCCCGATGACAGCTCTGATAGGCTCCAGCAGACCCCCGTGACCCCTAACAGGACTAAAACGGGTATAGAAAATGACAGACTGACTGACTGACTATACATATAATACATTGCATCTCATGCTTAGACCATAAATCTATATTCTAACATATTTTATGTAGAGGTCGACCGATTAATCGGTTTGGCCGATTAATCGGCACCGATAGGACGTTTTAAAAACTATCGGCATCGGCCGAATTTGGCGCCGATAGTTGCCGATAGCTGTCATTTTTTTCCTCTGAAAAAAAAAAAAAAAAACTGCGCTGTCGCTCTGATCACTGAGGGGCGGGGCTGCTCTTCACACACAGCAAGAGAGAGAGAGAGAGAGAGAGAGGGGGGGGGGGGGGGGGGGGGTTATCGGCCGATTAATCAGTTATCGTTTTTTTCCTGCTCCAAACTATCGGTATAATATCGGCATTCAAAAATCCACTATCGGTCGACCTCTAATTCTATGTATACATTTGTATATCCTGTTAGCCCTATATTTTCTAACTTTTTTCAGTCTGATATTACTTTAGTGTACATACCGCAGGTCTTGTCCTGGTAATCGCTGGTCACTGTGATGTAGAGCTGCATGACTGGCTTTAGCTGCACCTCCAACAGAAGGCCAACAGATGTCTGTACCAGCAGATAGAATGAGGATCCTCCGATGGCAGTGATCCCAACTAGAGGT
Organism: Planiliza haematocheilus; assembly: GCA_005024645.1. Lineage (NCBI taxonomy): Eukaryota > Metazoa > Chordata > Actinopteri > Mugiliformes > Mugilidae > Planiliza > Planiliza haematocheilus. The sequence goes on along the minus strand of SRSE01001340.1, from coordinate 163,035 downwards.
CAAGAGAAATGTTGGAGGTGAGCTTGTCAAAAGGTGGAAGGTACTTCAGCAGTAGACCTGTCCAGGTAGCTAGATAGACATGGTCAATTTGTAGGGAAGGGTTGTGTGAAAACAGTCACTGGATGTTTAGAGAAATAAATAGATCATTATAAAATAATGAGAAATTACATTACTGAGCCTATGCCAAAGCACAAATTCAGCATGTGCTGTTGAGAAATGTCTCTAATAGTCTCTCTCCCAAAGCCCTCTTAATGCTTTTATAAGCCTTTTAATTCATTATTTTCATTATTATTATTCCATATACATACATGACCTTGTTGGTAATGTTGAGCTCCAGAAGTGTGTTGAAGAATGTTGTTGCCTGACAAAGACTGTTTTGTTGTACCCGTACAATGACAATAAAGACATCCCATTCTATTCTATTCTAACACGTATGACACACCCCAACTTTAACGCTGCATTCATTATTGCATAGGAGCTGGTGCTGACCAGTAGGTGTTGCAACTGCATAGATGAGGACATTGTTCTCCACCTGTGTTATACTTGTATTTGCTGTCAGCCAGTACTGTGAATGATTTCTATAATGAACCATGGACAGCAGCTCTAACCACAATATGCCATATGTTGTGTCTTACAATATTTCACATTACAGAATTAACAAAAAGGAAGATAGAACACATTTCTTCAGTACATTATACTGTGTGAACATACTCAAGGATCAAAACCGTATTTACAGTAACAGTTAACAGGGTCAAGAAAGAGATCCTAGTTTGGCAAAAACCTCCTTTCTTCACATTGTTAGATTTGAAAACCATATATATATAAAAAACAGTGTCGTTATAATGTGGCCTGTTGCTGTATGTGTCTTGTTGTACATGCTATGTGTTGGGAGAAAGTCAGGGGCGCATAATGTATAGTAAAATAACTCACCAGCAGAGAAAGGTAACTGAGCATAGATGCCATTCACGAAAACCACACCACTGGGCAGGATGGTGATAACCTTTGTATAAAAAGATACACAATATTAATATTAACACCGTTATATGATGCGTTTTTTTAATTTACTGTGATCATCTAACTCAGTTTGATTGTAATACAGAAAAAGTGGCTGTCTGAAACAGGAGAAGTACATGTGTGTGTGCTGAAAGAGAGAATCTGTGTGTTCCACTCACATTAGCCCCTCCAGACAAACCCAGGGTAACAGACTTCAGGCAGGTTTCACTTTCCGTCATGCCACACTGTACCAGTTCTCCCTGTACCACAAACTTGGTTCCACTGCAGTCCTAAACACACATCACACAAAGCTATTCAAACATTTCTGAACCGAACATGTAGTGAAAAATAATAGAGCAAGCGTGTATTTGTTAGCTGTAGTATGCTGCACAGTTAAGAGCAGCACATATACAAGTAGTGGTTGAAGTTATTATCAGGGGATAATATTAGGGAATTATTCAGTATTTAATTAAACCAAACCTTTAAAAATAGTGAAAAATGTGACCAGTGTCCAATTCATTTTAATATTCAAATGAACAGACTGAATATATGGGATGTTTAAGAGATTATAAACTTATTTCACTCACACTAACCACAGCCTTCTATCCATATAGCTTTGAACTTGCCCTTTCTGAACCATAAAGTTGTGCAGGTGTGGGGTTTAACAGCGGTGATTATTGTGTTCCTACCTTAGCCAAAACATAGGAGCAGTCCCCATGAAAGGTGTAGACTTTTTCATCGAAGGTCCTGACGTGAGCTCCTCCCTCCACAGCACAGGTTCCTGAACAGTTCTCTTCTGTACACCTCCAGTGACCGCCCTCACACACACTGTCAGTGCACACAGTTTAATCTTAATTGCCAGTGGATTTGATCAATTCATCTGAAACATCTCCAAAACCGTTATAGACCAGACTAGCTACGCGTCATTGAAACTGTTGTGCTTATGTGCACATTTATCGATTCTAGCAAGCGCACACATTTGGCATAATGCTGCATGTTCTTTTACGTCAAGACAAACTGATGTGCTGTATGTCATACCATTTCTTGCAGCTGCTGGAGTAGGACTCTCCAGGACTATAGATCTTGCCGTTGTAGCTGCAGGAGCACTCACTCAGTGGAATACAGCCCTTTCCATTTAAATCATCGAGCACCATGCCTGTAAGCAGAGTAATACTCTAGTGTACTGAAACACAATGTATGTGTACACTTGCATGCATAGGACTGTCTGCTGCACCTGCAGGGCAGAAGCATCCGTCGATACAGTGGTTGTCACAGGTATGGCTGGCCTCTGGGTTGGAGCAGGTATCAGCACAGGGACTCCCACACTCTTTGTACTCCATTTGGTAGGGACAGGATTTCCCTGGAATACATCAATTGTTCCTTACTACTTACTTTATTTCTCTGATTAACATTCATGCACACAAACATTTGTATTGTAGCCTGGTTCCAGATTCTGAGTGGACTACCACAGTTTTACAGTATTCTAAACTCCTAATTCCTAAGCTCTGAGATGTGTCAAGGCTAACCTAATGTTATGGAGGACATGACATTACATTACTCTGGCCTCAGTGTTTAATTAGGGACTAATTTAGTCTGTGTCAACAAGCACACCCTTGAACAACCTAAGAAACTTCTGCCACAGTCCAAAATCATCAAGAAGAAGCTTAGAATAAGCTTCAGGGTTATTTAATGATTCATTCATTAATCTTCTATACCCCTTTAGTCCTGTTAGGGGCCACGGGGGTCTGCTGGAGCCTATCCTGCTGTCATCGGGCGAAAGGCAGGGGTACACCCTGGACAGGTTGCCAGTCTATTGCAGGGCTAACACAGCTCATTAGGTTAATTTAGAATCACCAATTAACCTGCTAACCACCTCGCCACTGTGCCCTATGAGTATGTTAAATAAAATTTTAAAAGATCACTACGCAGTATGGAAAACATGAATGATGTCTATTTCAGGGTTGGCTGGTGCCAGAGTGTAGATCTTCAACATTTGTCATAGACTTATGATGTCTACGTTTGGAATAACTGGACTGGATGGAATCAGTGTTGGAGAATATTTAAGTAGCCGTATCTAAACAGTACTCACAGCAGAGTTCTTTGGTTCTCCAGTTATCGGGCTTGCCGCCAGCATGGACACACTGTCTGGAGAATTCAGACATGGTGTCGCACAGGCAGGAGGGATCTACGGTTTTGTTTTCCCCACTGCCACAGTGGCACAGGTCTGAAATGCAGGCAGAAGTGAAGGAGTCGATGTCCATCAGACTGTGACAGCTTTGGAAGGCTGGACCAGTGAGGATCTGCTGACACAAAGGTTTCTGCAAAGAGACAGATGAACAGCAAAAAAACAGGAACAGACATGTTATTGATAATTTGTAGCAAACTGTGGAGTTTTTAGAATCTAATGTGGCTAATGGGTGGTAATTATTTTCCTGTGTGAAGTGGACTTAGTGGACTAACATGTGATTTTTGCTTTATTACTAGAAAATTCCCGCGGAAAATTTGAAGTGCCGAGTGGGCTGTTGCCATTAGCTGCTAATGTTAGCAGACAGACACTTGTCATTGTTCAACTTAGGTGCCAACTGCCAAAATGGCTGCCACAGACCAGTTACTTATGTCAGTTGGAAGTTTCCCACCTCTTTCTTTGGAGCCCCTCCTCTTCTGCTGCGTGTGTGAGCGTGTGTAAGCCCGTTGGGGCCTGGTTGTCGTGATTACCAGTTTGAAAGTCAGTTGGGGAGACAGGGAGAGGGAAAGAAAATGCTGAAACCATGCCTCGAACAGGAAAGACTTGTGGCCAAACCATATTTCCAATCATTGAACCGACTTCAGTTTGGGCATCTTGATCCTTTGCTGAACGTCTAGATATGCAGTTTGCGGGTAAAATGAATAAATGTGACCTATTTAAAGCGATTCAAATAAAGTTTACTTCTGCTTTCCTCCAGAAATTTAACATGGCAGTCAATGGAGCTGTGGATGGGTGTTGCTGGCGCATCTTTGCGTCTGACGCCAAAACTATAAGACTTTGAGCAAGAAGACAAATTTCCCTACGTTTCTATGTATAAATTATGTCTGTCGTGTGAAATTTGTGGCCACGGGAGCAGTTTCTGTTTTATTTTTTGCCTAATTTTCTTCACTCCTCTTCACTCTAGCTGATGATGCCATCCACTCTAGCGCGAACATTCCGCGCAATACATACCCATTATAAACCCCAAAATTTGAGTAAAAACCTACCCCGATTTGAGGCTACATAGTTTAAACCCCTACCCTACCCCGCTTTGAGGCTTCATTTTTCGCGAATAAATTCGTGAAAAATTCGCGAAAAATTCACCAATCCCTTATAAAAGTAATAGCACGGGATTCGGGATCAAAACACACGTTTTGATATATCATGTGTTGGGGTCCACAGTTTGATAAGCTCCCGTTAGCTCGCAACTACTCCCGCGGGTCTGCAGTTAGCTCGCGGCTAACATCCGTCCAGCTAGCAAACTATGGGAGTAGCGCCTCGTGTCATAGGCACTCGGCACTAATAATAAAACTGCAAAGAAACACGCAGAAGATTCTCCCATAGCTTGCTATGGTAGAAGGGGCCTCGTGTCATAGGCACTCGGCACTAATAATACTGCAAAGAAACACGCAGAAGATTAATAGTGGCCTCGTGCCTATGGCCTATGGCCTATGGGGCTCGTGTCATAGGCACTCTGCACTAACTAGATTAGCTTTTGGCTGTGTTGTCTGGGTTAATTTACCAAAACGGTTGTTTCAGTTTAACTTAAATCTATGGCAAGCATTGTTTAATTAAGGGTCATGGGTTGATTTATAGAGTGAAGAATATACGCTTAACATCTACTGTGACTGTGTGTTAATCAACAGCACAAAATCAGAGTCCGATATATTATATATATCATGAGATATAGAAAGAATCTAAAGTTGCCACTCTGATTAAAGTGGAGTCTCACCAAATCATCACAGCTTTCTGTTGTTTCCACAGTATAGCCAGAACAGCTTTCAGTTGGACCATCCATTTTCCAGAAGCTGGCAAAATCCATGGGGGAAATTTTCACACCTGTATGGGAGATAGTAAAACAAAATCATACTTAGTTCTATGACCCTGCCTGAACTGACTGACTGTTTAAAGTGGTTCAACGTTACCATGACTGTAGAACTCGTTGTGAATCTGGAGCCCATTAAAGTCTCCACAAAGACCACAAGTTTGGTTCCTGTACTTTGTGTCTAGCTCCACCTGTGAGAACAACAATTAGTCAGTTGAAACACTAGCTAGGAACTGTGAGAAAGGTTTAATGAATATTAAAAAACGGATGCAGCAGCCCAACCTGAAATGTTAATTTGGTCAATGCCAAAGTATCTTAAAGTGCATTAACACTAAAGGTCCCTAGGTCTTGCTTCCATAAAATCTCTGGCTAAATCTTTAATCAGACATTCACAAACTAATGTTACAGCTGCTACGTCTGTCTTTCACATACAGTCTAAGAAAGATGACTGCATCAAAATCTCAGTGTGCAGCCTAAATGTGTAAACAGAATAGAATCATTTTCTGTGTAGCCAGAATCGCACCTGAAAAGAGTCCTCCTCATTCCAGATAGCAACAAGTCCAAGTTTTGCTTTGATTTTGATGTAGGTGGGAGTTTTCTCAATTTGTACTCCTGTTTGACTGTATGGTAGGACGACTCTGTAAAAAGAAGCAAAAAAGAAGTCATTTCATCAAATGGTAGCTCACCATGTTGGAATGTCTCCAAGCATGAGATGACAGTATATGCCAATGTTTTTAGGAAAATCATCTGTGCCTAATGTGGTTAGGTTCTACATGGGTACTGTTCTAATAACTGATGAAGCCCTTTGGATGTTAAGAGACATTATGGAATAAGACTCAATTATACCATTCATTCTGAAGCAATGAGTTATGCAGGCAGGATGAACAGGGTTTAAAGGTTTTTTAACGCAAACTCACACTTTCCCATCAACTGTCACTGAGCCCTTGGAGAGTTCCACAAATACGCCCTCCAGCTTCAGAATTATGTTTTTGATGGTAGGATAGCCGTCAACCTCCTGCCTTCTAATTTGGACATTGAAGTCGTTGTAAGTGTTCCTACAGGAGGACGTCAGGATGTAGTTGCAGGTGGAGTGCAACTGGAAAATACTCCCATCATAGGTCTTGTAGTGGAAGTTGCCCCACGTACTGCAAACCTGGCCATTGTGGATGGGACTCACATCTGTAAAGACAGATCAGGATGTGAACAGAGACCACATTTGACTTTGGCCTTCACCTGCGAAAATGAATCCTCATATTGCATAGATGAGAACAAAGTGAAGTCCAACAACAAGCTCACCTGTTATTTTTTCAGGAATCTGAGACATGGAGGAGACTGTTTTCACAGAAGACTTTGCCTCTGTTGAAACAGGTAAGAGCTGTTTGTTAGATAAACAGTAATCACATCTCAACCTACATTATAGCATAATAAGGCTGAACTTTGCTGTAACACATGGATGAAAAATGTACATACCGCTGTGCCAAGCAGCTACGATGGCAGATAGGCTCAGCCATAGCAGCCACTTGTTAGCCATATCCATTTGCTTCTCTGCGTTAACTCTGTGAAAGATGGAAAGAAAGTTCAGTCCTTTATACTGGGGGCAAGGTCTTGGCAGGTGAAGGAGTGGCATTCCCATACCTTCATGTAATGATTCATAATTGCGGGTCCTGCCCTGTGTTCTATTTGTTTACGTAATCCCTGTTCATTTCCCTCCACACTCCTGATATGACCTACAAGGGTACAGACTATCAAACAGATGGTCACCTCGCATGTGTGATGAAGACGGTCTAACATCTAAAAGCACCATCGATACTCATACAGATGTCTACAGCCATGACGGCCACGGTGTGCATCAGACCCAGTGTAGTTTCTGATTCCATCAACAACAACAAAAAGCCAGCTTCTGAGGTTACATCCAGCATTTAAAGTTCTCTATGAAGCTCAGTATCAAATAAATAATATCAACTTGAAATAGTGTAGCTTTTGAAATCCACTATTCTGACCATTTGTTGGTTCCATTCAAGATTTAACTGACTGAAAGTTAGTTGTCAAAGTTCACTGTGACTGTACAAACTGTATACGTCCATGACTACAGAATGCATACCACTAAAAAAAAATTCACCCCGTTGGAGTCCACCAGCTGATAGTTGTTGCCTCATGCAGTGAAATAGTCTCTAATAAAGAATGTTTCTCACTGGAAGTTATACACGGGAGTACACATATCAGTGTGATGACAATACTCAAGTGCATTTTATTAAATCCCTTCAAAGGACAGACATGGATGTAATGTTTACGGTAAATTGTCTGGTGAAAAAATAATTATTATATTAAAAAAAAAAAAAAAATTCTATGCTGTACAGAGGTTCCTATCAGTCAAGACAATTCAAGTCTACTGATCTGGGTAAGCTGTTCAAATCAAGAATCAAACCGGACTCCTCTAACACATTCATTTTCATCTTTGATGTACACAGACGATACAGTCTAAATGCAATATATGCTATAAATACTGTTTCTGAGTAGATGAATGTGATTTGTACCTGTGGCAATAGCCACTAAGAAGCAAAGCAAAGGCTTTGTCTTTGTCTGAGGCACGTTCAGACGCTCAACAGCTTTGGCACTGAATGTTCTGGTAGAAACACCCAGAACAACCAAGTCTAATTTAGACCTGTGTGAATAATACACCAGCATTATTAACAGTTATGGAATTTATAATGATATGAGACCCATAAAGACTTCAACAAATACTTTTAAGTGTTTGTATTTGCTTGATCATATTTTGACTCAAGCGATAAAAGCCTAAATCTATCCAAGGTGTGTTCAGATCTATGAGTGATTACCACTTTTCCCTTTTGTTTTCTTATCACCAGCAGGCATCTTTCACAATAGAAAAACTTTACAGTGACTCAGTGTGAGTGGAAGGCTGTGATTACTAAAATTCACCAAGGCTCGTTAAAGAACCATTAGTATAGTTTTACGTCCACCCAAATGAGATTAAGGGTTGTGACGTGGGTTGATGAAGTAAGTCTGGTGTTTGTTGCACAGTCATGGGTGTGGCCATTCCATCCACACAGCAGCGCTAATTAACAAATTATTTTCATTTGCTGTATGCTGTATGAGTCCTGTTTTTATGCAGAAACTTACACAGGGTTTACAGTTGCCCAAAAAGTCCCACAATCCACTCTGCATATCAAGATAAAATGAAGCCATGAAATCCACAGAACTCGTTGAGGACTTCTCTGAGAAAAGTTGTGGCAATCCATTGACCAGGATGTTGCACCTGTCTCTGACACTATCTTCACATCATGTTCACCCATCACCTGCTGAGTGCGTGGGGCTCTCTAGTCTATATCAGCTTTGCTCTCAGCCTTGGCTTCAGTTCTGTACCATTCCCTTCTGCTAAAGTCCATGTCCAAATCACTGATAATTCACTCGCATTTTTACTTGGAAGATATCAAGAGTTCTAAAGGGATCTTGTATATATACCCTGCAAGTTGGCAAAGAGACAGCAACAAAAGGAGGTCAACTTCCTGCCCCTTCCTGGAACATGTGTTTGTGCCAGATAAGGACTGGCATGATCTTGAAAATGATCCAATTTACTCTTTGTTTCAGGTCTTATTAGAGTTCATTTGATGAGGTGGCACATGCTGTACTGGCCTCCTTCACAATACCCAGTGCACTCCTAACTGGGTACCTATACATCAGTGAGGACTGGAAAGATGATATCCCAGTTGCTGTGTCTGGGACATCACTGTAGAGCTGCAGGTGGTACTTTTTCAGTCAAGAATTCTCCCAGAATCCAACTCCATCAGCCAAATGCAAATGATAACTCTCAGGTTGCCTTTCTCGGATTGCTGGCATGTCAGATGGCCCACCATCCATCAGCTGCTGTCAGTTCCATTTGCATCTACTTGTCCTGCTGCTGCTGATGCTTTTACCACTTTCCACCGTTACAGTCAGACTGCTTTGACATCAAGTATCACAGATCACTCGACAGTAATAAGAAATAATAATGATGCCCGATGCTGGTCACAGACATTATGAAACTGATCAGGTTGATGCTCTGATTGACGAAGGTATGTATGCCAGTCCCAAGGCATTTCCCCACAGACATTTCCCCAATCTGAACAACCTGACGTTACTTCCTATCTCACATTTAGGGAGATATCAAATCAATAGGGTCCCAGTCATCTTACCAGCTTAACTGTCAACAATATCTGTATTAGTCTCACTCTTCAAATTAACAAAAAACATAATGCGGAACAGTTTCAATGTGCTTTCATTGAAAATTGGACTAAAGCTTTCATGTAGTGCTAAAGTAATCCAAACTCAGACTTTCATCGTCATGGCATTTGCTGCTTCATGAAAAGAAGAGTTCACCAGGATTTTTACTAATGCCGAGTACTCATTACTCAACATGTAGGAGGTAACTGTAATAAAACACAATGCTCAACACAGACAAACTGGGCATAGTAGGGGCTTGTGCAGGTTAAAAGTGGAATTATAGATGAAACTATTCATTCAAGGATATGAGTAGAAAAAAGTCAAATTAATCCGGGAGAATTCTATGTTTTAGCCTATTTTCTTGTAAGATATAGTATATCTCACAAGAAAATAGGCCCATTGCAGGACATGTAAAGTTATAATTGATCTTAATTTTAATATGTCAAGTGTGTCCATTCTTGTACCAGACTTGCTTTGAAAGCAGCATTGAACGGTCTTTGCACTTTCGCAGCCAGGTGTGTGAGGTAAAATGCATCTCTAAGACTTTCTTTTTCTTCGTCTTTTCAGACATCTGTACAGTTTGGCATAATTAGAAACATCCTCAGTGATTCTAAAAGACTAGTCCATGCATTTGTTAGTTCATTATTATTAGTATTATTATTATTTTTGAAATTCCTTATTTTCATGATGTACCAATATGTCTCTGAAGACGTACCAGCCAAAATGCTGCAGCAACTGTACTGTGAGGAACTAACTAATTAATTTACAGGTGTTATGTATAAAGTAGAAAAAGAAGTAATAGATTGTTTAACATTTTTATAAGAACCTGGATGGGTTTTTAAAATAATAATGTGGTATGGCAAAGGGCAGGTTAAATGGATATGGATATGGATAGCTAATCATATGGTGAGGGTTCTTGGGGAAGCTGACCACTGCAGGATGGGAAAGAGCTGGTAATAATAACAAAAGTGCAGGCTGAACTTGTGTCAAGTGATGCTGTGACTGCTGAGCTAGGTTTTTTCACTCTTTTATTGGGGTATTCATTTTGATATTAAGTTTGCATTGTGCTAGCATATATCCCTGATAGTAGCAGCAAGGGCCAGGGGAACCATTCCATGGTGGAGCTGACTTGGAGTTGGATAGCAAATCAAAAAGTTGAGCAATACTGAGATTTTCTGAGTCAACTTGAGATGTGACCACATAGGATAAAATAGTGTTTGGATAACGTATGCCTCCTTTAACCAACACTGATAACTGGGTGGAGAAAACAGCACCTGTGGTTTCCTTGACCATTTTGGAGAAATCTGAAGATGTGTTTTTTTTTTTTATCAAAGCAAGGTTGCATAGTAAAGATTTGATAAGATGAAAAATAAAGTTACCATGCTGTACTCAGTGTGTACATATAAAAAAATGTTGTGGAAACTCCCTTTTTTTATCACTAAGTCTTATCTCTTCTGATCAAATTGTTAAGAAATATGACTTGTTAGTTGGCTTAATAATGAGTACACAGTGCATAGCTTTGGCTGCCACACATGTAGGCCATACTTTAAAAGCCTTTTGACCCCAATTTGAACACAATTTGAGACACTAAGACCTAACAGTATTCAATCCCACTGAATAATATGTATTGACTATGACTGCAAACTGAAACTGCAACTATACATTAAGGCAAGTGGGGAAAATATAAATGTAACTGCAATCCTGGTCACCCACAATCCATATATTTAATATACAGTACGTTAACATGCTGCTCATGTCTAACACATTCAATGCTTCTTGTATAGCTGTCATTATAGAATAATAACTCATAATTAACCAGACCTGGATCAAAAATTGACTGCAATCCAAATCACTGCACCATTTTCATCCCAGAACTGGGGTACCTTTTATATCAAAGCTCCACAAATTCTGTCACTGGAGACGTGATTATCATCTGTGATCGCCAAACAAGTGATCATGCTTGGATTCTCATTGCCTTGAGAAGAATTCACACAAGAGGCAACAGAGAAGAAGTACTAGAAGAATACAGAGAGCTACTGAGGTGGGCTGTCAGGGCTTTGCAGGCAATTACGTATACAATTACGTTTAAAATGTTCATCAGTAATTTAACAAACATTAAGATAGTTAACGTCAGTAGCTAGCTACTTTACATACTGTGACGTGCTTTTTCATGTTGGAAGACAAGTTCTTGTAGGCCATGATATAATTTGTTCGCGGTAAGCACAACAAACATATAAACTGAACTTTTTGTGGCAAAAATCTCAAACATGGGTTTGAGATAAGGCCACGGGTGCTCGGTGGTGTTTCTCCAGTTTCTTTATATGGATTATATGGCATGACGTAGCGAATCAGCAGAAAGTTTATTTTCACAGAATTTCGAAAATAAAAATAAAACGAAAAAATAATCAGCTGACGTAAGCTCAATAGTAGTGAGTAACGAGAACATCAACGGAAATGTAGTGGTGAAAAAGTACAATATTTGTCCTTTAAATGTAGTCGAGTGAAAGTAAAAGTATCCCCCCAAAATAATACTCAAAAAGATACTCAAAAACTGTGCTTAAGTACAGTACTCAAGTAAATTTATTTTGTTACTGTCCACCACTGCTACTACTACTTCTACTACTATTTCCCTGACTTAAAATGTATTACAGTGTACTAACCATGTAAAATATATTCTGAATTGCGTTTAATTGAAATATTTTATGTCCTTGGATTGTGTTCCCTCTTCTGCCTGAATTTCTGCTATGTGCCTGGAAATTTCACGAAAAATGGTACAAAGTGGGGGTGATACAGTACACTGTGAAGCTCTATGATCAATTTGTAACAAATACTTACTAGATTTATACAGTACGTACCTAGATCATGACCACCTGTCAGCTTGCTCCACAACTGCTCTCAGCAAAGCATGGACTCTCAGATATCAATGTTTAATTTGTTCCACCAAGCTAATCTTTGCTTTACCAGTGATTCCAGTGATACCAGTGATGTTGTGTCACTACCACCTGATTGATACAGATAGGATATCTTACCTAGGCCTTACAGAACGTCCACACCAGGTATGTGGATTAAGAAATTATTTTTTATTAAATTATTCTTATAGTGAGATGTACAGTATGCGTATTTTATGCAGGATCTTTTTGCTAGAATAAAAGCACAGTTTCCTTAAATGTACTGTAAGTTGACAAATTGCGGAGTGCTCCGGGAGTATGGGGTGGATGGCCCCTTACTAAGGGCCATTCAGTCCCTGTACCAAAGGAGTGCAAGTTTGGACCATGTAGCCGATAAGGTAAGTCGGACCTGTTCCCAGTGAGGGTTGGACTCCACCAGGGCTGCCCTTTGTCACCGGTTCTGTTCATAATTTTTTTGGAAGTGGCTGGGGAGAGGGCTGTTTTTGTTGTATATTTTTATTATAGTCAGAATATAAAGGTGTGAAGTGACTTTTTTTTAAAACTTTTTTATTATTATTAGTTTACACAAAATTTCATATACTTTAGGAATAATGATTACATGTATTTGCTACAAAGTGTGCAGTATGTGTAGAAATACCCCTAAAGTGAAAAAAAAGAAAAGAAAAGAAAAAAAAGGAAGAAGACAAACAAAATAAATAAATAAAAGAGGTGGCTAAAGTCCTGACATAGTCTGTATTACTGGTAACCATCTTTGTCTAAATCCGTCTGATTTGAGTTGTAACCTTGCTGTAATTTTCTCCATGGTGAACACATTATTTACCCTTTCTCTCCACTCTGTTATATTGGGGGGCTGTGGCTTCAGCCAAGAAGCTGTAATTGTTTTCTTCGCTATTAAAAGTAAGATTCTCAATAAGTGAGTCAAATTCCCATCTAGAACATTATCTGGCACTATACCCAATATGTACAGTGTTAGATCCAGAGTAAAATCAATGCCATCAAATTTGACAGTTTTAATTTCTTACGGACCATTGCCCATACTCTCATTGTCCCCCTGATCCAAACATTGCTGACCTTCAACCTCTTTAGTGTTATGTTTCTCAAAAATGGGAGTGATTCTATAGGTGCATTTTTGCAAGAGTTCTGTTCCATTCCTACCCACAATGCCTCTGTATCTTTTGTAATCCACATAATTATAGCCCTAAATTGAGCTGCCCAGTGTCCTATATTTAATTCTAGCATTCTTATTTTTCCAAATAAATTTGGATATAATCTTGTCTACCTTTATAAAGACAGAATTAGAGATCACTGTAGGCCAGTGGTTCTCAATTATTTTCTGTTATGCCCCCCTTAGGAAGAAGAATATGTTGCGGCGCCCCCCCTACAATTAGTATCATTTTTCCAAAGCTTGTTATATGTACAGAGAAAAGAAAAAAGACATGGAATAACTTAATTAACATTGTTTCTCGGTCTCTTACAGAAAAGATTAGTGCATTAAAGTGCAATTTGCCTGAATAAAAAATAAATCCTTATTTAAACTATTTTAGGTATTAAATTATTTATCTATTATTTAAACTATTTTACCTTATATGATGCCAACAGTGCTCGCTGGTTAACTGACGTAGCAGTCACAAAACGGGATGATTGCTGGGAATATTCGGAGCGTTTCTCTTTTACGGCCTTTCTTTTCATCCCTGTCAAATATTTTTCCATGTTCCTCAGTTTGTTTACATCTCTTACCGCCGGCTCTGTTAAAAAACACCATAGAGCTAATAGTGCGCACAATGAGAGCGCCACTGCCACCTACGTTCTGGATGTGCAATTACACTTTAATCGAATACAACAAGAGCAAGCACTCGCGCCCCCTCAGGCATTGCATTCAGATTATTCACCAGGGCTGTTAACGAGATAGTGTTCACTTAAATAAGTTAATATATCATCTGCAAATAATGATATTTTGTGTTGTACCCTCCTTCATCTCTTATTCCCTTTATATCTTTATTTTGTGAAGTGACTTTTAAAAAGAGTCCTGAGTGTAGGTTGGCTCTGGATGTGGCGAGCTCCCGAGTAAAAGCACCTATGACCCTCCCGCCAGCGCTGCCCAATTATGCACGTGCAGGTGATCAGGTAATCACCTCCAGAGGTAAGCAGACCGACAAACACACAATCACCCCGTGACATATATCAGGGCTGGGTGATAAAATGATAGCGATATCTATCGCGATAGACATGTGGTCGATATCAACAGAAAATATGTTCGATAGAATGTTCGATAATTTCAGAAAGTTAGAAAAAAATAGGAAGACAACCCTGAGCCAGAACTGCAAGTCATTCTGGGGGATGTAGGCAGAGGAGGCGTTTTAGCCTCTCGACCTATCATGAAATTGTAGATAAAAAAGGCAAGGCAAGGCAAGTAACCAGTTTGGCAATATTTTGGTTATTTTACGTCAGACAAGAGTCAGATCGATGCTGGTGAGTGAACATATTAATTGGCTTTTGTCGCTCTTGAAGTCTGTTAAATTTCATTTGTATTGTGCTTAACTGAGTGTTTGAATGGTGCCGTTTATATCAAACATACTCAACTGAGCCGGTTAAATAGACGTCTAGATTCATGATTCTTGAGTCGTCTTTGACGTCTATTGAGCATGTCATTGTAATAATTTTTAAAAAATGACAACGAAAAAGTCTTCGCAACCTCTGATCAAAAGGTACACGGCAGCAGTGCCATACAACAAAACATCAAAGGATATAAAGAAATAACGGATGCAGTTCGGCACAGTTGAGAAGTCTGAGTGTAAAGGTTAAAAAATGAATCAATAAAGGCGGCACAGTGGCGAGGTGGTTAGCACTGATGCCTCATAGCAAGAAGGTTCGAATCCATGGGCTGGCTGGCATTTCTGTGTGGAGTTTGCATGTTCTCCTTGTGTCTGTGTGGGTTCTCTCTGGGTACTCCAGTTTCCTCCCACCATCCGAGTTGTAGCAGAAGTCTCGCATCCATGGACACGCACCCCCCTATCTCAAAGAAATTATCAATCCACAAAACACAACACACTCCCTCCGCTCCACTCACTCAAACTTCCTCCACATACCCAGAACCAGACGAAGGACCATGGGAGATAGGGCCTTCTGTGCTGCTGCCCCACGTCTGTGGAATGCCCTCCCTGACACCTTGAGGACACCACAATCCACTGACTGTAATAAAAAGGTCTTAAGACATTTCTTTCTAGCAAAGCTTTTGGTGCCCTTTAGATTTTTTTATTTCTTTTTTTAAACCTTCTTCTTCTTTTTAACCTGTAGCACTTCGAGATCTTTTGATGTTAAGTGCTTGATAAATCAGATTTATTATTATTATTATTATTATTATTATTACTATGTACATAGAGAAGGAAGTGTGATAGTCTGGAGCTGTTTTGCTAGATCCAGGGTCTGTGACTTGTACAGAGAGAGAGGCACCCTGAACCAAAACAGCCACCACAGCATTCTGCAGCACCATGCAGTACCCTCTGGTATGGGCCTAGTTGGTCAGAGGTTCATCCTACAGCAAGATAATGACCCAAAACACAAGTCCAAGCTATGGCAGAACCTCAGGAAAAAAAGAACAAGATGGTAAGCTTGAAAGCATGGAGTGGCCAGCACAGTCTCCACAGACTTAAACCTCATCGAGCTGGTTTGGGATGAAATGGGCAGAAGAATGAAAGCAAAGCATGTAAGGAGGGGTGGGGTGGAAGATGATGAGAAGTGGAAAAAAATGAAACCAATATGATGAAACGAAAAAGTTATTGGTAAAAACTATGTTAAAACCAGTCCACTCCCAGAGGACGAAATAGTCTAGTGGATGGCCAAACTGGGTGCCAAACCCTCTGCGCTCCTCTGATTGGTAGCTGTGTTGAGCGCAGAGGGCGGAACCTCCCAGGTGCAGCTACTCCAACAAAAAGGTGTTTACATGAAGTCCATAAAATCACACCACGCATGCATCAAAACATAACCAAACCATTAAAAACACAAATGCATGCAAAGAAAAAATATAAAACAAGCAAAAAAATACACTCTTCCTGCCCCGTGACGAAACAACCTACAAGCGCCACACATTTATGGGAACTTCTGCAACAGACTTGGGAAGAACTTTCTGAAGAATATTTGATTTCTATTGTAGAAAGAATGCCACTACTGTGTTCAGCTGTTATATCTGCCAAAGGTGGCTTCTTTGATGAGTCAAAAGTTTAGAATACATTGTGGTCTATAAATTGATTCCATAATTTCTTTTTCAGATCAGATTGCTAATTTGTTCTATGCTTTCATTTCAGATTACAAAACTGAATAATTTTAAGTAAAAAAAATTGAAAAAGTGTGGTGTTCTAAAACTTTTGAAGGGTAATGTATATTCCTACCAACTGCCATTTTACAACTGTTTGATGTGTTTTGTATGCTAAAATCTAATAATGCACTGAAAACAACCTCTTTGGTATTCATTCCCTCCATTATGCTTATGGTGCCAATATTTTAGCTGACGTTGTCATACCATGGTTTAATCCTCATTGTAGAGCCTTGTTTCAAATGTACCATCATGTTATAGTAATAGTTCTCTCTAATTAAAAAATGGGAAAATGGCAGCAGCCTCTGTGTTTCCCACTATTCATATCATGGTAAATGGCCTTGGTTTTATATATAACACTTTTCTACCTATTGGTTGGTTACAGTCACAGACACATCTACCCATTCGCTCTCACAAGCACACACCAATGCCACCAGGGAGCAACTGGGGGTTGCTGAAGGACACTGGGATCGAACAATCTGGTTCGCAGACAACCTGCTCTACCTACTGAGCCACAGCCGCCCCTCCTCATGTCACCCCTCTGACATGACCTTTTTCAACTCAAAATTTAAAGACATAACACACTAACCACACAGAAAAAAACAAGAAATCAGGACAATGTAAAACTTTAAGTTTGGAAAACACATTTTATTGAGTTGTCATGTGTATTGAGTGTGCCACTTTACCTGTAGAAGTGTGTATTCACACTGTCCATTGAAATCAAAACTCTTGTCATCAAATGTAACATAGTGACCTTCACCATAGATTCCACAAACTGCATCGCACACATTGTCGGTACACGTAAACTTCTTTCCATTGCAAGAGCTGAGAAACACACACACACACACACAGGACACAAAAACTAAATTATCTGCAATATTTGTGCAAACTGCATTTTGGCTCCATGTGTTGCAGTCCTCCTTCAGTGTCTCCCCAGGCTGGTAGACCTTTCCATTGTGCAAACATAGACAGCTAATCTCATTGATACAACCCCCGTCTCCCTTTGACAACAGGCCATCTGGACACATTCAGCCTGATGTACAGTCTGTGCTGATCTGTATTTAACATCACCAAAAAGAGGGAGTGAGGCAAGGAATGTCTATCCATGCACATCCAAAGTGTAGCACAAGATATATTGAAAAGTGGATAGTTTTTTGTTCTTTTTTTGTTTAATGAGGCAATCAATCAACAGTTTTATAAAATCTCTTTACATGTGTTTCTTGGTGAATCTAGATTTCAGTTGTCTGTTCAAAGACCAGCATCTATCCATTATAATAGTAAAACAAAAGGGTCCTTGGGTTTTCTCACCACAGATGGTATCCCTTCAGCCTCTGATGTGGATTCCTGCCACTGAGCAGGCCTACACGTATGAGGAGACTGCAGCACACATGCATTCCTCACTGTTTTCACAGTTACAGGTGTCATGCATGCAGTTCTGTAAGGACACAAGGCAGATGTGAACAGATTAACAAGAATTCCATATTTGTCAGTGAGAGTTTGTGCGTGCAGACCTACATCTCTGTACGTGCTGGGGCTAACGACGGAGTGGCAAGGAGCAAACACCCCATTGGGATCATCTATACTGGAGCACCAGTACTTAGCATAACTCTCTAAGACAAAGAAATATAGTTACATTAAGGAGGTGTATTACAAGATATGGGAGCACATTGGAGGAGAGAGTTTATCTTTACCTTTGTTAATGCCATCGCTACAGGGGTGTCCAAGTTGTGTTGTGATGTCAGGGCAATTGCTTCTGGTTTTCCATGTGTTGACAAATGCTGCAGCGGTGCCCTCTACCAGCCCAGTAATGACCTTGAAGTCATCAGAAATCATGTCGTTGAAGTTCCCACACAAACCTAAAGACACAGTCACACACGAACACAAAGACATTTAGTGACAAAGTTTTACAAGCAGGACTGATCCATTTTTAAAAGAGTTATCCTCACATAAAATGTGATAGAAGCACTTTTTCAGACACTGAAACAGTATTGTAGAGGCATACCAATGGTGGATCCTTTGAGTGAGGAATCAGCTGTAATGAACACCTGCATTGTAGCGGTAAGCTGGACCATCACTTGTAATCCCACCCTTGTGCTTATGAGGATGTAGAAAGAAGACGGCTTAAAAGCACTCAGGTCATCTGCAAAGGTCAAAACATTTTAAAACAATGAGAAACTGAGTGTTACAGTCATTTGTCTAAACAGTGAAACATACATTGTTTAGAGCTGCTTTGAGTGACAAGAATTGAGATTGAACCAGAGGACACCATCATAAGACCCATGTCTTTTCTAATGAGTCACAACTGTATTGCAAGCACAAGAGAGACCTACACAATATTAGGAAGGTGGTCATAATGTTATGCCTGGTAAGTGTATGTTCATGAATCACTTTAGTCCATGTTGGAAAGAACATTTTAATATAGTATGTACTTGCAAATCTTAATGATGTTTTGACCCTAGTTAGGCATTTAGTTGTGTGTGCACAGTATGTACAGTATGTGTGGCAAAAGGTTGTTCAAGTATTGGGTCCTGGTATAATATAGTTTGACTATTCCACTGATGTGGTAGAATGTCTGTGTTCTACCTTAGTCAGAAGGTAGGAGCAATCCCCATGGAACGTGTACACTTTTCCATCAAAGGTGTTGACATGAGCTCCTCCCTCCACAGAACATGTTCCTGGACAGTTCTCCTCTGTATATTTCCATTGACCACTCTGACACACACTGTCAGCACACACACACAGAGGCACGTGCACACGCACATGAGTGCACACACACAGTTAAAACACATGTTAAGAAAATGTCAGTATTTGAATTTATTTTTATTTGACACCACAATCATAAATGCTGTAATCTTGTAATTTTATCAAGATCTGCAGTTGTAGGAATAGGACTCCCCTGTCTTATAAATGTTGTTGTTGTGCAGACACGGACACTGAGCGACTTCAACACAACCATTGCCAATGTCATCAAGCACCGTTCCTGAGGAAAGGTAACATCATGTTTATGTTTGTGCTTAAGACATGGATGATACTGTGACTCTTCCACGGCTAGACCAAAATGTTTGTGGATACCTGCAGGGCAGGTGCATCCATCATGGCAGTGGCTGTCACATGTCTGGCTGGCCTGAGGGGTGGAGCAGCTGTCAGGACATGAACTGCTACACTCTAAGAACTCCATGTTGTATGGACAATTTCTGTCTGTGGAGACAAACAATTGGATTTTGCCATGTCACTGATCACTCAAACAATTCTGCAAAAGATGCGAACGTTGAAAATGACTCAGGTCAGAGCAAATTATCGTCATATAACAAAAGCCATCCTTAGGTGTAACTAAGGAGGCATAGCGTCCTTACAGCAAAAGGTTTCATTCCTCCATGTTTGGGGCGTGCCACCTGCATGCACGCACTGTCTGGAAAATTCTGAGAGGGTTTTGCAGAGGGCAAAGTCAGTGTCTTCAGAGTCACACATATCTTGCATACAGGCTTTAGTAAAGGAGTCCACATCAAGAAGGTTCTGGCAACTACTGAATGCATCATTCAAAAATGCCTCTTTACAGAATTCCTGAAAACAAACAAAAACACAAACATCAAATGTCAGTTGTCTGTAAAAGTCCAGTCTGTACACAACAAGGTGGCGCTGAATGAACACATTTGGTGCATTTTGTTTATTTATAAAAAAAAAAAAATGCATTCGGTTAAATAATTCATCTTATTTATCTTGCTGTACTGACCAGGTGTAATGATCTTGTACCAAATACATTATAATACTATGATTTCATGCCTTTAATATTACAAATAACAATATTTAGTGTGAATATTTATGTAAGTGAAGGTGGACCTTTTAAACCTTGGTAAAAACAAGGGAGTATGGGACAATCTTACAGTATTTTGTGCAATTTGTTGTTTGGGCTGGTTTCCAACAAAATGCAGGACTGTCATGGACAAAAGCATTTGTTTGGTTGTTAGGTCAATTTCCACAAGTCTGTAGCCCCAGGAGCCTCTCCATTTATTTTTCTAGTGTAATTTCCACCATTCAACAAATCTGAATTCAGGAATTCCTCCCTAAAAATCACTCACTACTAAACTACACTACAAATCACTTGATTTTCAACAGACTTCAGTTTTCTAAACAATGATTGGGCTGAATTTAAAAGAGGTGAAGAAAAAAGGTGCAATATAGGGTGTATGAAATTTAAATTGTAACATGCATGGATATTAACTCCCCGAATTGGAAGCATAAAAGTGCTGGTCATCAGGACAAGTGATACTGTATGTGTATGATTATCACAGCATTTTCAGGTATTAATTCAGGTATTATTGTGGACAGAATCAGTTCACAACTTACCACTGTGGTTGATGACATTAGTTCGTATTGGCTGTGTACTTACTGCTCTTCATTCAGTGGAAACAGCACCACAGTCTACATTAGAGTACATTATCCCTTTGTCATCCTGAAATGTATCTTACCGTTTTCCATTAAATCATTGGATTCGGCGTCAAAATTTCCACACAGTCCACATATCTGGTTCTGATATTTGGCATCAATTTCAATCTGTGAATCCCAAACATACCGCAGTCGTTTGTGTAATCATGAGACAAAACGGTATCATTAATAGATCTCAATGTGAAATTCTTTCTATTTGTGTATATTTAGACCTTGTCTGCACTCTGGAGTCTTCTGGGGCAATCTGAATTTTAGGATCTAAATAAATGCTCATGACCTAGAAGAGATTGGAAGCTGTTTTATATCATGGAGGGTACTTAAGTGGGCAATGCGCTATGTATGACTTCTGAAATAGCTTAGTCAGGTGTAGCTTTTAGCTTTTTCCAGCTATTGCATGGCCTGCTATTTAGTCTGAAGATAAAGATTTGTAGCGTCACGTATCGGCTGTTTTTATCGTAATATCATCTAGCTTACTGTAATAGCAACAGATATTAAAATGATTCACTGATCCCAAACCTAAACAAATATAATTCTGTTTACATATTTTTGTGGTATTGATATTCAAAAAATATCTAATCAGGGAGTAGTTTAAACGCATCCATCTTCATGAAACAAAGCATTCAGTCATTTGTTTACTCAAAGAAGCCACATTTCATTGTGGTTTTCAGGTTTGTCGTAATCCTATTGTGTGGTTATCAGACCAGGGCATATCCCACAAACTCACCCCGTGACTCATGGCTACTGTGCAGTGAACTTTGGTCAATGTTTGTCAAGCTTCTCACTGAATATACTAATAGAATCTGAGGTCACAATACATAGCTAACAAATCAAATAGAGAATGGGATAAACATTCACACCCTATGTGTAATTAGAAATGCTAATGTAAATAAGAGACCACTACAAAATGATCAGTTTTGCTGGTTTTGCTACGTATTTATTTAAATGAACATTTTTGTTTCAATTTATAAGGTGCTGACAACATTTCTCTCAAATTTGAATTAAAATATTGCCACTTAGAGCATGTACTGTCAGAAAATGACAACTGGTCAAAATATCATAGAATAATGCAAAGAAAACATTTCATAAACAACACAACACTAGTACTTTAACTTAGGAAGAGTTTTAGAAATCATTATCAGAGGGATAATCTCAATCTTTAATCACGGCAGTGTTTTTTATAATCCTCTTCATAAAATAAGATTCGGTTCAGGTGATCACCTGATCAGTGTCTCAGTAAGTAGAATGAGGAGGCCTGTGTTGGAATCAAACAAACAGAGAGACTAAACTAGTTGATTTAAGAAGCATTTGTTTATTTTTTCCAGAGCTGTATATATATATATATAACCAGATTAATTGTTGCTACAGTGTCAAAAGCTGTAGCCCGACTTTGTTTTTATTTTTATCAAAAAACAAACAAACAAACAAAAAAAATGGTGTACCTTTAGGAAAATAACGCCGTCTCTTTAAGAAAGACTGGTCTTGAGTTGTGCGTGGTTGTGGATGTGTGCCGCTGAACTGAAGGCATGTTGCAAATATAAAGTAAAAAGAAATAAAGATGTCTGTCTTGCTCTTGTTTTGGAGTTGCAATTGATAAATGTTTTAGACTAGCGTCTACAAAAAAAAAAAAAAATCAATGCCACGCATTTTATTTATTCATTCATTTCGGGCAAGTCAATTCAAATCACACATCAACATCAACATGAGTACAAGTGACCTGGCCGAAAGGGAAAGCGGGAGAAGCCAAAGCTTATCTAGTCCCGCCCCCATTACCCACCAGTACAAAATTCAGATATATATATTTTTTATTTTTTTTGTTTGTTTGTTTCTTTCATTTGAACTATTACAACAGAAGATGAACGCATAGCTGCAGTTCGGCTTAGGACAGTCAAAAACAGATTACATGTGTGTTGGCACAGAGTCCATATTCTTCTGTCAATTGCGTTCAACGACCAGTTTAACAGCTCCATTGTGGACCAGTTGTTTCTCGTCAGCGGTGTCAGTTTGCAAGCCGAGCTCTTCAATATTCTCTTAGTTCTGTTACAATTGTATTACATTTGCAATATACTGGTCGATCACGATCGACATAATGCGCACCCCTGGTCTAGTGGGAACGATGTCTAACTTACAAGTGGTGAAACTTAACTAAACTTCTTGAATTGAGGTCTACTTGTAACGCAGGTTGATTAACTTGATGTTGCTGAAAGGCCACATCAAGCTTTTCAAGGTATTAACAGATACCTACAGCCTGTCTGTGTTTCTGTCAAGTCCTTGAGTTATTGTTCTAGTCAAACTTATTATTCTAGGTAAAGAACAGATACTTTGGTGGAACAAGCACTGTAGTACTGCAGCACTGAATGCAATAAATGCAAAAACTGAGAGTCACAGAACATGTGAAGAAAGGTTTTTCAGAGTTACGTGTTGCTGAGTGGAATGGGCTCAATTCAGTCATTAAAGAGCTCCACCACATAACCTTCCAGCTTCATGACGATGTTGCTGATGGTAGGGACATTGCTGACTACGCTGCGCCTCATCTGAATGATAAAATTTTCATAGGTGCCCTTGCATTGTGAGGCCAGGACATGGTTACAGGTGGAGGGCAACTTGAAGAAATCGCCATCAAAGGTCTTAAAGTGGTACTGTCCCCATGTAGTACACACTCTGCCGATGTGAGATGTATTTGCTACAAGAATAAACAAAGATTTTACCAAATTCTTACAAAAACATCTTTTTGAATTGACATGAAGAGCTGAACAAAACCAATATTTTCATGATGATATTCTCCTTCACATTTTAAATGCAATTGACATTTCTTTTAAATTGAGCAACTGTAGATATAGAAAGTTCAATTACATTCGTTGTTTTTAGGTTTAAATAGCATTTAACTATAAACCCAAACCCATACAGAAAATGAAAGTGCCCAAGCAGTATATAAATAAATAAAATTTTAAATTAAAATAAATTAAAGGTGTATTCCTTAACCAAAACAAAGTATCCAATCTTCTTTATGACCTTAGTCTTATTGTGCATCCACTGAATGTGAAGCTATGGGAGTTTTCAGGTCATCATTTACCAGTCTGAGAGAGTGAGCCGACCAGCAGCATCAGGTACAGGACCCATAATGTCAGTTGGAATCCTTCAGCCCCCATATTGGTCCTGAGGACTGACCCGCTATGAGAAGTTCCATATGGAGGACGAGTGTCTTTATAACCTGCCAGAGAAGGAGGAGCTACACTGCACACAAGATTACAGTTTGTTTACTCAGCAGGCATGTCAGCATCTCCATCACTGCACCGAGCACATTCCTCACCCTGAAGACTTCAGACGAACTTATACATAACCAACACGTGGCTGTGATCGTTTGTAGTCAGTAGGAGAGCCTCGGGCAGTACGTTTAAAATGAGTGTAGTACATTGGATTGGAACAGCAGATGAAAGTTGTTCACCATGTGGTCAGATGGGTTAAATGGATTACTAAGGTTGAGCTTATCTGCAGCCATTTGGTTAAAAGTTAAAAAAGGATTACTTTCAATTAATTTTGTCTTTTAATTATTTGTAATCTTTGATATACCGTTTCATTGTTACATAGATTGTCATAGAGTAAATAAACAGTGATTCTGAAACAGTGAAACTCTTACGTTTTCTGTGGAATTGATCCTTGTGATCAGAAACACCCAGATATGAAAGAATCATATTCCTTCCATGTTAATGAACAAATTGAAGTTATTCCAAAATACCAGAACTTTTAAGATTTGACCTCACACACAATCTTGGGATTTTGAATCAAGGGATTTTTCGGAGTAGGACTGACTCCGTGTTTGAAAATGGTAGTTATGTATACAAACCTCAGATCCCAGTAGCAGTAATACTCTCTGTGCAGCACAGACAATGATTTTAACTATTTCCAAACCATACAGCTCTGATTTTAAACTCTGAAACAGCTGGTTACTCTCTGTAACCTGTTTTACTCATAACCTTTAATAATAGTTAATAATTTCTATAACTTTCCCCTAGAAAACAGCAAAACATCTCACCATATCATTTACTGAATAAAACTGCTTCCAGAACACAATTCAATAGAGGAAACAGCAGAAAAGGGAATGTATCAGTCTGGAATAAAATACACTTATTCATTCATGCATTCATTCATGCATTCATCTTCTGTGTGTATGCGAGTGTGAATGGTTGTCTGTCTCTCTGTGTTAGCCCTGTGATAGACTGGAGACCTGTCCAGGGTGTACCCCGCCCCTTGCCCAATGACAGCTGGGATAGGCTCCAGCCCAGGAGATGAATGAATGAAGCACATGTAACCTTTTTGAAATGGAGAACCAAGGTTAAAAATGTATATTAAAAAAGGAGCTAAATTCCTATTAAATGAGTAAGTTCATGAAATACGTCATTAATATTAAAGATTAAAAAATGATATTTGTCTAAAAAGCAATTCAATTGAGATAAAGATAAAATAAATAGGTAGTTATTTTGAAGGGGATGGGTTGGAGACGTGCTGTCAGCCAATCAGGAAGAGGCTCAAACTACTGACCTGCGTGGAACAGAGCTCACTTCACCTTGAGCTGCTGGAAGGAGAGAGAGCGAACCTTGAAATAAACATCGTTAAAATTGATTACAAACTCATCGGAATAATCCAGGGTGGAGGCCATTAGCTTGATATTTTAAAGCCGCAAACTTAATTCAGTACTGTGTAATATATTGGTTTGCATAATTGTTACACACTTAACTGTGATGTGTTGATTTAGCATTTTTATTTGTGCATTTTGAGCACATTAAGCCAAATTTGAATTATCTTTGAGTGTTACATTTGAATCGAGATGTGCCTAAACATACCATCACTTGGCAGAAGGTACACAAAGTGGGTCATTTTGTGTTCTAATTGTTATGTGAGAGATATTTGATATTATACTGAAGAGGTTTTTCAATAATTATCTCAGAAAATATTATGAGCATGTTTGTTACTGATATTGAACGTCATATTACAATGATGGTTCAGTTATTGAGATGAGGATTTAAGAATGCTCTGACCTTACTCACTGTAGGTCAGGTTTTTTTTTTTTTTTGGCTGGAACGCTTTGAATCTTTGATCTACCTGGATGTTGGAGCCTGGATCGTGACATTGATGGTGAGCCACAGCCCAGTGGAGAATTAGAGATACGGCGCCTGCAGAATTCAGCACTTCATACTTACATACACACACACAGATCACCAACTGTGCGGTAGGACAAACTCTCTCCACTCCTCAGTGGACCGAACTGAATTAATACTGAAACCAAATTGAAGTGAAGTGACTATAAACGGGGGGAAATTCTGAACTTTATATCACAGCTGTGACTATTTACATTTTTTATTTTTCTACTTACCCGGTTAAGATTTATGTCATATTATGTTTTTGGCTTATCCTTCCCATTCATTTATTAAAAGGGAAGCGTTTTTGTTTCTCAAAGAAAGTACAATTGTGTCCGAGTCACTCCTGGTGTATTGTTTGGTTAATCCTGGGCTCTGTATTCGAACATAGAACTTAAAATCTCACTGGCCATAAGTAATCATCATTATACAGAGTAATCCAATTCTGTTATCCATTTCAAAAAGGTTACATGTGCTTCATTCATTCATCTCCTGGGCTGGAGCCTATCTCAGCTGTCATTGGGCAAGGGGCGGAGTACACCCTGGACAGGTCTCCAGTCTATCACAGGGCTAACACAGAGAGACAGACAACCATTCACACTCACATGCACACCTATGGTCAATTTAGATCACCAATGAACCTAATGAGCATGTCGTTGGGAAGTAGGAGGAAGCTGGAGTACCTGGAGAGAACAAACAGCAACTATAAAGACCAAATATTTTCTCCAGACTTGGTTACTTTAAATTAATAGTGGACAAAATATACTTCTTTGTTTGACATGAGGCAGAAAATATTTGATCCGATTATGTAAAAAATGGAACCATGTTGGTCATGGTTGGATTGGTTTGTTTCACAGCCTTTTGAAACTTAAAACTGTCTGTTATGTTGATTGTGTATGCAGCAACAGGAGTTTGGTTTTGTCATGGACGATGTGCATTGTTTGGATCCCTGGAGCTACACTTCTTGTCAGTATGAACAGTAGTCTCCTTATGAAGGAGAAAGTGTCTAAGGACAAAGTCTGCATGTTTATTCTGTGAGTAGACTACAGTATACAGACATTAGGGCGCCAGGCAGAAACATTTTCTGGAAGACTGGAAGTGATTGAATAGCAGGATTTGACAGGTGGCTTTAAGTGTAATGCATGATTAATCAGAACCTAATGAACTCAGCTGAGTCTTCTGCCATAGACTGGAATTTATGGACATGTTCTTTTTTTCACTGACAAATGGTTTATTCTTGGTTAGTTTTTATGGAAGTAAAGGTCATCTATACTCATCGTGTGACAGGGCGCACATGAGATGAAAATTCTGCACTCTGTAAAACATGAAGTGCCAACACTTTATGCCAAACATATGTCAATGAAAGCAAGCAATGCAGTACTTCTCCATCATTTTCAACAAAGCCTCCTCTTTCAATGTCTTTTAACCTCAAACCAAACTGTAAATCAGTCTACAGAACTCAACAGTCAGAGCTACAGCTGGCATTGTTCTAAAGAGCATTTTGGTTTTGCAAATAGATAAATAAGTCAATCCAGAAATTAAGAGTACAGAAAAGATTCCATACTTTTTATTATATTATAGCAGTTAGTGCAAAGCAGTACTGACATATGACAGGATGGCAATATCTAAATATTATAAAATTATTTTTATTTACAGTCCTTTAAAACGCATTATACAGAAAGATAAACAGTGCAAAGTCTTAAGTAACTGAGCAAACAGTGGTTATAACACGGAGATCCGCTCTCGTGCACTGAGCACTGAGGACCTCAGAACAGCAATGGGCTGTGGGGATTTACTGTGTGAGCTAAGGAGTGATAAAGAGAAACACAACCATACTTGGATAAGGTTCCTGTTGTTCATAAGGCTCATTTCTCACCCATTTGGATGTTATTTCCACATCATATGGGTGGTAACGGAAGTTCGCCTTTTGGACAGCTATGTTTTATTTGGAAACTGATTGACAGTTATGAACAAGTTCACTTTAAGTCCTTCACTACTGCACGCTAATTCCTTTGCATTCTGATTGCTTGCATACTGGTGTTGTATGTCACATTAATTTGGTCTCAATGACGTATTGAGTTCAATAAATGTTACATTAAGTAAACATCCTTGTTTACCAAGACTTCATGAATACCTGTTTACTCCACCCATTAGACTGGGAGAGATTTGACTTGGGAATGTGTGCAGAGTGGTTCCGCCTTGCCCAAAGGCACTGTTTCACACTGGGAGTGTTTATGTTTTTCAAGTGACTCTTTGTGCAGTTTTTTGCTTCCACGTCAATATCATTGCGGGAACCTCCCAAATGGATCAATAAAGCTGTCTGTCTATCTAAATAAAGTTGTCTATCTATCCATGTGCTGTGTTTGGCTTATCTGTCATTGCAGCTTTATCTTGATTTTTCTGGGAGACCTTTATTCACAGGTACTGTGCAAATACTCAGCAGGATGTGGTCTGGTGTAATATTTGAATATTTGTCTAGGGACGTATTATGACAGCACCCTAAAGGAGCCCAACAGAATGCTTCAAAGTTACGTTTACTATGCTCCTCAGTTGTGGAAGAATTCAAGGCCACCAAGGTAAGGGCAGCCTAAACACTACTACTGCTATCAACTGTGGCAGGAAGTGGAAGCGACAGGATAAAGTGAAAGAAGCGGAAACTTACCGGAGGCACCAAGAGTCAGAGTCAGGGTCATTTTCAATGTCAATTCTGACATGTGCAACACATACACAGGATTGAAATTACTTTCCTCAAAGGCCTACGGTGCAGCAACTTGAACAAAAAATGCACAAATATGAGTGGTAAAAAAATGATGGGGGCTGGTGCTCTGGCTTTCCTCAGTTTGCGCGGAAAGTAGAGGCACTGTTGAGCCTTCTTTACCAGAGATGCGGTGTTGGTTGCCCATGAGAGGTAGGAACTTGGTGCTGCTCACCCTCTTAGCACTGTTGATGTTCAGAGGAGAATGCTGAGTGTGCGTTTTCCAATGTCCACAACAATCTCTTTTGTTTTTTCCACATTCAGAGAGAGATTGTTGTCTCTGCACCACATAGCTAGGTGGCTCACCTCGGTCCTGTAGTTAGTTTCATCTCCGTTGCTGATGAGGCCCACCACAGACACGATGTGATGCATGACCAGCCGTTCGAAGCACTTCATGAGAATGGGAGTGAGTGCAACTGGACAGTAGTCATTGAAGCAGGAGAGAGAGGACTTCTTCGGGACCGGGATGATAGTGGTGGCTTTGAAGCATGTAGGGACAACAGCCTGACTCAGTGAGATGTTGAAGATGTCTGTGAAGACATCTGTGAGTTCCTCTGCACAGTCTCTCAGTACACAACCAGGTATGTTGTCTGAACCTGGGGCTTTGCGTGTATCAATCCTGCTAAAGGATCTTCTCACACTAGCAGACGACAGTGTCATCAGCTGGTTGTCAGATGGGGGTGCAGTCTTCTGTGCACGGGTGCTGTTATGTGCCTCAAAGCGAGCGAAGACCTCTCTGCTCATTCAGCAGAGAGGTGGAGCTTTCGCAGATCAGTGGTGTGGGCTTGTAGTCCGTGATGGAGGGATGTAAACAGTTACAAACAATATGGGCGTAATTTCCCTCGGTAGATAGAATGGCCAGCACTTTATTACCATAAACTCCACCAGTGGTGAGCAGTGTTTACAGACCACAACAGCGTTGTAGCACCAGGCACCATTGATGTAAACACAGAGTCCGCCCCCACGGGTTTTACCTCCCTCAACGAGAGCTCTGTCTGCTCAGTAGCAAGTTAGCCGGTCAAGCTAAATGGCATGGTCCAGGATGCCATTGTTGAGCCATTTTTCCACTAATACAAAAATACAGCACTCTGTCATAGTCCAGATTAGAGCGTAGTAGTCGGATATGGTCCATTTTATTATCCAGAGATCGTACGTTGGCCAGTATGATTGTGGGGATGGATGGCTTGTGTGGATTGGCCGCTAGTCTGGTCTGGATACCTCCGTGTTTTCCTCTACTGTGGGCAAGATGCAGATGTGGGTGACGGTGATGCTGTTGGCCTTTGGAGCAGACCCCAATCTAACTCAGTGAATGTGGTTCTGCCAACACTGAGCAGAAACTCACGACTGTATCTGCGGTTGACGACAGGTTATAGCAACGAAGACGTACAAAAAGACATACCAAAACGACCAGACTTACTAGACAAAAAACATGAAAACGATATATTGTCCGGACAGAGAGGAACTGCAGCATCCATATGCGCAACCATCTTTATTTTAAGAAATCATTGGTATGGTGTGTTGGGGTGCCTAGGCCTGCAGAAACTACAGTGCCAAGTGGCAATAAATGTATTCATGTCAAATTTCCAAATCAACTTAGTTCAAAATGGGATGGTTTTTTTCTTTCTTCAAGGCTGATTTTGAACTTTCTTTCTTTCAGTCTTTCTTTTTCTTAAAGAAAAGTCTTTATGAAATCAGTGTTATTTAGAAATAGAGCCATACAATTGAACATTATCAGTATTATCAGCATGGGGATTTCCTGGAGTGACTGGGCATTACTGTTTCTCTTTAGCAATACTTAACTACAGACAATGAATCAAATGAAAAATGTATATAATAATTTATATTTTACCACATTTAAAGGTCTAGAATTCAAAACCCATTTAACCATACTGGATACCACAACCTTCTGTGACCCTAATTGGTTACTCCTGAAGCGGACAAACACACCTCCACATTACAGAAGGGCTGTTTGACCAAGAAGGATGGGGAGTCAGTGAAAAGAGAATACACTCAACTGAGAAGGTCAGTCACTGTATATGTGGCAACTTTTTGTAGACTACTTTGAAGAAGTGGAAATTTGACGTTTTTGTTTCTGTCAACATAATTCCATATGTTTTTCCCTCTGCAGCAACCATGTTGTTCTATAATGTAGATTCCAAAACTCTGACTGGTATTTTTTTAAATACTGTATATTAAATACAGAGTCTGCAGTTTTGATATTGGATGGTTTTCAGGCAAAAAGTAGAGGTGATTGGTTGGACAAACATACAACAGACATTCTTGACTTGCAGCTACAGTATATCTTTATTATAGAGATCAGTGGGTTTACAGTCTTATCACGTTTAATTAAGTACACTGATACTAGACATAAATAGAGGAATTACAAATGCAAATGAAGGTGACAATGATTCAGTTATGACCGTTACGGTCCTAAAACTTCATGCATGGTACAAGTAGCCCTTCCTCTGCTTATCCGGTTTTCCTTATCTCCTTCGTCGACGTGACCTGATGCTGGAAGTGACCAATTCACCGGGCCCACGTGCTTGGCACTCTGTTTTGAGGCACCCGCAGGAATCAATGTGGGTGTAGGTGTAGGTGATCTCCGTATTGTCAGGGCAGGAGAGCTGGACTTCCCGCTCAGACGTGGTCAACTCCTGGCAGCAGGAGCAGGTGTGCTCTAAAGATGTCGTTTTGGTGGAGTAACTGTGAGAAGAGAGAAAGGCAGGCGTGAAGAAAGTGAAGAAAGGTGTGCCGATGTGAAATACGGTAGCAAGGACATTGGAAGAAACTGAATTCAGTTTGTGAAAATGCTGATAAGAAAATAGTGACTACATAGAAAATATTTTAAATGTATAATCTTCCTGTTAAATAAATCTTTTAAAGAAGCACTCTGTTGATATGTTTCGCATTTATATATGGCTGTGCACAAAATCACTATGTATTACTAGTGCATTACATTTAAGATAGTGTCATAGACACTCCATATTACATAGTAAATTGATAATATGGAGTGGCATCATGGTAGTGAAATGAATGAGGATTTTTGAAACTTGACCAAAATTAACTAAAGGTCTAATCTAATGCTGAAATACTAATGATGTTGACTCTTCCTGTCTTAAAGTATTACAATTCCCCATCTCAGCAGAAATGCCACTAATAAAGTGATAAAAGGGCTTATGTATGGTAAAACATTTTCTCAGAACCAAAAACGTTTTTTTTTAAAACCAATTAAGAGTTTTTCTTGGAACAAATGACATGGAATGGGATGTAAGGGGAACTCACAAGGTGAACGTCCCACATGCCCCAGAACAAGATGTAATGTTGATCAGGTCTTTGGTACGGCAGCCTTGACTTTCCAGATGTATACTAGTTGTGGACACATTGCATGCGTCACCCTTCGGAATACCTGAGATAGACAGGAGAAATGTGTTGAGAGCATTGACTGTATAAATAATCCTGTAAAATCCTTTCATTTATCCCACAGTGGGGAAATTTGCCACAGTTGTGTAAAAAATAAAAGCAAAATGGCTGCTAAACAGAATAACCTATGTTAGCTTTTTGAGTTAACTGCTCTGGATCAATTCCAATAAAATGACAAATTGCTGAATATACAATATGAATAGGCTTGATATAATGTCATATGTCTTTAACGTCTTTATGTAATACCATAGCTGCCATAGTGCCTAAGCATGCATTTTATAATACAAGTCATAAAGAATCCTAATTGTATGATTACTGGCCATTGTGTTTCGGCTCATTTGTGGCTCATCAAGCCACACAAGAACATAAATACTGTACAGGAAATTATAAAGAACTTGCGGATGAATACATACAGACATGACAGCATCCGTCTGGAGCTATGGTCTCCGTTCCCTGCAAATAAACACATTCACATCAGTATTCTCATGACGCAAGCTTCTCTTTGAAGGCATTCATAATAAATAGGTGGCATTGTGTGTCATCTATATAACTATACAAAGAACTCTGTACATGAACCTTCAAGCAGAGTTTATTCTGTTCAGGGATAGTTGCTTCCACATGATCTAGGCTCATGACTTTTTCTTGAGATTCGGTGGCACATTTGCTTATATGAACTAGAGTGGACATCAGAGTGAAAAGTAAGATGTTTTTTACAGTATAATTAAGGATAGGAGAACTTTGTTGTGTCCTTTTATTGGTATAGAAGTGTTGTTGACATGGCACTTGCTTTACATCTGTTTCTTAATTGTGTTATTGATAATGGCAGCTATGCAAGTGTATGCAGGTGTGTGTGTGAAGTCTACCGGTATGCATTTAGTAGGGTCGTAGGCTGGGCAGATGGACTTGGCCTCGATGGTGATGAACTGATTTGCAATGTGCACACACTCATACTTCACACAGGGAGTCCTTTCAGGAGTCCAAATGTCGCCAGGCTGGAGAATAACATAACACAATTTTAAAACAGTGTCACAGTAACTATCATCTCCATAAGATCACACTTGGCATTTAGAGGACATTTAGAGGCAGGCATAGCAGAGATTTTGTATCTTGACAAATTAACTTCACATTTAATTTATATGAACAATTAGTTTCCAGTTGCAACATATTTCAACAGGAAAGTCTGTCAGTCAGTCAGTCATTTTCTATACCCGTTTAGTCCTGTTAGGGGTCACGGGGGTCTGCTGGAGCCTATCCCAGCTGTCATCGGGCGAGAGGCAGGAGTACACCCTGGCCAGGTCGCCAGTCCATCACAGGGCCAACATTCACACTCACATGCACATCTACACACCAATGACAAATACCAACCTTTAATGTGTGCGTGGAATTGTCTGACAGTGTGACAACGCAGCTTGTTTGGACACACTTTCCACAGCACTGGCCAGGGACGATCTGGTACTCGAAACCCTAAATATGGACAAAAACACGGCATATAAACAATATGTAAACCAGCACAAGATCAGCTATGGATCAGGTTTTTGGATTTGGATTTGGATTTGGGCTTGACATTTAAAGCTATACAGTATGTCTATATCACATAGGTAATTATGGAAGGAAGGGATAGACTCACACAATTTCATAATGTCTGTTTGTTGTTTCATTCAGTTTCATTCTATAATCTACAGTATGCATAATAAGACTCGTCTTACCAGAGGACAGTATGTGTCACATGGAATGGGCTGGCATTGTATTGTGTGAAGATGGGTGGTGATATCTATCTGGTCACTGCAAATGCACTTCTCACATGGATTCATTGGTACCTGGTCTCCAGCCTGGATGGACAGGGTAAGAAGATCACAACTAAATACTGTATTATTGCATCTGATTTGAATTTGAGGTATAGTGTATTACATTCGTATGTGTGCGTTCTCATTTCTTATGCCAAAGTGACTTCCTGTGCAAAGTCAGATGAGACTAATATTCTAAGATGGAGAATTAACACAGACAATTTGGGTCTTTGTCTCTTTACTTCACCAGTTTCACATTAAAGTGTGAGCTCTCACCCGATATTCTTGGTTGTTAAACACACAAACGCCAGTAGGCACTGTGAAGAAAAAAGACCAGTTGATTAATGCATTATAAATGAGATACGATAACAGCAAAATGTAATCCTGGCCATGCAATTACAGTGACATGAACACACAAACACACTCACCGCATGTGTATTTGGCACAACAGACCCCCATCGTGGTCTGGAGAGTAAATCCAGCAGGGCAAGGTGGCACAATATCAGGGCACAGCTTCACATCACACTCTGTTCAGAGGCACAAGATGGATGAATAAAGAGTAAGTTCACACAGTAACAAGCCCTGATAAAATACTCATATAGGATACAAATAAGGGCCTTGATGCTCACAACAGGCATTTCCTACTACAGTTACTGTTCCTGAGTGGTGGGTCTGTTCTCTGAACTTACTTCAGAGTGACCACAGAGCAAATTCAGTCACTAAAGTTTGGTGACTACAATATTATCAACTTGTTGTTCACGTACCACACTTCTCCTTTTGACAGCAGCCCACAGTTTCATTAACCTTGACCATGCCTTCTTGGTCACAGCTGAGTGGTGGCTGTGCTGGACAGGACACAGGATGGCAGGTGACCTGTAGGGTGTCCTCTTCACATATACACTCATTACAGCCTTCTGTCCATGTTGCATTGGCCTGAGGATACAATATTGCACGTTAATTACTCATCCAAGGTAATGTTGAAAAGGACTGGCATTATAGACTAAATGATTTACCTTTGTCCATTTTCCATTGGGCAGTCGGCAGATTTCTAATGTGAGAAAAATATAAAACATAAATGGACATTCATTCATTTCAGCTTTGGTTATCCTGCCTCAGGAGCTCAGCTAGTGACACTTTTAAATGGTATTAAGAGTCCTTTCCTATTTCATATTCCAAATGGTGTTTCATCATTTAAAAAAAAGATTAACAATGCTTGACCCACAGTCAGGGCACTGTGTTGTGTACAGGTTAAGGACTGCTGTATTGGATGAGGTGCAGATACTTACTTTAATGACAGTTGTACAGGACATTCATAAACAGAACACATGTATTGCTGTAATGCTATGCACTCTTACCACAGGTGGGCACACATTCATCTGAGGTAGAAGAGAGAAGGTATGTGTTGTTTGGACAGGTGCAACCCTCCAGCTTCACATTCATCATAGCGCTAAACTGATCAGCACTATAGATGAATTTCTCATTGTACCTGCAGAGACAACAGCATGCAGTGTCATAATCCCATCATTTAGCATGTGAATAATATGAGGGTAGGTGAACTGCTTTACCAGGAATCACAGGTAGGCTGCACAAGAGGGACACAGGCCTGGTACACTTTCGGGCTTTTACATTTATATTCTATTTAGAGGAGAGACACAAAAATTCATTATAGTCATTACTGTGCGATGGGTTTGGTGAGATGTGTTTCATATATTGCAGTTGCATACCACAGAGTCCTTTAGTGGCACTTCTCCAGTCAATACACACTCCAGCCTCAGCACAGACATCAGCATATGTTTGTATGCTGGTGCAGCCAATGTGAGAAAGGTTCATGTGGCAAACATCAAACTCACAGCCCGCCACAAATGGGGTGTAGTCAATGAGCTTGTGGCACGCTTCAAACACACTGGGAAGATGGGATTTATAGTCAGTAAAAACACTGGACACAAACTGAACATATCTTTGTACAAGTTTTGTCATTCTGTGACTATTTCGCAATCTCCCATGAAACTGGGCTCGAATACTATGCATCCTTGTCTGTGAAGGTTCTCAGTCATTCAGGTTAATGGCATTCAATAGCAGGGACAAATACACAAAACCAGTTGCAGATCCAAGTAAAAAAATGAAGACGAGAACTGAAAAAGCTGCTTGGATCAGTGTCTTCAAGAAACCCAACAAGTCCATTTGCCTTCATTTCAGCTTTGCATTTTTGGACACATACATCCATATTTATTCACAGTTTTGTTGTCTTCTGTGATTATTTTTCTATATTGTAGAACATATTAAAAGTAATTAAAAAAAAACTGCACCCTTGCAGGCAGGGTTGAGGTCTATGTAAGTGATCATGTATACAAATTACAAATACCGATTAAATAAAAATACTGTAGATATAATGCAAATAATGCATATATAAGGTCTGATTTTTAAAATAAGAAATTAATGTAACAAGTTGAAATAAAATCATTATTTCAACTTGATGTTACAGATTATGATTTTGACATGATCTCTTTTCCTCCTACCTGCTGTTGATAATCTCACAGATGCTTGTATTGCAGAGAGGTACTGGTAATGGGGTAGGTGGAGGCTGGCAGTCGCTGTCATTAGTATGCCACTCATGCGCCATATTGGGACATGAAGGATCAATTTTACCGGTGGGCAACATGCAGTCATCTGTCCGGTTGTTGTCACATGTACCTAGAGAGTCCTCAATCATTAGTAAAGTCATGACTTACAGTAACTCAAGTCAGTCACATGCAATTTAACATCTATGGGGTTCAATACATAAAGTTTTCAGTGACTATAAAAATGCCATTCACTCATCAACTCACAGTTCTCACAGTACATTTCAGCTGCAGGACTTACCACATTGCCCCTCTGTGTTGCCCACAAATTGACTGTAGGGCAGGTAGATACTAAAGATGAGCCCTGAGAATGTGATCTTTGCTTGAATTTCGGGGATGACGAGCACTGTATCAATACCAGTGGTAGTTAAACGGAAGTCACCATTCTGGTATGCAGGACTTACAGGCTTGTCATTCACAGAAATCTGCAAGAGAAGCATGTCCCAGAAACGTCAGAAAGGCCTTTTAACAAACTTTTTCTTTTTTTGCAAAAAATACATAATGCAGGTAAATGTGAATACAGTGATAATGGGAAGTCGCCATCTACTGGCCTAGCCAGTAACTGCCCCTGAAGCTCACAAGCTTAAAAAAAGTAAACCACAAAACCCGTTTCAGGTCTACAAATGTGTATGTGTTAGAGTGTAAGTTAAGCATTATTGCAAATTCCTCCATATTGTTGCAGATATCTTCTATTAACCTATGTTTTTTATGTGTACAGATTGAGATTTATTTTATTCTTATTTCATTGTATTTTACTTTATTCTATTTTTATTTCACTTATTTAAACTGTTACTGTACTAGAGAGAAAAGTTGCCGGAGTCGTTGTCAAATAAAGTTGTTAGTCAAATAAAACAATCCATACTAGTGGTTGCAACTAAACTATAAGCAAGAAGGGATAGTTGCTGCTAGAACAATTTTAGGGTATGAGAATATTTGAGTGTTTTTAAAATTACATGGTTTGTGAAAATCCCACTGTCATCCGACTGCGTTATGAAGATTTTGTAGCCTTGGTAGAAGACAGTGATGGACTGAGGACAGGACAGGCCATCAACAGCGCCACAGTAGTAGTTAGAAATCTGAACGCTGAAGTTGTATTTGGGCAAAATCTCTTTCACCAGCCAGTAGGAACAGTTGCCTTGAAAGCCATAGTAGGTTCCATCGAAGGTCACATAATGTGGGTCTCCCCAACCATAGCAGATACCTTTATATGATAAAGACAACGAATTACACATCTGACACACACATATATGGACTTTTAACTTTGTGTAACCTATCAATATTTTATTGTTTTAACTTAAACTTACATTGGCACTCATAGTGAGAACAGCAGCCATCATCATCCACCACTTCAACAGCAGGGAAGTTATTTGCGCACACTACAGGCTTCTTCGGTGGACATGTTGTGTTGGTATATGTAGCTTCGCCTTTTTCACATTTTCCCGTACGACAATTGCTTTCCTTCCAGATTTCCCCATCCTACGAGGAGAAACACAGGTTGAAATTAAAGAACTGAACGTCACACAATTTGTTTCGCAAAATCCAGAAAACAATAAATGAGGCATAGATTTTTTTTGTGTGTGTGTGGAATACAAATAGAATTACCTTCCTTGGAGGAACTAGATCGACGCAGTCCACAATAGGATTGATAGTAGGACATTCGTAGCTTCTTGCCACCACATAACAAGTGTCATTGCAGTAGCCTTCGAAACAATAGCCTTCATAGTCTGTCACATTGTAGACAATGGATCCTGAAAATGAGACACAAGAATATTTCTCAAATAAACCCATATCTAATGTATAGAGACGATACACTGTATAACTGACACAAGTATGATGACATGCATAATCTCGTAATATTATTTAACCACATCTGTTCTGTCTTTCCAAGCAGTTTTATTTTAAAGGTTCCCTGACAGATGAAATAACACTCTCTCTACAGCTACTTTTAATGTACAGTACATCTGTTTCCTCTGTAAAGTGAGATGAATTGACATGTAAAGATGTACATATTGTGATAATCAGTGTACGTCTATGTTACTAATTTATGCAACTGTTTTATCTAAGGCCAAGGAGCTGTCTGTTTCGATTTTTAGTATCGTGTTTGGTTGATGCAGCTGTTCACTCAAGTCAAGTCAGTTTTCTGCTAGGGTAAAAAGTAGTCCAAACATAAAACTGTAATAGTTTAGGCCAGTCACACTTTCTTGTTTTAGGTATGGAGAATTTCAGTGTGTGTGCAACATTCCTGATTCATCAGTAGCACATGGATTTTCCATGTGATATATAGAGTATTTGTACTTCTTTGATGAGAGATAATTAGTACAAATGCAACATAAAATATGTATCCAAGGTTTGTTTTCAAGTTATAATTACTCAAATAACAGACAACAAAAACTGTGACAGACAAACACAATGTTACATTATTTATATAATTAAAATGATAATGTCACAAATGGTGTCTTAAGACTTGGATCCGAACTTACCAGGACGGAAATCTGTACCATTATGATGACAAACGCATGGTGTAGTTGTTTCAGTCATGGTAATAGGTGTTCTGGTTGTACTAATTATAGGTGGTTGGGTGGTAGTTGTTGTTTCAGTTGTAGTAGTAGGTGGTTGAGTTGTAGTTCTTTTAGTTGTGGTAGAAGGAGATGTAAATGGTCGACACTCACAACATCTGAATTGTATCTCATAATCAAAACACTCCTGCTGAAGCGCTTGTTGATTGTTGTTGCATAAGAGACCCACATCTTTGTTGCAAATCACATCTTGACCAATCTGTGACATGCTAAGAGTTGGGTAAAGAACAGCTCTACACTGGACTTCTTCTGGAGCTACGCAAACAGGATAACCAGCAGAGATTATTTTCTGAATGGATTCATCCTCTCCACCATCAGGGCCAGATGTAGGTTTTCCCAGATTGATCCATCCTGACCAGCTACATGTCATTTCATGTCCATTAGGGCAAGTCGTCGGGACTGGAGATGTTGTGGATGTCATTCCAGTTGTGGTAGAAGGTGTTGTAGTTGTGGCTGGTTGAGTTGAAGTTATTGTCTGAGTTGTAGTAGTAGCTGTTGTGACTGTAGTAGTTGTAGGTGGTTGAGTTGTGGTAGAAGGAGTTGTAAGTCGTCGACACTCACAACATCTGATTTGTATCTCATAATCAAAACACTCCTGCTGAAGCGCTTGTTGATTGTTGTTGCATAAGAGACCCACATCTTTGTTGCAAATCACATCTTGACCAATCTGTGACATGCTAAGAGTTGGGTAAAGAACAGCTCTACACTGGACTTCTTCTGGAGCTAAACAAACAGGATAACCAGCAGAGATTATTTTCTGAATGGATTCATCCTCTCCACCATCAGGGCCAGATGTAGGTTTTCCCAGATTGATCCATCCTGACCAGCTACATGTCATTTCATGTCCATTAGGGCAAGTCGTCGGGACTGGAGATGTTGTGGATGTCATTCCAGTTGTGGTAGAAGGTGTTGTAGTTGTGGCTGGTTGAGTTGAAGTTATTGTCTGAGTTGTAGTAGTAGCTGGTGTGAGTGTAGTAGTTGTAGGTGGTTGAGTTGTGGTAGAAGGAGTTGTAAGTCGTCGACACTCACAACATCTGATTTGTATCTCATAATCAAAACACTCCTGCTGAAGCGCTTGTTGATTGTTGTTGCATAAGAGACCCACATCTTTGTTGCAAATCACATCTTGACCAATCTGTGACATGCTAAGAGTTGGGTAAAGAACAGCTCTACACTGGACTTCTTCTGGAGCTAAACAAACAGGATAACCAGCAGAGATTATTTTCTGAATGGATTCATCCTCTCCACCATCAGGGCCAGATGTAGGTTTTCCCAGATTGATCCATCCTGACCAGCTACATGTCATTTCATGTCCATTAGGGCAAGTCGTCGGGACTGGAGATGTTGTGGATGTCATTCCAGTTGTGATAAAAGGTGTTGTAGTTGTGGCTGGTTGAGTTGAAGTTGTTGTCTGAGTTGTAGTAGTAGCTGTTGTGACTGTAGTAGTTGTAGGTGGTTGAGTTGTGGTAGAAGGAGTTGTAAGTCGTCGACACTCACAACATCTGATTTGTATCTCATAATCAAAGCACTCCTGCTGAAGCGCTTGTTGATTGTTGTTGCATAAGAGACCCACATCTTTGTTGCAAATCACATCTTGACCAATCTGTGACATGCTAAGAGTTGGGTAAAGAACAGCTCTACACTGGACTTCTTCTGGAGCTGAACAAACAGGATAACCAGCAGAGATTGTTTTCTGAATGGATTCATCCTCTCCACCATCAGGGCCAGATGTAGGTTTTCCCAGATTGATCCATCCTGACCAGCTACATGTCATTTCATGTCCATTAGGGCAAGTCGTCGGGACTGGAGATGTTGTGGATGTCATTCCAGTTGTGATAAAAGGTGTTGTAGTTGTGGCTGGTTGAGTTGAAGTTGTTGTCTGAGTTGTAGTAGTAGCTGTTGTGACTGTAGTAGTTGTAGGTGGTTGAGTTGTGGTAGAAGGAGTTGTAAGTCGTCGACACTCACAACATCTGATTTGTATCTCATAATCAAAACACTCCTGCTGAAGCGCTTGTTGATTGTTGTTGCATAAGAGACCCACATCTTTGCTGCAAATCACATCTTGACCAATCTGTGACATGCTAAGAGTTGGGTAAAGAACAGCTCTACACTGGACTTCTTCTGGAGCTAAACAAACAGGATAACCAGCAGAGATTATTTTCTGAATGGATTCATCCTCTCCACCATCAGGGCCAGATGTAGGTTTTCCCAGATTGATCCATCCTGACCAGCTACATGTCATTTCATGTCCATTAGGGCAAGTCGTCGGGACTGGAGATGTTGTGGATGTCATTCCAGTTGTGGTAGAAGGTGTTGTAGTTGTGGCTGGTTGAGTTGAAGTTATTGTCTGAGTTGTAGTAGTAGCTGTTGTGACTGTAGTAGTTGTAGGTGGTTGAGTTGTGGTAGAAGGAGTTGTAAGTCGTCGACACTCACAACATCTGATTTGTATCTCATAATCAAAACACTCCTGCTGAAGCGCTTGTTGATTGTTGTTGCATAAGAGACCCACATCTTTGTTGCAAATCACATCTTGACCAATCTGTGACATGCTAAGAGTTGGGTAAAGAACAGCTCTACACTGGACTTCTTCTGGAGCTAAACA
This sequence comes from Planiliza haematocheilus, assembly GCA_005024645.1. Lineage (NCBI taxonomy): Eukaryota > Metazoa > Chordata > Actinopteri > Mugiliformes > Mugilidae > Planiliza > Planiliza haematocheilus. The sequence goes on along the minus strand of SRSE01001340.1, from coordinate 121,227 downwards.
AACAGGATAACCAGCAGAGATTATTTTCTGAATGGATTCATCCTCTCCACCATCATGGCCAGATGTAGGTTTTCCCAGATTGATCCATCCTGACCAGCTACATGTCATTTCATGTCCATTAGGGCAAGTCGTCGGGACTGGAGATGTTGTGGATGTCATTCCAGTTGTGATAAAAGGTGTTGTAGTTGTGGCTGGTTGAGTTGAAGTTGTTGTCTGAGTTGTAGTAGTAGCTGTTGTGACTGTAGTAGTTGTAGGTGGTTGAGTTGTGGTAGAAGGAGTTGTAAGTCGTCGACACTCACAACATCTGATTTGTATCTCATAATCAAAACACTCCTGCTGAAGCGCTTGTTGATTGTTGTTGCATAAGAGACCCACATCTTTGTTGCAAATCACATCTTGACCAATCTGTGACATGCTAAGAGTTGGGTAAAGAACAGCTCTACACTGGACTTCTTCTGGAGCTAAACAAACAGGATAACCAGCAGAGATTATTTTCTGAATGGATTCATCCTCTCCACCATCAGGGCCAGATGTAGGTTTTCCCAGATTGATCCATCCTGACCAGCTACATGTCATTTCATGTCCATTAGGGCAAGTCGTCGGGACTGGAGATGTTGTGGATGTCATTCCAGTTGTGGTAGAAGGTGTTGTAGTTGTGGCTGGTTGAGTTGAAGTTATTGTCTGAGTTGTAGTAGTAGCTGTTGTGACTGTAGTAGTTGTAGGTGGTTGAGTTGTGGTAGAAGGAGTTGTAAGTCGTCGACACTCACAACATCTGATTTGTATCTCATAATCAAAACACTCCTGCTGAAGCGCTTGTTGATTGTTGTTGCATAAGAGACCCACATCTTTGTTGCAAATCACATCTTGACCAATCTGTGACATGCTAAGAGTTGGGTAAAGAACAGCTCTACACTGGACTTCTTCTGGAGCTAAACAAACAGGATAACCAGCAGAGATTATTTTCTGAATGGATTCATCCTCTCCACCATCAGGGCCAGATGTAGGTTTTCCCAGATTGATCCATCCTGACCAGCTACATGTCATTTCATGTCCATTAGGGCAAGTCGTCGGGACTGGAGATGTTGTGGATGTCATTCCAGTTGTGGTAGAAGGTGTTGTAGTTGTGGCTGGTTGAGTTGAAGTTATTGTCTGAGTTGTAGTAGTAGCTGTTGTGACTGTAGTAGTTGTAGGTGGTTGAGTTGTGGTAGAAGGAGTTGTAAGTCGTCGACACTCACAACATCTGATTTGTATCTCATAATCAAAACACTCCTGCTGAAGCGCTTGTTGATTGTTGTTGCATAAGAGACCCACATCTTTGTTGCAAATCACATCTTGACCAATCTGTGACATGCTAAGAGTTGGGTAAAGAACAGCTCTACACTGGACTTCTTCTGGAGCTAAACAAACAGGATAACCAGCAGAGATTATTTTCTGAATGGATTCATCCTCTCCACCATCAGGGCCAGATGTAGGTTTTCCCAGATTGATCCATCCTGACCAGCTACATGTCATTTCATGTCCATTAGGGCAAGTCGTCGGGACTGGAGATGTTGTGGATGTCATTCCAGTTGTGGTAGAAGGTGTTGTAGTTGTGGCTGGTTGAGTTGAAGTTGTTGTCTGAGTTGTAGTAGTAGCTGTTGTGACTGTAGTAGTTGTAGGTGGTTGAGTTGTGGTAGAAGGAGTTGTAAGTCGTCGACACTCACAACATCTGATTTGTATCTCATAATCAAAACACTCCTGCTGAAGTGCTTGTTGATTGTTGTTGCATAAGAGACCCACATTTTTGTTGCAAATCACATCTTGACCAATCTGTGACATGCTAAGAGTTGGGTAAAGAACAGCTCTACACTGGACTTCTTCTGGAGCTGAACAAACAGGATAACCAGCAGAGATTATTTTCTGAATGGATTCATCCTCTCCACCATCAGGGCCAGATGTAGGTTTTCCCAGATTGATCCATCCTGACCAGCTACATGTCATTTCATGTCCATTAGGGCAAGTCGTCGGGACTGGAGATGTTGTGGATGTCATTCCAGTTGTGGTAGAAGGTGTTGTAGTTGTGGCTGGTTGAGTTGAAGTTATTGTCTGAGTTGTAGTAGTAGCTGTTGTGACTGTAGTAGTTGTAGGTGGTTGAGTTGTGGTAGAAGGAGTTGTAAGTCGTCGACACTCACAACATCTGATTTGTATCTCATAATCAAAACACTCCTGCTGAAGCGCTTGTTGATTGTTGTTGCATAAGAGACCCACATCTTTGTTGCAAATCACATCTTGACCAATCTGTGACATGCTAAGAGTTGGGTAAAGAACAGCTCTACACTGGACTTCTTCTGGAGCTAAACAAACAGGATAACCAGCAGAGATTATTTTCTGAATGGATTCATCCTCTCCACCATCAGGGCCAGATGTAGGTTTTCCCAGATTGATCCATCCCGACCAGCTACATGTCATTTCATGTCCATTAGGGCAAGTCGTCGGGACTGGAGATGTTGTGGATGTCATTCCAGTTGTGGTAGAAGGTGTTGTAGTTGTGGCTGGTTGAGTTGAAGTTGTTGTCTGAGTTGTAGTAGTAGCTGTTGTGACTGTAGTAGTTGTAGGTGGTTGAGTTGTGGTAGAAGGAGTTGTAAGTCGTCGACACTCACAACATCTGATTTGTATCTCATAATCAAAACACTCCTGCTGAAGTGCTTGTTGATTGTTGTTGCATAAGAGACCCACATTTTTGTTGCAAATCACATCTTGACCAATCTGTGACATGCTAAGAGTTGGGTAAAGAACAGCTCTACACTGGACTTCTTCTGGAGCTGAACAAACAGGATAACCAGCAGAGATTATTTTCTGAATGGATTCATCCTCTCCACCATCAGGGCCAGATGTAGGTTTTCCCAGATTGATCCATCCTGACCAGCTACATGTCATTTCATGTCCATTAGGGCAAGTCATCGGGACTGGAGATGTTGTGGTTGTCGTTCCAGTTATGGTAGAAGGTGTTGTAGGTGTAGGTCGCTTAGTTGTCGTTGTTTTTGTTGTGGTTGTCGGTTGCTGCGTTGTAGTGCTTGTTTCTGTTACTGTTGTCGTAGGAACTACATGTTTTGTTGTTGTGCTACATTCTACTATCCTGCAACACTTCACCTTTATTTCATAATCTAAACAAATGGGTGGATACTGTTCATTATTTTTACAGACGAATCCCACTTGAGTATTACATGTTACTTTCTGTCCCAATTGATCTAGGGGTAGCCCTGGATAGCGCACAGCCTGACACTTTACCTCTACTGGATTCTCGCAGATGTTATATCCTTTCTCGATAATCCCCTTCAAAGTTTCACTGTCTCCACCAAGAGGTCCAAATTGAGGATAATTTATATTTATCCACTGGGACCAGTCACACACTTCTTCTTGACAAGGTGTCCTCCTTTCAGTTGTAGTTGGTTGAGTTGTAGTTTCAGGTGTGATAGTAGATTTTGTGGTTGTTGTAGTTAAAGGTGTTTGGGTTGTAGTTATTTTAGTTGTGGACGATTGAGTTGTAGGTATTTGACACTCGCAACATTTTAATCGTATCTCATAATCAAAACACTCCTGCTGAAGCCCTTGTTGCTTATTGTTGCATAAGAGACCCACATCTTTGTTGCAAATCACATCTTGTCCTATCTGTGACATGCTAAGGGATGGGTAAAGAGCAGCTCTACACTGGACTTCTTCTGGAGCTACGCAAACAGGATAACCAGCAGAGATTATTTTCTGAATGGATTCATCTTCTCCACCATCAGGGCCAGACGTAGGTTTTCCCAGATTGATCCATTCTGACCAACTACATATCATTTCATGTCCATTCGGGCATGTGATCGGGATTGTAGGTGTTGTGGTTGTTGTTCCAGTTGTGGTAGAAGTTTTTGTGGTTGTAGGTAGCTTAGTTGTCGTTGTTTTCGTTGTGGTTGTCGGTTGCTGCGTTGTAGTACTTGTTTCTGTTCCTGTTGTCGTGGGAAGTGTTGGTTTTGTTGTAGTGCTACATTCTACTGTCCTGCAACACTTCACCTTTATTTCATAATCCAAACAAATGGGTGGATACTGTTCGTTGTTTTTACAGACGAATCCCACTTGAGTATTACATGTTACTTTCTGTCCCAGTTGATCTAGGGGTAGCCCTGGATAGCGCACAGCCTGACACTTCACCTCTACTGGATTCTCGCAGATGTTATATCCTTTCTCGATAATCCCCTTCAAAGTTTCACTGTCTCCACCAAGAGGTCCAAATTGAGGATAATTTATATTTATCCACTGGGACCAGTCACACACTTCTTCTTGACAAGGTGTTGTACTGGGTTCAGTAGTTGGGGGTTGAAGCGTTGTCTGGCATGAATCATAGTCACAACACAGAACTCTGACTTGATAATTAAAGCACAAGGCTAGTGGACCTGGCTGGTCTTCATTTCGGCATGTCAGCCCAGTTGCCAGATCACACTGCACCACTTGTCCCACGTCATCAATGGAGACGTTTGGTAATTTCTCAGCTCTGCATTCAATCTGACTGGGTTGGTCACATATCTTGTGTCCGGCCTTTTTAATCTTTTCATAGGTTTCATTGTCTCCTCCCGGAGTTCCCAGTGTGGGGAAACTAGTGTCATACCATGGTGACCATTTACATGGATTACATGGACCTGAGGTAATTTCTGTGGATAGACATAATACAGGTGTTGGTTATGTGGTAAATCTTATATTATACTGTCTTCAGGTTCCGAAATCCATATACATACCTGGTGTGGTTGTGAAATGAAAGGTGGTTGAAAATCTGGTGGATGTAGTCATAGTTGCAGTGGTTGTCGTTGTGATTATTGGGCATGGGAATAAACTCCTTTCAATGGTACCATTTTTCCCACACACTGCTATGATGCAGTTACCGTGTCCATCTGTGGTGTTATAAATGGTACTGCCGGTGGGATATTTGTTTCCCTGATATGTACAAGTACAAGCTGCAAAGAGAGCAGGTGTTTTATTCACCCATTAACACTGTTATGTACAGTTTTTTTACAATACGCAATCTCTCTAAATCTTTGCATACCTTGGGCATCGTAATGGCACTCGATAGTCAGTGAACTACATGTACTTCAAGAGAAAAATAATGCAAATTTTGTCAGTTTTAATGTCATGGTTTATTTTATATTGAGGAGGTAATATACCTCCATTAATATGTTACCTTAATTTGCACATATAATGAATGCATGGCCTACCATGTACGACAGTTTTCAGTTGTTGGTACTTTGTCCCCATTATTATAGTGTTTTCCTTCTTTACTGTAGCAACCACACTGTTCATTTGAGACACATGTCATTGTGTCCTCATCAAAGTATGGCTGAGCCGGAGGGCACTTTGGATAGCAACCTAATCAAAAAGAAACAGCTGTTCATACAGTGCATGAAATTATTAAATTCATGTGTACGTGTTCCCTTCCATAGAGCTTCAGAAAAAATTAAAACTGAAAAGAATACAGAAACCCTATCTCGTACCTTCCAAGGCTGGTATTTGTGTTGAACAGCTGCCTGATGGGTTCTTGCAGGTTTTCATGCAAGGGGAACCACATGGCATGTAGTGCCACTCGCATTCACCAGGGGGATTGTAGTAATCACAGAAAAGAGCTGGAAAAATAATAAAACTGGTTTATATAGAAGAGACCAAAGAATATTTATGGGGATTACATTTTTAATTTTCAATATGAACAGAATTTACACATAAAAATCATTAAACAAAATACTCACGGCAGATTTTGGGGGTTCTCCAACGTACACAGATGCCAGCTTGATTACAGGATTCAGCATAAGCAGCCACAGCAGTGCAGAAACACTCACAATCTCCACCGGTGTCACAAGCACAGGAGTCAAACACACATGCATCATAGTATGGAGTGGGATCCACCTACAGAGAAATGTATAAAGATACACTAATAAGTATAAAAAAAACACTTCCTCAACATGTAACTTCCAGTTCAGTACATCTCAGTGGAAAGCACTGTTATTTTGACTGTGCTCCATTTACCTAACAGCTACTGTTACTAATCAAAAAGTAAGATTTTAGTAAAGTGTAATTTGTGGACTATAAAGCACACTGTTTGAGATTAAATCACCCTTCACCTTATGAACAGTTACAATCACCTAAACCTGCTACCAACTAACACTTTAACATAAATGTTAATAAAGTATAACAATAAACAAAAAATGCAAAACAAAAAACGCTCTGATGGGGCAAAGTACCTTTACTTTTACAGTGATGTATATAGTCCAAATAGGGGGTTTGGGGTCTTTTTTGTCTGTTTCATTTTTCCTTGTTATTGTATGAGATCTAAATAAGAATGTTGAATAATTTCACATGAAGGCTGTATATGCCCAAAAACCTGTCAACATACATTATATATTCATGTTTCTTGTTTAGAAGTGAAAATATTGCCCAATGATTAATTTGCTGGTGGTGAAAGTAAATTTATTGTCATTCAAAGTAATTTATCTTTGAGGTTCTATTTAATGGAGAAATTATAAACTTTGACTTAACATGACCATTATTATTTGGTGTTGCATGCAGTGTGAAAAAAGAAGTACTGCAACCAGAAAACGTGATTTCAAAGAACTTACAGTGGAATGGCAGGCAGAGAAGACGTCACTTTGTATGATGCTGCACTGTTTCTGAGACCATGACTGTCTGTACGGGTTGGTGGTGCAAGGGCTAGTTATGTTGTGAGCATCGGGACAGCTTGGTAAATCCTTCCAGCTGTTACCAAATACCAGGGGGTTTACCACCACAGCATGAGATCGTGTAGTGAAGTCATTATTTGCACTGTTGTCATAGTTGCCACACAACCCACACACACGACCCTGAAAAGTAAAGTTTCTGATATCACTTTGTTCAACAAAGCTGGATATTTTGTGGCCTTAACAGTCATATTAAACAAAATTACATCTTAATTCACTGTGTTTCCAGATTACCTTATATTTTGGGCTGAGTCTGATGAACAAGCTGGTCTTCCTGTCCCAAATGAGAATGAGTCCATTGTTGACTTCAACAACTAAGTAGATGCCCATAGTTCTGTAACTGAATGGAACAGTTTCTTCATTTCCACGTGAAAGCAGCTGGTAACTTCCCTCTGTTAGAATCAGTTCTGCGGTCTGAACAAGGGAAAGACATCACACTGTTCTTTAAAGATTGATTGCAGAGCAATTTTACAGAAACATTCACTTTTTTCTCATACATTCAGGTACACGCCGCGGTTACAAAGAAACACAAAGGACAAAGTTGAGAAAAATAATAACAAAAATGTAACTATTGAATGAGTTAAGCCAACTAACCAAAGAAGAACAGTTGGATGTGTAAGATGAAATGAAACATTTTCAAAGCTCTGTTGCCTCAAAACACATCTGTTCTTCAATGTAGAGCAAAACGTGTTTTATACGTGTACAAGAGACCAATTGTTTTGATTTTCTCTACATTTTAAAGACATGACATTTAAAAGCTTAGTTTCATCAATGCAAATGGAAAGATAATTGTACTCTTCCTATTTTTATAATGCTTAGTGGAGATGATGAAATTATCATAGTCAACAGTTTTGCCTCTCGAAAAGTTGCCTCTGGCTCGGCACACTTTTTGCTTTAAATGGACTGTTTACCCCCAAGAAGATCTTGATGGTCTTGGAGCAGCTGGTTCCTGTGGTTCCACAGGGAACATTCTCAGTGATCACTCTGAATGTTCCACTACTCTGAGCACTGCCACAGTAGTCCTAAGAGGGGTAGATACACACATGGATAAACAAAATAAATTTGTGATTAGTCTCTTGCTGCTTACTCTTTTTCCATTTTCAGTCAGAGAAAATATATTGTGTGCAATTAACTAGTTACCACTTAAATATTTTAAAAATGTTCATTAAATTGCCCAGCAGAATACTTATTTCTGCTTGGACTGCATTAGCATATGCCCATCAGTTACCACAATCTGTTTTCATGTGCATACATACCTGAGTAAGAACGTATTCACAGCTGCCATCAAAAGTGAAGCGCTTCTTATCAAAAGTCATGTAATGTCCAGCACCATAGACGGAGCAAGTTCCATCACACTGGTCGGTGGTGCACTGCCACTTCCTGTCTTTACATGTGCTGAGAATGCATACAGATTAAATTAGATCTGGCTCCTAGAAAAAGACGTGGATTTTTCCATTTAATTTTAATCATAATTCACTTACCAGGTATTACAGTCAACTTTGATGGTCTCTCCAGGCTGATAGGAGACACCATTCTGTAAACAGGGACAGGCCTCTGGCTTGATGCAGCCACCTTTACCATCAGATACCATTCCAGATGGACACATGCAGCCAGAGACGCACCCCGTAGACACCTACAGAAAGAGACCACACCTCAAACATGTGGTATGTTTTTACACATTGGAAACATTTTACTTGATGACACTATCACGGTTATCCAAAATAGTCTTTGTTTATCTACTTCATGCTTGGGATATTGTGACTTACACAAGCCATGTCCAACGTGTTGCAACTCTTCTCACACTCAATACCCTTTGCATCTGGACTATTAGCAGAGCAGTTGACATACATCATGGGAGAAGCGCAGGCTGTTGAGATAAGACACATCTAAAATAAATGACTGTATTCCAAAATCAGTCTTGTCTCAAAAATGATCTCACAATGCAGTTGCAGCTGCACAAATCACAAAAGTCTTCATTGCAAAAAGATACAGGTCCAACTCCAGGAATCATAGAGAGGAGTCTGTAATTGAGTACTGGGCGATGTGAGTGCAAGGTTAAAAGTACTGAATTTCATGACTAAAGATTTAACACTGGCAGGATCATATGAGATGGGAGTTGCTCTTGAGGTGATAAGGCAGAATGCACAGCAGTGGTCTCACAAGTCATTCAAAGCTAATGCCACTGCAAAAACAGAAGCACCGAAAAAGGATTTATACAACCATGTTACACATCCACTGGTAAAGGACACAAGCCATACGACTGCCTTTTGAAGGGGGTGGAATGCCGAGCATGTAAACAAAAAGGACACATTGCCAAGGTGTGTCGTTCCTGGATGGAAGGGAAAAAAGATATGCCATGCACATGTGGATGATCAAGCCCAGGCACTTGACATATCTGTGATGTCAGAAAGACTGTACAAACGGAGGTTTAAGGAGACAAAGCTGGATCATGAAGTTAAAATTGCACTGGTCTTCTGTAAACAGAGCTGCATCTGAGAGTGTGGAGGGGTTATGTGACAGGTACCCAGAGGTGTTTCTGCCAGTCTAAGGAAGGTGACAGGAACCAAAGCCAAACTTCATGTAGCTCCTGGGGCTATTCCAAAGGTCTGCAAACCACACTCTGTGCCATATGTGCTTAGAGATGCAGAACAAGTGAAGTAAAATGGCAGCAGATGGGGTTATCACACCCGTTGGTCACAGTACATGAGCTGTGCTGAACTGTAACCATCCCTAAGGTAGATCATGTATAGGGCTGTATAAAGTAAACTGGTCCACAAACTATTTCAAAAGCTAATGGATCAAGTTCTTCAAAGACTTGCTGGTTGCTGGTGTATTTTGCTATTTGGATGACATTTTGATTACAGGACAGGACACAGAAACACACATTAAAAGTCTGGACCATGTAATAAAAAGACTGAAAAGCCACAACCTAAGGGTTAACAATGAAAACCACACCCAGAATACGGGGTGTCTTACTTAGACAGGCTGTGTCTCACTGCAAAAGACAATCGGACAGGAAACCCAAAGAGATCCTGTGCTGGCAAAAGCCAAAGTGCCAGAGGAAGTTCTGCAGTCATAAGTCAAGTGACGTTTGAGTCAAAATAGAATTGTGTTCTTAGGGATTTCAGAGTGGTGACTTCTGAAAATTTACAAAGCAGATTAGTGGCATAGTTACATGAGACAGCACCTCTGCGTGCATGGAAATGGGCTATGGCTCCATAGGAGAAAATACACCTGGATTTTACAGAGCACAGTGAGCAGTTGTGTCTGATTGCCAGGGATGTAATGGTCCCTGGCCCGACACAATTCACAAAGAGACCATCACAGCCAGTAAAATCTCTTTGCATCCTACATGTTGCCAGAAGAGGTGTGATGACGGACAATGGACTCCAGTTTACTTCCAGTGAATTTGAGTCATTCCGTGAGATGAATGCAGTTCACCATGTCAAGACTTGACAGAGACTTGATAGACCAGCTTATAGACGAGTGGGCTGAAAGACTGGTCCAGAACTTCAAATGGTCTCTAGCAAAGAATAAAGCAGCATTGCTGTTACAGCATTGTATTGCCAACTGTAATTACTAATGTTTTGGGTCATGTAACATATTTGGTGAATGTAAATTGAACATGTGTAAAGAGACATGTAAATCAGATGCTCAATGCAAGGATGAAAACTGTGGCTCCAGAAAAGACTGCAACAAACATGGAAGCTGACTGGGATCACCATGGTGTCCCAGGAAGTAATGTGAGGGACTCTGACAGTGTTGTCTCTGACCTGACCCCAAAGGACTGCCAGAGCTCACAGGAGCCTGACAGAGCTCTGGAAACCTCTTCAAGTTCAGGACACATGAAGAGGCCAAGGAGGAATGGTCGTCCTCCACAATAGTTGGACTTATAGTGGACTGACAGAAAAAGACAATGTGCCATGGTCTTACAGTGTGGACATGCCAATGTTCTGTATACTCACCTTAGTTAAAAAACAACCAACAAAACTAGTATTTGTGTGTGTCATCATTACTCATGTGTTTTTTGTTGTTTTGCGTTTTTGGGGTTTATGTAATGTTCTCTATAAAAGTGTAATAAAACTAAACTACAGAGGAGGAGCATGGGGAGGAACACAATAACACTTACCTGTTAACATGGACAAGTGCTCAAATGGTTCTAAATAGTGGGAATAGTGTGTGAGAGGACACGATGACGATGGGTTATTGTGGTGTATAGAATACAAGTGGAGACTTAACCGTGCAGAGACTGCTGTGCATGGCAAGTGCTGGTTCCACCCAATATTTAGTTACGCCTTAACGCCAGAAGAGGGCGCTAATGGACTTTTTGGATTTTCTCAAGGTGTTTGACCACACAGAACATGTCTCGATTCCCCAGTTTAAACCAAGGAGGTTAAATACAACACTGTAACAATACTGTATCAGCTACTCCCTGAATGGGCCCCTGAGCTCCCTCTCCATCATGCCAAAGGTGAATCTTTGTGCAATAATCATGTATGTACAGTACAGTCACAATATTTATTTTATCTTATTCTATTATTATTATTATTCTTTTCTGGGTGTCTTGGTATTTGGGACTAGAGTTCGTGTACATATATGTCTGACAGTGCTGTATGCGATGGAGATGTCAATTTCTCTGCGGGAACCTTCCAAAAGGATCAATAAAGTTGTCTATCTATCTATCTATCTATCTATCTATCTATCTATCTATCTATCTATCTATCTATCTATCTATCTATCTATCTATCTATCTATCTAATCAAATCATAACATTTTTCATACTCTGACCTAGGATGTGACTCATATAATACAAGTACCTATATGATTATGTGACATGAAATAAAGTAGCCGTTACATAATCGAGTGTCACTTACATGGTGGTACAATCAACTCTCCAATGCAGCGGAGTTTGGCCTCCTTGCAGGTGCTCGAGTGGAAATATGAAAGACACATTAACATTCATTGAGTGTGACCTTACAGCAGCTGTTAACATATTTACAGCTTTATATCACAAAAAAAGAACAAAACATCAAAATCTAGAGAACAACAGTGTAAATTCAAAACCTGCCACTGCTGTCTCCATACCCCAGTAGGTAAGCAATGTCAGTTATAAACAGTTTAAACACAAAAACAATGAGCAAAACCAATCTAATTATAGTACATAGTACATATAGTGCAGCATTTGAACTTTCTTTGGTGTTCAAAACATTACTCACCGGCTCTTTCAGACTAACACACTGACTGTGGCACATGGAAATCAGTGTGAACCTGAAAAAAACATGTAAAATACTGTACAGTATAAGATTTTCATACCACATCACCCCATCCTTGTTGATGACCTCTCCAGGAGGAACCAAGGTGCCTTTGTCGTAACAGGGACAAGACTTGGATGGGACACACTTCCCAGACTCATCCATGTAGGTTCCCTCCGCACAGATACAGCCATCGATGGGCGGGAAGGAGACGTGACAGTTAAGATCTGTGGAGCTGATGCAGCGGCAAGTGCGACTGTTGGATGTGATGTTGTTGGAGTACACCATGCTGCTGGGGCAGCTTGCATATTTTCCTGAGGGAGGGTCAGACCACAGAATCAGTGAAAAACTGTGAGAATATTGCACTGCAATGGTATTATGATTACGGTTGTTAATGTTGTTATTGTAGAGGAGAGTGCAAGGCCTAAACCTAAAAGATGATAATGTGTGAAGATGCAAAGTGCTTTTCTACCTATTGGTACTTGACCCAGTTTACAGGCACATTTAATTGTTGTCATCTGTTTGTTGGTATGTACAGTTAGGTCCATATATGTTTGGACATTGTAGTTGGAATTGCTTATGAAAACATTATCAAGTACATTTAACAATATCCACAAACTAATTGCAGGAAAGGTTAAGGAACTATTCTTAAATACGATATAACAGTTATGCATAGAACTCCTCTGTCTTACTATTTCTCACTACTCACCACAGATGATGTTCCTCCATCCGCTGATCTGGATTCCTGCACCTGCACAGGCATGGACATAGGAAGAGACCGCTGCACACATGCAGTCTTCACTTTTCTCACAATTACAGCTGTCATACATGCAGTTCTGTGAGAAAACAAAGTAAACCATGTTAGTTCCACTCAGCTGTCAGGGTACTTGTCAGCTACAGTAAGCAGTGAGATGTCCAGACTTTATCAGTGAGTACCTCTTTATAAGCGTCAGGGCTGATCTCAGAGTGACAGGAGGCAAACACTCCAAGAGGATCTGTCAGCATGGAACACCAGTGCTGGGCGTACTTCTCTGTCATTGACACACAAGGACAGCCATCAGTCATTCTGAAGAACCCACAGTGATAACAGAGAATCCAGCTGTGTCACACCTACCATTTTCTAGACTGAGGCTGCAGGGATTCTCAAAGTTGGTCCGAACATCGGGGCAACCAGCACGTGTCTTCCAGCTGTTGGCAAAACCAGCTGCTGTGGCATCGGTAACACCACTGAGCTTAAGGAAGTCATCAGCTTGGTTGCTGTTGAAGTTCCCACACAGACCTGCAAACAGACGCCATCGTATTAATAACAGTACCAATAATTTTACAGTGTTGACATCAATATGGCCTCACTGTGTTTCTAGTCATTAGATTAAGATTAAACCAGATTTAACTCCTTAGCTCATTTGGATTTGCTTGCCAAATCCTGACTGTGTAGTTACTATATATTTAATATGTAATTTATATACTGTATTTTATAAAACTCTTTATATTAGGCTTTACATATACATATAATATATTGCATCTCATGCTTAGTCCATATATCTATATTCTAACATATTCTATATCGGTATACATTTGTGTTAGCCCTATATTTTCTAACTTTTTTCAGTCTGATATTACTTTAGTGTACATACCGCAGGTCTTGTCCTGGTAATCACTGGTCACTGTGATGTAGAGCTGCATGACTGGCTTTAGCTGCACCTCCAACAGAAGGCCAACAGATGTCTCTACCAGCAGATAGAATGAGGATCCTCCGATGGCAGTGATACCAACTAGAGAAGAGAAATGTTGGAGGTGAGCTTGTCAAAAGGTGGAAGGTACTTCAGCAGTAGACCTGCAGTCAGGTAGCTAGATAGACATGGTCAATTTGAAGGGAAGGGTTGTGTGAAAACAGTCACTGGATGTTTAGAGAAATAAATAGATCATTATAAAATAATGAGAAATGACATTACTGAGCCTATGCCAAAGCACAAATTCAGCATGTGCTGTTGAGAAATGTCTCTAATAGTGTCTCTCCCAAAGCCCTCTTAATGCTTTTATAAGCCTTTTAATTCATTATTTTCATTATTATTATTCCATATACATGACAGTCCTTGTTGGTAATGTTGAGCTCTAGAGGTGTGATGGCGACTTAGACACTATGTTGTTGCCTGACAAAGACTGTTTTGTTGTACCCGTACAATGACAATAAAGACATCCCATTCTATTCTATTCTAACACGTATGACACACCCCAACTTTAACGCTGCATTCATTATTGCGTAGGAGCTGGTGCTGACCAGTAGGTGTTGCAACTGCATAGATGAGGACATTGTTCTCCACCTGTGTTATACTTGTATTTGCTGTCAGCCAGTACTGTGAATGATTTCTATAATGATTTCTAACCACAATATGCCATATTTTGTGTCTTATAGTATTTCACTTTACAGAATTAAAAAAGGAAGGTAGAACACATTTTAAAATATGTGTTTCAGACGCTTGGTCCCGATGTTTTAGCCATTGTTAACCTGTCTTTGTCAACTGGCACTTTTCCATCCTGTTTTAAACATGCCCTGGTCTATCCACTTTTATAAAAAAAACAAATAAAAAACAAAGTCAAAGTCAAAGTCAGCTTTATTGTCAATTTCTTCGCATATACTTGACATACAAAGGAATCGAAATTACGTTTCACCCCATCCCATGCGTATACAGTACATGAACCACGAACAACAGTAAAGTGCAGATTCACAAACAAGTATGACAAGACAGGACATAGCAGGGTATGACAAGACAAGACAAGACAAGACTGAGTGTTCCAGCTGTGTGCATTTAGAGGTAGTTGTTGTTGTAAAGGTGCAAAAATAGTCAATAGGCAGTACATGGACAGTAGTAATAGTAGTAGTAGTGGCCAGTGCTAAAGGCCTACCTTGGACACCTCAGTTTTAAACAATTTCAGACCGATCTCCAAGTTGCCGTTTTTATCAAAGGTTTTAGAAAAAGTCGTCTCTGCACAACTGATTGCCTTTTTAGATAATGATGATTTGAAAAGTTCCAATCAGGCTTTCGCTCACAGCACAGCACTGAGACTGCTCTTATTAAGGTCACAAATGACCTATTGCTTGCAGTTGACTCGAGGCTCTGCTCCATCTTAATTTTACTTGACCTCAGCTCAGTCTTTGATACAGTGGACCATGATATTTTAATTAGCCGTCTGGAGCATTTTATTGGCATCAGTGGTGTGGCACTTGACTGGTTCAAGTCCTATTTGTCAAACAGATCCTTCTCTGTGACTGTTGGTGATGCCTGTTCCTCTCGTGCACCCCTGTCCTGTGGGGTCCCCCAGGGGTCGATTTTAGGGCCCCTGCTTTTCTCTACTTATATGCTACCCCTGGGGAAAATTATTCAAAGGCTCTTCAGATGTTTCCCACATTCTTTCTTGCCTAACAGATATAAAAGCATGGATGTCCAATAACTTAGCTAAACGATTCAAAAACAGAAGTCATCCTTTTCACTCCATCTAGCTCCAGCACTTGCATTCCCGGCAGTCTCCCCTCTACCCTCTGTATCCAGAAAGAGGCTCGCAACCTTGGTGTTATTCTCGATTCAGAGCTTTCATTTGACTCACAGGTAACCAAGGTTGTACAATCCTGTTTTGGGCAGTGCGAGACAGCTAACCATAATCCGTCCTTTCCTCTGTTCTGCTGACTTGGAGAAGGTTGTACATGCTTTTATATCGTCACAACTTGACTACTGTAATGCTCTGTACGCTGGAATCAGCAAGGGAAACCTACGCAGACTACCACTCCTCCAGAATGCAACTGCCAGGCTTTTAACAGGTACTAAGAGAAGTGACCACATATCGCCAACCCTCGCCACGCTCCACTGGCTGCCTGTGAGTTTTAGAATTGATTTTAAGATTTTACTACTTGTTTTTAAAGCCCTGCATGGTCAGGCTCCTGCCTACATCCGCGACCTGCTTTTATCATACGAGCCTGACCGCTGCCTGCCGGTGCAGCCCTGCTTACGGTCTCGAGGTCCCGTCTTGTCACTAAAGGTGACTGGGCCTTTGCAGTCTATGCTCCACAGCTGTGGAACACCCTGCCTGGCGATCTCAGGCAGGCGAGCTCAGTGGCTTCTTTTAAATCTCTTCTTAAAACTCACTTTTCGATTGTCCTTTATCTTAATTTTGTTTTATCATTTTGTTTTATCATTGTTGTATGATTACTTTGTTGTGGGCGGGTGATTTTACATTTTATTTCTCTTGGGGTTTTTATTTTATTTTATTTTTATTATGAATGTTGTCAGGCATCTGACCTGCCTGTTTTATTTATGTTTGCTGTACAGCACCTTGTAACTTGTTTTAGAAAGGTATATAAATAAAGTTATTATCATTATTATTTTTTCTTCAGTACATTATACTATGTGAACATACTCAAGGATCAAAACTGTATTTACAGTAACAGTTAATAGGGTCAAGAAAGAGATCCTAGTTTGGCAAATAACCTATGAAGCCTTATAGCAGTTCAAGTGTTGTTGCACACCTCCCTTCTTCACATTGTTAGATTTGAAAAATATAATTTTGCTGTATGTGTCTTGTTGTACATGCTATGTGTTGGGAGAAAGTCAGGGGCGCATAATGTATAGTAAAACAACTCACCAGCAGAGAAAGGTAACTGAGCATAGATGCCATTCACGAAAACCACACCACTGGGCAGGATGGTGATAACCTTTGTATAAAAAGAAACACAATATTAATATTAACACCGTTATATGATGTGTGTTTTTTTTTCTAATTTACTATGAATATCTAACTCAGTCTGATTGTAATACAGAAAAAGTGGCTGTCTGAAACAGGAGAAGTACATGTGTGTGTGCTGAAAGAGAGAATCTGTGTGTTCCACTCACATTAGCCCCTCCAGACAAACCCAGGGTAACAGACTTCAGGCAGGTTTCACTTTCCGTCATGCCACACTGTACCAGTTCTCCCTGTACCACAAACTTGGTTCCACTGCAGTCCTAAACACACATCACACAAAGCTATTCAAACATTTCTGAACTGAACATGTAGTGAAAAAAAGGAGAGCAAGCGTGTATTTGTTAGCTGTAGTATGCTGCACAGTTGAGAGCAGCACATATACAAGTAGTGGTTGAGGTTATTATCAGGGGATAATATTAAGGAATTATACAGTATTTAAAAAAGAAAGTAATATAAATTTAACGCAGTCTGTATTGCATTACTATATATCACTATTTAAAAAGTGACCGGAGTCTAATTACTTTTAATATTGAAAGAAACAGACTGCATATATGGGATGTTGAGATTACAAACTCTACCTCATTATTCTTATTATTTTCACTCACACTAACCACAGCCTTCTATCCATATAGCTTTGAACTTGCCCTTTCTGAACCATAAAGTTGTGCAGGTGTGGGGTGTAACAGCGGTGATTATTGTGTTTCTACCTTAGCCAAAACATAGGAGCAGTCCCCATGAAAGGTGTAGACTTTTTCATCGAAGGTCCTGACGTGAGCTCCTCCCTCCACAGCACAGGTTCCTGAACAGTTCTCTTCTGTACACCTCCAGTGACCGCCCTCACACACACTGTCAGTGCACACAGTTTAATCTTAATTGCCAGTGGATTTGATCAATTCATCTGAAACATCTCCAAAACCGTTATAGACCAGACTAGCTACGCGTCATTGGACTTGTTGTGTTTATTTGCACATTTATCGATTCTAGCAAGCGCACACATTTGGCATAATGCTGCATGTTCTTTTACGTCAAGACAAACTGATGTGCTGTATGTCATACCATTTCTTGCAGCTGCTGGAGTAGGACTCTCCAGGACTATAGATCTTGCCGTTGTAGCTGCAGGAGCACTCACTCAGTGGAATACAGCCCTTTCCATTTAAATCATCGAGCACCATGCCTGTAAGCAGAGTAATACTCTAGTGTACTGAAACACAATGTATGTGTACAATTGCATGCATAGGACTGTCTGCTGCACCTGCAGGGCAGAAGCATCCGTCGATACAGTGGTTGTCACAGGTATGGCTGGCCTCTGGGTTGGAGCAGGTATCAGCACAGGGACTCCCACACTCTTTGTACTCCATTTGGTAGGGACAGGATTTCCCTGGAATACATCAATTGTTCCTTACTACTTACTTTACTTCTCTGATTAACATTCACGCACACAAACATTTGCATTGTAGTCTGGTTCCAGATTCTGAGTGGACTACTACAGTTTTGCAGTATTCTAAACTCCCAATTCCTAAGCTTTGAGATGTGTCAAGGCTAACCTAATGTTATGGAGGACATGGCATTACATTACTCTGGCCTCAGTGTTTAATTAGGGACTAGTTTAGTCTGTGTCAACAAGCACACCCTTGAACAACCTAAGAAACTTCTGCCACAGTCCAAAATCATCAAGAAGAAGCTTAGAATAAGCTTCAGGGTTATTTAATGAGTATGTTAAATAAAATAATAATAATAAAAAAATGGCTACACAGTATTTTGCATAAAAATGTAGTGGGAAAACATGAATGATGTCTATTTCAGGGTTGCTGGTGCCAGAGTGTAGTTCTTCAACATTTGTCATAGACTTATGATGTCTATGTTTGGAATAACCGGACTGGATGGAATCAGTGTTGGAGAATATTTAATTATCCGTATCTAAACAGTACTCACAGCAGAGTTCTTTGGTTCTCCAGTTATCGGGCTTGCCGCCAGCATGGACACACTGTCTGGAGAATTCAGACATGGTGTCACACAGGCAGGAGGGATCTACGGTTTTGTTTTCCCCACTGCCACAGTGGCACAGGTCTGAAATGCAGGCAGAAGTGAAGGAATCGATGTCCAGCAGACTGTGACAGCTTTGGAAGGCTGGACCGGTGAGGATCTGCTGACACAAAGGTTTCTGCAAAGAGACAGATGAACAACAACAACAAAAAAAAAAAACAAAAAAAAAAACAGGAACAGACATGTTATCCACTGATAACTGATTTGTGTTTTTAGAAACTAATGTGGCTAATGGCTGGTAATTTTTTCCTGTGTGAGGCTACGGTGCAGGTACTGATATGCATGCTTAGTTAGTGGACTAAAATGTGATTTTTGCTCTATTACTGGAGTAGCTATTGGCTTCTGTGTTGTCTGGGTTAAAGTCCCATGGTCATTTAGGTTGCATTATCACAGATGATGTATGAACCCAGCTGCAGAATCCTGGATTTACCTAAATGTTTGTTGAGGTCATTGCATCTAAGGTTTAACTTAAATCTACAGCAAGCATTGTTTAATTAAGGGCCAAGGGTTGATTTATAGAGTGAAGAATATATTCTTAACATCTACAGTGACTGTGTTAATCAACAGCACAAAATCAGAGTCAGATATATTATATATATTGTGATATTGCAGCAAATTTGTCATTCCCACCTCAGTTCTTTTCTGATGCAGAGTAAACATCAACCAATCAATCAGGTACCAACAAGATGGTCATATGATCAGTTAACCACATGTTCCTTATACATATAGTTAGTTATAAGAACATGGGACAATATGCAGTGGTGGGAGCCACCTGTGGAGTTATTGGCCCCTAAATTTCTATGCATACTGACAAGCATGGGACATGTTGGCACTTTATCCGTTTAAAAAATAAAACTTCACTACAGTTTCAGTAAATAACAGTGCATACAAACTTAGCTTACTCGAAAGCTAGAAACCTTAAGCTTGCTGACTTTGCAAAACATGTTGCTAATGTGCTATTTCTTATGTTATTATCAGTTACATAGTCTAATACAGAGGAAAGAATTCAAAGTTGCCACTCTGATTAAAGTGGAGTCTAACCAAATCATCACAGCTTTCTGTTGTTTCCACAGTATAGCCAGAACAGCTTTCAGTTGGACCATCCATTTTCCAGAAGTTAGCAAAATCCATGGGGGAAATTTTCACACCTGTTTGGGAGATAGAAAAACAAAATCATACTTAGTTCTATGACCCTGCCTGAACTGACTGACTGTTTAAAGTGGTTGATAGTTACCATGACTGTAGAACTCGTTGTGAATCTGGAGCCCATTAAAGTCTCCACAAAGACCACAAGTTTGGTTCCTGTACTTTGTGTCTAGCTCCACCTGTGAGAACAACAATTAGTCAGTTGAAACACTAGCTGGGAACTGTGGGAATATTAAAAAACAGACGTAGCAGCCCAATCTGAAATGTTAATTTGGTCAATGCCAAAGTAGCTTAAAGTGCATTAACACTAAAGGTCCCTAGGTCTTGCCTCCATAAAATCTCTGGCTAAATCTTTAATCAAACATCCACAAACCAGTGTTACAGCCGCTACGTCCGTCTTTCACATACAGTCTAAGAAAGATGACTTCATCAAAATCTCACTTGTTTAGTGTGCAGCCTAAGTCTATATAAATAGAATAGGATAGAACAGAATAGAATAATTTTCTGTGTAGCCAGAATCGCACCTGAAAAGAGTCCTCCTCATTCCAGATAGCAAGAAGTCCAAGTTTTGCTTTGATTTTGATGTAGGTGGGAGTTTTCTCAATTTGTACTCCTGTTTGACTGTATGGTAGGACGACTCTGCAAAAAGAAGCAAAAAAGAAGTCATTTCATCAAATGGTAGCTCACCATGTTGGAATGCTTCCAAGCATAAGGTGACAGTATATACCAATGTTTTTAGGAAAATCATCTGTGCCTAATGTGGTTAGGTTCTACTTGGGTACTGTTCTAATAACTGATGAAGCCCTTTGGATGTTAAGAGACATTATGGAATAAGACTGAATTATACCATTCTTTTTGAAGCAATGAGTTATGCAGGCAGGATGAACAGGGTTTAAAGGTTTTTTAATGCAAACTCACACTTTCCCATCAACTATCACTGAGCCCTTGGAGAGTTCCACGAATACGCCCTCCAGCTTCAGAATGATGTTTTTGATGGTAGGATAGCCGTCAACCTCCTGCCTTCTAATTTGGACATTGAAGTCATTGTAAGTGTTCCTACAGGAGGACGTCAGAATGTAGTTGCAGGTGGAGTGCAACTGGAAAATACTCCCATCATAGGTCTTGTAGTGGAAGTTGCCCCACGTACTGCAAACCTGGTCATTGTGGATGGGACTCACATCTGTAAAGACAGATCAGGATGTGAACAGAGACCACATTTGACTTTGGCCTTCACCTGCGAAAATGAATCCTCACATTGCATAGATGAGAACAAAGTGAAGTCCAACAACAAGCTCACCTGTTATTTTTTCAGGAATCTGAGACATGGAGGAGACTGTTTTCACAGAAGACTTTGCCTCTGTTGAAACAGGTAAGAGCTGTTTGTTAGATGAACAGTAATCACATCTCAACCTACATTATAGCATAATAAGGCTGAACTTTGCTGTAACACATGGATGAAAAATGTACATACCGCTGTGCCAAGCAGCTACGATGGCAGATAGGCTCAGCCATAGCAGCCACTTGTTAGCCATATCCATTTGCTTCTCTGCGTTAACTATGTGAATGATGGAAAGAAAGTTCAGTCCTTTATACTGGGGGCAAGGTCTTGGCAGGTGAAGGAGTGGCGTTCCCTTACCTTTATGCAGTGATTCATAATTGCAGGTCCTGCCCAGTGTTTTATTTGTTTTGAGCGAGCACAGGTGAAACAAAACCAGAACCAGCACATTTTGGTTCCATTAACAAATAACTAAAAAACTAACTTTCTGGAGCAGAAATTCTGTTCACAAAGGCCAGTTTTTGAGGTTACATCCAGCATTTAAAGTTCTCTATAATTAACTTGAAATAGTGTAGCTTTTGGAATCTACTATTCTGACCATTTGCTGGTTCCATTCAAGATTTAACTGACTGAAAGTTAGTTGTCAAAGTTCACTGTGACTGTACAAACTGTATACATCCATGACTACAGAATGCATACCACTAAAAAAAGCTGATAAAACAGCTGATAGTTGTTGCCTCATGCAATAGTCTCTAAATAGTCTCTAATAAGGAATGGTTCTCACTAGGGATGTCCGATATTATCGGAGGGCCGATATTATCGGCCGATATTGAGTTAAAAATGTAATATCGGGAAATATCGGTATCGGGTTTTCATAACCGATATTTGTTCTGTAGGCTTCAGCATTTCCGAGTGTGCATGAACGCAGCATGGGACGTTAACAGGTGCGTGCTTGATGACGTATAACAGCAACAGCTAGTCTCTAGGTCGCTAACCGTGGCTAACAAGCTAGCTCGCCCGGTGTATGAGTGGTTTGGAAGTATTTCCAAGTGTCACCTACTAACAGTAAATTTGCGATTTGTAATGACTGCAAAGCAAAGGTGGTTATGAGAGGAGGAAACAAGGCGTCTTCCTTTAATACAGTGATCCCCGCTATTTTTTTCACAAGAGCCACATTAGCAGTGCAAAATCAAAAGGCGAGCCACTTTTACGACAACATACAAAATGGACATCCCACAAAAAATAAATAACACGGCCAATACATTTTCATTTAAGACCAGATTTACTTTAATGAGCTCGTTTCTGTCTCTTTTTTATTAAAAACCGGTCCATTTTGTGTTTTACGCTAGCTAGCGTAGCTTACGTCGCCTGCCTGCAAATGTGCGTTGCGGCCAAGTTTTGTAAACAATGCCACATGGCCACTTTCAGATAGATAGATAGATAGATAGATAGATAGACAACTTTATTGATCCTTTTGGGAGGTTCCCGCAGGGAAATTGACATCTCCATCGCATACAGCACTGTCAGACATACATGTACACGAACTCTAGTCCCAAAAACCAAGACACCCAGAAAAGAATAATAATAGTAATAGAATAAGATAAAATAAATATTGTGACTGTACTGTACATACATGATTATTGCACAAAGGAAGAATACCAGATGCATAGTGTTATTGCACTTCAATATTGCACTCGTTATGGGTTAATTGAGAAAAAGTCATTTAGCCCCTTTCCTTTTTGTCCCCCCAACCCCGAGTGAGTGGTGGTTGTAAAGTTTGATGGCACGGGGGACAAAGGAGTTCTTGAGTCTATTTGTCCTGCACCTCGGGAGGAGCAGCCTCCCACTGAAGGTGCTTCTCTGGCTGCTGATGGTCATGTGCAGAGGGTGGCTGGCATTGTCCAGGATACATGTTAATTTTTTAAGAGTCCTGCTCTCTGCTACAGCAGCCAGAGGGTCCAGCCTTGTGCCAACCACAGAGCCAGCCCTCCTGATCAGCTTCTCCAACCTGGAGAGGTCTGTCCTTGAGGTGCTCCCACCCCAGCACACCACCGCGTAGGACAGAACGCTGGCGACCACAGACTGGTAGAAGATCCCCAGGAGCTTCTTGCAGATGTTAAACGATCGTAACCTCCTCAAGAAGTACATCCTGCTCTGGGTCTTCTTGTACAGCTGCTCCGTGTTGCTTGTCCAGTCCAGCTTGTTGTCCAGCCACAGCCCAAGATATTTATAGGTCTGCACGACCTCCACCTCCTCTGTTCCTATCAGAACTGGTCTGGGGTTGGGTCTGTCCCTCCCAAAGTCAATGACCAGTTCCTTAGTCTTAGAGGTGTTGAGCTGTAAGTTGTTCTTGTGGCTCCAGACAGCAAAATCCCTCACCAGGCTCCTGTACTCCTCCTCTTCATCGTTGCTGATGCACCCCATGATGGCCGTGTCATCTGCGAACTTCTGGATGTGACACGTGTCCGAGTTGTAACAGAAGTCCGCAGTGTAGAGAGTGAAGAGGATAGGGGAAAGTACAGTCCCCTGTGGAGCTCCAGTGTTGCTGACCACAGTGTCAGACGTGATGTCCTTCAGCCTGACGTACTGTGGTCTGTCGGTGAGGTAGCTGGAAATCCAAGCAACCAGGCAGGGGTCCACTCGCATACTGGAGAGTTTTTCCTGGAGTACAAGGGGCTGGATTGTATTAAAGGCACTAGAAAAATCCAGGAAGGTAATCCTTACGGTGCCTTTTCCCTTGTCCAGATGCGAGTGGGCTCTGTGTAGAAGGTAGAGGATGGCATCCTCTACACCAACCTCTGCCCGGTAGGCGAACTGTAGAGGGTCCTCAGCGTGCTGCACCTGGGGTCTGAGGAGCTTGAGGAAGAGCCGCTCCAGCGTCTTCATCAGATGTGATGTGAGTGCCACCGGTCGGAAGTCATTCAGCTCGCTGGGCCGGTTCTTTTTGGGGACAGGAACGATGCATGATGTCTTCCAGAGGGTGGGCACTCTCCCGAGTTGCAGGCTCAGGTTGAAGATGCGTTGTAGCGGCTCCCCGAGTTCAGCAGCGCAGGTCTTCAGAAGTCGTGGACACACCATGTCGGGTCCTGCTGCCTTCCTGGGCCGGAGCTTCCTCAGTTCCCCCCTCACTTGGTCAGCCGTGAAACAGGGGAGGGGCTGTGAGGAGGGTAGGTGGGTTGGGGGGCTGTCCAGCTCCCGTGGAGGAGGGGGTGAAGTTTGGGGAGCGCTGTGCGAGAGAGGTGGGAGTGGGAGGGTGGGGAGGGGTGATGTCTGTGGCAGCTGGGGGGGAGGAGAGAAGGGTGGGATGCTGGTGACTGTGGGTGAAGATACGTTGGGGGGAGGGCAGGCTACAGTAACGGTGGGGAGTGGAGTGTTCTCACTGAACCTATTGAAAAACATGTTCAGGTCGTTGGCTCTCTCTACACTTCCCCCCTCTGTGCTGGTCCTTGCTTTGTGTCCAGTGATGGTTCTGACACCTTCCCAGACGTCCCTCATGTTGTTGTCCCTCAGCTTCTGCTCCACCTTCTTCCTGTAGCAGTCCTTTGCTTCCCTCAGACAGCGTTTCACCTCCCCCTGTGCTGCTTTCATCTCCTCCTTGTCCTTAGTCCTGAATGCCTTCTTCTTCTGGTTGAGGACAGCCTTGACTCCCTGTGTTACCCATGGTTTGTTGTTTGGGTAACACCGAACAGTCTTGGTGGGGGCGACCACATCTGCACAGAAGTTGAGATAGTCTGTTATTCGTTATTTCATTCGCGCTTTCCGTGATTCAGCTGGGTGAAATACAACTTATGGCCACGAGATGGCAGTTTAAGTAGCATTGCTGGTAAATAGTGGATTGCAATTAAAGGCAAGTGGCAGTGTGATACTGTAAACTACCATCGAGCAACCCTAGTTCTCACTGGAAGTTACACGGGAGTAACACATATCAGTGTGATGACAATACTCATGTGCATTTTATTATGGTTATTTAGCTGGTGAACTCTGTGCTTAAAAAAATTATTATTATAAATATTATTAAATAATTTAATTCTATGCTGTACAGAGGTTCCTATCAGTCAAGACAATTCAAGTCTACTGATCTGGGTAAGCTGTTCAAATCAAGAATCAAACCGGACTCCTCTAACACATTCATTTTCATCTTTGATGTACACAGACGATACAGTCTAAATGCAATATATGCTATAAGCACTGTTTCTGAGTAGATTAATGTAAATTGTACCTGTGGCAATAGCCACTAAGAAGCAAAGCAAAGGCTTTGTCTTTGTCTGATGCACGTTCAGACGCTCAACAGCTTTGGCACTGAATGTTCTGGTAGAAACACCCAGAACAACCAAGTCTAATTTAGACCTGTGTGAATAATACACCAGCATTATTACCAGTTATGGAATTTATAATAATATGAGACCCATAAAGACATCAACAACTGAGTGTTTGTATTTGCTTGATCATATTTTGACTCAAGCGATAAAAGCCTAAATCTATCCAAGGCGTGTTCAGATCTATGAGTGATTACCGCTTTTCCCTTTTCTTTTTCTATCACCAGCAGGCATCTTTAACAATAGAAAGACTTTACAATGACTCAGTGTGAGTGGAAGGCTGTGATTACTAAAATTCACCCGGGCTCGTTAAAGAACCATTGGTATAGTTTACGTCCACCCAAATGAGATTAAGGGTTGTGACGTGGGTTGATGAAGTAAGTCTGGTGTTTGTTGCACAGTCATGGGTGTGGCCATTCCATCCACACAGCAGCGCTAATTAACAAATTATTTTCATTTGTTGTATGCTGTGTGAGTCCTGTTTTTATGCAGAAACTTACACAGGGTTTACAGTTGCCCAAAAAGTCCCACAATCCACTCTGCATATCAAGATAAAATGAAGCCATGAAATCCATAGAACTTGTTGAGGACCTCTCTGAGAAAAGTTGTGGCAATCCATTGACCAGGATGTTACACCTGTAACATCTTTACATCCCATCATGTTCACCCATCACCTGCTGAGTGTGGGGGGCTCTCACTAGTCAATATTAGCTTTGCTCTCAGCCTTGGCTTCAGTCAGAGGCGATTCTAGAGTCTGTGGGGGTCCCAAGCAAAAATTCCTAGGGGGCCCTACCAACCAGTGTTCATCACCATTATGTTAGTCTATAAATAGTCTGACACCAACGAAAAATGTATGAAATAAAACCTTTTTTAATTCCAAATGTTCTAAACATGAACAACCTTGTAAGTATTGCGGCGCGCACGCACACAGTGGCTCGGCACTCTCCGTCACTATTATTGTACTGTATTATACTGTGTCCAAGCTGTTTCGTCTCGTCTTGTTCTGTTTTGTCTTCTGTTTTTTTAAGCGCCACCAAAATTTCGTTGTAGAAATACAATGACAATAAAAATCTTGAATCTTGAATCTTGTTATTTTGGAAAATATAAAATAAGTAAAGATTAAATAAATAAAAAAAATTAATAAAATAATTGTATAATAAAATACAGTAAATTGCTTTGTCTGTTTTGTTATAAATTTAAGAAATGATCCTGAGGAGAGATGTTTAATTGTTCTCCTTGTGCATAGCTTTCATTATTTATTGCTATCATTGCATGCAATTCGATCCCGTTAGACAAAGTAGCAGCATTTTTCAATAGCAGCAGTCATTCAGGCCTACTGTTAATGTTATGCTTAAATCATTATCTGCTTCACTTACCACTGTCTTTCTTTCTTTTTGCTTCTTCTTCTTTTTTTTCTTCTTCTTTTCACTACCAGATGGATAGCTCCTCTTCATTTTCCTGCAGCTAATTTTCCAATTTAGGTTATTGAATGATACAACGTCACCCATTGGCTACGTTCATTTTCAAACAGGGGAAGTTATCCACCTGGGTTGGATTTGACTGAGCAAAGCCAATCAACATTCCATCCAATCGGAATTTTGATATGCACTCATGTTAAGTTGACCCTTTCTACGTTGGCACTTGATACGTATTCGCCTGTTGCTATTTATCTACCGGGTGTAGCTGGCCATCCGAAAATCAATGTGTTCATTGTTTGTGACAATCATATTCATATCGATTACTTAAGTATGTATCATGATATCCTGAAGCAGCTGACCGGTACCGGATGGCCATGCAATCCGCGGCAAGGGCAGTCGCTGAGGCAAAAACTCGGGCGAGGGAGGAGTTCGGTGAGGCTATGGAAGAAGACTATTGATCGGCTCCGAAGAGGTTCTGGCAAACTGTCCGGCACCTCAGGGGTGGTAGGCGGCAATACGCCCACACTGTTTTCAGTGTGGGTGGTGAGCTACTGACATTAACTGGGGATATTGTCCGGCGGTGGAAGGAATACTTTGAGGAGCTCCTCAATCCCACCAACACGTATTCCACAGAAGAAACGGAGCTGGAGGGCCTGGGGTTGGGTCGTCCAAACCTCAGATCAAGGAGAAACAATGCAGTTTTCGTCCTGGATGTGGAACCATGGACCAGCTCTTTACCCTCACTAGGGTGCTGGAGGGGAGATGGGAGTTTGGATCTGGAGAAGGCTCACGACCGTGTCCCCAGGAGCATCCTATGGGGGGTGCTCCAGGAGTATGGGGTGGATGGCTCCTTACTAAGGGCCATTCAGTCCCTGTACCAAAGAGTGTGAGTTTGGTCCGTGTAGCTGGTAGTAAGTCGGACCTGTTCCCAGTGAGGGTGGGACTCCACCAGGGCTGCCCTTTGTCACCAGTTTTGTTCATAGTTTTTATGGACAGAATTTCTGGGGGAGGGTGTCGAGTTCGGTGAGCGTCTCTGCTGTTTGCGGATGACGTGGTCCTCTTAGCTTCATCGAACAGCGACCTTCATCTCTTGCTGGGGCGGTTCGCAGCTGAGTGTGAAGTGGCTGAGATGAGGATCAGCTCCTCCAAGTCTGAGGCCATGGTCCTCAGTCGGAAAAGGGTGGGCTGCCTACTCCGGGTCGGGGAGGAGGTCCTGCCTCAAGTGGAGGAGTTCAAGTATCTCGGGGTCTTGTTCACGAGTGAGGGTAGGAGGGAGTGGGAGATCGACAGGCGGATCGGGAGGGCATCTGCAGTGATGCGGATGCGGATGCTTAACCGGTCGGTCATGGTGAAGAGGGAGCTAAGCCGAAAGGCGAAGCTCTCAATTTACCGGTCGATCAACGTCCCAATCCTCGCCTATGGTCATGAACTTTGGGTAATGACGGAAAGAATAGGATTGCGAATACAAGTGGCCAAAATGAGTTTCCATCGCAGGGTGGCCGGGCTCAGCCTTAGTGTCCGACCATAAGGCCATCTCAATGGAGCTACCCACCCTGTTACCCCTCAGCAAGCCCAGCAGACAAATCAGTTTCAGAAACCTTAAGAACATCAACCCAGTCACCCTGACTACTGACCTCCATCATCTCTCTGCTGCCATACCACTCTCAGTCACTGAATCCGTGGACCTCTACAATTCAACACTCAGCACCCTTCTGGACCGTCATGCCCCACTCAAGTCCAAAACCGTCACCTTTACACGCTCAGCCCCCTGGTACTCCAGGGAGCTGCGTTTACAGAAGAGAACAGGACGTGTGCTTGAACGGCGTTTCAAGGATTCAGGACTTGCTGTTCACAAGCTAGCCTACCGGGAACATCAGAAGGCCTACAGCAAGTCCCTCAGTGACGCACGGTCCCGGTTCTACTCCTACGTAATCAACAATAGTCCTGGTAATTCCAAGCAACTTTTTTCAACCATAAATCATCTTCTCAAACCTCAGACCCCCCTATACTCAGATAACACGCAGGAGCGGTGTAACAGCTTCATCTCCTTTTTTAAAATGAAAGTGGAAAACATCCTCTCCTATCTTTCCAGACCCTCCGCCCCCCTACAGTCCAGCCCCACCGCTCCCCCCTCAGTTACTTCCACTGACCCTCAATCTGGGACCACCCAGCTCCTCTGCTGTTTTACAGACATCACTCAGCATGAGATTGAGGACCTCCTAAGGAAGATGAAGCCCTCCACCTGTGTCCTGGATCCATTTCCCTCAGCCCTGATAAAAAGTCACTCCGCTCCAATAAGTCCCATGATCACCAAAATCATCAACCAGTCCCTCCGATCCGGCCATGTCCCCACGTCTCTGAAAACTGCTGTCATTAAGCCACTACTCAAAAAACCCAGCCTTGACCCCGAAGTACCTGCCAACTACCGCCCCATCTCCAACCTCCCTTTCCTGTCAAAGGTGTTGGAAAAGGTAGTTTCAGCCCAACTCCACAACCACCTCACAACAAACAATCTGTATGAGAAGTTCCAGTCTGGTTTTCGCCCTGGCCACAGTACAGAAACTGCCCTGGTCAGGGTCACAAATGACCTGCTGATGACGGCTGATGCTGGCTCTCCATCACTTCTCATTCTTCTTGATCTCACCGCAGCCTTTGACACCGTGGACCACCACATTCTACTACACCGCCTCCACTCCTCCATTGGACTCTCCGACACTACCTTGGCCTGGTTCACATCATATCTCACCGACAGAACTGAGTATGTATCCCTGGGTGGTGCTAAATCTGACACGCACTCTGTTACCTGTAGTGTCCCTCAAGGATCAGTCCTTGGCCCCATCCTCTTCACGCTCTACATGCTCCCCCTTGGTCATGTCATCAGCCAGCATGGGATATCTTTCCATTGCTACGCTGATGACACCCAACTGTACATCAAAACCAACCCTAACCCCTCTGCAGCCCTTTCCACGCTTTCCACCTGCCTGGAGGAGATAAAGGAGTGGATGACAGCTAACTTCCTGCAACTTAACAGTTCAAAAATGGAAGCCATTCTTGTTGACACTCCACACCAGACCCGGTCATCCACCATCACCAGCATCACCTTCTCCGGCCATGACTTTCACCTCTCATCCTCAGTCACAAACCTTGGCATCAGAATGGACCCTCACCTGACCTATGAGGGGCACATTAAACACCTTTGCAAAACCTCCTTCTTTCACCTCAGGAATATTGCAAAACTCCGCCCCATGCTCACCCGGGATGCCGAAAAACTTGTCCATGCCTTTGTCTCCTCCAGGCTGGACTACTGTAATGCACTCCTCATCGGGATCCCAGGCAAGAACATCAAGCAGTTGCAATACATCCAGAACTGTGCTGCCAGGATCCTGATGGGGGTGCGAAAGTATCACCACATCACACCCGTCCTCAAATCCCTCCACTGGCTTCCTGTCCAGTACAGGATTGAATTCAAAGTTTCCCTTCTGACCTACCAGTGCCTCCATGGCACTGCCCCCGGTTACCTCAGACAACTCATCACCCCCCTTTCCTCCTCACGCCATCTCCATACTGGACAGGTCAACCTTCTCCAGCCTCCAAGGACAAGGCTGCAAACCATGGGCGATCGCGCCTTTTGTTCAGCTGCACCCAGCCTGTGGAATTCCCTTCCCGTACATCTAAGGGCACCACAGACTGTGGACTCTTTTAAAAAAAACCTTAAGACATATCTTTTTACAAAAGCATATGGCTAAAATTGCTATTTTTAATCTCTTTTTAATTCTTTTATGCTAGTTTTATAGTCTTTATGTTGTTTTATGCACTTGTAGCACTTTGAGGTCATTGATTTGATGTAAAGTGCGTTATAAATAAAATTTATTATTATTATTATTATTATTAGAAAGGGTAAGAAGCTCGGACATATGGGAGGAGCTCAGTGTAGAGCCACTGCTCCTCCACGTCAAGAGAGTCAGTTGAGGTGGCTAGGGCATCTGGTAAGGATGCCTTCCGGACGCCTCCCTGGAGAGGTGTTTCGGGCATGTCCCACCGGAAGGAGACCTCGAGGCCGACCCAGGTCACGATGGAGGGATTATATCTCTCGTCTGGCCTGGGAACACCTGGGGGTTCCTCCGGAGGAGCTGGCTGAAGTGGCTGGGGAGAGGGCTGTCTGGGCTTACCTGCTGAAGCTGCTGCCCCCGCGACCCAGACCCGGATAAGCGGGAGAAGACGAGACGAGTATCATGATACTTCACTACGATGAGACAACATCTCTTACAATCACTAGAACTGTGTGTGTGCACTTCAGCCATCTTGACCAGTGAACGTTAGCAACTATCTTCTAGCTTTGTTGCTAAATTAAGCAAAACATGGTAAGAATATCGCGCATGTCTGTCGTTTAAAAAAAAAAAAAATAGGCCATATGTGTGGATTCTTTGAACTGTATGTACAGAATGTACAGATTTGTTTGTACAACAGGACAGGAGCACGCAAAATCACGTAATCCATCATTCAATCCTGATAGGGAGAAATTTGTGGTGATGCCGATGTAGAAGAAGAAGTACCAGAGTCCTGTATGTCTTATGCCTGAAGGAGTTTATTTAGGCTTGTACAAGGAGAACAGAAGATTCGTCATCACAGCATAAGTGCATGAGTCCACCTCAATTCTAAGGGACAAACAGTAAACTCAAAGTCTTATACTAAGAAGGTGGACTGAGGCAGGGGGAGATGTGTCAATATCCCATTGGTTATTGTACATAAACATGAAGATAAGGATTCACACCAACTAGGAAATACAAATTGTCAGACAGTGACGGAGGACATTATCACCTAACTCTACAGCTGTGTCTGTTGACAGCCAGACAGTGAGACTGAAGACGCCATAAGAGGGACCATGGCCTTGGCATGTTCCTCAAAGAGAAAATAGGGCAGATAACTGACCCCAGCAGTAGGGAAGAGAAATTATTCTCTAACAAATCCCTATGGATGAAATTCTTGTTTGTCCCACCGGCAATCGGGGGCCCTCTAGCGGCACAGGGCTCCAAGCAGTTGCCTGCCTTGCCTGTTGACAAGGTGCGCCTCTGGCTTCAATTCTGTACCATTCCCTTCTGCTAAAGTCCCCAAAAAACCATTGATCAATTCACTCACATTTTTACTTGGAAAATATTAAGAGTTCTAAAGGGATCTTGTATATACCCCGCAAGTTGGCAAAGAGACGGCAACAAAGGAGGTCAGCTTCCTGCCCCTTCCTGGAACATTCTCTGCCACTAGGCTTTATCATAACTTATGTTTAATTTGCAGCTGTGTTTGCGCCAGATAAGGTCTGGCATGATCTTGAAAATGATCCAATTTACTCTTTGTTTCAGGTCATATTTGAGTTCATTTTATGAGGTGACACATGCTGTACAGGCCTCCTTCAAGATACCCAATGCACTCCTAACTGAATACCTTTACATCAGTGAGGACCGGAAAGATGATATCTCAGTTGCTGTGTATGGGACATCACTGTAGAGCTGCAGGTGGTACTTTTCTATTCAAGAATTCTCCCAGAATGGAACTCCATCAGTGAACTGCAAATGATCAGTCTCAGGTAGC
Source organism: Planiliza haematocheilus (assembly GCA_005024645.1). Classification (NCBI taxonomy): domain Eukaryota; kingdom Metazoa; phylum Chordata; class Actinopteri; order Mugiliformes; family Mugilidae; genus Planiliza; species Planiliza haematocheilus. Next base: position 88,725 of record SRSE01001340.1, on the reverse strand, counting down.
TGTGTTGTCAGATGGCCCTATGGAAGATCAGGTGTAGCTGTGGCACCATCCATTAGCTGCTGTCAGTTCCATTTGCATCTACTTCTCATGCTGATGCTTTTACCCCTTTCCACCGTGACAGATGGACTGTTTTGACATCAAGCATCACAGATCAGTCCAGAAATAATAATGATGCCTGATGCTGGTCACAGCCGTTATGAAATTGATCAGATTGATGCTCTGAAATTTCTGAACTTTCATCAGTGTTTCATTGGCCTCTTTTCAGATTGACGTAGGTATGTATGCCAGTTCTAAGGCATTTTCCCACAGACAAATTATTGTCTTTGTAAGGACATATGTATGAAATACCTAATCTGAACAACTTGATGTTAATTTCTATTTCCAGTTTAGGGAGATATCATGTCACAAGGGTTCCAGTCATTTTACCAGCTTAACTGTCAACAATATTTGTATTAGTCGCCCTCGTTTCAGTCCGCTTTCATTGAAAATTGGACCAAAGCTTTCATGGTGTGCTAAAGTAATCCAAACTTTCATCGTCATAGCATTTGCTGCTTCATGAAAAGATGAGTTCACTTGGGCTTTACTAATGCTGAATACTCAGTATGTTGAGAACTCATCGCTCAACATGTAGGAGGTAACTGTAATAAAACATAATGCTGAACACAAACAAACTGGGCTTGTGCAGGTTAAAAGTGGAATTATGGATAAAACTATTTATTAAAGTATATGTGTAAAAAAAAGTAAAATGAATCAGGAAAAATTCTTTGTTTTACTCTATTTTGTTGCAAGATATATGGTGATGTATGGTTGTCTGCAGTTTCCCCACTGTGGGACATATAAAGCTTTTCTTTATCTTAATCACAATATGCCAAGTGTGACCCTCATGAGCATCAGGTGAACAGTATTGTACTGCAGAAAGTAGTGTGTTGCTACAAAAATGGCGAGAAAAGGGCAATGAAGAATGGAAGAGAGAGAGACCATCATAACACTTAAACATGTAGGTCTTTCCTACAGGAAAACTGCAAAGAAAGTCAAAGTGTCAGTGAGCACAGTTTTCTTCATCAAAAGGCACTCAGAAACTGGAGGATACTCTGACAGGAAGAGGTCTGGCAGACCCAAAGCCACAACTGAATCAGAGGACAAGAGTTAACACCTTGCATGACAGGCGGCTCACAGGACAAGAGCTTCCAGCACAGTTTAATAATGGTCGTAGTCAGCAAGTCTCAGTTTCAACTGTGAAGTGAAGAGTTGCAGCAAGAAAGCCATTGCTAAGAATAGAATAAGTCAAAGAGGCTCGCCTGGGCTATGAAACACCACCACTGGACTACTGAACACTGGAAGAACGTATTATGGACTGATGAATCAAAATGTCAAATGTTTGGTTCATCACGCGGGATCTTTGTACACTGTCAAGTAGACGAGAGGATGGTTCCACAGTGTGTGACATCGACTGTCAAACATGGAGGAGGAAGTGTGATGGTCTGGGGCTGTTTTACTGGATCTAGGGTCGGTGACTTCTACAGAGTGAGAGGCGCCCTGAACCTAAACAGCTACCACAGCATTCTGCAGCGCCACGCAGTACCCTCTGGTATGGGCCTAGTTGGTCAGAGGTTCATCCTACAGCAAGATAATGACCCAAAACACAAGTCCAAGCTATGGCAGAACCTCAGGAAAAAAATAACAAGATGGTAAGCTTGAGAGCATGGAGTGGGCAGCACAGTCTCCAGACTTAAACCCCATCGAGCTGGTTTGGAATGAACTGGACAAAAGAGTGAAAGCAACCTACCAGTGCCACACATGTATGGGAACTTCTGCAACAGACTTATGAAGAACTTTCTGAAGATTATTTGATTTCTATTGTAGAAAGAATGCCACCAGTGTGTTTAGCTGTTATATCTGCCAAAGGTGGCTTCTTTGATGAGTCAAAAGTTTAGAATACATTTTGGTCTATAAATTGATTCCCAGGGCTCTCAAGTCTCACGCATTGGGTGTGAGACACACACATTTCAACCCATTCACATGCGCACACACCTTGTATTAAAAGGAACACACAGACAGGAAATCAAGGAACTTAACAAAATAAAACAGGAAACTGAAAAAAAACAAGAACTTAAGATACAACATAAACACAAGACTGTGAAAAAAGACAAGACAAAAAAGACGAAAGACATGACAGAAGACAAGACTGAAGACATGACAAATATATTTAAATGTGTTTTGAGAGTTACCTTGTCGCCACAGCCCTCGTCTGAGTAAGAGACTGACTCATCGCAAGTCTCTGTTGGCCCGTTCACCTTGTATTTGTCAGCATAATTTGCCACAGACATCGGAGATCCTGCTGTACAACAACACAATAAGCACTGGTGTAAATTAGACAAAAAGGAAACTTACCATGTGGTATGACAGTATTTTGTGCAATTTGTTGTTTGAGTTGGTTTCCAACAAAATGCAGGAATGTCATGGACAAGAGCATTTGTTTAGTTGTTAGGTCAATTTCCACAACTCTGTAGCCTCAGGAGCCTCTCCATTTATTTTTCTAGTGTAATTTCCACCATTCAACAAATCTGAATTCATGAATTCATCCCTAACACTCCAAATCACAGACTTCAGTTTTCTAAACAATGATTGGGCTGAATTTAAAAGAGGTGAAGAAAAAAGGTGCAATACAGGATGTATGAAATTTAAATTGTAACATGGATATTAACTGCCCGAATTGGAAGAATAAAAATTATGGTCATCAAGACATTTAAGTGATATGTGTGTGATTATCACAGCATTTCCAATTAATTCAGGTATTAATTATGGACAGAATCAGTTTACCACTTACCACTGTGGTTGATGAAATTAGTTCTTACTGGCTGTGTACTTACTGCTAAAGTAATTCTCCCCCAAATTTTTATTTTATACGGCTGTCCAGGACTGGTGTGGCAAAATGGCTCTGTAGCGCCATCTATGGACCAACCCAAAGTTGGAGAAATGTTATTTTCGTAGGGTGTGTAAATCGGGCATTAAACCACATCAGGTTTACTTCAGATTTTGGAAATAGGCAGTCAAAAGACAGGTGAACAATCCTGACCATGGTTTATTGACTATTCGTTGAGGTGGCGTGGGTGTTCTGGCCCCTTAAGTTTCATCGCGCACCATGAAACAGGAAATTGCATTAAACGTGCTGTAATTCAGTCCGATGTGCATCAAACTGTACAGTACTGGTCCCTAACTGTACACATCCATTTGTCAATATTCATGCAATTATTGTAGCGCCATCTATTGCGAACAAGAAATGTCTGATGTTGGAGCGTGTCTGTAGTGTGACCTGCTGTTCCTGTCAGGGTGACTGGATTCTCTTCAAATTTTGATGACTACGAAAACCGTGAGTTTTTGTTATATACATGTTATTTGGGCCAGTTCTGGTTGTGAAAGTGAAATGGTTCACTTTCTTACCGATTCCATCATCATTTCAAGCAGTGTGCTACTTTGCCCAGCAGATGGAGCCATTGCTGGCTCTGGTGGCTGTAAGTGTGCGTATGTTAGTTATCCTATAATAGTTGGTGAAGCTGTTTTAACATACTTTGATGCTACTGAGAGAATAATTATACAATTATTGTAGCGCCACCTATTGAGAACAGGAAATGTCTCATATTGTAGTACTTGTAGTTTTACCTGCTGTTACTGTCAGGGTGACTGGATTCACTTCAAATTTTGACAGTCCAGCAGATGTAGCCATTACATTTCTATCTGGTGGGTTGTGTGTGTGTGTGTGTGTGTGTGTGTGTGTGTGTGTGTGTGTGTGTGTGTGTGTGTGTGTGTGTGTGTGTGTGTGTGTGTGTGTAACCAAGACTTATAGCTGTCACAGATGATTTGCTCGCTGATCTTGAATAGACTTATAGACTCTGAGGTCAAAATACATAGCTAACAAATCAAATAGCGAATGGGATTAACACCCATATCCTATGAGTAAAAGCAAATTTTACGTTTGATTGAGGCCCGGAAAACTCTGGCCTGTGGCATAACATGGCAGATATGTTTGGTGTGTGCGCTTTAGCAAACCACGAGTAACCAACAAGATTTACAAATAGGCCATCAGCCAAGGAAGAAGCTGTTTGGCGCGGATAGTGACATTTTTTTCAGCCAAACCTGACAGCTGGAAAGATGTTCTGTTTGTTTATTAAAATGTCTGAAAGGTGCGCACTAATGCTTGTTCCTAATTTTATTGCCTGTCTTTTTTGTTCAGCTGGTTTTCTAACAAAGACTGCTTACTTGTTGGATGTTCAGAAAGGACTAGCCTATACTACACTATACTATAGCTTTTGGACAACAAGAGGTTCTGTGGCAAGCTGATAAGCTCTATCATCTGTGGTAACAGAGGCAATACTTGTTAGATAAGTTCATAGTTTTTGGTGTTTTCATGGGATTTGTGGATAAAACTTCAGTCTTATCATTCAAAGAATTAATACAGCACAAGCCTCTCTGTGTTTCTTTCTGAATGGATGTACAGGAACGGAATCATGCACTTTGAAATCATGTCCTGTTGGGCCGTCTACAAGAAGTATATTTTGTGTAACCATGTCAGTGTGTTTGAAATCCCATACAAATATGTGTTACGGGTCCCACAGTGTTTGACCACGTATCAAATACAGTTCTGTTGGAACAGATATAATGCAGTGGTAATGAAGACACAGAGCATTCACTCTTGTGTACAGGTCACAGGTTTCACAGATTCAAAACAGTCCAACATCAGTTATCTGAATCCCTCAATCTATCTTTTTCAGTCAGACTTCTCACATTATTCTGTTACAAGATAAGTAACCAAAATTGTGAGGATATGGAAGTTCAGCTGCAGTGTAAACAGTGTTGGCTATAGTTACTTTGTAAAGTAATTAATTAGGTTACAAAGTTACCATCAATTAAAAGTAATGTTACGTTACAGCGTCACCTATAAATAAAAGTAACGCATCAGAGTACTAATGCGTTACCAAAAATTAAAAGCCGTTTGCAGAACCTCGCACATGCTGCAACTTAACTGACACAGACACACAGCCTCCTTTAAATGCACAGAGAACAACTGAATAACGTCAGTCATCCAACCAAATTAACTCTGCAGGATAACAATAGCAGGAAAGACAGTCAACAATATGCCACTTGCTACCAGGGAGCTAGAGTAGTGTGAGGATACAATTAGTTTTTTAAACTGGAGGGTAAATTTTTTGCAGTCAACAGAAGCTTTTCACCAACGCAGCATGTGCATTTTACTGTTATGTTGTTCTTGTCCTTTTCGCTGGCGAATTGAACATAATGAGTGTACTCCCCTCTGCCATCTTGCCGGCAGTTCGAAAACACTCACGCCAAATGTATCAAATGTGATACATGAGTTTTAGAGCCCTCTACATAAGCAGTGTGATTTTTTTCCCTAAAAAATCCGATGTATACAATTATACCAGAGGACCATAATCTGCCCACTAGAGGGCTTTCCTGCCATCTTACAAGACTGCCATTTACCAGGAAGTGGATCGATGGGATTTTTGAAGAAGAACTTTGCCAATTTTGAAAAGGTTATGGTAAGAAAAAAAAATCAAATTTTTGTGAAACATCAATAGGAAGAGTTGCTGGGTTGATGCAATGTGAAATTACTTAATATTTCATAATTTATGGTTTAGTAAATCCCTGTTTAAAATGACGTATCAAATTTGATACAGCGGGAGTATAAGGTCATGTAACTCTAAATCAGTCAGTTGTCATTTTATTGTATTTCATGCATTATAAATAGCATCAAGCAACATACAGTACAGTCTTTATTTTTCAAGTTAACTAATTAAATGTTTAAATTAGATTATTTGGTACGTTCAGAGCAAAAAATTAGATATGCAACTTGCTGTATCATGATGATTGATGAGTAGTTGGGTGTTGCAATGATATGATTGATACTGATTTTCACTTAAAACTGACCAATTCAAAGAAAAAATACTCAATAATTTGTTTGTTGTGTGCATGTGTGTTTTAGGCAAAAATACAGTGTTGAAGATGCTCTGAAGATGATTATGGATGGGAATTCAAGTGACATGGAGCAGCTCGGGGAAGATGAGGATGAGGAGGAAGGTGAGGAATGGACTCCTACTGCAAGGATTGGGAAAAACCCAGATAGTAGTGAAGAAACAACGCCTAATCATCCCAGGAAGAAGAAAACCCCTGATGTCAGAAAGGTTGGCCTTCATTTCCCAACATAGAAACACAGAGATGCAAGCACTGCGTTGGCCACTTTGCCCATGTGTACTGTGAGAAATGCAGAGTGCATCTTTCTCAAGGACAGAAACTGTTTTCAAGCCTACCACCACTCAAAATAAAAGGTTGTGAACTGCAAAATGAGTAAAAATAACTGAAACGTTATGTCTTCCACACTTCCACCCTGCCAGTTCCATTGCTGCATTGTTTTTGTTGGATTTGTTTGTGTATTTTTTGTTCAAGAAAAATAAAAATCTTTGAGCATTGTGACCCGCTTTATCAATTATGAATTAAAACTGCTATATGGAAATTGATATTTGAAAAAAAAAAAAAAAAGTTTGTTCAATAAGGGCTCTAGTTTCAAAGAATTGGAATTTTCTGTCAATTATTTAATGGTTTGGGCTTTACAGGGTTGAATGCACAGAGAAGTCCTGACAACTGAATACCGTCAGTCATCCAACCAAATTAACTCTGCAGGATAACAATAAAAAAAGACAGTCAACAATATGCCACTTGCTACCAGGGTGCTAGAGTGGTGTGAGGATACAACATGTTTTTTCAAACTAGAAGTAAAAATGTTTGTGGTTGACAGAAGCTTTTTTTCAAGGCGAATTGAACATAATGTGTGTACTTCCAAAAGCTGTCCTCTCTGCCATCTTGCCGGCAGTTCGAAAACACTCACACACAGCCAGTGTTGTGCCTGAACGCGTTCAATGAACGATTGAGGAACTATTGCGAACGCGTTCATTCTGACGTCTGTGAACGGCGTTTATACAGGTTCTATTTTCGTTCAAAACTATGCCAGATTTCCAGTGCCCCCCCAAATAAAACACACCGTGAACTGTGCTTAACGGCACTGCGGAAAGCCATCCGATGTGGCAACAGATTTGCACCGCGACACCGCTCATCGCCATGTCGCACAAACAAAACGTCATCACAACAAAGCATGGGCTATGGAGGAGGAGCAATGTATTGGAGGTAAAAAAAAAAAAAAAATATGAAAAGAACTAAAAATGAACTATTTGAAATCATGAACGAACAAGTTCATTTTAAAGATTGTGAACTATGAACTGAACTAGTTCATTTTAAAGCTTATGAACTAACTAGTTTGTGTAGAAAAAGAACTTTCCCAACACTGCACACAGCACAGGTAACGTAGGTCAGCAGGGCACAGACCTCATCACAGCGCTGTGCCTCCACTGACACATCTGCAGGTGGCACAGTACTGACAAAAAGCAGGCTGCAGTCAGAATTTTTCTTTCCTTATCTGGAGAAATAGTTAAAGCAATTATTATTACATTTTTTAAAAAAATAACTAAGTTACTGATTGCTTAACGCATGAAACTAACGCATTACATTACACGTTACACGAAAAAGTAATTTGAGTACTCTAACATGTTCGTTATGTCGTTACACGTTACCCACAACACTGGGTGTAAAAGACCTCAACCAACCTGCCTGCTAGACAAAACAGGGCAGTGATACTGGCATACACACAAAGTGATGCGGTTCTTTTAACTTTTCCACAATTTATATACATCACGAAAGACATTCAAATGGCTGGAATGCACAGTCTGCAGACATATAACTTACAGCTTAGAAACACATAATTTCTTCCTGAACAGTCTGTTGAGTTTTACATATTACAAAACTGATCTAATTACAGATCAAAATACAGTATGCCTCAGAACAGAAGCCACCCCAATTTTTTTCTAATTTAAGGAAATAAAGCATCTCCTTACCCTGGTTTGTATAGGTAGGTGGGATTGGGAATTTCCATTTCAGGAGTATCAACTTCCTGGCCAGCAGAGTAGTGAATGCTATTACAGTGGTATGCAAAAGTTTGGGCACCCCTTAGGAAAATCATTGCATCAGTTTGTCGCTTGCTGAGCTTTTGAAGCAGCAACTTTATTTTAACAAATGTTATGCCTTATGGAAACAGAAACAACTCAGTAGAGAAATCATTTTCATTGGTCCAACAGAAACATTTTTATGAATATTTAAACAAAAATAGGCATGTGCATAAATTTGGGTACCCCAAAGAAATAATTCCATTAATATTTAATATACCCTCCTTTTGCTGCAAGAACAGCCTGTAGACGCCTCCTATAGCCACTGATAAGTCCCTGAAGTCTGGCACGTGGTAGTTTGGCCCATTCCTCCATACAAAACGCCTCCATTTCAGTCAGGTTTCTTGGCTTCCGTGCGTAAACAGCCTGCTTCAAATCAATCCATACTTTTTCAATGATGTTAAGGTCTGGGGACTGGGATGGCCATTCCAGAAGATTGTACTTGTGCTTCTGCATGAATTCCTTGGTGGATTTTGAACAGTGCTTGGGATCACTGTCCTACTGAAAAATCCAACCCCGGCGTAGCTTCAACTTTGTGACAGATTCTTGAACATTCTTGTCAAGAATCTGCTGATACTGAGAGGAATTCATATGGCCCTCAACTTTAACAAGGTTTCCAGTTCCTGTGCTAGCCACTGAGCCCCATAACACGATGGACTCTCCACCATATTTCACATAGTTCTTCTCATGGAATTCAGTGTGTTTTTTTCGCCATGCATACCTCCTCTTGTTCTGACCAAATAACTCCATCTTGGTCTCATCTGACCACAGTATTTTTTTTCCAAAATGCTTCTGGCTTGTCCAGATGTGCTTTTGCGTACCTCATGCGACTCTTCTTGTGACGAACACTCAGGAAAGACTTTTTGCGCATCAGCCTTCTGAAGAGCTTTTCCTGGTGCAAAGTGCGCTGGATTATGGAACGATGAACAACTACACCATCAGTAGCCAGATGTTCTTGTAGTTCTCTGGAGGTGGTCTGTGGCTTGTCTGTGACCATTCTAACCATCCTTCGTCTGTGTCTTTCCAGTATTTTTTTTGGCCTACCACATCTTTCCTTCACAAGGACTGTTCTTCTGGCCTTACATTTCTGCACCACATTTCTGACTGTGGAAATAGACATCCCAAACCTTCTTGATCATTTCTTGTACCCTTCTCCTAATTCATGATAATGAATTATCTTAGTTTCTTGGTCAGTGGAGAGTTGTTTCAATGCCCCCATGTTGCCAGGAGCCTAGGACAAGCACAGCCAGCAATTGCCTCTGTTAAATAAACTTTTCATGATTGGTTTTACCTGTCTTTGTAATTGAAGGTCTCACAAGCTAATCAAAGCAGTTTTGGGCTGCAACATGTCAGCTACAAATCTCTACAGGTCTTGAAATCAATGTGATTAAAAGGGTGCCCAAACTTTTGCGCATACCATTTTTTACATTTTAATTTATTATAATAAAACTTTGTAATGATACTCTAAGAATTTTGGTCTGGAAAATGTCTACATCTCTGTGGGAAATAAAACCTTGTTGCTGTGATCGTCTTTTCTAAAGTTAGAGCAAATTATTATGAAATCTTAGAGGGGTGCCCAAACTTTTGCATACCACTGTAAATCCTTATTAGCTGGGGAAAGAGTACGAGGGAAGGGCCAGACACCAAATAGGGCAGTTAAGGCATTGGGAGTCACATCCCTTTCAATTACCTTGGGTAAAGTACTAAAGATTTCAGACCAAAATCTAGACAGAGTGAGAAACATGTGAGAGTAGTTTGCTGTGGCTTGTTGGCATCGATCACATAGTGGAGAAACTGTACTGAACATTTTTGCGAGCGGGGCTTTAGTGTAGTGGGCTCGATGAAGGATTCAGCATTGCATAAAGCTGTGACCAGCACATATCGAAGACTTATGTACTCTCCGCAAAATCTCTTCCCAAGTATCATCAATAATCATCTCTCCCAAATCTGTCTCCCAAACTGTTTTAAGTACAGCAGAAGAGCCTGGATTAAGACTATAAATATTGGAATAAATAGAGGAGATTGCCCCCTTTAACGATGAGAGAGCCTTCAGAAAAATCTCAAAATCTGAAGACTTGGGAAGAGGAGGGAATCCTGGGAATGAGCCATGGACAAAATTTCGGACTTGGAGGTATCTAAAAAAATGTTCTTTAGGAAGCAAGAATGTATTTACCAAATGTTGAAAAGAAGCAAAAATAGAATTAACATACAGGTCTTTCATAGTTTTTATGCCCAGCCTAGCCCATATAGAGAAGGTGCTATCCAATAGCGATGGGGGAAAAATGGTTTGGCCACTGATCAAAATTTGATGTTGCCGTTTGATTTGAAGTTCCGTACGCTGAAAATGTCTGGTCAGCTGAAGTCCAGTGCTCAGAAAAGGAAAGAAAAGTGAAGAGGATAGATTATATTTCTTAACAAATATTTTTTATTTTTTTTTTTAAAAGTGGTGACAGTGGGACTAGTAAAGTGAACGTGGAGCAAAGTGGAGCCGGGCCCAGGCAAGACTGTCAGCTGGCCTGGCTACAAGACAAAGTTTGTGGCCAGTTATGTGGTCACATCATATTATTAATTAAATTATGTAACATGAAGTTAGAGAGCCTATATGTTATAACGCCACGAAATTCATTGACTTGATAGGCTAATTAATTAACTTGAATGGTGCATGTAAAGTTGCATTTTGTTCAACATCTTGTCATACCCGTTTCATCATCTTCATGGGTCGTTTCAGGCCACAAGCACGTTGTTATTGAAAAGTTTTGCACATTTGGCTGTATCTGTCTCCAGTGCTTTTCTCTTTTTAATTCTCGCTTTTTCACCCATTTTGCACACACCCTTGCACTTCTGGGCTGGAGCCAGGCTCCAAACACCACGGACAGTGTGCGGTGTGCACGGACGTGTTACGTCAGGCTGCGTCTGCAAAAAAAATAACAAGAAAAGAGCTGCAAGTGGAGACGGCTCAGCGACAGCGGTAACAACATACACGTGATACCCTCAGCACCATGACTGAACACCGGCCCAAAATAAATAAATAAAAATAATAATTAAACACCAGCCCTCGCGGCCCGAAAGTCAGACCGGCCCAATTGTCCCAGTCCTTCCGATTAGCCACTCTGGGCCTGGATACCACAACCTTCTGTGACCCTATTCGGTTACTCCAGAAGTGGACAAATACACCTCCACATTACAGAAGGGCTGTTTGACCAAGAAGGATAGGGAGTCCGTGAGAAGAGAATACTCAAGAAGGTCAGTCACTGTATATGTGGCAACTTTTTGTAGACTACTTTGAAGAAGTGGAAATTTGACGTTTTTATTTCCGTCAACATAATTCCATATGTTTTTCCCTCTGCAGCAACCATGTTGTTCTATAATGTAGATTTGTAGTTTTGATATTGGATGGTTTTCAGGCAAAAAGTAGTGGTGATTGGTTGGACAAACAACAGACATTCTTGACTTGCAGCTACAGTATATCTTTATTATAGAGATCAGTGGGTTTACAGTCTTATCACGTTAAATTAAGTACACTAATACTAGACATAAATAGAGGAATTACGAATGCAAATGAAGGTGACAATGATTCAGTTATGACCGTTACGGTCCTAAAACTTCCTGCATGGTACAAATAGCCCTTCCTCTGCTTATCCGGTTTTCCTTATCTCCTTCGTCGACGTGACCTGACACTGGAAGTGACCAATTCACCGGGCCCACGTGCTTGGCACTCTGTTTTGAGGCACCCGCAGGAATCAATGTGGGTGTAGGTGTAGGTGATCTCCGTATTGTCAGGGCAGGAGAGCTGGACTTTCCGCTCAGACGTGGTCAACTCCTGGCAGCAGGAGCAGGTGTGCTCTAAAGATGTCGTTTTGGTGGAGAAACTGTGAGAAGAGAGAAAGGCAGGCGTGAAGAAAGTGAAGAAAGGTGTGCCGATGTGACATAGGGTAGCAAGGACATTGGAAGTGACTGAATTCAGTTTATGAAAATGCAGATAAGAAAACAGTGACTACATAGAAAATATTTTAAATCTATAATCTTTTTCTAAGACTTTTTCTTGGAACAAATGACATGGCATGGGATGTAAGGGGAACTCACAAGGTGAACGTCCCACATGCCCCAGAACAAAATGTAATGTTGATCAGGTCTTTGGTACGGCAGCCTTGACTTTCCAGATGTATACTAGTTGTGGACACATTGCATGGGTCACCCTTCGGAATACCTGAGATAGACAGGAGAAATGTGTTGAGAGCATTGACTGTATAAATAATCCTGTAAAATCCTTTCATTTATCCCACAGTGGGGAAATTTTCCACAGTTGTGTAAAAAATAAAAGCAAAATGGCTGCTAAACAGAATAACCTATGTTAGCTTTTTGAGTTAACTGCTCTGGATCAATTCCAATAAAATGATAAATTGCTGAATATACAATATGAATAGGCTTGATATAATGTCATATGTCTTTAACATCTTTATGTAATACCATAGCTGCCATAGTGCCTAAGCATGCATTTTATAATACAAGTCATAAAGAATCCTAATTATATAACTGGGCCAGTTATCAGGACTGGCCACTGTGTTTCGGCTCATTTGTGGCTCATCAAGCCACACAAGAGCATAAATACTGTACAGGAAATTATAACGAACTTGTGGATGAATACATACAGACATGACAGCATCCGTCTGGAGCTATGGTCTCCGTTCCCTGCAAATAAACACATTCACATCAGTATTCTCATGACGCAAGCTTCTCTTTGAAGGCATTCATAATAAATAGGTGGCATTGTGTGTCATCTATATAACTATACAAAGAACTCTGTACATGAACCTTCAAGCAGAGTTTATTTTGTTCAGGGATAGTTGCTTCCACATGAGCTAGGCTCATGACTTTTTCTTGAGATTGGCACATTTGCTTATATGAACTAGAGTGGACATCAGAGTGAAAAGTAAGATGTTTTTTACAGTATAATTAAGGATAGGAGAACTTTGTTTGTTGTACCTTTTCTTGGTACAGAAGTGTTGTTAACATGGCACTTGCTTTACATCTGTTTCTTAATTGTGTTATTGATAATGGCAGCTATGCAAGTGTATGCAGGTGTGTGTGAAGTCTACCGGTATGCATTGAGTAGGGTCGTAGGCTGGGCAGACGGTCTTGGCCTCGATGGTGATGAACTGATTTGCAATGTGCACACACTCATACTTCAGACAGGGGGTCCTTTCAGGAGTCCAAATGTCGCCAGGCTGAAGAATAACATAACACAATAACAGTGTCACAGTAACTATCATCTCCATAAGATCACACTTGGCATTTAGAGGACATTTAGAGGCAGGCATAGCAGAGATTTTGTATCTTAACTTCACATTTAATTTATATGAACAATTTTTCCTCGTCTGAGATTTTAAATCATTGAAAACTACTTTTAAAGAATTCACTTAGAAATAAATTCCAGTTGCAACATATTTCAACAGGAAAGTTTGTAGACCATATATTATGTGATTTAAAAACCAGCATGGGAAAGGATGCTCAGTTCTACTTGCATACACACCAGTGACAAATACCAACCTTTAATGTATGCGTGGAATTGTCTGACAGTGTGACAACGCAGCTTGTTTGGACACACTTTCCACAGCACTGGCCAGGGACGATCTGGTACTCGAAACCCTAAATATGGACAAAAACACGGCATATAAACAATATGTAAACCAGCACAAGATCAGCTATGGATCAGGTTTTTTATTGTCAGGATTTGGATTTGGATTTGGCCTTGACATTTAAAGCTACACAGTATGTCTATGTCACATAGGTAACTATAGAGGGAAGGATAGACTCACACAATTTCATAATGTCTGTTTGTTGTTTCATTCAGTTTCATTCTATAATCTACAGTATGCATAATAAGACTCGTCTTACCAGAGGACAGTATGTGTCACATGGAATGGGCTGGCATTGTATTGTGTGAAGATGGGTGGTGATATCTATCTGGTCACTGCAAATGCACTTCTCACATGGATTCATTGGTACCTGGTCTCCAACCTGGATGGACAGGGTAAGAAGATCACAACTAAATACTGTATTATTGCATCTGATTTAAATTTGAGGTATAGTGTATTACATTCGTATGTGTGCGTTCTCATTTCTTATGCCAAAGTGACTTCCTGTGCAAAGTCAGATGAGACTAATATTCTAAGATGGAGAATTAACACAGACAATTTGTGTCTTTGTCTCTTTTCTTCACCAGTTTCACATTAAAGTGTGAGCTCTCACCCGATATTCTTGGTTGTTAAACACACAAACGTCATTTTTAGGCACTGTGAAGAAAGACCAGTTGATTAATGCATTATAAATGAGATACGATAACAGCAAAATGTAATCCTGGCCATGCAATTACAGTGACATGAACACACAAGCACACTCACCGCATGTGTATTTGGCACAACAGACCCCCATCATGGTCTGGAGAGTAAATCCAGCAGGGCAAGGTGGCACAATATCAGGGCACAGCTTCACATCACACTCTGTTCAGAGGCACAAGATGGATGAATAAAGAGTAAGTTCACACAGTAACAAGCCCTGATAAAATACTCATATAGGATACAAATAAGGGCCTTGATGCTCACAACAGGCATTTCCTACTACAGTTACTGTTCCTGAGTGGTGGGTCTGTTCTCTGAACTTACTTCAGAGTGACCACAGAGCAAATTCAGTCACTAAAGTTTGGTGACTACAATATTATCAACTTGTTGTTCACGTACCACACTTCTCCTTTTGACAGCAGCCCACAGTTTCATTAACCTTGACCATGCCTTCTTGGTCACAGCTGAGTGGTGGCTGTGCTGGACAGGACACAGGATGGCAGGTGACCTGTAGGGTGTCCTCTTCACATATACACTCATTACAGCCTTCTGTCCATGTTGCATTGGCCTGAGGAAACAATATTGCACGTTAATTACGCATCCAAGGTAATGTTGAAAAGGACTGGCATTATAGACTAAATGATTTACCTTTGTCCATTTTCCATTGGGCAGTCGGCAGATTTCTAATGTGAGAAAAATATAAAACATAAATGGACATTCATTCATTTCAGCTTTGGTTATCCTGCCTCAGGAGCTCAGCTAGTGACACTTTTAAATGGTATTAAGAGTCCTTTCCTATTTCATATTCCAAATGGTGTTTCATCATTTAAAAAAAAGATTAACAATGCTTGACCCACAGTCAGGGCACTGTGTTGTGTACAGGTTAAGGACTGCTGTATTGGATGAGGTGCAGATACTTACTTTAATGACAGTTGTACAGGACATTCATAAACAGAACACATGTATTGCTGTAATGCTATGCACTCTTACCACAGGTGGGCACACATTCATCTGAGGTAGAAGAGAGAAGGTATGTGTTGTTTGGACAGGTGCAACCCTCCAGCTTCACATTCATCATAGCGCTAAACTGATCAACACTATAGATGAATTTCTCATTATACCTGCAGAGACAACAGCATGCAGTGTCATAATCCCATCATTTAGCATGTGAATAATATGAGGGTAGGTGAACTGCTTTACCAGGAATCACAGGTAGGCTGCACAAGAGGGACACAGGCCTGGTACACTTTCGGGCTTTTACATTTATATTCTATTTAGTGGAGAGAAACAAAAATTCATTATAGTCATTACTGTGTGATGGGTTTGGTGAGATGTGTTTCATATATTGCAGTTGCATACCACAGAGTCCTTTGGTGGCACTTCTCCAGTCAATACACACTCCAGCCTCAGCACAGACATCAGCATATGTTTGTATGCTGGTGCAGCCAATGTGAGAAAGGTTCATGTGGCAAACATCAAACTCACAGCCCGCAACAAATGGGGTGTAGTCAATGAGCTTGTGGCACGCTTCAAACACACTGGGAAGATGGGATTTATAGTCAGTAAAAACACTGGACACAAACTGAATATATCTTTGTACAAGTTTTGTCATTCTGTGACTATTTCGCAATCTCCCATGAAACTGGGCTGGAATACTATGCATCCTTGTCTGTGAAGGTTCTCAGTCATTCAGGTTAATGGCATTCAATAGCAGGGACAAATACACAAAACCAGCTGCAGATTCAAGTAAAAAAATGACTTTTTGGGTTACTTGAAGACGAGAACTGAAAAAGCTGCTTGGATCAGTGTCTTCAAGAAACCCAACAAGTCCATTTGCCTTCATTTCAGCTTTGCATTTTTGGACACATACATCCATATTTATTCACAGTTTTGTTGTCTTCTGTGATTATTTTTCTATATTGTAGAACATATTAAAAGTAATGAAAAAACCCTGCACCCTTGCAGGCAGGGTTGAGGTCTATGTAAGTGATCATGTATACAAATTACAAATACCGATTAAATAAAAATGTTGCAGATATAATGCAAATAATGCATATATAAGGTCTGATTTTTAAAATAAGAAATTAATGTAACAAGTTGAAATAAAATCATTATTTCAACTTGATGTTACAGATTTCGATTTTGACATGATCTCTTTTCCTCCTACCTGCTGTTGATAATCTCACAGATGCTTGTATTGCAGAGAGGTACTGGTAATGGGGTAGGTGGAGGCTGGCAATCGCTGTCATTAGTATGCCACTCATGTGCCATATTGGGACATGAAGGATCAATTTTACCGGTGGGCAACATGCAGTCATCTGTCCGGTTGTTGTCACATGTACCTAGAGAGTCCTCAATCATTAGTAAAGTCATGACTTACAGTAACTCAAGTCAGTCACATGCAATATAACATCTATGGGGTTTAATACGTAAAGTTTTCAGTGACTATAAAAATGCCATTCAATCATCAACTGACAGTTCTCACAGTACATTTCAGCTGCAGGACTTACCACATTGCCCCTCTGTGTTGCCCACAAATTGACTGTAGGGCAGGTAGATACTAAAGATGAGCCCTGAGAATGTGATCTTGGCATGAATTTCGGGGATGATGAGTACTGTGTCAATACCAGTGGTAGTTAAACGGAAGTCACCATTCTGGTATGCAGGACTTACAGGCTTGTCATTCACAGAAATCTGCAAGAGAAGCACGTCGCAGAAATGTCAGAAAGGCCTTTTAACAAACTTTCTTCTTTTTTTGGAAAATTCAATGCAACTACAGTGGTGATATTTTCACAGCTACAACCCATAGAAGACAATGCCAGACATCACATCTTATATAGTCATATCCATGTAAAATGGCGTTTGGAGATATGTGGATCGCTTTCTGCCATTTTTTTTCTATTTGTATGCAAATGCAAATGCAAATACACAAACAAACCATGAAATAAATAAAAGTGGTGACAGATACTACATAATGCAACTAAATATGAATACAGTGATAATGGGAGGTCGCCATCTGCTGGCCTAGCCAGTAACTGCCCCTGAAGTTCACAAAATATTTTTAAAAAAAGTAAGCCACAAATACACAAAACCAGTTTCAGTTTTACAAATGAGTCTAAAAATGTGTACGTGTTAGAGTGTAAGTAAAGCATTATTGCAAATCCCCCCATATTTTTGGAGACATCTTCTGTGGGTTGCAGTTGTTAGTCAAATAAATCAATCCATACTAGTGGTTGCAACTAAACTATAAGCAAGAAGGGATAGTTGCTGCTAGAATGATTTTAGGATATGAGAATATTTGAGTGTTTTTAAAATTACATGGTTTGTGAAAATCCCATTGTCATCCGACTGCGTTATGAAGATTTTGTAGCCTTGGTAGAAGACAGTGATGGACTGAGGACAGGACAGGCCATCAACAGCGCCACAGTAGTAGTTAGAAATCTGAACGCTGAAGTTGTATTTGGGCAAAATCTCTTTCACCAGCCAGTAGGAACAGTTGCCTTGAAAGCCATAGTAGGTTCCATCGAAGGTCACATAATGTGGGTCTCCCCAACCATAGCAGATACCTTTATATGATAAAGATAACGAATTACACATCTGACACACACATATATGGACTTTTAACTTTGTGTAACCTATCAATATTTTAGTAACTCAAACTTACATTGGCACTCATAGTGAGAACAGCATCCATCTTTATCCATCACTTCAACAGCAGGGAAGTTATTTGCGCACACTATGGGCTTCTTCGGTGGACATGTTGTGTTGGTATATGTAACTTCGCCTTTTTCACATTTTCCCGTACGACAATTGCTTTCCTTCCAGATTTCCCCATCCTACGAGGAGAAACACCGATTGAAATTAAAGAACGGAACGTCACACAATTTGTTTAGCAAAATCCAGAAGACAATAAATGAGGCATAGATTTTTTGTGTGTGTGTGGAATACAAATAGAATTACCTTTCTTGGAGGAACTAGATCGACGCAGTCCACAATAGGATTGATAGTAGGACATTCGTAGCTTCTTGCCACCACATAACAAGTGTCATTGCAGTAGCCTTCGAAACAATAGCCTTCATAGTCTGTCACATTGTAGACAATGGATCCTGAAAATGAGACACAAGAATATTTCTCAAAATAAACCCATATCTAATGTATAGAGACGATACACTGTATAACTGACACAAGTATGATGACATGCATAATCTCGTAATATTATTTAACGACATCTGTTCTGTCTTTCCAAGCAGTTTTATTTTAAAGGTTCCCTGACAGATGAAATAACACTCTCTCTACAGCTACTTTTAATGTACATCTGTTTCCTCTGTAAAAGGAGAGGATTTGACATATCAAGATGTACATATTGTGACAATCAGTGTATGTCTACGTTACTAATTGTGCAACTGTTTTATCTAAGGCCAAGGAGTGCAAACAGCTGGCTGTTTCATTTTTTGGTATCGTGTTTGGTTGATGCAGCTGTCCACTCAAGTCAAGTCAGTTTTCTGCTAGGGTAAAAACTAAAGTAGTCCAAACATAAAACTGTAATAGTTTAGGCCAGTCACACTTTCTTGTTTTAGGTATGGAGAATTTCAGTGTGTGTCCAACATTTCTGATTCATCAGTAGCACATGGATTTTCCATATGATATATAGAATATTTGTACTTGTTTCATGAGAGATGATTACTACAAATGCAACATAAAATATGTATCCAAGGTTTGTTTTCAAGTTATAATAATTCTTTGAATAACTTTCAATTTGAAATCAGTGTCCCAGGAGTCGAAAAACAGACAACAAAAACTGTGACTGATAATTAAAACGATTATGCCAAAAATAGTGTTATAAGACTTGGATCTGAACTTACCAGGACGGAAATCTGTACCATTATGATGACAAACGCATGGTGTAGTTGTTTCAGTCATGGTAATAGGTGTTGTGACTGTAGTAGTTGTAGGTGATTGAGTTGTAGTTGTTTTAGTTGTGGGAGAAGGAGTTGTAGGTGGTTGACACTCACAACATCTGAATTGTATCTCATAATCAAAGCACGCCTCCTGAGGTCCTTGCTGATCGTTGTTGCATAAGAGACCCACATCTTTGTCGCAAATCACATGTTGACCAAGCTGTGAAATGGTAAGAGTTGGGTAAAGAACAGCTCTACACTGGACGTCATCTGGAGTTGAACAAACAGGATAACCAGCAGAGATTATTTTCTGAATGGATTCATTATCTCCTCCATCAGGGCCAGATGTAGGTTTTCCCAGATTGATCCATCCTGACCAGCTACATGTCATTTCATGTCCATTAGGACAAGTAACAGGTGTAGTTGACTGGGCTGAAGTTGTTGATGCAGCTGTGGTAGAAGGTGTTGTAGTCGTGGGTGCTTGAGTTGAGGTTGTTGTTTCAGTTGTAGTAGTAGGTGTTGTGACTGTAGTAGTTGTAGGTGGATGAGTTGTAGTTGTTTTAATTGTGGTAGAAGAAGCTGCAATTGGTCGACACTCACAACATCTGAATTGTATCTCATAATCAAAACACTCCTGCTGAAGCGCTTGTTGATTGTTGTTGCATAAGAGACCCACATCTTTGTTGCAAATCACATCTTGCCCAATCTGTGACATGCTAAGAGTTGGGTAAAGAACAGCTCTACACTGGACTTCTTCTGGAGTTGAACAAACAGGATAACCAGCAGAGATTATTTTCTGAATGGATTCATTATCTCCTCCATCAGGGCCAGATGTAGGTTTTCCCAGATTGATCCATCCTGACCAGCTACATGTCATTTCATGTCCATTAGGACAAGTAACAGGTGTACTTGGCTGGGTTGAAGTTGTTGATGCAGTTGTGCTAGAAGGTGTTGTAGTCGTGGGTGCTTGAGTTGAGGTTGTTGTTTCAGTTGTAGTAGTAGGTGTTGTGACTGTAGTAGTTGTAGGTCGTTGAGTTGTAGTTGTTTCAATTGTGGTAGAAGAAGTTGCAGTTGGTCGACACTCACAACATCTGAATTGTATCTCATAATCAAAACACTCCTGCTGAAGCTCTTGTTGATTGTTGTTGCAAAAGAGACCCACATCTTTGTTGCAAATCACATCTTGCCCAATCTGTGACATGCTAAGAGTTGGGTAAAGAACAGCTCTACACTGGACTTCTTCTGGAGTTGAACAAACAGGATAACCAGCAGAGATTATTTTCTGAATGGATTCATTATCTCCTCCATCAGGGCCAGATGTAGGTTTTCCCAGATTGATCCATCCTGACCAGCTACATGTCATTTCATGTCCATTAGGACAAGTAACAGGTGTACTTGGCTGGGTTGAAGTTGTTGATGCAGTTGTGCTAGAAGGTGTTGTAGTCGTGGGTGCTTGAGTTGAGGTTGTTGTTTCAGTTGTAGTAGTAGGTGTTGTGACTGTAGTAGTTGTAGGTGGTTGAGTTGTAGTTGTTTTAATTGTGGTAGAAGGAGTTGGAATTGGTCGACACTCACAACATCTGAATTGTACCTCATAATCAAAACACTCCTGCTGAAGCGCTTGTTGATTGTTGTTGCACAAGAGACCCACATCTTTGTTGCAAATCACATCTTGCCCAATCTGTGACATGCTAAGAGTTGGGTAAAGAACAGCTCTACACTGGACTTCTTCTGGAGTTGAACAAACAGGATAACCAGCAGAGATTATTTTCTGAATGGATTCATTATCTCCTCCATCAGGGCCAGATGTAGGTTTTCCCAGATTGATCCATCCTGACCAGCTACATGTCATTTCATGTCCATTAGGACAAGTAACAGGTGTACTTGGCTGGGTTGAAGTTGTTGATGCAGTTGTGCTAGAAGGTGTTGTAGTCGTGGGTGCTTGAGTTGAGGTTGTTGTTTCAGTTGTAGTAGTAGGTGTTGTGACTGTAGTAGTTGTAGGTCGTTGAGTTGTAGTTGTTTCAATTGTGGTAGAAGAAGTTGCAGTTGGTCGACACTCACAACATCTGAATTGTATCTCATAATCAAAACACTCCTGCTGAAGCTCTTGTTGATTGTTGTTGCATAAGAGACCCACATCTTTGTTGCAAATCACATCTTGCCCAATCTGTGACATGCTAAGAGTTGGGTAAAGAACAGCTCTACACTGGACTTCTTCTGGAGTTGAACAAACAGGATAACCAGCAGAGATTATTTTCTGAATGGATTCATTATCTCCTCCATCAGGGCCAGATGTAGGTTTTCCCAGATTGATCCATCCTGACCAGCTACATGTCATTTCATGTCCATTAGGACAAGTAACAGGTGTACTTGGCTGGGTTGAAGTTGTTGATGCAGTTGTGCTAGAAGGTGTTGTAGTCGTGGGTGCTTGAGTTGAGGTTGTTGTTTCAGTTGTAGTAGTAGGTGTTGTGACTGTAGTAGTTGTAGGTCGTTGAGTTGTAGTTGTTTTAATTGTGGTAGAAGAAGTTGCAGTTGGTCGACACTCACAACATCTGAATTGTATCTCATAATCAAAACACTCCTGTTGAAGCTCTTGTTGATTGTTGTTGCATAAGAGACCCACATCTTTGTTGCAAATCACATCTTGCCCAATCTGTGACATGCTAAGAGTTGGGTAAAGAACAGCTCTACACTGGACTTCTTCTGGAGTTGAACAAACAGGATAACCAGCAGAGATTATTTTCTGAATGGATTCATTATCTCCTCCATCAGGGCCAGATGTAGGTTTTCCCAGATTGATCCATCCTGACCAGCTACATGTCATTTCATGTCCATTAGGACAAGTAACAGGTGTACTTGGCTGGGTTGAAGTTGTTGATGCAGTTGTGCTAGAAGGTGTTGTAGTCGTGGGTGCTTGAGTTGAGGTTGTTGTTTCAGTTGTAGTAGTAGGTGTTGTGACTGTAGTAGTTGTAGGTCGTTGAGTTGTAGTTGTTTTAATTGTGGTAGAAGAAGTTGCAGTTGGTCGACACTCACAACATCTGAATTGTATCTCATAATCAAAACACTCCTGCTGAAGCTCTTGTTGATTGTTGTTGCATAAGAGACCCACATCTTTGTTGCAAATCACATCTTGCCCAATCTGTGACATGCTAAGAGTTGGGTAAAGAACAGCTCTACACTGGACTTCTTCTGGAGTTGAACAAACAGGATAACCAGCAGAGATTATTTTCTGAATGGATTCATTATCTCCTCCATCAGGGCCAGATGTAGGTTTTCCCAGATTGATCCATCCTGACCAGCTACATGTCATTTCATGTCCATTAGGACAAGTAACAGGTGTACTTGGCTGGGTTGAAGTTGTTGATGCAGTTGTGCTAGAAGGTGTTGTAGTCGTGGGTGCTTGAGTTGAGGTTGTTGTTTCAGTTGTAGTAGTAGGTGTTGTGACTGTAGTAGTTGTAGGTCGTTGAGTTGTAGTTGTTTCAATTGTGGTAGAAGAAGTTGCAGTTGGTCGACACTCACAACATCTGAATTGTATCTCATAATCAAAACACTCCTGCTGAAGCTCTTGTTGATTGTTGTTGCATAAGAGACCCACATCTTTGTTGCAAATCACATCTTGCCCAATCTGTGACATGCTAAGAGTTGGGTAAAGAACAGCTCTACACTGGACTTCTTCTGGAGTTGAACAAACAGGATAACCAGCAGAGATTATTTTCTGAATGGATTCATTATCTCCTCCATCAGGGCCAGATGTAGGTTTTCCCAGATTGATCCATCCTGACCAGCTACATGTCATTTCATGTCCATTAGGACAAGTAACAGGTGTACTTGGCTGGGTTGAAGTTGTTGATGCAGTTGTGCTAGAAGGTGTTGTAGTCGTGGGTGCTTGAGTTGAGGTTGTTGTTTCAGTTGTAGTAGTAGGTGTTGTGACTGTAGTAGTTGTAGGTCGTTGAGTTGTAGTTGTTTTCAATTGTGGTAGAAGAAGTTGCAGTTGGTCGACACTCACAACATCTGAATTGTATCTCATAATCAAAACACTCCTGCTGAAGCTCTTGTTGATTGTTGTTGCATAAGAGACCCACATCTTTGTTGCAAATCACATCTTGCCCAATCTGTGACATGCTAAGAGTTGGGTAAAGAACAGCTCTACACTGGACTTCTTCTGGAGTTGAACAAACAGGATAACCAGCAGAGATTATTTTCTGAATGGATTCATTATCTCCTCCATCAGGGCCAGATGTAGGTTTTCCCAGATTGATCCATCCTGACCAGCTACATGTCATTTCATGTCCATTAGGACAAGTAACAGGTGTACTTGGCTGGGTTGAAGTTGTTGATGCAGTTGTGCTAGAAGGTGTTGTAGTCGTGGGTGCTTGAGTTGAGGTTGTTGTTTCAGTTGTAGTAGTAGGTGTTGTGACTGTAGTAGTTGTAGGTCGTTGAGTTGTAGTTGTTTCAATTGTGGTAGAAGAAGTTGCAGTTGGTCGACACTCACAACATCTGAATTGTATCTCATAATCAAAACACTCCTGCTGAAGCTCTTGTTGATTGTTGTTGCATAAGAGACCCACATCTTTGTTGCAAATCACATCTTGCCCAATCTGTGACATGCTAAGAGTTGGGTAAAGAACAGCTCTACACTGGACTTCTTCTGGAGTTGAACAAACAGGATAACCAGCAGAGATTATTTTCTGAATGGATTCATTATCTCCTCCATCAGGGCCAGATGTAGGTTTTCCCAGATTGATCCATCCTGACCAGCTACATGTCATTTCATGTCCATTAGGACAAGTAACAGGTGTACTTGGCTGGGTTGAAGTTGTTGATGCAGTTGTGCTAGAAGGTGTTGTAGTCGTGGGTGCTTGAGTTGAGGTTGTTGTTTCAGTTGTAGTAGTAGGTGTTGTGACTGTAGTAGTTGTAGGTCGTTGAGTTGTAGTTGTTTCAATTGTGGTAGAAGAAGTTGCAGTTGGTCGACACTCACAACATCTGAATTGTATCTCATAATCAAAACACTCCTGCTGAAGCTCTTGTTGATTGTTGTTGCATAAGAGACCCACATCTTTGTTGCAAATCACATCTTGCCCAATCTGTGACATGCTAAGAGTTGGGTAAAGAACAGCTCTACACTGGACTTCTTCTGGAGTTGAACAAACAGGATAACCAGCAGAGATTATTTTCTGAATGGATTCATTATCTCCTCCATCAGGGCCAGATGTAGGTTTTCCCAGATTGATCCATCCTGACCAGCTACATGTCATTTCATGTCCATTAGGACAAGTAACAGGTGTACTTGGCTGGGTTGAAGTTGTTGATGCAGTTGTGCTAGAAGGTGTTGTAGTCGTGGGTGCTTGAGTTGAGGTTGTTGTTTCAGTTGTAGTAGTAGGTGTTGTGACTGTAGTAGTTGTAGGTCGTTGAGTTGTAGTTGTTTCAATTGTGGTAGAAGAAGTTGCAGTTGGTCGACACTCACAACATCTGAATTGTATCTCATAATCAAAACACTCCTGCTGAAGCTCTTGTTGATTGTTGTTGCATAAGAGACCCACATCTTTGTTGCAAATCACATCTTGCCCAATCTGTGACATGCTAAGAGTTGGGTAAAGAACAGCTCTACACTGGACTTCTTCTGGAGTTGAACAAACAGGATAACCAGCAGAGATTATTTTCTGAATGGATTCATTATCTCCTCCATCAGGGCCAGATGTAGGTTTTCCCAGATTGATCCATCCTGACCAGCTACATGTCATTTCATGTCCATTAGGACAAGTAACAGGTGTACTTGGCTGGGTTGAAGTTGTTGATGCAGTTGTGCTAGAAGGTGTTGTAGTCGTGGGTGCTTGAGTTGAGGTTGTTGTTTCAGTTGTAGTAGTAGGTGTTGTGACTGTAGTAGTTGTAGGTCGTTGAGTTGTAGTTGTTTCAATTGTGGTAGAAGAAGTTGCAGTTGGTCGACACTCACAACATCTGAATTGTATCTCATAATCAAAACACTCCTGCTGAAGCTCTTGTTGATTGTTGTTGCATAAGAGACCCACATCTTTGTTGCAAATCACATCTTGCCCAATCTGTGACATGCTAAGAGTTGGGTAAAGAACAGCTCTACACTGGACTTCTTCTGGAGTTGAACAAACAGGATAACCAGCAGAGATTATTTTCTGAATGGATTCATTATCTCCTCCATCAGGGCCAGATGTAGGTTTTCCCAGATTGATCCATCCTGACCAGCTACATGTCATTTCATGTCCATTAGGACAAGTAACAGGTGTACTTGGCTGGGTTGAAGTTGTTGATGCAGTTGTGCTAGAAGGTGTTGTAGTCGTGGGTGCTTGAGTTGAGGTTGTTGTTTCAGTTGTAGTAGTAGGTGTTGTGACTGTAGTAGTTGTAGGTCGTTGAGTTGTAGTTGTTTCAATTGTGGTAGAAGAAGTTGCAGTTGGTCGACACTCACAACATCTGAATTGTATCTCATAATCAAAACACTCCTGCTGAAGCTCTTGTTGATTGTTGTTGCATAAGAGACCCACATCTTTGTTGCAAATCACATCTTGCCCAATCTGTGACATGCTAAGAGTTGGGTAAAGAACAGCTCTACACTGGACTTCTTCTGGAGTTGAACAAACAGGATAACCAGCAGAGATTATTTTCTGAATGGATTCATTATCTCCTCCATCAGGGCCAGATGTAGGTTTTCCCAGATTGATCCATCCTGACCAGCTACATGTCATTTCATGTCCATTAGGACAAGTAACAGGTGTACTTGGCTGGGTTGAAGTTGTTGATGCAGTTGTGCTAGAAGGTGTTGTAGTCGTGGGTGCTTGAGTTGAGGTTGTTGTTTCAGTTGTAGTAGTAGGTGTTGTGACTGTAGTAGTTGTAGGTCGTTGAGTTGTAGTTGTTTCAATTGTGGTAGAAGAAGTTGCAGTTGGTCGACACTCACAACATCTGAATTGTATCTCATAATCAAAACACTCCTGCTGAAGCTCTTGTTGATTGTTGTTGCATAAGAGACCCACATCTTTGTTGCAAATCACATCTTGCCCAATCTGTGACATGCTAAGAGTTGGGTAAAGAACAGCTCTACACTGGACTTCTTCTGGAGTTGAACAAACAGGATAACCAGCAGAGATTATTTTCTGAATGGATTCATTATCTCCTCCATCAGGGCCAGATGTAGGTTTTCCCAGATTGATCCATCCTGACCAGCTACATGTCATTTCATGTCCATTAGGACAAGTAACAGGTGTACTTGGCTGGGTTGAAGTTGTTGATGCAGTTGTGCTAGAAGGTGTTGTAGTCGTGGGTGCTTGAGTTGAGGTTGTTGTTTCAGTTGTAGTAGTAGGTGTTGTGACTGTAGTAGTTGTAGGTCGTTGAGTTGTAGTTGTTTCAATTGTGGTAGAAGAAGTTGCAGTTGGTCGACACTCACAACATCTGAATTGTATCTCATAATCAAAACACTCCTGCTGAAGCTCTTGTTGATTGTTGTTGCATAAGAGACCCACATCTTTGTTGCAAATCACATCTTGCCCAATCTGTGACATGCTAAGAGTTGGGTAAAGAACAGCTCTACACTGGACTTCTTCTGGAGTTGAACAAACAGGATAACCAGCAGAGATTATTTTCTGAATGGATTCATTATCTCCTCCATCAGGGCCAGATGTAGGTTTTCCCAGATTGATCCATCCTGACCAGCTACATGTCATTTCATGTCCATTAGGACAAGTAACAGGTGTACTTGGCTGGGTTGAAGTTGTTGATGCAGTTGTGCTAGAAGGTGTTGTAGTCGTGGGTGCTTGAGTTGAGGTTGTTGTTTCAGTTGTAGTAGTAGGTGTTGTGACTGTAGTAGTTGTAGGTCGTTGAGTTGTAGTTGTTTCAATTGTGGTAGAAGAAGTTGCAGTTGGTCGACACTCACAACATCTGAATTGTATCTCATAATCAAAACACTCCTGCTGAAGCTCTTGTTGATTGTTGTTGCATAAGAGACCCACATCTTTGTTGCAAATCACATCTTGCCCAATCTGTGACATGCTAAGAGTTGGGTAAAGAACAGCTCTACACTGGACTTCTTCTGGAGTTGAACAAACAGGATAACCAGCAGAGATTATTTTCTGAATGGATTCATTATCTCCTCCATCAGGGCCAGATGTAGGTTTTCCCAGATTGATCCATCCTGACCAGCTACATGTCATTTCATGTCCATTAGGACAAGTAACAGGTGTACTTGGCTGGGTTGAAGTTGTTGATGCAGTTGTGCTAGAAGGTGTTGTAGTCGTGGGTGCTTGAGTTGAGGTTGTTGTTTCAGTTGTAGTAGTAGGTGTTGTGACTGTAGTAGTTGTAGGTCGTTGAGTTGTAGTTGTTTCAATTGTGGTAGAAGAAGTTGCAGTTGGTCGACACTCACAACATCTGAATTGTATCTCATAATCAAAACACTCCTGCTGAAGCTCTTGTTGATTGTTGTTGCATAAGAGACCCACATCTTTGTTGCAAATCACATCTTGCCCAATCTGTGACATGCTAAGAGTTGGGTAAAGAACAGCTCTACACTGGACTTCTTCTGGAGTTGAACAAACAGGATAACCAGCAGAGATTATTTTCTGAATGGATTCATTATCTCCTCCATCAGGGCCAGATGTAGGTTTTCCCAGATTGATCCATCCTGACCAGCTACATGTCATTTCATGTCCATTAGGACAAGTAACAGGTGTACTTGGCTGGGTTGAAGTTGTTGATGCAGTTGTGCTAGAAGGTGTTGTAGTCGTGGGTGCTTGAGTTGAGGTTGTTGTTTCAGTTGTAGTAGTAGTAGTTGTAGGTCGTCGAGTTGTAGTTGTTTCAATTGTGGTAGAAGGAGTTGGAATTGGTCGACACTCACAACATCTGAATTGTACCTCATAATCAAAACACTCCTGCTGAAGTGCTTGTTGATTGTTGTTGCACAAGAGACCCACATCTTTGTTGCAAATCACATCTTGCCCAATCTGTGACATGCTAAGAGTTGGGTAAAGAACAGCTCTACACTGGACTTCTTCTGGAGCTGAACAAACAGGATAACCAGCTGAGATTATTTTCTGAATGGATTCATTATCTCCTCCATCAGGGCCAGATGTAGGTTTTCCCAGATTGATCCATCCTGACCAGCTACATGTCATTTCATGTCCATTAGGACAAGTAACAGGTGTACTTGGCTGGGTTGAAGTTGTTGATGCAGTTGTGCTAGAAGGTGTTGTAGTCGTGGGTGCTTGAGTTGAGGTTGTTGTTTCAGTTGTAGTAGTAGGTGTTGTGACTGTAGTAGTTGTAGGTCGTTGAGTTGTAGTTGTTTCAATTGTGGTAGAAGAAGTTGCAGTTGGTCGACACTCACAACATCTGAATTGTATCTCATAATCAAAACACTCCTGCTGAAGCTCTTGTTGATTGTTGTTGCATAAGAGACCCACATCTTTGTTGCAAATCACATCTTGCCCAATCTGTGACATGCTAAGAGTTGGGTAAAGAACAGCTCTACACTGGACTTCTTCTGGAGTTGAACAAACAGGATAACCAGCAGAGATTATTTTCTGAATGGATTCATTATCTCCTCCATCAGGGCCAGATGTAGGTTTTCCCAGATTGATCCATCCTGACCAGCTACATGTCATTTCATGTCCATTAGGACAAGTAACAGGTGTACTTGGCTGGGTTGAAGTTGTTGATGCAGTTGTGCTAGAAGGTGTTGTAGTCGTGGGTGCTTGAGTTGAGGTTGTTGTTTCAGTTGTAGTAGTAGGTGTTGTGACTGTAGTAGTTGTAGGTGGTTGAGTCGTAGTTGTTTTAATTGTGGGAGAAGGAGTTGGAATTGATCGACACTCACAACATCTGAATTGTACCTCATAATCAAAACACTCCTGCTGAAGCGCTTGTTGATTGTTGTTGCACAAGAGACCCACATCTTTGTTGCAAATCACATCTTGCCCAATCTGTGACATGCTAAGAGTTGGGTAAAGAACAGCTCTACACTGGACTTCTTCTGGAGCTGAACAAACAGGATAACCAGCTGAGATTATGTTCTGAATGGATTCATTATCTCCTCCATCAGGGCCAGATGTAGGTTTTCCCAGATTGATCCATCCTGACCAGCTACATGTCATTTCATGTCCATTAGGACAAGTAACAGGTGTAGTTGACTGGGCTGAAGTTGTTGATGCAGCTGTGGTAGAAGGTGTTGTAGTCGTGGGTGCTTGAGTTGAGGTTGTTGTTTCAGTTGTAGTAGTAGGTGTTGTGACTGTAGTAGTTGTAGGTGGTTGAGTCGTAGTTGTTTTAATTGTGGTAGAAGGAGTTGGAATTGGTCGACACTCACAACATCTGAATTGTACCTCATAATCAAAACACTCCTGCTGAAGTGCTTGTTGATTGTTGTTGCACAAGAGACCCACATCTTTGTTGCAAATCACATCTTGCCCAATCTGTGACATGCTAAGAGTTGGGTAAAGAACAGCTCTACACTGGACTTCTTCTGGAGCTGAACAAACAGGATAACCAGCAGAGATTATTTTCTGAATGGATTCATTATCTCCTCCATCAGGGCCAGATGTAGGTTTTCCCAGATTGATCCATCCTGACCAGCTACATGTCATTTCCTGTCCATTAGGACAAGTAACGGGTGTACTTGGCTGGGTTGAAGTTGTTGATGCAGTTGTGCTAGAAGGTGTTGTAGTCGTGGGTGCTTGAGTTGAGGTTGTTGTTTCAGTTGTAGTAGTAGGTGTTGTGACTGTAGTAGTTGTGGGTGCTTGAGTTGTAGTTGTTTTTGCAGGTGTGATAGTAGATCCTGTAGTTGTTGTAGTCATTGGTGTTTGGGTTGTAGTTATTTTAGTTGTGGAAGAAGGAGTTGTAGGTACTTGACACTCGCAACATTTTAATCGTATCTCATAATCAAAGCACTGCTGTTGAAGCCCTTGTTGCTTATTGTTGCATAAGAGACCCACATCTTTGTTGCAAATCACATCTTGCCCAATCTGTGACAGGCTAAGAGTTGGGTAAAGAACAGCTCTACACTGGACTTCTTCTGGAGCTACGCAAACTGGATAACCATCAGAGATTATTTTCTGAATGGATTCGTCCTCTCCACCATCAGGGCCAGATGTAGGTTTTCCCAGATTGATCCATTCTGACCAACTACATATCATTTCATGTCCATTAGGGCATGTCGTGATTGTAGGTGTTGTGGTTGTTGTTCCAGTTGTGGTAGAAGGTCTTGTGGTTGTAGGTAGCTTAGTTGTTGTTGTTTTTGTTGTGGTTGACGGTTGCTGCGTTGTAGTGCTTGGTTCTGTTACTGTTGTCGTGGGAAGTGTTGGTTTTGTTGTTGTGCTACATTCTACTGTCCTGCAACACTTCACCTTTATTTCATAATCTAAACAAATGGGTGGATACTGTTCGTTGTTTTTACAGATGAATCCCACTTGAGTATTACATGTTACTTTCTGTCCCAATTCATCTAGGGGTAGCCCTGGATAGCGCACAGCCTGACACTTCACCTCTACTGGATTCTCGCAGATGTTATATCCTTTCTCGATAATCCCCTTCAAAGTTTCGCTGTCTCCACCAAGAGGTCCAAATTGAGGATAATTTATATTTATCCACTGGGACCACTCACACACTTCTTCTTGACAAGGTGTTGTACCGGGTTCAGTTGTTTCTACAATGTGGGATTGCGTTGGGGGTTGAAGCGTTGTCTGGCATGAATCATAGTCACAACACAGAACTCTGACTTGATAATTAAAGCACAAGGCTAGTGGACCTGGCTGGTCTTCATTTCGGCATGTCAGCCCAGTTGCCAGATCACACTGCACCACTTGTCCCACGTCATCAATGGAGACGTTTGGTAATTTCTCAGCTCTGCACTCAATCTGACTGGGTTGGTCACATATCTTGTGTCCGGCCTTTTTAATCTTTTCATAGGTTTCATTGTCTCCTCCCGGAGTTCCCAGTGTGGGGAAACTAGTGTCATACCATGGTGACCATTTACATGGATTACATGGACCTGACGTAATTTCTGTGGATAGACATAATACAGGTGTTGGTTATGTGGTAAATCTTATATTATACTGTCTTCAGGTTCCAAAATTCATATACATACCTGGTTTGGTTGTGAAATGAAAGGTGGTTGAAAATCTGGTGGATGTAGTAATAGTTGCAGTGGTTGTCGTTGTGGTTATTGGGCATGGGAATAAACTCCTTTCAATGGTACCATTTTTCCCACACACTGCTATGATGCAGTTACCGTGTCCATCTGTGGTGTTATAAATGGTACTGCCGGTGGGATATTTGTTTCCCTGATATGTACAAGTACAAGCTGCAAAGAGAGCAGGTGTTTTATTCACCCATTAACACTGTTATGTACAGTTTTTATTTATAATAAGCAATCTCTCTAGATCTTTACATACCTTGGGCATCGTAATGGCACTCGATAGTCAGTGAACTACATGTACTTCAAGAGAAAAAGAATGCAAATTTTGTCAGTTTTAATCTCATGGTTTATATGGGTTATGGGTTATATTGAGGAGGTAATATACCTCCATTAATATGTTACCTTAATTTGCACATATAACGTATGCATGGCCTACCATGTACGACAGTTTTCAGTTGTTGGTACTTTGTCCCCATTATTATAGTGTTTTCCTTCTTTACTGTAGCAACCACACTGTTCATTTGAGACACATGTCATTGTGTCCTCATCAAAATATGGCTGAGCCACAGGGCACTTTGGATAGCAACCTAATCAAAAAGAAACAGCTGTTCATACAGTGCATGAAATTATTAAATTCATGTGTACGTGTTCCCTTACATAGAGCTTCAGAAAAAATTAAAACTGAAAAGAATTAAAAAAACAGAAACCTTATCTCATACCTTCCAAGGCTGGTATTTGTGTTGAACAGCTGCCTGATGGGTTCTTGCAGGTTTTCATGCAAGGGGAACCACATGGCATGTAGTGCCACTCGCATTCACCAGGGGGATTGTAGTAATCACAGAAAAGAGCTGGAAAAATTAATAAACTGGTTTATATAGAAGCCACCCATACTCATGAGTTTAGACATCAATATGTAGTACGTTGGCCAAAAACCATATTAAAATACACTCTGTGTGAATGAATCCCCTCTTACTTTCCTGTTAGATTTTATACTTCTGTTGGAGCCTTTCATAAAGTGTTTGAAAGGTTTAAAAAGAACACAAAATGCACAAGAGACCAAGAATATTTATGGAGATTAAATTTTAAATTTCAATGAGAACAGAATTAACATATAAAAATCATTAAACAAAAATAAGCAGGAATAACATGAACACAGTACAATGTCACCAAGTTCTTGAAAGGATATTACTATATCAAATTGTGGCTTGGTGCAAGGATTTTACACATTTATAGTGAAGAAAGAAGTTTTGTCACACTGCCAAGAATCATCCTTATTTTGATATAACCTAAATACCGCAAAGAAACCGTACTGGCTACCTAGTAGTCTAGACTTCTAAACTCCTGTATCAGATTAGCTTTGAGTGTACAAAGAGGGTAACCTAATAAATTGTTAGTGCCATTCAGTATATGTTACTCTGGTAGGTATTTAGATATAAAAGGTTATATTTAATGTACCTTATGTATGCACATTACATTGTCTTTGTCATTAAAATAGTTAAACTCAGACAAACTGTATGAATTACTCACGGCAGATTTTGGGGGTTCTCCAACGTACACAGATGCCAGCTTGATTACAGGATTCAGCATAAGCAGCCACAGCAGTGCAGAAACACTCACAATCTCCACCGGTGTCACAAGCACAGGAGTCAAACACACATGCATCATAGTATGGAGTGGGATCCACCTACAGAGAAATGTATAAAGATACACTAATGAGTTAAACAAGTATAAAAGAACACTTCCTCAACATGTAACTTCCAGTTCAATACATCTCAGTGGCAAGCACTGTTATTTTGACTGTGCTCCATTTTCCTAACAGCTACTGTTACTAATCAAATAATATAATATTTTAGTATAGTGCTGTTTATGGACTATAAAGCACACTGCTTGAGATTAAATCACCCTTCACCTTATGAACAGGTCCAATCACCTAAACCTGCTACCTACTGACACTATAACATAAATGTTAATAAAGTATGACAATAAACAAAAAATGCAAAACAAAATTACACTCTGATGGGGCAAAGTACCTTTACTTTTACAGTGATGTATATAGTCCAAATAGGGGGTTTGGGGTCTTTTTTGTCTGTTTTGTCTTTCTTTATTATTGTATGATTTGTTCTGTTTTAAGTTAATTCTTGGGTATCTACCTTTAGTTATGACTGCGTACATGTCTAAATTAGAATGATGTCACTGAATAATTTCACATCTGAAGGCTATATATGCCCCAAAACCTGTCAACATACAGTATATATTTGTGTTTCTTGTTTAGAAGTGAAAATATTGCCCAGTGATTAATTTGCTGGTGGTGAAAGTAAATTTATTGTCATTTAAAGTAATTAATCTTTGAGGTTCTATTTAATGGAGAAGTTATAAACTTTAACTTAACATGACCATTATTATTTGGCGTTGCATGCAATGTGAAAAAAGAAATACTGCAACCAGAAAACGTGATTTCAAAGAAGAACTTACAGTGGAATGGCAGGCAGAGAAGACGTCACTTTGTATGATGCTGCACTGTTTCTGAGACCATGACTGTCTGTACGGGTTGGTGGTGCAAGGGCTAGTTATGTTGTGAGCATCGGGACAGCTTGGTAAATCCTTCCAGCTGTTACCAAATACCAGGGGGTTTACCACCACAGCATGAGATCGTGTAGTGAAGTCATTATTTGCACTGCTGTCATAGTTGCCACACAACCCACACACACGACCCTGAAAAAGTAAAGTTTCTGATATCACTTTGTTCAACTTTTTGTGGCCTTAACAGTCATATTAAACAAAATTACACCTTAATTCACTGTGTTTCCAGATTACCTTATATTTTGGGCTGAGTCTGATGAACAAGCTGGTCTTCCTGTCCCAAATGAGAATGAGTCCATTGTTGACTTCAACAACTAAGTAGATGCCCATAGTTCTGTAACTGAATGGAACAGTTTCTTCATTTCCATGTGAAAGCAGCTGGTAACTTCCCTCTGTTAGAATCAGTTCTGCGGTCTGAACAAGGGAAAGACATCACACTGTTCTTTAAAGATTGATTGCAGAGCAATTTTACAGAAACATCAACTTTTTTCTCATACATTCAGGTACATGCCTTGATTACAAAAAATACAAAGAAGGATGTGTAAGATGAAATAAAACATTTTCAAAGCTCTGTTGCCTCAAAACACATCTGTTCTTCAATGTAGAGCAAAATGTGTTTTATACGTGTACAAGAGACCAATTGTTTTGATTTTCTCTACATTTTAAAGACATGACATTTAAAAGCTTAGTTTCATCAATGCAAATGGAAAGATAATTGTACTCTTCCTATTTTTATAATGCTTAGTGGAGATGATGAAATTATCATAGTCAACAGTTTTGCCTCTCGAAAAGTTGCCTCTGGCTCGGCACACTTTTTGCTTTAAATGGACTGTTTACCCCCAAGAAGATCTTGATGGTCTTGGAGCAGCTGGTTCCTGTGGTTCCACAGGGAACATTCTCAGTGATCACTCTGAATGTTCCACTACTCTGAGCACTGCCACAGTAGTCCTAAGAGGGGTAGATACACACATGGATAAACAAAATAAATTTGTGATTAGTCTCTTGCTGGTTACTCTTTTTCCCTTTTCAGTCAGAGAAAATATATTGTGTGCAATTAACTAGTTAACACTAAAATATTTTAAAAAATTTCATTAAATTACCCAGCAGAATACTTATTTCTGCTTGGACTGCATTAGCATATGCCCATCAGTTACCACCATCTGTTTTCATGTGCATACATACCTGAGTAAGAACGTATTCACAGCTGCCATCAAAAGTGAAGCGCTTCTTATCAAAAGTCATGTAATGTCCAGCACCATAGACGGAGCAAGTTCCATCACACTGGTCGGTGGTGCACTGCCACTTCCTGTCTTTACATGTGCTGAGAATGCATACAGATTAAATTAGATCTGGCTCCTAGAAAAAGACGTGGATTTTTCCATTTAATTTTAATCATAATTCACTTACCAGGTATTACAGTCAACTTTGATGGTCTCTCCAGGCTGATAGGAGACACCATTCTGTAAACAGGGACAGGCCTCTGGCTTGATGCAGCCCCCTTTACCATCAGATACCATTCCAGATGGACACATGCAGCCAGAGACGCACCCCGTAGACACCTACAGAAAGAGACCACACCTCAAACATGTGGTATGTTTTTACACATTGGAAACATTTTACTTGATGACACTATCACGGTTATCCAAAATAGTCTTTGTTTATCTACTTCATGCTTGGGATATTGTGACTTACACAAGCCATGTCCAACGTGTTGCAACTCTTCTCACACTCAATACCCTTTGCATCTGGACTATTAGCAGAGCAGTTGACATACATCATGGGAGAAGCACAGACTGTTGAGAAAAGACACATCTAAAATAAATGACTGTATTCCAAAATCAGTCTAGTCTCAAAAATGATCTCACAGTGCAGTTGTTTATCACAACATTTGTGATTTGTGCAGTGTTTTTTTGTTGTTTTTTTTGTTTGTTTTTTACACTTTTACAAAAAATATTCTTTTAAGAACAACCACACCTTGCTGATTGACTTATGTGCGCCACTAAAAATGTCTGAGAAAAAGTTGTCAGAGTTAACTGATTTGCTGCGGGGGCATTTTCTGCCAAAAATTTACTTCATTGCAAAAAGATACAGGTCCAACTTCAGGAATCATAGAGAGGAGTCTGTAATTGAGTACTGGGCGATGTGAGTGCAAGGTTAAAAGTACTGAACTTCATGACTAAAGATTTAACACTGGCAGGATCATATGAGATGGGAGTTGCTCTTGAGGTGATAAGGCAGAATGCACAGCAGTGGTCACACAAGTCATTCAAAGCTAATGCCACTGCAAAAACAGCCGCACCGAAAAAGGAGGTATACAACCATGTTACACATCCACTGGTAAAGGACACAAGCCATACGACTGCCTTTTGAAGGAGGTGGAATGCCGAGCATGTAAACAAAAAGGACACATTGCCAAGGTGTGTCGTTCCTGGATGGAAGGGAAAAAACATATGCCATGCACATGTGGATGTCCAAGCCCAGGCACTTGACATATCTGTAATGTCAGAAAGACTGTACAAACGGAGGTTTAAGGAGACAAAGCTGGATCATGAAGTTAAAACTGCACTGGTCTTCTGTAAACAGAGCTGCATCTGAGAGTGTGGAGGGGTTATGTGACAGGTACCCAGAGGTGTTTCTGCCAGTCTAAGGAAGGTGACAGGAACCAAAGCCAAACTTCATGTAGCTCCTGGGGCTATTCCAAAGGTCTGCAAACCACACTCTGTGCCATATGTGCTTAGAGATGCAGAACAAGTGAAGTAAAATGGCAGCAGATGGGGTTATCACACCTCTTGGTCACAGTACATGAGCTGTGCTGAACTGTAACCATCCCTAAGGTAGATCATGTATAGGGCTGTATAAAGTAAACAGACTTCCTTATGGTGTGGCAATTGCACCAGTAATATTTCAAAAGCTAATGGATCAAGTTCTTCAAAGACTTGCTGGTTGCTGGTGTATTTTGCTATTTGGATGACATTTTGATTACAGGACAGGACACAGAAACGCACATTAAAAGTCTGGACCGTGTAATAAAAAGACTGAAAAGCCACAACCTAAGGGTTAACAATGAAAACCACACCCAGAATACGGGTGTTTTACTTAGACAGGCTGTGTCTCACTGCAAAAGACATTGGACAGGAAACCCAAAGAGATCCTGTGCTGGCAAAAGCCAAAGTACCAGAGGAAGTTCTGTAGTCATAAGTCAAGTGATGTTTGAAGTCAAAATAGAAGAGTATTGTGTCTCAGGGATTTCAGAGTGGTGACTTCTGAAAATCAAAGCAGATTAGTGGCATAGTTACATTACACAGCACCTCTGCGTGCATGGAAATGGGCTATGGGTCCATAGGAGAAAATACACCTGGATTTTACAGAGCACAGTGAGCAGTTGTGTCTGATTGCCAGGGTTGTAATGGTCCCTGGCCCGACACAATTCACAAAGAGACCATCACAGCCAGTAAAATCTCTTTGCATCCTACATGTTGCCAGAAGAGGTGTGATGACGGACAATGGACTCCAGTTTACTTCCAGTGAATTTGAGTCATTCCTTGAGATGAATGCAGTTCACCATGTCAAGACTTGACAGAGACTTGATAGACCAGCTCATCTACCAGTCGACAAGTGGGCTGAAAGACTGGTCCAGAACTTCAAATGGTCTCTAGCAAAGAATAAAGCAGCATTGCCGTTACAGCATTGTAATATTGTACTAATGTTTTGGGTCATGTAACATATTTGGTGAATGTAAATGGAACATGTGTAAAGAGACATGTAAATCAGATGCTCAATGCAAGGATGAAGAATGTGGCTCCAGAAAAGACTGCAACAAACATGGAAGCTAACTGGGATCACCATGGTGTCCCAGGAAGTGATGTGAGGGACTCTGACAGTGTTGTCTCTGACCTGCTCACAGGAGCCTGACAGAGCTCTGAAGAGGCCAAGGAGGAATGGTCGTCCTCCACAATAGTTGGACTTATAGTAGACTGACAAAAAAAGACAATGTGCCATGGTCTTGCAGTGTGGACATGCCAAAGTCCTGTATACTCACCTTAGTTAAAAAACAACCAACAAAAGCATAGCATTTGTGTGTGTCATCATTACTCATGTGTTTTTTGTTGTTTTGCGTTTTTGGGGTTTATGTAATGTTCACTATAAAAGTGTAATAAAACTAAACTACAGAGGAGGAGCATGGGGAGGAGCACTTACCTGTTAACATGGTGGGAAACTGGTGTGCGAGAAGACACGATGACGATGGGTTATTGTGGTGTATAGAATAAAAGTGGAGACTTAACCGTGCAGAGACTGCTGTGCATGGCAAGTGCTGGTTCCACCCAATATTTAGTTACGCCTTAACGTAACTTATATTTATTTTTATTCTATTTTTATTTTACTTTTTTATCCTCTCATTTATTGTTTTTAGTTTCTTTTTTAGCTTTGTTTTACTACTGTACTTGTTTTCCGGTGTGTTGTTTTAAATGGTTGTTTAATCTGTTGTAAAGCACATTGGTTCACCTATTGGTCGATGCTATATAAATAAAGTACATTTAGATTTTACATTTTACATTTACATTTAACGCCAGAAGAGGGCGCTAATGGACTTTTTGGATTTTCTCAAGGTGTTTGACCACACAGAACATGTCTCGATTCCCCAGTTTAAACCAAGGAGGTTAAATACAACACTGTAACAATAGTGTATCTCCCTGAATGGGCCCCTGAGCTCCCTCTCCATCATGCCAAAGGTGAATCAAATCATAACATTTTTCATACTCTGACCTAGGATGTGACTCATATAATACAAGTACCTATATGATTATGTGACAAGAAATAAAGTAGCCGTTACATAGTCGAGTGTCACTTACATGGTGGTACAATCAACTCTCCAATGCAGCGGAGTTTGCCCTCCTTACAGGTGCTTGAGTGGAAATATGAAAGACACATTAACATTCATTGAGTGTGACCTTACAGCAGCTGTTAACAGCAGAGAACAGTGAAAATTCAAAACCTGCCACTGCTGTCTCCATACCCCAGTAGGTAAGCAATGTCAGTTATAAACAGTTTAAACACAAAAACAATGAGCAAAACCAATCTAATTATAGTACATAGTACATATAGTACATATAGTGCAGCATTTGAATTTACTTGGGTGTTCAAAACATTACTCATTGGCTCTTTCAGACTAACACACTGACTGTGGCACATGGAAATCAGTGTGAACCTGAAAAAAAACATATTTAAAATACTGTACAGTATA
This sequence comes from Planiliza haematocheilus, assembly GCA_005024645.1. Taxonomy (NCBI): domain Eukaryota; kingdom Metazoa; phylum Chordata; class Actinopteri; order Mugiliformes; family Mugilidae; genus Planiliza; species Planiliza haematocheilus. Next base: position 49,468 of record SRSE01001340.1, on the reverse strand, counting down.
AGATTTTCATACCACATCACCCCATCCTTGTTGATGACCTCTCCAGGAGGAACCAAGGTGCCTTTGTCGTAACAGGGACAAGACTTGGATGGGACACACTTCCCAGAGTCATCCATGTAGGTTCCCTCCGCACAGATACAGCCATCGATGGGTGGGAAGGAGACGTGACAGTTAAGATCTGTGGAGCCGATGCAGCGGCAAGTGCGACTGTTGGATGTGATGTTGTTGGAGTACACCATGCTGCTGGGGCAGCTTGCATATTTTCCTGAGGGAGGGTCAGACCACAGAATCAGTGAAAAACTGTGAGAATATTGCACTGCAATGGTATTATGATTACGGTTGTTAATGTTGTTATTGTAGAGGAGAGTGCAAGGCCTAAACCTAAAAGATGATAATGTGTGAAGATGCAAAGTGCTTTTCTACCTATTGGTACTTGACCCAGTTTACAGGCACATTTAATTGTTGTCATCTGTTTGTTGGTATGTACAGTTAGGTCCATATATGTTTGGACATTGTGGTTGGAATTGCTTATGAAAACATTATCAAGTTACAGTTTTATAATGAATGTGGAGCAAGTGCAGAGTCTCAGCTTTAATTTAACAATATCCACAAACTAATTGCAGGAAAGGTTAAGGAACTATTCTTAAATACGATATAACAGTTATGCATAGAACTCCTCTGTCTTACTATTTCTCACTACTCACCACAGATGATGTTCCTCCATCCGCTGATCTGGATTCCTGCACCTGCACAGGCATGGACATAGGAAGAGACCGCTGCACACATGCAGTCTTCACTTTTCTCACAATTACAGCTGTCATACATGCAGTTCTGTGAGAAAACAAAGTAAACCATGTTAGTTCCACTCAGCTGTCAGGGTACTTGTCAGCTACAGTAAGCAGTGAGATGTCCAGACTTTCTCAGTGAGTACCTCTTTATAAGCGTCAGGGCTGATCTCAGAGTGACAGGAGGCAAACACTCCAAGAGGATCTGTCAGCATGGAACACCAGTGCTGGGCGTACTTCTCTGTCATTGACACACAAGGACAGCCATCCGTCATTCTGAAGAACCCACAGTGATAACAGAGAATCCAGCTGTGTCACACCTACCATTTTCTAGACTGAGGCTGCAGGGATTCTCAAAGTTGGTCCGAACATCGGGGCAACCAGCACGTGTCTTCCAGCTGTTGGCAAAACCAGCTGCTGTGGCATCAGTAACACCACTGAGCTTAAGGAAGTCATCAGCTTGGTTGCTGTTGAAGTTCCCACACAGACCTGCAAACAGACGCCATCGTATTAATAACAGTACCAATAATTTTACAGTGTTGACATCAGTATGGTTTTGGTATACTGTATCTCATAACTTATCTTATAAGACTCTTTATAAGACTCGTTATATTAGGCTTTACATATATATATAATATATTGCATCTCATGCTTAGTCCATATATCTATATTCTAACATATTCTATATCGGTATACATTTGTGTTAGCCCTATATTTTCTAACTTTTTTCAGTCTGATATTACTTTAGTGTACATACCGCAGGTCTTGTCCTGGTAATCACTGGTCACTGTGATGTAGAGCTGCATGACTGGCTTTAGCTGCACCTCCAACAGAAGGCCAACAGATGTCTCTACCAGCAGATAGAATGAGGATCCTCCGATGGCAGTGATCCCAACTAGAGAAGAGAAATGTTGGAGGTGAGCTTATCAAAAGGTGGAAGGTACTTCAGCAGTAGACCTGCAGTCAGGTAGCTAGATGGACATGGTCAATTTGTAGGGAAGAGTTGTGTGAAAACAGTCACTGGATGTTTAGAGAAATAAATAGATCATTATAAAATAATGAGAAATGACATTACTGAGCCTATGCCAAAGCACAAATTCAGCATGTGCTGTTGAGAAATGTCTCTAATAGTCTCTCTCCCACAGCCCTCTTAATGCTTTTATAAGCCTTTTAATTCATTATTTTCATTATTATTATTCCATATACATGACAGTCCTTGTTGGTAATGTTGAGCTCTAGAGGTGTGATGGCGACCTAGACACTATATTGTTGCCTGACAAAGACTGTTTTGTTGTACCCGTACAATGACAATAAAGACATCCCATTCTATTCTATTCTAACACGTATGACACACCCCAACTTTAACGCTGCATTCATTATTGCGTAGGAGCTGGTGCTGACCAGTAGGTGTTGCAACTGCATGAGAACATTGTTCTCCACCTGTGTTATACTTGTATTTGCTGTCAGCCAGTACTGTGAATGATTTCTATAATGAACCATGGACAGCAGCTCTAACCACAATATGTCATATTTTGTGTCATACAATATTTCACATTACAGAATTAACAAAAAGGAAGATATAACACATTTCTTCAGTACATTATACTGTGTGAACATACTCAAGGATCAAAACTGTATTTACAGTAACAGTTAACAGGGTCAAGAAAGAGATCCTAGTTTGGCAAAAACCTATGAAGCCTTATCGCAGTTCAAGTGTTACACACATCCTTTCTTCACGTTGTTAGATTTGACAACTATATAGAAAAAAACAGTGTTGTTATAATGTGGCCTGTTGCTGTATGTGTCTTGTTGTACGATCTAAGTGTTGGGAGAAAGTCAGGGGCACATAATGTATAGTAAAATAACTCACCAGCAGAGAAAGGTAACTGAGCATAGATGCCATTCACGAAAACCACACCACTGGGCAGGATGGTGATAACCTTTGTATAAAAAGATACACAATATTAATACTGACACATTTACATGAGTCTGATTGTAAAAAAGAAAAATTGGCTGTCTGAAACAGGAGAAGTACATGCGTGTGTGCTGAAAGAGAGAATCTGTGTGTTCCACTCACATTAGCCCCTCCAGACAAACCCAGGGTAACAGACTTCAGGCAGGTTTCACTTTCCGTCATGCCACACTGTACCAGTTCTCCCTGTACCACAAACTTGGTTCCACTGCAGTCCTAAATGCACATCACACAAAGCTATTCAAACATTTCTGAACTGAACATGTAGTGAAAAATAATAGAGCAAGCGTGTACTTGTTAGCTGTAGTATGCTGCACAGTTGAGAGCAGCACATATTGGTTGAAGTTATTATCAGGGGAATTATACAGTATTTAATTAAACCAAACCTTTTAAAATAGTGAAAATGTGACCAGTGTCCAATTCATTTTAATATTCAAATGAACAGACTGAATATATGGGATGTTTAAGAGATTATAAACTCCTCTCTGTTTTTCTTATTTTCACTCACACTAACCACAGCCTTCTATCCATATAGCTTTGAACTTGCCCTTTCTGAACCATAAAGTTGTGCAGGTGTGGGGTGTAACAGCGGTGATTATTGTGTTTCTACCTTAGCCAGAACATAGGAGCAGTCCCCATGAAAGGTGTAGACTTTTTCATCGAAGGTCCTGACGTGAGCTCCTCCCTCCACAGCACAGGTTCCTGAACAGTTCTCTTCTGTACACCTCCAGTGACCGCCCTCACACACACTGTCAGTGCACACAGTTTAATCTTATTGCCAGTGGATTTGATGCACATATATCGATTCTAGGAAGCGCACACATTTGGCATAATGCTGCATGTTCTTTTGCGTCAAGACAAACTGACATGCTGTATGTCATACCATTTCTTGCAGCTGCTGGAGTAGGACTCTCCAGGACTATAGATCTTGCCGTTGTAGCTGCAGGAGCACTCACTCAGTGGAATACAGCCCTTTCCATTTAAATCATCGAGCACCATGCCTGTAAGCAGAGTAATACTCTAGTGTACTGAAACACAATGTATGTGTACAATTGCATGCATAGGACTGTCTGCTGCACCTGCAGGGCAGAAGCATCCGTCGATACAGTGGTTGTCACAGGTATGGCTGGCCTCTGGGTTGGAGCAGGTATCAGCACAGGGACTCCCACACTCTTTGTACTCCATTTGGTAGGGACAGGATTTCCCTGGAATACATCAATTGTTCCTTACTACTTACTTTACTTCTCTGATTAACATTCATGCGCACAAACATTTGTATTGTAGCCTGGTTCCAGATTCTGAGTGGACTACCACAGTTTTGCAGTATTCTAAACTCCTAATTCCTAAGCTCTGAGATGTGTCAAGGCTAACCTAATGTTATGGAGGACATGACATTACATTACTCTGGCCTCAGTGTTTAATTAGGGACTAGTTTAGTCTGTGTCAACAAGCACACCCTTGAACAACCTAAGAAACTTCTGCCACAGTCCAAAATCATCAAGAAGAAGCTTAGAATAAGCTTCAGGGTTATTTAATGAGTATGTTAAATAAAATAATAATAATAAAAAAAAATGGCTACACAGTATTTTGCATAAAAATGTAGTGGGAAAACATGAATGATGTCTATTTCAGGGTTGGCTGGTGCCAGAGAGTAGTTCTTCAACATTTGTCATAGACTTATCTATGTTTGGAATAACTGGACTGGATGGAATCAGTGTTGGAGAATTTTGAATTAGCCGTATCTAAACAGTACTCACAACAGAGTTCTTTGGTTCTCCAGTTCTCGGGCTTGCCACCAGCATGGACACACTGTCTGGAGAATTCAGACATGGTGTCACACAGGCAGGAGGGATCTATTGTTTTGTTTTCCCCACTGCCACAGTGGCACAGGTCTGAAATGCAGGCAGAAGTGAAGGAGTCGATGTCCATCAGACTGTGACAGCTTTGGAAGGCTGGACCAGTGAGGATCTGCTGACACAAAGGTTTCTGCAAAGAGACAGATGAACGACAAAAAAACAGGAACAGACATGTTATTGATAATTTGTAGCAAACTGTGGAGTTTTTAGAATCTAATGTGGCTAATGGGTGGTAATTATTTTCCTGAAGCTATGGTGCAGGTACTCACCTGCTTATGGACAGTGGACTAAGATGTTTCGGTTTAACTTAAATGTACGGCAAGCATTGTTTAATTAAGGGTCAAGGGTTGATTTATAGCGTGAATATATTCTTAACATCTACTTTGACTGTGTGTTAATCAACAGCACAAATCAGAGTCAGATATATTATATATATCATGAGATTGCAGCACATTTGTCATTCCCACCTCAGTTCTTTTCTGATGCAGAGTAAACATCAACCAATAAATCCAGTACCAGCAAGATGGTCATATGATCAGTTAACCACATGTGCCTTATACATATAGTTAGATATAAGAACATGGGACAATATGCAGTGGTGGGAGCCACCTGTGGAGTTATTGGCCCCTAAATTTCTATGCATACTGACAAGCATGGGACATGTTGGCACTTTATCCGTTTAAAAAATAAAACTTAATTACAGTTTCAGTCAATAACAGTGCATACAAACGTAGCTTTTGTTTACTCGGAAGCTAAAAACCTTAAGCTTGCTGACTTTGTAAAATGTGTTGGTTATTTTTTGTTGTTATTATTAGTTAAATACTCTAAGAATCTAAAGTTGCCACTCTGATTAAAGTGGAGTCTAACCAAATCATCACAGCTTTCTGTTGTTTCCACAGTATAGCCAGAACAGCTTTCAGTTGGACCATCCATTTTCCAGAAGTTAGCAAAATCCATGGGGGAAATTTTCACACCTGTTTGGGAGATAGAAAAACAAAATCATACTTAGTTCTATGACCCTGCCTGAACTGACTGACTGTTTAAAGTGGTTCAACGTTACCATGACTGTAGAACTCGTTGTGAATCTGGAGCCCATTAAAGTCTCCACAAAGACCACAAGTTTGGTTCCTGTACTTTGAGTCTAGCTCCACCTGTGATAACAACAATTAGTCAGTTGAAACACTAGCTAGGAACTGTGAGAAAGGTTTAATGAATATTAAAAAACGGATGTAGCAGCCCAATCTGAAATGTTAATTTGGTCAATGCCAAAGTATCTTAAAGTGCATTAACACTAAAGGTCCCTAGGTCTTGCTTCCATAAAATCTCTGGCTAAATCTTTAATCAGACATTCACAAACCAGTGTTACAGCTGCTACGTCCGTCTTTCACATACAGTCTAAGAAAGATGACTTCATCAAAATCTCACTTGTTTAGTGTGCAGCCTAAGTCTATATAAATAGAATAGGATAGAACAGAATAGAATAATTTTCTGTGTAGCCAGAATCGCACCTGAAAAGAGTCCTCCTCATTCCAGATAGCAACAAGTCCAAGTTTTGCTTTGATTTTGATGTAGGTGGGAGTTTTCTCAATTTGTACTCCTGTTTGACTGTATGGTAGGACGACTCTGTAAAAAGAAGCAAAAAAGAAGTCAGTCAGTCAGTCATTTTCTATACCCGTTTAGTCCTGTTAGGGGTCACAGGGGTCTGCTGGAGCCTATCCCAGCTGTCATCGGGTGAGAGGCAGGGGTACATCCTGGACTCACCATGTTTTCCAAGCATGAGATGACAGTATATGCCAATGTTTTTAGGAAAATCATCTGTGCCTAATGTGGTTAGGTTCTACATGGGTACTGTTCTAATAACTGATGAAGCCCTTTGGATGTTAAGAGACATTATGGAATAAGACTCAATTATACCATTCATTCTGAAGCAATGAGTTATGCAGGCAGGATGAACAGGGTTTAAAGGTTTTTTAACGCAAACTCACACTTTCCCATCAACTGTCACTGAGCCCTTGGAGAGTTCCACAAATACGCCCTCCAGCTTCAGAATGATGTTTTTGATGGTAGGATAGCCGTCAACCTCCTGTCTTCTAATTTGGACATTGAAGTCATTGTAAGTGTTCCTACAGGAGGACGTCAAGATGTAGTTGCAGGTGGAGTGCAACTGGAAAATACTCCCATCATAGGTCTTGTAGTGGAAGTTGCCCCACGTACTGCAAACCTGGTCATTGTGGATGGGACTCACATCTGTAAAGACAGATCAGGATGTGACCACATTTGACTTTGGCCTTCACCTGCGAAAATGAATCCTCACATTGCATAGATGAGAACAAAGTGAAGTCCAACAACAAGCTCACCTGTTATTTTTTCAGGAATCTGAGACACGGAGGAGACTGTTTTCACAGAAGACTTTGCCTCTGTTGAAACAGGTAAGAGCTATTTGTTAGATGAACAGTAATGACATCTCAACCTACATTATAGCATAATAAGGCTGAACTTTGCTGTAACACATGGATGAAAAATGTACATACCGCTGTGCCAAGCAGCTACGATGGCAGATAGGCTCAGCCATAGCAGCCACTTGTTAGCCATATCCATTTGCTTCTCTGCGCTAACTCTGTGAAAGATGGAAAGAAAGTTCAGTCCTTTATACTGGGGGCAAGGTCTTGGCAGGTGAAGGAGTGGCATTCCCATACCTTCATGTAATGATTCATAATTGTGGGTCCTGCCCTGTGTTCTATTTGTTTACGTAATCCCTGTTCATTTCCTTCCACACTCCTGATATGACCTACAAGGGTACAGACTATCAAACAGATGGTCACCTCGCATGTGTGAAGACGGTCTAACATCTAAAAGCACCATCGATACTCATACAGACTTCTACTGCCATGGCGGCCACGGTGTGCATCAGACCCAGTGTAGTTTCTGATTCCATCAACAAACAACAAACAACGAAAAGCCAGCTTCTGAGGTTACATCCACCATTTAAAGTTCTCTATGAAGCTCAGTATCAAATAAATAATATCAACTTGAAATAGTGTAGCTTTTGGAATCTACTATTCTGACCATTTGTTGGTTCCATTCAAGATTTAACTGACTGAAAGTTAGTTGTCAAAGTTCACTGTGACTGTACAAACTGTATACGTCCATGACTACAGAATGCATACCACTAAAAAAAAATTCACCCCATTGGAGTCCACCAGCTGATAATCGTTGCCTCATGCAGTGAAATAGTCTCTAATAAAGAATGTTTCTCACTGGAAGTTATACACGGGAGTACACATATCAGTGTGATGACAAAACAATTCAAGTCTACTGAACGGGGTAAGCTGTTCAAATCAAGAATCAAACCTGCTTCCCCTAACACATTAAATTTTCATCTTTGATGTACACAGACGATACAGTCTAAATGCAATATATGCTATAAATACTGTTTCTGAGTAGATGAATGTGATTTGTACCTGTGACAACAGCCACAAAGAAGGAAAGCCTTTATCTTTGTCTGAGGCACGCTCAGACGCTCAACAGCTTTGGCACTGAATGTTCAAAGCACCCAGAACATATATTCATTCCTTCATTCATTCATCTTCTATGCCCCCTTATTCCTGTTAAGGGTCACGGGGGTCTGCTGGAGCCTATCCCAGCTGTCATTGGGTGATAGGCAGGGGTACACACTGGACAGGTACACCCAGAACAACCAAATCTAATTTAGACCCGTGGGAATAATAGACTAGCATTATTACCAATTATGGAATTTAAAATGATATGAGACCTATGAAGACTTCTAAGTGTTTGTATTTGGTTTATCATATTTTGACTCAAGCGATAAGCCTAAATCTGTCCAAGGTGTGTTCAGATCTATGAGTGATTACCACTTTTCCCTTTTGTTTTCTTATCACCAGCAGGCATCTTTCACAATAGAAAAACTTTACAATGACTCAGTGTGAGTGGAAGGCTGTGATTACCAAAATTCACCCAGGCTCGTTAAAGAACCATTGGTATAGTTTTACGTCCACCCAAATGAGATTAAGGGTTGTGACGTGGGTTGATGAAGTAAGTCTGGTGTTTGTTGCACAGTCATGGGTGTGGCCATTCCATCCACACAGCAGCGCTAATTAACAAATTATATTCATTTTTTGTATGCTGTGTGAGTCCTGTTTTTATGCAGAAACTTACACAGGGTTTACAGTTGCCCAAAAAGTCCCACAATCCACTCTGCATATCAAGATAAAATGAAGCCATGAAATCCACAGAACTCGTTGAGGACTTCTCTGAGAAAAGTTGTGGCAATCCATTGACCAGGATGTTGCACCTGTCTCTGACACTATCTTCACATCATGTTCACCCATCACCTGCTGAGTGCGTGGGCTCTCTAGTCTATATCAGCTTTGCTCTCAGCCTTGGCTTCAGTTCTGTACCATTCCCTTCTGCTAAAGTCCATGTCCCCCAAAACAAATCATTGATCACTTCACTCACATTTTTACTTGGGGAGGGATCTTGTATATAACCTGCAAGTTGGCAAAGAGACAGCAGCAAAAAGAGGTCAACTTCTTGCCCCTTCTTGGAACATTCTCTGCCACTAGACTTAATCATAACTTATGTTTCATTTGCAGCTGTGTTTGTCCCAGATAAGGACTGGCATGAACTTGAAAATGATCCAATTTACTCTATGTTTCAGGTCATATTAGAGTTCATTTGATGAGGTGGCACATGCCACACTGGCCTCCTTCAAGATACCCAATGCACTCCTAACTGAATACCTATACATCAGTGAGGACTGGAAAGATGATATCCCAGTTGCTGTGTGTGGGACATCATTGTAGAGCTGCAGGTGGTAGTTTTCTATTCAAGAATTCTCTCAGAATCCAATTCCATCAGTGAACTGCAAATGATCAGTCTCAGGTAGCTGGGATGTCAGATGGCCCTATGGAAGATCAGGTGTAGCTGCTGCACCATCCATCAGCTGCTGTCAGTTCCACTTCTCCTGCTGCTCCTGATGCTTTTACCACTTTCCACCGTTACAGTCAGACTGCTTTGACATCAAGCATCACAGATCACTCAACAGTCCAGAAATAATAATGACGTCTGATGCTGGTCACAGACGTTATGAAAATGATCAGGTTGATGCTCTGAAATTTCAGATTGACGTGGGTATACCAGTCCCAAGGCATTTGCCCACAGACAAATTATTGTCTCTGTAGGACATATGTATGGAGACTGTCCTCCTTGAAACGACCACATGAGTCGTATGTAGACACGGCGAATTACGACCTCATGTTACGTTTTAAAGTTAAGCGATCGAGTATATCGACACTCCGGTCACAGTTGGCGTTTTCTATGCACCCAAATTACGACACGTTTAAGCGGCATCATAATAAGCAGGCTAAAAGCAGTTATAATTCCCTCTCTAGAGCTGTTAATACGTCACGTACTTAAGTTTTGATATTAAGTTTTGAAAGTAATCCCAAGATATGTGATCAGTTTATTCAAATAACGTTTTCAGAGAAGCGAAGTGCCACCTGTGGAACCAGCCAACCGGGAGTAGCGGATCATCTCAGAGGCGAGGAGCCGGCCTCCTGAGGTGATTGGCCGGTCAACCTCTGTCGTCATCCCGGGGTAGAAAACAAGCCGATTAGTGTGAAAATACTAATACTAATAAGTGAATGCTGTTAAAGCCGTGTTACTCAATTCATTAAACCAGGTTCACATGTGCGTTTTGAACTGTACTATTAAAAGAAGGCCTATCAAGCAAGTGGACACTGGGTGTTCACCTCAACACCAAATTGGACTGGTCTAAACACACTGATGCATTCTATAGGAAGGGAGAGAGCAGGCTCTACCTTCTGAGGTCCGACTGAGGTCTTTTGGAGTGAAATGGGCACTCCTGAAGACCTTCTTTGACTCTGTAGTGGCATCAGCCATTGTGTACGGAGTGGTCTGCTGGAACAGTGGCATCACAGAGAGGGACAGGAAGAAGCTGGATAAGATCTTCAGGAAATCCAGCTCTGTCCTGGGCAGCCCTCTGGACTCAGTGGGGGAGGTGGGTGACAGGAGCCTTCGGGCTAAACTGTCCTCCATGCTGAACAATGAGTTCCAACCACCTGCACGGGGACCTGACAGGACTGAGGAGCAGCTTTAGTGACAGACTGCTTCACCCTCGATGTGTGAAGGAAAGATACAGAAAGTCTTTCCTTCCTGCTGCTGTTAGGCTTCAAAACGTACAGTCCTAATATGTGCAATAGTACTACACCATAAGTGTAAAAACATTTTCTCAACCCATGCAATATTACAACTCAATCTGTGCAATATTCCTATCTGATTCTGTTCCACTATTTATCTTTATAGCTACCCTTTTTGCTCTTGCTATTTTTTCATTCTGCATCTTTCTGTAGGCTGTTGTGAACTGCAATTTCCCATTGTGGGACTAATAAAGGTTTTTCTTATTCTTATTCAGACTGACAGAAGGCCTAGTGACATAGCTGGACGCATTAGATTTTACACCCTTATTTTAACATATGTGTTTGAAAACCGAAAAACTACAAATATCACGTGACTTTGTATCAAGCTACATGTCGCAACTCGAGGGATTTGTAGTTTCTACAACGATTAGTGAGTTCCTAGAATAGAAGGTTATAAATAATAAAATGAATACATAGCCGGGGGTTTAAGGATGTAAGAAAGACATTTCTGTGACCAGAATTTAAGTATATAAATGTCAAGTGGGTGAAAAGATATGTGTACCATCCACTAGACTTGTAGTTCTTGAGACCGGTCTTGGTCTTGAGACCGGTCTCAAGAACACTTTTTCGTGGTCTTGGTCTTGTCACGGCCTCGACAGTCTTTGGTCTCGGTCTTGTCTCGGTCTCGGGTCTCTCGGTCTTGCAATGTCTCGGACTGGCTGAGCGGTCTCGAAGGGAAAGGCAGGCACAGTTTTTTTTTTTTTGATATCATTAAAAAATCACATGCATTTTGTGACACAGACGGCGTTGCCGCTCGTCCTCTCACGCAAAATGTTGTCGAATTCGTCAGTCGTCAGGTTTGGTTTTACAGACCATAAAGAGTTTGTTTGCCACACAACTAACAATAAGACGCATTCTGCAATATGCAAATTTTAACAGTACGGTACAGTGTCACTGCACAGTCTGTCAATCCGTGACCGTGAGAATACACACGGGCTTAATCGCTCTCGTGCCTACATGATCATCATTCAATGCAGCCTTATTTTATTATTATATATTTTATTTTATTAAATGTTGGATGTGGTATGTATAATGGTTGTCCTCTTCTGTGTGGCCCTATGAGTCTATCATGCCACTACAGCTGCAAAATGGTTTAGGCTACAGATTCTGAACAACATCGGACCTTATAAAGTAGAAGTGTAGAAGTGTTTTTTTTTTTTTGGTGTTGGCCTCCGTCTCGGTCTCGAGCTGAACTAGTCTTGGTCTTGACTTGGTCTGTCTTGGTCTTGGTCTTGGTCTCGTCTTGGTCTTGATACTCTCTGGTCTTGGTAGTGTCTTGGTCTCGGTTTAGGCGGTCTTGACTTCAAGTCTAATATCCACTATGTATAGTCACACAGCTGAGTTCATAAGCTTTCTAGAACCTTTGTCCTAAGCTTATAGCCCCTTTTGATGCAGAATTACAGCCCTTCAGAACTTCTCAGAAATCAGGATTCAAAGGTCAATAGTTCAAAGAAGGAGCCATTTACAATCCCCTAACTGACATATGATATTCCCCAGGTTGAGACCTTTCCAATGATATCTTTATTATAGTCCTGCAACAAAGTATGGATTTTCACATTTCATGGACACAGCTGTGCACAGGCTTAGATTCAGAGAGCCTTTTGAGGGCTCAGCCCATGATAGAAGGATTTTTTTATTTTTTTATTTAAAAAAAAAACAGTGAGAAAAATCATGTAAGGTAATCATTTACAAGTGAACTCGTAATTTATATTGTATCTGCTCATTTGTTTTTGCCAGTTAATTAATTCCACCAGACATCTTGAACCCATGTGAAAACTAACATCACAACAGCTATTTGTCAGCTGCACATACCGTTGTTATGATGTTCAATAGATAATTTCTGACATCTGTGTGTTTCAATGAAAAAACAGCATCTGAACAAAACACTAATGAGGATATGCAACAGGGGCATCCCTTGATTTCAGAACATTGTGACTTCTATCCTCACCTATAGTGTAACTACAGATTCACAACTTATGCCTTTAACAGGTAATCAAAACTAAATAAGCTTTGAATGTTGTCCCAGGATTTTTTGCATTTTGTCCCACTGCAAGCCAGATAGACACACAGCATTAAGTATTACTGTTAAAGTGTTTGAATAATATTGAAAAATGTACAATTTCCAATGACATATTGATTCCTCAGTTATGCAGGCATTTTGTAATAATTGAGAAAAATTGTAAAATAATCCACATTCTGTATATGTATGCAACAGCCTATATTTGAAGATGACGTGATAAATTAGTGTAGCCAAGTTAGATAAAAAAGTGCATTATGTAACACAGTATGCACATAGTACACAACGTACAACGTTCAGGCACCTACAAGGTACAAACGTCATGTTTTTAATTTGCAGTATAACATTACTCATAATGTTCAAACATCAGAAATATAATGTACTGCAGAAATGTATATCAGAATTAGTCGTTCCTTAGCAGTCTCAGGACTTCGGGCAATATAAATAGTCCTTTTGATGCTGGATGACATCGGCAAAACTGTCTAATCAAGGAGCTACCTGTCTGTTTAACTTCAGGTTGAACAAAACCATAATGTGGATTGTGACAAAGGGCGAGACCATTTGTCTTATTTGTTGATGCCATCCTGTGTGTAGCCATACCTGTAGGTTTTAGCCATTTCACCACTAGTAAGCATCATTTTACAGAAACAGACTATCCTGTGTTTGTTTGTATTTTCTATTATGTTTGGTTATATTTGGTAGTGCAACATCTTTGGTTAAAATAAACTCTTACACGCATTGTTAAATTTAGTTATAGTTTATTGATTTAGTTCTTTTCAAAACAAGTTAAATTAACATTACTTACCATACTCACCATGTGGTCAGAGTCAAAGGAAGGAAGTGCTGCAATATTTCCTGCTTTTATACTCAGACTTACATGATTGGGGGAGGTCGTTAGACTAGTCCAAATGAGTGTGGGTAAGATATATTAGTGCCAGGTATTATTTTGATTTCTTTGTTATTTCATTTAGGTATGGATAAAATGTGGGATTTAGAGTACAGCAGGTAAGAGTGTTTTATTGTATCAACTTGAGATGTAACTTTAGAAACAGGGAAATTAGGAGGTTGTGCCAAGAGCCAGGAGAGGCTGTTTAAGCAGTGGCCTTTTGTCTGTTGATGAGAACAGAGGGAAAACAGTGCTGAGCCGGTGTAGCAAGTTACACTTGGTTTAAGTTGAGTTTTGCATTATTATAAGTTGAACTTTATTTAGTTCAACCCAGTTAACTGTTCAGTTATCCTTTTCTTTGTTGTATATACTTTTTGCTGCATGTGAGGGTGGAAGCATTGTAAATAAACACCTTGTGGTGATTTTTTTTGAACAAACTGCTTGAATCTGCCTCCTACTTTTGCCGCTCTGGTCAGCTTCGCAACACGGAACAGTTTCAGTCTGTTTTCATTGAAAATTGAACCAAAGCTTTCATGTAGTGCTAAAGTGATCCAAACTCTGACCTTCACCGTCATAGCATTTGCTGCTTCATGAAAAGATGAGCTCACTTGGGCTTTATTGATGCTGAATACTCAGTATGTTGAGTACTCATTACTCAACATGTAGGAGGTAACTGTAATAAAACACAGTGCTTAACACAAACATACTGGGCAAAGTAGGGGCTTGTGCAGGTTAAAAGTGGAATTATGGATGAAACAATTTATTCAAGGATATGGGTAGAAAAAAAGTAAAACTAAGCAGGGAGAATTCTATGTTTTAGGCTATTTTGTTGTAACATATTTGGTGATGTATGGTTTTCTGCAGTTTCCCCTTTGCGGGAGGTTTTCTTAATCTTAATCCTTGCATTGAACAGTTTTTTTGCATTTTTGCAGCCAGGTTTGTGAGGTAAAATGCATCTCTAAGACAATATTTTTCTTCGTCTTTTCAGACATCTGTACAGTTTGGCAAAATTAGAAACATCCTGTGTCAAAGTGATTCTAAAAAGCTAGACGATCATTATTATTTTTATAACTTTTGAAATTCCTTATGTTCATGATGTACCAATATGTCTCTGAAGACGTACCAGCTAAAATGCTGCTGTACTGTGAGGGACTAACTAATTTATTTAGTGGTCTTCTGCATAAAGTAGAAAAAGAAGTAATTTTTTTTAACAGTTTTATGAGAACGTGGATGAGGTACAGCAAATGGCAGGTTAAATAGATAAATAGATATGGCTAGCTAATCATGGTGAGGGTTCTTGGGGAAGCCGACCACCGAAGGATGAGAAGGAACTGGTCATTTTTTACTGATAATTACTAACCTAAATTGCAAGTGGGATGAGAGTCCCGACTATTTACAATAAAGTGCAGGCTGAACTTGTGTTAAGTGATGCTGTGACTGCTGACCTAAGTGTGTTCACTCTTTTATTGGGATTTCGATATTCATTTCACCTTGTGCTAGTGTTTATGTCTGATAGTAGCAAGGTGCAAGGGCCATGGAAACCATTCCATGGTGGAGCTGACTTGGGGTTGTGTATCACATCAAAAAGTTGCACAATACTGAGATTTTCTGAGTCAACTTGAGATGTGACCACATGGGATAAAACAGTGTTTGGATAGTGTTCGCCTCCTTTAACCAACACTGATAACTGGGTGGAGAAAACAGCACCTGTGGTTTCCTTGACCATTTTGGAGAAATCTGAAGATTTTTTATTATTATTTTTTTTTAATCAAAGCAAGGTTGCACAGTAAAGACTTGATAAGATGAAAAATAAAGTTACCATGCTGTACTCAGTGTGTACATATAAAAAAATGTTGTGGAAACTCCCTTTTTTTATCACTAAGTCTTATCTCTTCTGATCAAATTAGGTGGTAAGAAATATTACTTGTTAGTTGGCTTAATAATGAGTACACAGTGCATAGCTTTGGCTGGCACACATGTAGGCCATACTTTAAAAGTATGACCTCAATTTGAGACACCAAGACCTAACAGTATTCAATCCCACTGAATAATATGTATTGACTATGACTGCAAACTGAAACTACAACTATTCATTAAGACAAGTAGTGAAAATATAAATGTAACTGCAATCCTGGTCACCCACAATCCATATATTTAATATACAGTATGTTCTCATGCTGTTCATGTCTGACACATTCAACGCTTCTTGTATAGCTGTCATAGAATAATAACTCATAATTAACCAGGCCTGGATCAAAAGTCGACTGAAATCCAAATCACTGCACCATTTTCATCCCAGAACTGGGGTACCTTTTATATCAAAGCTCCACAAAATCTGTCACTGGAGACATGATTATCATCTGTGATCGCCAAACAAGTGATCATGCTTGGACTCTCATTGCCTTGAGAAGAATCCACACAGGAGGCAACTGAGAAGAAGTACTAGAAGAATACAGAGAATACAGGAGGAGGGCAGTCAGGGCTTTGCAGGCTTTCACCCCTCAGAAGAGTGGGCTGTAAGATCCATGACAGAAGTCATTTTGTTCAGATTTGACCTTTTTTGATCAAGTTATGTGAACATTTTTCTTCTTTTAGTCCAAAACTTAAAATTAAGTAAGTAATCCTTTGTCTTTTTGAGTTTTGAGTTGAAAAAAGCGTTTGGGGAGACATAGAGGCTGCTGCCCTTTTCGCATTTTTTAATTAAACAGAACATACTATAAAGGACAGATGTACTATAAAATGACAATACTTTTGAAACAATTCTCTACATACAGGAATAAACCATAGTATGACAACGTCAGATAGAATATGAGCACCATAAGCATAATGGAGGAGTGGATTTTAGAAGCTGTTGCCCTACCAGGAATGAATACCAAAGAGGTGGTTTTTGGTGCATCAGATTTTAATGTCCTCCCCTCTGAATAATCTAAATAAAATAAATGTCAAATTTCTGAACAAACAAGATGTTAGTTTAATGTGTATGAATTTTGGGTTAGCTTTAAAACTAGTGAAGATGAGAAATCAAAGTAGCAACAAAACATTAGTGCTCTCAACTTAAAATGGCAATTGATATGAATATAGTTAAATGCTCAACTTGGAAACGTGAATAGAAATATTGATAAATTGTGAGTTTATTTGATGGATAGTGTAACCTAATATGTCGTTTTAACTCATAGTATCAAGGTGAAATGAAAGTTGAAGCAGATGTTTTTTTCAAGTTGAGTTTATGCAACTACCACTGCTACTACTACTACTTCTACTACTACTTCACTGACTTAGACTTAGATAAACTTTATTCATCCACAAGAGAAATTGCTTGGTCACAGTAGCTTAGTTGTAGATAAAACAACACTCTTAAGAACCTCAGATGAAAAAAAAAAAGATTAAATTAAATAAAATAGAAATAAAAATAAGTAAAATAAAATCTAGTAAAACAAAAAAAAGTATAAGCAAAAATTTACAGATTAGCATATGGAACAAATGTACAAGAAATAGAGAAGGAAGAATATAAATTATATATACAGGGTAAGGTGTAAGGTGCAATAGCGTCCATTGACATTAATAACATGGTTATCTGTTACAGAAAGGTGAGTTGTTGTACAGCTGGACTGAGAATGGTTTGAATGACATCCTGTAGCGTTCAGTGTGGGAGCGGAGCTGGATCAATCTGTTGTTTGGTGTAGTGAATGTGACGGATTGTACATGATGGAGAGCAGTTTGTCCAGGGTCCTCCTGTCCCTCACTGAGACACACTTCTCCAACTCACTGCCAATCACATGACTAGCCTTTTGGATCAATTTGTCGATCTTACTAATGTCCTTTTTGCTGGTGCTGCTCCCCCAACAAACCACAGCAAAGAACAGGGCGCTCGCAACAACAGACTGGTAGAAAACCTCCAGCAACTTGCTGCATACATTAAAAGACCTAAGCTTCCTCAGGAAGTATACTCAGTCCCTTCTTGTACACAGCATCACTGTTGTCCCATCACTGTTGACTTAAAATGTATTGCAGTGTACTAATCACGTAAGATGTAGTCTGAATTGAGTATAATTGAAATATTGCAAGTGATATACGCTGAGGACCTCTATGATCAATTTGTAACAAATAATTACTAGATTTATACAGTACGTACCTAGATCACAACCACCTGTTACTCTACAACTGCTCTCAGCAAAGCATTGACTCTAAGATATCAATGTTTAATTTGTTCCACCAAGCTAATGTTTCCTTTACCAGTGATTCCTTTGTTGTGTCACTACCTGATTGATACAGATAGGATATTTTGCCTAGACCTTAAAGAACGTCCACACCAGGTATGTGGATTAAGAAATTATTTTTGTGTTACTATGATTTCTTATGGTGAGATGTACAGTACTTGACTGTACATCTCGGACAGATAGGATCTTTTTGGTAGAATGAAAGCACAGTTTCCTTAAATGTAATTTGACAAACTGCTACATTATATATATATATATATATTGGAATCATTTTTCATAAACTGCAAACCCTTTTACTCCCCCCGTGAGTTTTCTTCATTCATTCTGGTCGGTGTTTACATCCCGCCGGCAGCCAACGTCCATGACGCACAGCGCGCGCTGGCCGACCAGATTCTACACGTGGAGAAAACTAACCCGGACTCCTTAGTTATTGTCCTCGGTGACTTTAACAAGGGAAATCTCTCCCACGATCTCCCCAAATATAAACAGTTTATCAGCTGTCCCACCAGAGAAGACAGAACTTTGGACCACTGCTACACCACGGTCAAAGATGCCTTTCACGCTGTCCCCCGTGCACCACTGGGAGAATCGGACCACGTCATGATCCACCTGATTCCAGCATATAGACAGAAACTCAAACTCTGTAAACCTGCTGTGAGGACGTCTAAGATGTGGACCAGTGAAGCTGTGGACCGCTTAAGGGCATGTTTGGACTGTACTGACTGGGACACTTTCAAGGCGGCAACAAACAGTTTGGATGAGTACACAGAAGCAGTGACGTCATACATCAGCTTCTGTGAGGACTGCTGTATTCCAACACGCACCAGGGTGAGTTATAACAATGACAAGCCCTGGTTCACAGCCAAACTCAGACACCTCAGGTTGGAGAAGGAGAAGGCATTCAGGAGTGGAGACAGAGAAAAATTCAAAGAGTCAAAGTACAAGTTTAGCAAAGCGGTGAGGGAAGCTAAACGACTGTACTCAGAAAAGCTGCAGAGCCAGTTTGCAGCCAACGACTCGAGCTCTGTCTGGAGGGGCTTCAAGAACATCACCAACTACAAGCCCAAACCCCCCCACTCTGTGAACGACTCACGCCTGGCCAACAACCTGAATGAATACTTCTGCCGCTTTGAAAGACAATGGGACAGTACCACGACCACCACCCCCCACGGTGACACCTCCCCTACCAGCAGTGGTGTCTGTGAAACTTCACAGGCCGTCACACCAGTGCCCCCCTCCTCCCCGACAACAACAACGGCCAAGGCTCCTTCACAGCCGGTGGACTCAGAGCCTCCCTCCTCCATCTCACCGCTCATCATCCTGGAGAAGGAAGTGAAGAGGCTGTTTACGAGGCAGAACCCCCGCAAGGCTGCTGGACCAGATGCTGTGTCTCCATCCACCTTGAAGTACTGCGCTGATCAACTGTCTTCAGTGTTCACGGATATATTCAACATCTCACTGAAGTCATGTCACGTGCCAGCTTGCTTCAAGGCCTCCACCATCATTCCAGTCCCCAAAAAGCCAAGGACTACTGGACTGCATGACTACCGCCCTGTTGCCCTGACATCGGTTGTGATGAAGTCCTTTGAGCGCCTTGTGCTTTCACACCTCAAGGACTTAACAGACCCATTCCTGGACCCCCTGCAGTTTGCCTACAGATCAAACAGATCTGTGGATGACGCTGTCAACCTGTCACTCCACCTCATCCTCCAGCACCTGGACGCCCCCAGATCATATGCCAGGGTCCTGTTTGTGGATTTCAGCTCGGCCTTCAACACGGTTGTTCCGTCTCTACTACAGGACAAACTCTCCCAGCTGACCGTGCCTGACTCCATCTGCAGGTGGATCACAGACTTCCTGTCTGACAGGAGGCAGCATGTGAGGCTGGGAAAACACATCTCAGACTCCCGTACCATCAGCACTGGTTCCCCTCAAGGCTGTGTCCTTTCTCCTCTGCTCTTCTCCCTGTATACCAACAGCTGCACCTCCAGTCACGAGTCTGTCAAGCTCCTGAAGTTTGCGGATGACACCACCCTCATCGGGCTCATCTCAGGTGGAGATGAGAGCGCCTACAGACTGGAGATTGACCGCTTGGTGACTTGGTGTAGCCGCCACAATCTGGAGCTGAACGCCTCCAAAACAGTGGAGATGATTGTGGATTACAGGAAGAACACAGCCCCACTCCTCCCCATCATCCTGTCTGACTCTACAGTTAACACTGTGGAGTCCTTCCGTTTCCTGGGCACCATCATCTCCCAGGACCTCAAATGGGAGCTGAACATCAGCGCCCTGATCAAAAAAGCACAGCAGAGGATGTACTTCCTGCGGCAGCTGAAGAAATTCAACCTGCCAAAGACAATGATGGTTCACTTCTACACGGCCATCATTGAGTCCATCCTCACCAGCTCCATCACCACCTGGCATGCTGCAGCCTCTGCTAAGGACAAGAGCAGACTGCAGCGTGTCATTCGCTGTGCAGAGAAGGTGATTGGCTGCAGTCTGAAGTCTCTCGACGAGCTGTACGCTTCCAGGACTCTGAAGCGTGCAGCTAAGATTGTGGCTGATCCCTCTCACCCTGGACATGGACTATTCAACAGACTCCCCTCTGGCAGACGGCTGCGATCCATCGAGTGTAGGACCACTCGCATGGCGAACAGTTTTTTCCCATCCGCAGTCCGTCTGCTGAACAATACCAAGCCCCCCCCATGAACACATCAGTCTCACCATCACCCCACAGTTCTGGTGGAATATATATATATACTGTGTATATATTTTGTAGTTTTTGTATTTTTGTATTTTAAATATAGTTTCTATATTTATTTTATTTTATTCTATTCTATCTTGTTTTTATGCGTACCAACACCAAGGCAAATTCCTTGTATGCACAAACATGCTTGGCAATAAAGTCCTTTCTGATTCTGATTCTGATTCTGATATATATATTTTACGTATATTTTTATAATAATGTATCAGAATATAAAGGTGTGAAGTGGCTTGTGAGAAGGTAGTAAAATAAAAATCTGAGAACCAGTACATCACCACTCTTATCAGTTGACTGAAAGTTAAAGACCTTTATAAGCTACGTGGTTTTTATATGTACATATATGTACTACTGGTCAAAAGTTTTAGAACACCACACTATTTCTAGTTTTTTACCGAAAAATATTCAGTTTAGTGTCTCACTGTAATCTGAAGTGAAAGCATAGAACAAATAAGCAATTTGAGCATAAACAAAATCATGGAATCAATTTATAGAACAAAATGTATTCTAAATTTTTGACTCATCAAAATAGCCACCCTTGGCAGATATAACAGCTGAACACACTTGTGGTATTCTTTCTACAATAGAAACCAAATATTCTTTAGAAAGTTTTCCCAAGTCTGTTGTAGAAGTTCCCATAAATGTGTGTCACTTGTAGATTGCTTTCCTTTCACCCTTCTGTCCAGTTCATCCCAAACCAGCTCGATGGGGTTTAAGTCTGGACCACTTGGGTTCTATGAGTTAAGAACATAGACAGGAATACCATCACCAAGAGATTTGACTGAATATATTGACTCAAGGTAGGCTGTCATTTCTGCATAGATACAATAACTAATAGCAAATGATTTTTCTGATATTTTTTGGAAAAAAGAAATTCATGTAAACAGTAGTAAGAAGGTGTGTCAGCTCGTACAAAGAAGTCTTATGTGAATTTAAAATACTCCGTCATTACAGCTGGCTCTGTGACATCAGTGTCAAGCTGTGAGCAATGCTTTCCGTCAGACTTCGTCCACATGCATTCAGTCATTAAAAAGGTGTGACATGGTATTGCACATATATCTAGTAACACTGTCAACAACTTAAAATCAAACAATGCACTGCCTTACTTCAAACTGCATTTTATATCTGTCAAGTGACATTATTAAATAAACTACTTGTTTGAAATACATCAATAATAATAAGATATGTGTGATCCACCCCACCAACCCAACATTTGAAAAAACACAGATTATCTGTTAACAGTACACATAAGTCACGGGTAGGCTTGAACTCAGCATACAAGGGCGATAAGCCTGAAGTGAAGGTGTATGAGGTGTTATCAGAGTGTGTGGTGTGTGTGTGTCAGGACAGACTGATTGCTCTGGGTGCTGCTGTTTGCCTAACAGGAGTGGTGCTGGTGACAGGGAGCGAAACATAGAAAGCCAGAGGGAACATGGACTTGAACAAAAAGTAGGAAACCGCACCACAGTCTCCAAACTGGTAGAGCGAGGAAGACAATGCATACTGAATGAGCTATGCCAAGAGAGCACCATAATTGTGTGATGACATTTCCATTGTACAGTGGACGCTAACATCAGGTTGATGAAAGGGTTTGTTGACCCGTTTAGTAGGACTAAACGGGTCAACAAACCCTTTCATCCCTTTCATCATAGAAAATGACTGACTGACTGAAGAAAAAAGGTTTATATGTCTTTTAACACAGTGTATGTAAACATCTGGCTTCAACTGTATCTGTTCATATATTCATGATCTAGTTTTCAGGTGTTGTTGTTTTCACTAGCATCTTCTTCCTCTATGCTTGCCTTGCTTAGGACAGGAAATCACTTGAGCTCAGCTATGATGGTTATCGTGCCGCTGAACAGCAGGACTGTCTGGTCAGAGCGGGGTTACTGCCACATCCTTTGGAAGACATGCTCCCTCTTCAGATCCACACAAAGCTTCCCAGCCTTGTCCCCTTCCCTCACAAAAGTTGTGGCTTCAGGCAAACGTATTGTCAATCAATCAATCTTTATTTATAAAGCACTTTTAAAAACAACGAGGTTGGCCATCCTTCAGAAACATTCTATTTTAAATATAATACACTAAGCCAGTAATTAATTTAAACAGCTAAACAACATTTCATCATTTGATTTGCCAAGAGTATTGCATGTGACAGGCATATCTCCCTCTGCCAGCTACTCAGGGTACCCCCTGGACAGGTCGCCAGTCCATTGCAGGCCTAACACAGAGAGACAGACAACCAGGCACACTCACATGCACACCTACAGCCAATTTAGAACGTGTGAAGTGGCTGGGATGAGGATCAGCACCTCCAAGTCTGAGGCCATCGTCCTCAGTCGGAAAAGGGTGGACTGCCTACTCCGGGTCGGGGAGGAGGTCCTGCCCCTCAAGTGGAGGAGTTCACGTATCTCGGGGTCTTGTTCACGAGTGAGGGTAGGAGGGAGCGGGAGATCGACAGGCGGATCGGGGCGGCATGTGCAGTGATGCGGATGCTAAACCGGTCGGTTGTGGTGAAGAGAGAACTAAGATCGACGTCCCAATCCTCACCTATGGTCATGAACTTTGGGTAATGACCAAAAGAATAAGATCGCAAGTACAAGCGGCCAAAATGAGTTTCCTTCGCAGGGTGGCCGGGCTCAGCCTTAGAGATAGGATAAGGAGCTCGGACATGCGCTAGGAGCTCAGATTAGAGCCGCTGCTCCTTTACGTCGAGAGGAGTCATTTGAGATGGCTAGGGCATCTGGTAAGGATGCCTCCCGGACGCTTTTCTTTGGACAGTGGGAGGAAGCCGGAGTAGCAGGAACCAGCCGGCCGATGGATTTGAACCCGGGACCTTCTTGCTGTGAGGCATTACTGCTAACGCCCTACTTCTACAAATCACTATTCTGTTCAACATTTGTGTGTAATCCTTTTCATCCACTCAAACACCTCCATCAGATTCACTGATGACACCACTGTGGTCTGCCTGACAACCGTTGGAGATGAGTCTGCGTACAGGGATGAGGTGAGGATACTGTCCAAGTGGTGCATAGACAACAACCTGTCCCTCAACACCAAGAAACTCAAAGAAATGGTGCTAGACTTCAGGAGAAACAGGACTGATGCTAGCCCACTCTTCATTGGTAGGGATGAGCTTGAGTAGGTCTCCACCTTCAAATTCCTTGGAACTAGTATCTCCCAAGACTGCTCCTGGACAGAAAACACCACTTTTTAAGACTACTCCGCAAAAATTACCTGCCAGAAAATCTGCTGGGGACGTTCTACTGCTCTGCCACTTAATATGTGCTGACATAATTCATCATTGTTTGGTATGCTGGTTTCTCTGCCGCAGACAAGAGGCAATAAGAACTGCTGAGAAAACTTTCAGATGTTCTTTGCCTTCTCTGGAGGACACTGCAAGCTCAAGGTGTCTCAGTAGAGCAAGGAAAGGTTTAAAGGACTATGAGAACCAGCTTGAAAATCAGGACGAAACTTAAAAACAGTTTTTACCCCAGGGCCATTTGTACCGTGAATACATATATACTACCTGAACAAAAGCAATGATACCTGGCATTATCATCTTGGAATATGCCCGTGCCATCAGGGAAGAAAAAATTAATTGATGGAATAACCTGGTATTCAGTATATTCAGGTCCTCAGATCATAGCACTGCCCCCACAGGCTTGTACAGTAGACACTAGTTATGATGGGTGCATCACTTCTTCACTCCTTGCTCCAGAGAATTTTTATGCTCCCTAGCAAACTGAAGCCTTTTCTTTTTCCAGTTAGCCTCACTGATTAGTGGCTTTCTGAAGGCTACACAGCCATTTAGTCCCAATCCCCTGAGGTCTTACTTTCTCTATTAAACATAGTCCTGAGTTCTACTGTTGTGATCATAGATCACGATCAATCAGGATTTTTTTCCGACCACATTTTGTCCCCTGCGACAATGGTTCCCCCCTATCTTCCAGTTCTTATTAGTGTGTTGGACAGTTCTTAACCAATTTTAGTAGTTTCTACAATCTCCTTCGATGTTTTCTCTGCTTGATGCTTGCATGTGATTTGACCCTTCTCAAACAGACTAACATCTTTTCCATGACCACGGGATGTGTCTTTAGACATGGTCATTTAAGAAATGAGAAGAAAGATAAAGAAAAGAAAGATAATCACTCATGCAGTAATTGATTGTGGATGCTGGTGACTGTGTGAATGGGTATCTTTTATGTTCTTTTTATCTTTCCCAATGTTCAGATGTGGCATGGATACTTTTGTTGTAGTGATGTACAATGACAATAAAGAATCCAAATTCTATATTTTCATTGTGATATGTTGTGTTATGGCCAAAAATATGTTTTACAAAGTTGTTTTAACCTTGACTCTTTATAGCCACAAATGTTATCACACTATCTAAAAAAAAAATCCATGAGGAGTTTTTGAGATATCACATTAGGTAGAGTGAGTTTGACATATGCACAGTGTAGGAAGGGGTGGACAGATAATCCCATAATGCAACATAATGCCTTCAGCTGCGACTGAGCCCGCCAGTCCTTGGCATCAGTCCAACTAAACTAGTTTTTCACCTTGCACAGTACAGTTAACTTAAATAAATTAAACAGGACATTTACGTACATTTGACACAGTAGTAGAGAGAATTACATTACATCATCAGAATTTATTTTAAATCAAGAGACATAATAGATGAGACACTAAACAGTGAAGGCTATCTCACTCTGATACCTCAAACATAACTTTGTAAATGACAGTTTAAAACAAAAGACTCTGTTACACCACCTCTGCTTATTCTTTGCAGCGGCAGTCCAAGAGTCTTTGGGTGGTGCACAGGGTTGACTGTCTTAATCAGCCACCTCAGAGTAAGTCACCAATCTTTTTCTTTTTTTTTTGTCGAGAGCATAAGGTCACACATGAATTAACCTAATTTCATAATGACTTATAATACTGCGCGTTAATATGTTGACTTAAAATATGTCACAGACATTCTATCAAACTATTTATGTTGCATGAGAGTAAATGACACTGCCACCTAGAGGTCTAGGCTCTTTCTAACTGCTATGCACTGCAACTAGAATAAATACACACAATTTCTGCATTCATTTCAGATAGTAAATTCAGTAAAATAGGGCGGCACAGTGGAGAGGTGGTTAGCACTGATGCCTCACAGCAAGAAAGTTCGAATCCATGGGCCGGCTGGCCTTTTGTGTGGAGTTTGCATGTTCTCCCTGTGTCTACGTGGGTTCTCTCCGGGTACTCCGGCTTCCTCCCACCATCCACAGACATGCTCATTAGGTTAGTTAGTGATTCTAAATTGGCCGTAGGTGCTGCGTGTGAATGGTTGTCTGTCTCTGTGTTGGCCCTGCGATGGACTGGCGACCTGTCCAGGGTGTACCCCTACCTCTCGCCCGATGACAGCTGGGATAGGCTCCAGCAGACCCCCGTGACCCCTAACAGGACTAAACGGGTAGAGAAGATGAATGAATGAATGAATGAATGAATGAATGAACTTGATTATTATTTGAATAAGTAATAGTGTTGATGAGATGTTTGATTTGACCAGTCAACAGAATGTAAGTGTCAGGAGAAAAATTATAGGTAGTATTAAAATTATGAACAGTCATGGTGTGTTTATGCTCCAGTGTTACACTTGGTATTTAGTGATCTCTTAAGATTGGTGAATTCTGCATTACAGCATGCATAGGCCTACTATTTACTGGAACAATCACATTCTTGAGGCTTTTCAATTATTTATTTTTTATTTAAACAGAATGGGTCATCTATCTATCTATCTATCTATCTATCTATCTATCTATCTATCTATCTATCTATCTATCTATCTATCTATCTATCTATCTATCTATAGGAAATCTTTCCTGCCTCTAAGCCATCTGTCTGTACAACTCATCGTCTGTGTGTGACAGATGACACTGAGGACTTTTGTTTTTCTCGCACATTTGCACATGTTGTTTGGTTATTGGTTGTAAATTTTTAATCTTACCTAAACTCAGTACACCTCAGTTCTTTTCTTAATCCACTATCTTTCTATTGTCGATTGTCGAGAAATTTCCCAGTTTGGGATCAATAAAGAAACTATCTTATCTTATCTTATCTTATCTTATGCTCTGCAGGGAAGTTTTAAGTATGGAAGTCTGAAAGGTTCCATAACGATTGTCCTATGCAGTATTGGTCATTGAAATGGACAATGGAGAAAGGTGAGTTCTCCCAAAAGTATTTACATCTCATTCTTTAATTAAAAGAGCCCCACAGCCTTTTAATTCCTGTTAGATTACATAAAGTAAAGCGTGCAGCTTGGATAAGTTGCAGGCCCCCTCACAATACTGTCCTCCATCCGCTGGGAGGCGCTATAAGAAAATAAAGGGAACTTTGTCGCCATAAGTGTTCCGGGTAGCGTGTAGCGGCAGCGGCAAAGCACACCTCTCAGGACGTATTGATGCACTAGTAACAATTAGCTAACGTCTTTTTTTCGTCCTCATCATGGTGAAATTATCCGCGGAGCTTATTGAGCAGGCTGCTCAGTATACCAACCCCGTGAAAGACAGAGAGTTGGATCTACGAGGTTAGTTAAACTTTCTTCACCACAGTAACCTGGAGCTGGACGGGCCTTGTGTTGGCGCAGCTTCCTCTGGATTTACGCGGGCCTCCTTTAGAACTCAGTTCAAAAACGTGACCTAAGTGTTGGTACTGTCTGTTATGAACAGCAAAATGCCTGACACGTTAGCTTCATTTACAATAGTTTTATTAAGTAGGCTACGTGTAGACTGTGTCACGAGCGACCGGTTGGCTAGCGCCCGGAAGCACGCGACTAACGTGTTACAGAAGTGTTAAGTGTGTAATGTATGAATGTAAAAGACAATAGCGATATCATCGGGGTGGACTGCTGTCGATTCTTGCAGACCACGACTGAATAACTCAGCAGGAACATTGCTATATCTGTGTGACGATACTAAATCGTTGCTAATTGAGAACTTATCAGAAAACCGAAAGCTAGCTATTGTTAGCCAGGCTAGCCAACTTAGACTTGGAGTCAAAGGATAGTGGGACTGAGTGGATCCTGAGGGGATGCACAAGCAAACTGGAAATAAACAAATTAAAGGAGACAACTATAAGACAAGATGGAGCTACAGAACAGGCTGCTCAAAACGCTAAATGCTGGCTTAACCACTGCCATCTTTTGCACAAACAACTACACTTTTGCACTATTGACAGGACTCATTCTGTACTTGGTCACACGACTGCACATAAATTATTATGTACTTGAGTTATTGTCACATATATAGTTATTATTATTGTTGCTGTTATTACAAATATGCGCATCATGCTAGATAGCTTAATTCCTTTTTAATTTTATTCTATTTTTATACTACAACTCTTTTTTGTTGCTGTCTTTTTGTATTGCCTGCAATGCTGCTGTATTCCAACAATATCCTGCCATACGGGATCCATAAAGTATATTTATTTAGCTGTTAAAAGGTTGCTATCTTTCAGCAGTCCACCGATACATTTATGTTTGTTTGTTTTTATCTCACAGGTTATAAAATCCCAGTGCTTGAAAATCTTGGAGCCACTCTGGACCAGTTTGACACTATTGATTTGTCTGATAATGAAATCAGAAAACTGGACGGCTTCCCTTTGCTCAAGAGACTGAAAACACTACTAATGAACAACAACAGGATTTGGTAAGTAGTGGCTACAACAGCTGGCTTGAGAGGAATGAATGCAGCTGGTTGATGTTGAATGCACAGATTTAAGACAATTTCAGTGATTTACATAAATCCCAAATAAACCAGGGGTTATATTCATAGTTTGGGTTTATGGTCTTGGTTGTGTAAAGAGGGTTCACTTTTCAAGTTTTTCAGTAAATGAGTCCTAGTCAGAGACCTGCATATTTCTGAATGGATTGTTATAATCTGAGTCTAAAATACCCACATAATGGAATCCTTGGTTTACGAGTAGATTTATCATAGATCAACTGTAAATGAACTAAACAAATTGAATACTAACTGTCTGCCTTCTGCCTCTTTCTCAATGAGTCACAATGCATTTAAACAAGCTCTGGTTTATTTGGTTTACTTGAGCTCTGGTCATTTGTTAGTGTCAATGCGGAATCAGTCTTGATGACGGTATGCTTGTAATCTTATGATATGTTGCTCCAGTCGCGTAGGGGAGAATCTGGAGCACTGTCTGCCGAGTCTAACAGAACTGGTTCTCACAAACAACAACATTCAGGAGTTGGTGAGTACATTTCAGCATTAAAATATTTAAATGGCATCTTCTTCTTCTTGTTCTTTTAACAATGATGGTTAATATGATTTTATGATTATATATATATATGTGCCATTTCAAATCTCACTTGTGTTTCTGTTAGCATGTTTTTCTGAATCATTGTTCTTTTCCTGTGTAGGGTGACTTGGACACACTGGCCACGGTGAAGTCATTGAGCCTCCTCAGGTAGAAATCATCAAGACTCAAACATACTTTTATTGTCACACGCCCTACTGTGTCATGATCATAGACATTTGTTATAATCACTGAATTTCCAGCTTGCTAAGGAATCCGGTGACAAACAAGAAGCATTACAGGCTCTATGTCATCAACAAAATCCCACAGATCCGTGTGCTTGACTTTCAGAAGGTAAAACTGAAGGTAAGTTGCGACAAGTCTCAATCTAGTCTAAAGTGACATGATCTCATTCAGTGTCTGAGGTACAGGAGCTAAAACTGTGGAAGATTTAACATTGTTCTGTAATGGCTAATAACGTGTTGAGCTATTTTACCCTGGAGTATTTATGCTGTTGAACATCCAAGGAGTTCTGGTGAATAGTTCGATTTCCTGCCACCTTTTGTCCCACGTGGATGAAAGCTGAGACTGTCATTGTACAAGGGTTTTCACTTTAACTGTGTGATATTGTCATAGGAACGCCAGGAGGCGGAGAAAATGTTCAAGGGAAAACGAGGTGCTCAGCTTGCAAAGGATATTGCCAGGCGATCAAAAACGTAAGATTGAAAGTCCATGTTAGACAGCAGCTTCTCAGAATCACTGGATCCTGGCTGATCAGAGGGGTTAAATACTGTCACCAGCACTCAGAGTGTACCTCACATCATTTCTCAATGCAAGGAAACCACATAAGACTGTGGGGATCTGCACAAAAAGACTATCACTATTTCTTTGTGTCTGCAAATATGGAGGTAATTCGCTAATTAAGTGGGGCGCAACAATTTAATCACAGTGCCAGAAATATTCACAAGAGTGGTGCTCAGAGCTGCTGTCTTTGGACAATGTATCAGTTTATTTGACCCAAGAAAAGATACTACACATGAGATTGACTACACTGGTTGAGAGGTCAGAGAGGCCCATGTGTGTGCATGCTGTTCACATGAGCCGTGTTTCTTTTTAGATTTACTCCTGGAGAGGCAGCCCAGCCTGAGAAGAAGAGGACGGGGCCGTCTCAAGCGGATGTGGAAGCAATCAAGGTTCAGTTCTTATACATGACTGTTTTTGACCGTCTGTAGTACTTATTTGCTTAATCCTCTTCGTTCCTGGTGGAACATAAGACTGCAACTGTCTGTTTCCATCTAGTCCTGTTCTTTGATGCTTACAGGAATGTCTGTATTTCAGAATGCCATCGCTAATGCTTCGTCCTTGGCAGAGGTGGAGAGGTTGAAAGGGATGCTGCAGGCTGGTCAGATCCCCGGCCGGGAGCTCAGACAAGGTCAGTTTGCATTAACACATTTAACCAGAACTGGGGTTTCAAGAGCTTGTGTCAGAAATCTGTATTAAGGACGTAACACCATCATCCAGTCAAAGAAGCAGCTTCTGAATAGGCAGTTGTAATAATAGCAGTAGTTTTAAGCAGTCTATGACAAAAACTCAACCTATAGTGAGCTGATCCTGGTAAGTATTATATATACATAGACTATGTTATTAGTCCCCTGGGTCTTAGAGCTTCAGTTGCTATGGTTACTATTGTGCTAATAATAACAATAAAGTGAAGAACAGCAACATGGTGATAGCAAAACAATGATTTATTGAAATAAGTCTCTACAAAGATGAAGCCTGGGTCGCTGTGGGTAGTAAGGTTGAAAAAACATAGAGAAAGCTTTATCTTTGTTTGTCTTGGTCATCTTCTTCTATTGACTGAATTCAGTGTCTGCAGGTGTTGGCAAGTAAACAACTGCTTTTATATGTCTGGCTGATTCACCACTCCACAGGTGGCAGAATCACAGTGATCGTGTTCAACGTTCTGTTCAGATTAATGTTATGGGACATGTAAAACATATGATTTCAGTCAGGTCCAGTAAATATTGTCCATTAAGCCCAACCCTCAAACACAGCTGCAGCAAAGAGAGGGGAAATAAGATGTTTTTCTAACCTTATTTTATTTTCAGAGATTGATGATTGAATGGATATATTCTTTTTCTAAAATCAGGTCAGGGTGTGATGGTGGAGGAGGAGGAAGAAGAGGAGGAGGGTGACGCTGCAAAGATGGATACACATATGGGTGGAGGTTCTGGGGAAGAAATGAATGAGGGAGACCAAGGAGAAGATCAAGAAGATATGGATGAAGAGCCGCACGTTAATGGATCCTGAGTATGCTTAAAGCGTTCTTGTTTATGTTTTTCCCCGTTGATTTCTTATACATTTGTTTACCAGGATAGTTTTATGTTGTAAAATGATTTACATTAAACGGATTTCTTATACTTCTGTCAGTGTGACATATTTCTTTAAATAAGCTGCTGAAATTCTCAGGATGCTACCCATCTATATGCTCTGTTTATGTCGTATGCAACCTGCAGCACTAAGGTAAAATGTTCTATATTTCAGCACTAGTATTGATCCATAAACAAATACAAAGAGCACTAAAGACATATTTGTAGTAGTCCCTACACCACTGTGTAGTGTCTGTTACTGTTTTATTGATATAAAACAGTAAAGGGAAAATTATTATTTTTTTTTATTACTTTTTCATTCAGTAATTTTCTCAATAACTTCCACATCATATGACCCACTTAATCCAAATTTATGGAGAATTAGGACACATCTATTTATATTGGATTCATCTGCTTCTTCTGTTTTAAATTAGTATTATAGGGAAAAAAAACATTAATTCATCAGAAACTCATTCATTTTCTCAGTGGCTTCCACATCATGTGACCCACTGACTCCAAACTTATACCGAATTGTAGTACTACACTGGACAAATAAGGCACACTTCTCAATATAGGATTCAATAGCTGTTTTATATTAATATGTTAAGGGAAGAATAATTTTTTTTTTCATGGAAAATTCAATAGCTTTCTTAGTAGCTACTGCATCATGTGACCTACTGATTCCAAACTTATTGACAAATAGGACACACCTATTTATATTTGATTTAACTTCTTATTCATTTTTATATTAATAGTTAAATCACAATTCTTCCAATAGTCATGTGACCTACTGACACCAGATTGTACCACTACACTGGACAAATAGGACACCTCTTTATAATGGTTTCAAGGGCTTCTTCTGTTTTAAATTAGTATTATAGGAAAAATGATTATTGTTTCACTGGAAACTCATTAGTTTTCTCAGTGGGTTATATAATATTTATTTCTTTGTTACCATTCGTTAAAGAAAATACTCAGTGTGGCAGGATTGGATGGATAAGAGAAATGCTGCTCAGGCGGCTCATTAACAGAACTTTATCTCAACTTTTGTGGACCTGGTTTTAAAAACATGAACCCTTATCGTCCGTGTGCTTGGTAGGTTTCCAGTCACTGCACTGGTGTCCTCAAAACACATCCTACTGAATGGACAGAAACGATAACCTTTCTTGAACGATATCTAACCTGTAGCCACTGACTAATTCTACAATAAAACGTATTAACATTAACCTGTCATTGTAAAAACTGCTATAATGTGTTGCAGTTGTATTTTGTTTTTCATAAATAGAGACACATAGACACACAAAGTTACTTTTTTTATAATTATTTTTTTTATTATTTTTAGGTTTGTGTTAGGGGTGGGGGATGGGGGTGGGGCTGTTGGGGTGGGGGATGGGGGTGGGGCTGTTGGGGCGGGGCAAGGGGCGGTGTAGTGGGGCTGTTTGGGGCGGGGCAAGGGGCGGTGTAGTGGGGCTGTTTGGGGCGGGGCAAGGGGCGGTGTAGTGGGGCTGTTTGGGGCGGGGCAAGGGGCGGTGTAGTGGGGCTGTTTGGGGGGGCGGTGTAGTGGGGCTGTTTGGGGCGGGGCGGGGGCGGTATAGTGGGGCTGTTGGGGCGGGGCAAGGGGCGGGGGCGGTGTAGTGGGGCTGTTTGGGTGGGTTTGAGCTGACAGGAATGGTGGAGTAATGGGGGGTCACGGCGGGAGGGTGGGGAGCTGAGGCGAATGTGTCATAGAGGGAGGGTGGAGAGTTGAGGTGGATGGGTCATGGGGTGAAGGTGGTGGTGATGTGGTGGCAGAGGTAATATGGGAAGGATGAGGTTAGGATGGCTGAGATGGAGGAAGGGTGAAAGAAGATGGTTTTGGCAAACCTTACTAGGATCTGCCAATCTCAAATAGTTTCACTCTTCGTTCCACACAACCATCTCCAGAAACCCTTCTTTTTCTTCTTCTTCTTCTTCTTCGACTCTGTGGAGTCGTTCTCCTCGGTCTCTATTTCGTTCTTGACCTCAACCTCTTCCAGAGTAGCGTTTCTCTTCTCCATTTCTTTCTTAACTTCTTCCGCTTCTCTGATTTTCTCCTTCATTTCCATGTATTTTTCCTCTATTTCTCTATTCTTCTCCCCCAGTTCTTTGTTTTTCTCCATCGTTTCGATCTTGCTCTCCCTCAGTTCTTTATTTCCCAGCAGTAATTCATTATTCTTCGTCCTCAGGTCTTGAATTTTCTCCTCCATTTCTTGATTCCTCTCCTCCAGTTTTGTCTTCTTTTGCTTCTCGTGCTCTAACTCTCCATTCTTCTTCTTCACCTCTTCGTTGTTCTCTTGAATTTCTTTTATACTCTCCTCCAGATGTATGTTTTTCTCCACCAGGTCTTTTTTCTCCTGTTCCATATTGTTGTTTGTCTCTTTCAGGATTTTACATGTCTCCTGCATGTCGTTCTTACTCTCCTCCAGTTGTTTAATTTTCTCCTCCATTTCTCTCTTCTGTTCCTCCAGTCCTTTATTCTTCTCCTCAATTTCTCTTGTCAGCTTCTCCAGTTCTTTATTTTTCTCAGTCAGCTCTATCTTCCCTCTAATTAAGTCTCTGAACTTATTTTTCAGTTCTTCAGTTTTCTCCATCATTGCTTTACTCTTCGTCTCCAGCTCTGCGTTCTTCTCTGTCAGTGTTTCAGTTCTCTTCTCCATGTCTTTCATGGTCTCCTCTAGATGTTGAACATTTTGTCTTAGTACAATGTTATCTTGCTCCACATCTTCATGCTGGGTTTTCAGATCTTTAGTTTTCTTGACCATTTCTCTCTTAGTCTCCTCCAGATGTTTGTTTTTCTTCTGGAGGGCTGTCATCTCTTTTTTCATTGCAGTGTTCTTCTCAGTCAGTTCTTGTCTGCTCTTTGACATCTCTTTCTTGGTCTCCTCCAGTTGTTTAATTTTCTCCTCCATTTCTGTCTTCTGCTCCTGGAGTTTGTTATTTTTTTCCGTCAGCTCTATCTTCAATGTCATTAAGTCCTGAAACTTATTTTTCTGTTCTTCACTTTTCTCCACCATTGCTTTACTCTTGGTCTCCAGATCGTTCTTCTCCTGCTCCAGCACTGCGTTCTTCTCTGTCAGTGTTTCAGTTCTCTTCTCCATGTCTTTCATGGTCTCCTCCAGATGTTGAACATTTTGTCCCAGTACGATGTTTTCTTGCTTTACATCTTCAATCTGGGTTTTCAGATCTTCAGTTTTGTTCACCATTTCTCTCTTAGTCTCCTCCAGATGTTTGTTTTTCTTCTGGAGGCCTGTCATCTGGTTTTCCATTGCAGCGTTCTTCTCACTCAGTTCTTGTCTGCTTCTTGACATCTCTGTCTTCTGCTCCTCCAGTTGTCTAATTTTCTCCTCCATTTCTCTCTTCTGTTCCTCCAGTCCTTTATTCTTCTCCTTCAGTTCTTTCTTCCCTCTTATTAAGTCTTGAAACTTATTTTTCACTTCTTCACGCTTCTCCATCATTGCGTTACTCTTCGTCTCCAGATCGTTCTTCTCCTGCTCCAGCACTGTGTTCTTCTCTGTCAGAGTTTCATGTCTTTTCTCCATTTCTTTGATGGTCTCCTCCAGATGTTTAACATTTTGTCCCAGTACGATGTTTTCTTGCTCCATCTCTTCATACTGGGTTTTCAGTTCTTTAGTTTTCTTGACCATTTCTCTCTTAGTCTCCTCCAGATGTTTGTTTTTCTTCTGGAGATCTATCATCTGTTTTTCCATTTCCGTGTTCTTCTTCCTCGGTTCTCGTTCACGTTTTGACATGTCTTTCTTGGTTTCCAACAGCTGTTGGATCTTCTCCATTTCTTTATTCTTGTCCTCCTTCACACCTTCTTTAGTTTGCTTCACCAGTTCTCTGTTAGTCTCTTCCAGATGCATGTTTTTCTTCTGGAGGTCTGTCATCTGGTTTTCCATTTCAGTGTTCTTCTCACTCAGTTCTTGTCTGCTTCTTGACATTTCTGTCTTCTGCTCCTCCAGTTGTTTAATTTTCTCCTCCATTTCTCTCTTCTGCTTCTCTACTTCTTCATTTTTCTCCATCACTGCTTTACTCTTTGTCTCCAGATCGTTCTTCTCTCGCTCCAGCTCTGTGTTCTTCTCTGTCAGAGTTTCATGTCTTTTCTCCATTTCTTTCATGGTCTCCTCCAGATATTTAACATTTTGTCCCAGTACGATGTTTTCTTGCTTCACATCTTCACTCTGGGTTTTCAGATCTTCAGTTATGTTCACCATTTCTCTCGGAGTCTCCTCCAGGTTTTGGTTTTTCTTCTGGAGCTCTATCATCTGTTTTTCCATTGCAGTGATCTTCTCAGTCAGTTCTTGTCTGCCTTTTGACATCTCTTTGTTAGTCTCTTCCAGTTGTTTAATTTTGTCCTCCATTTCTCTCTTCTGTTCCTTCAGGCCCTTATTCTTCTCCTCTGTTTTTTTCTTCTGCCCCTCCAGTTCTTTATTCTTCTCCTTCAGTTCTTTCTTCCCTCTAATTAAGTCTGAAAACTTAGTTTTCAGTTCTTCACGCTTCTCCATCATTGCTTTACTCTTCATCTCCAGATCGTTCTTCTCCTGCTCCAGCTCTGCGTTCTTCTCTGTCAGCATTTCACTTCTATTCTCTATATATTTCATGTTCTCTTCCAGATGTTTAACATTTTGTCCCAGTATGATGTTTTCTTGCTCCACCTCTTCATGCTGGGTTTTCAGTTCTTTAGTTTTCTTGACCATTTCTCTCTTAGTCTCCTCCAGATATTTGTTTTTCTTCTGGAGCTCTGTCATCTGTTTTTCCATTTCAACGTTCTTCTCCCTCAGTTCTCGTCTGCTTTTCAGCATGTCTTTCTTGGTCTCCTCCAGCTGTTTAATCTTCTCCTCCATTTCTTTGTTCTTGTCTTCCAGCTTTTTCGTTTTCATCGTTTGTTTCTTCCGCTCCTCTGTGTTTTCTTCCTTCACATCTTCACTCTGGTCTTTCAGATCTTCAGTTTTGTTAACCATTTCAGTGTTCTTCTCACTCAGTTCTTGTCTACTTTGTGACAATTCGTTCTTAGTCTCCTCCAGCTGTTGGAGAAGCTGTTTAATCTTCTCCTCCATATTTTTTCTCTCAGCCAGCAGCTCTTTGTTGTCACTGAGGCTTGCAGAGAAAATCTCCTTCTCCTTCTGGAGCTGAAGGATTTCTTGGTCTCTCTGTCCAAGTTCCTTTTTCAGGTCATTGTCCTCTAGCTGGAGCTTGTTGTTGCTCTGTGAAGGTGTCTCGTCCTTCGGCTCTTTGGCAGAAGAAAGCTTCTTGTTCTGCTTGCGCAATGATTTTGGCTGACGTCGCAGATTGCGGACTTCCTCAACGCACAAGTTGGGGTCCGTTTCGTCTCCGGTGAAGTCTAAGACTTTTGGGGCGGCAGTATTCTGAAGAGTCATTGCAGACTCCTGTCTGTAGGTTGGGTCGCTTCTTTGGGCCATTGATCTGAGTAGCAAGTACAATGTAGAATCCAACGTACGGTGTGTTTTTGTAGTCGTTATAGACTGTGTCAAGGTTTGTCGTGAACTGTATCAAACTCTCTCGAAAGTAGATATGTCTAACTAATCGATAGTCGATAATGTGAATGCTAGCGTGCAGGTAGACCCTTTAAAGAAAATGACTTGATCATGTGACCTCACTTATTTTGCCTTTGATGTCATGTTTGATCTTTCAGTCACATGGCCACATTTCTTTGCCTTTAAAGATGTTGCCTAGCAGCAGCATCATGTAACCACTTTTGTTTACTCTTGAATTTGTTGCCCAGCAACAGGGGTTCCGTGGGCAGCCCACCTTTGCTCTGCACCACAGAGTGTTAAAAATTAAAAATGGACGTCATGATTGTTCTCCAAAAAATGGAGTGGCTGACTGGAATTGGATATTACGTCCAAGTATCTGCTATACTAGTGTAATATCTGTCATTTTAGTTAGTTCTTACCACTAATGTGAGTTTGTTCAGATGTTCATTTTTCTGGTAATGTCTGTGAGTTCATTTTTATTTTTTTTATTTTTACAGAAATGCAACATTAATTTGAACTTTCCACAACTGAGGTACTAAAGTGAGAGAAAGCTGTAACAGTTAAATTTGTGTTTTGTACGTGTATCAGTACTGTAGCTAATGTTATTAGCTTATGAACATTAAGATTAGATAGATTAGATTCAACTTTATTGTCATTACACATGTACATGTACAGGGCAACGGAATGCAGTTTAGCATCTAACAGAAGTGCAATAGGCAGTAAGTGCACGTGGCATAAATATTATGGTGTATAAGTTGGACAGCATATGGACAATATTTACAGATCAGAACCTATGTACAGGTGAGACCATATATACAGGTTAATGAGCAAGATATACATAATGATTAAGGGAGGTACTATGAACATATTATACAGATGGATTGTTCGTTAAGTGGGAGAAGACTATAAACAGGATCTAGCATAACATAATTTACAATAGAGGAGATGGCAGATGATAAATTAGGCGATGCAAAGACAGATGTCATGGGCAACTTACAGTGCAAAAATAAATAATAGCAGGGGCTATCTAAGTTACTAAACTAGTGCAATGTTCGGTACATAGTACTGTGCAAACAGATTGTATAAAGTGAAAGTGAGCATGTGCAGAGTAGTCCAATAGTGCAGTGGTGATGATGTAAAAGTCTTTGGTCGGTGATTGAATGACTGTGAATTGGTGTGTGGGGGTCAGCGGGGGTCACCGGGGGTCAGAGTTCAATAAGGTCACAGCTCTGGGGAAAAAGCTGTTCCTGAGTCTGCTGGTCCTTGTCCGGAGGCTTCTGAAACACCTGCCAGAGGGCAGGAGGGAAAATAGTCCATGTGCCGGGTGGGAGGAGTCCTTCAGAATGCTGCGGGCACGACGCAGACAGCGCTTCTTCTGGACGTCCTCACTGGCAGGGAGTGGAGTTCCCGTGATGCGCTGGGCAGTTTTCACTACGCGCTGCAGGTGTTTGCACTCCGCAGCAGAGCAGCTTCCGTACCAGACTGTGACACAGTTCGTTAGGATGCTCTCGATCATGCAGCTGTAGAAGTTCACCAGGATGGCTGAAGACAGCTGGTTCTTCTTCAGAGTCCTCAGGAAGAAGAGACGCTGGTGAGCTTTCTTGACCAGGCTGGAGGTGTTGGTGGTCCAGGACAGGTCCTCTGAGATGTGGGTCCCCAGGAACTTGAAGTTAGAGACACGTTTGACGGCCATTCCGTTCATGTGAATGGAGTCATGCGTGCTTCTTCTCTCCTTCCTGAAGTCCACAATGAGCTCCTTGGTCTTGCTGGTGTTAAGGAGCAGGTTATTGTCAGCGCACCATGTGGTCAGGTGCTGTACCTCTTCTCTGTAGGCCGTCTCGTCGTTGTTAGTGATGAGACCAATCACGGTGGTGTCGTCTGCAAACTTGATGATGGAGCTGGATCCATGCACAGGTCTGCAGTCGTGGGTGAAGAGGGAGTACAGAAATGGGCTCAGCACACAGTCTTGTGGCACACCGGTGTTGAGTGTGACAGTGGTGGAGCAGATGTGCCCAGGGCTCCAAGTTTGGTGATTAACTTGGAGGGGATGACAGTGTTGAATGCTGAGCTGAAGTCAACAAACAGCAAACGTGCATAGGTGTGGTTATTGTCCAGGTGTGAGAGCAGTGCTGTGGAGACTGCATCATCTATGCTCCTGTTGCTACGGTAAGCGAACTGGTGTGGATCCAGTGTGGGAGGGAGGGAGTCCTTCAGGTGCGCCAGGACCAGTCGCTCGAAACACTTCATAAGCAGTCATAGGCATCTTAATAACGTGTTCTTCTATGAATTTGTGAAGTGTGACAAATCCCTGATTTTTAAACAAAATGAGGCACTAAGCTACACATTAGTCTTGGTAATTTTGACAGCCATTTTTCATTTAGTCTTAGTCCTAATTAGTCCTAATAATCTTAAGACCTAATTGGACCTATTACTACTACACGGGACAAATCAGACTCATGTCTTTATATTGGTTTCTTAATTTTTAAAGTAATATTTTATTCGTGGTTAAAAGTTTCCTGGATAGCTTCCATGTCACATGGCCACTGTTAGGGCATTGATGCTGATAGATGTCACAGTGATTAAAAGGTGACTTAGGACACGTGTGAGGAAGCCGCTCTATCACTGTGCTGTCAGGGTTTCGGACACCCCTGGGCAAATGGAGGAGGAGGAAGAAGAGGAGGAGGGTGACGCTGCACAGATGGATACACATATGGGTGGAGGTTCTGGGGAAGAAATGAATGAGGGAGACCAAGGAGAAGATATGGATGAAGAGCCGCACGTTAATGGATCCTGAGTGTGCTTAAAGTGTTCTTGTTTATATTTTTTCCCGTTGATTTCTTATACATTTATACATTTGTTTACCAGGATTGTTTTATGTTGTAAAATTATTTACATTGAAAGGATTTCTTATACTTGTCAGCGTGACATATTTCTTTAAATAAGCTGCTGAAATTCTCAGGATGCTACCCATCTATATGCTCTGTTTATGTCGTATGCAACCTGCAGCGATAAGGTAAAATGTTCTATATTTCAGCACTAGTATTGATCCATAAACAAATACAAAAAGCACTAAAGACATATTTGTAGTAGTCCCTACACCACTGTGTAGTGGTTGAATTCATGCTCAACCCAATAACCATAATGTTAATGTAAATATATGTCCTTTGGACTTCTTCAAGCAGATTTGATAACTCATTTATGGTGTTTTTTCTTTGTCTAAAAAGGAGAGCACAGCAATGGTTTTAAACATGCTCAATATTTGAGAATTCATTGGAGAACAGTGGCCTCAGTAAATGTGAATGTGGCAGAAATCTGAAACCAGAGGGATTCTTTCTAAAGTTTTCTGTCCAACAAAGATGAACACAAAGATCCTCAGTCACTGAGAAGAATCACAACTTCAGAAGTCCTCTGTAGAGATAGGAGAGGCTACTATCAGTCAGATTTTCCTGTATAAAATAAATGGTGGCAGCGTCATTCATGCTGTGGAGGTGCTTCTGTAGCAGTGGAAAGACCAGTGGGGCCCTAGAACAGAGATATTGGTGTCTGTCTTCAGTATTTAAATAATCATTAAGTTCACCTGAATAAAAGACTACTTTTTTTTACCATCTTGGTACTGTAGTGTCTCTCACACCCAGGTTAAAGGGTTCAACCAAACTGCTGCTAAACCTTTGCAGTATCTAGAAAACCTGGATACTTAAAGGTGGATGAATGGGCTTCCACCTTAAATGATGTTCAATCACGTTGCTTAACAAGGATAGCTACATCTCAAGACATAGACAATGATGACACCCACATCCAGAAGGTGGCAGTAATGCAAATAATTCAGAACTCAAGTCTTAATTGTCACTTCCTCAATATGTTAATGAAAACACAGAAGTGTGAAATGCTATTTCCTCTAGTCCAGACGTGTACAGAATATGGACCAAAACTGGCCTGCTAGATGGTCTGATCTGGCTCGTAGCATGCATTTGGAAAGTGCAAAAACTACACAGATAACTTTAACTGCAATTTTGCAGTAAATGTAACGACTATCCCTAATCTGCCCGCCGTTTTGGTAATACTAGTGGACACAACACCACACCCAGAACTTAACAGAAGACAACAAAGTGCCAAACTTGCCCATTTTTTTTTCTTAAAAATTTTCAGGTCATTCATAAAACGTACTTGTACTTCTTTGCTCTAAAACAAACAGGAAAATGTCATTATGCTATTATGTTACTAGTCCAGCCTGCTTGAGATCAAATTGGGCTCTAGGTGATTCCTGAACTATAATGTGTCTGAGACCCTATAAGTGGAACATTTAACAAACAGTATCAAAAAAAAAGGGCAAAATAAATTCCAGTATTTAATTTTTATTTTTTAACTTTTAAATAACTTTATATGAGATCGAGCAACACAACAGTCAGTTTGGTAGAGTGTAAATGTAGGTATATTATCCATTTTACTGTGGAAAATTGTAAAAGCCCAGCTCAAGGAGGTAGTCCACAAACTACACAACGTGATGACGTCTGAACCGCTACGTCTGAGCCGCTACGTCCCGTACAACAGGCTCACTCAAGCGGCAGGGTCGCTTCTGCTTTTTCGTGAGGGGGCGTGGTCTCTCTGTACCAATATGGCGTCCGCGTGGCTACGTATTGCTACGTAAGCGCGTTATGCAGCCACCACGTCACCCCAATGATCTGCATTTTTGCTAGCCAGTTCTAGCAAACACTGTTGACACTGGAGAGAGTATCCACAACGTTAACTAACTAAGACTTACAGAGTCGATACCGTTTGCGCGCCCGCTCGGTACACGGTAGTAGCCTTAAGTAGACGACGTGTATTATATTATTTATGGATGAAATGGATGATGTAGAGATCGAAGACGTCAATGACGATGGGACGCCTTTTCGGGTGGAGAGAGCTTCCATAAAAAACCAAGATCTGAATTCCCTAATCATAACTGGTAACTTGACACGATCACAGTGATCAACGTATTAATGGTTAAATTAACTTTATGTTATTTATAATTTAATTACAACTGAACCGAAGCAATGTCAGTAGGTAAATCGCTGTATACTGTTAAGAACATGTATCGTGTTTCCAGTGTAGCTTGTATTTATAAGACTTTTTATTTTTCTTGTGCAATTATGAATTCATTGTGTCCATAACAATTTTGTGTATGAATTATGAAACGTCAACACTGAGCAACATACCGGTTACTTCGTGTAATATTTTACTTCCTGTGTTTTGTCACGG
Source organism: Planiliza haematocheilus (assembly GCA_005024645.1). NCBI lineage: Eukaryota > Metazoa > Chordata > Actinopteri > Mugiliformes > Mugilidae > Planiliza > Planiliza haematocheilus. Next base: position 7,326 of record SRSE01001340.1, on the reverse strand, counting down.
CCGCTAACAGCGGGAGAGTTTGTGTCCCAGTATGGTTGGTACCTGCTGGTCGTGACTGGGGTCATCTACCTGCTCATTCAGTACCTGAGCAAGAGGAGATCCAGCCAAAGCTCCAGCAGCCCAGCCCCACAAACAGAAGGTCAGCCCCAAAGTTTAAGCTTTTAAGTTGCCAAAACAGAAGTTTTATCAGCAACATGTGTCATATACATCTCCGTATTACAGACAAACTACACGGTCTTTAATGTATTCATATACACTTTATTGTTCCTGAAATTGTTGGGTTACAGCTGTCTTGCTTCTCACGCCACTCCCTGTGCATTTGTAAACTACATTCAACTGCACGGCAGTTAAAAATTGAATCTGTTATCAGGTTTTCTTATTACCCAACCAGCTTAATGAAAATTTAATTGTATACTTTTATTCTGTATGAGGCCACTGCCCTATTGGGAAAGGTTCTTATATTAGGCTTGCGTAATCCACATCCCAAAGATATTCACTTCACATGTTATTGATGAAATGTTCAAAAATGTTCTACCTGTGCAATGCAAAAGCCATGCTTTCATTTGACCAGGATTTTAATATTTGATATAAAGATGCTGTGTTGGTGGAAAAAAGGCACCAGGCTCTGGAAGCAGCCCGGCGAAAGATGCAAGAGGAGCTCGATGCACAAGCAGCCATCTTTAAAGAGAAACAGAAACAGGTGCAGTAGTTGAATAGAAACATTTAAAAGCATGATGGTAGTCTCTCTAAGACCCAAACGGAATGTTTAATGTGTTTTGTGGGCAGCAAGAAGAAGAGAAGAGGAGGCAGAAGATAGAGATATGGGAGAGTATGCAGCAGGGAAAGAGTTACAAAGGAACAAAGATTTCCCAGGTGAGTTTAAAGTTCGGCCATCTGTAACGTTGTCACTTTTATGGACACATTAGTTTAACTTTTCAAACAGAGCAAAAGTCATTGTACTCAGAGAAAGTGGCCACACAATTTTTTTCCAAATCATTTCACGTTTACCACTTTAGCACCACCTGACTAACAGTATGATTTTAGCAACAGCATCTGCTCTCAGGTGACTTCTTTGATTGTGAATGTTGACCTGGTGTAACTACGAGAGTAAAGTGTCTGATTAACACATGTCACTGTAGACCACAGAGGAGGAAAGCACATCAGCAACAACGCTGAAACCAAAGACGAACAAGAGGCCACTTCGTGATGCTGGTATGTACCTCACTGGACATGATCTGGACCAGCTGGCATCATAGACTTTATGACAGAACAGCTCCTCTAAAGTGAAGCCAAAAAAAGTAGAGCTCCCCCTAGTGGCTGGCTGCAGTATATGTGATGAGTGCCCCTCTCCCTCCATGTTAGTGGATGGGACTTGGGCCAAACTAAAATACATTTATTTCCAAGAATAGTTTCTGTCATTTTAGGAAGTTGATATGATGCCGGGTCCATTTTTCTGAGAAGTTTAGTTTTCAGTAGTTATGACAAGATTTTTTTTTTTTTTTTAGATTTTTATTTTATTATTGTGTCATGCATTAGCACGTCCAGCACACACGGGCTTAAAAGACGCCGTTATAAAACACAGACAGACCAAAAACCAAAAGTAGATGCTAAACAATATTAACATTAACGATATAAACCATCCTGATGTTTCATCCAGGCTTTAGTAACAAAAGAGGCTAACTTATGAACACTAAAAGACACTCCATCCTGACATCATCATTACTCCAAAATATTTCAGGGTTTTGAGCAAACAGTTCACTTATAACAGGTCCTCTTAGTTCATCACTTTTCCCATACATGGGATAAATCTTGTTTGATGATGCTATAGGAACAGGATGTGTCTCTAGAGCACCTCATAACTACCAGTTGCCATACCACGATCCTGCAGGACCCTGAGCATAGGAAAAACTAGATAAATAAATACCGTCTATTTCTTTGTAACTGCTGGACGTAGAGCAGAGCGCAGTATTACTTAAGCGAAAACAGGAGTGACTCTATAGGAATTTTTACTGCCTGTTTTGTTGCTGATTTAGTTGTGGCTCTTTATTATCTCTCCTATCTTTATACCTGATTCTTCTCTGTGTTAGCAGTGCTTGAATGGTGTCACCTGTGCCAGTTGTCTCCAGCCTTGTCTTCTGCTTGTCTTTCAGGCTACAGTCCCCTGTCGGGACAGGGAGGAGGCTCCTGCTCCTGGAGACCTGGCAGGAGAGGACCATCCTCTGGTGGATGAGGCTAAAGAAGGTCGGAGACTCTGGTCTGTATGACCTTTGACCTCTGACCGCCTGACGTGCACACTGGCTGACTGAACCAAGCTGACAATGCCACAAGGCTCATACCTCTTTTACATTTCTTGCTTTATACCCCTGTTGTGTTGATCAGTTCTTTAACTGCACATGCCAGCTATCTGGTTTTATTTTTCTTTAATTTACTTTCTCATCTCTCTGTGCTATATTATCTTCAGTCATGCAGTTAAGAGGTAAATGCATTGTGCAATTGAAAGCTTGTTATGAAGCCATTCCTGTAAATGGTGTATAACCACGAGGTTTGGCTGATGAATTTCACAGTCAGTGTGTTTTTCTGATATATTTCAATGTGCTTATCAGAGTGTGGCACTATAGCTTTAGAGTTTACATTACTGCAAAAGTAACTGCTGGACGACATTTAATTACAGGAAATGATTTTCAACATTCTGATTATAATGTCCAAATGAGGTTCTGTCCATTGTTAGGCACATTTTTATGCAATAAAGAAAGTCACCAGGAGTTTTAATTTGTCCAGCTGGTTCAGGATGGTGTGAAGATGTGACATGCTAGCCTGGAAGCAAGACCAACTTCCCAGCCTGCAAACATTTTGTGTCGGAAATTTGTTCTGGAGTCTCCCCGTTGGGATTTTGTTCCGGCAAAGATCTGCTGGGCCAGTCAAATCATTTGGGTAGGCTTCATGTGAGGATGGTACAAAAGTAACACCAATGTAGTAATACATATGAACTCGGGACCATGGAGTTGAATATGTTTACAACACAATGAGAGTCTCCAATGCGTGCAGAGGTATTTTTCTATATCGAAACACACACACAAAATGAAATCCATATGGTGTGTTAGCTGACTCATTCATAGAATATAAGAACGGAGTAAGAATTTTGGAGTGTTGCTCTTATGTGTGCTATACACTGATCAGCCACAACATTATGATGAGGAAAGAAGAAGTAAATAATTGACCATCATGTGACAATTCAGTGTTCTGCTGGGAAACTTTTGGACCTGGCATTCATGTGGATGTTACTTAGACACGTACCACCCACCTAGACCAGACCAGACCAGACACCCCCACCCCATAGCAATGACACTCCTTGATGGCAGCAGCCATCCCCAGCAGGATGCAGCCTGACACAGACACACACAAAAGGCGTTCTGTTACCAGACACCACAGGACACCCTCAGAAGACCCATGTCCATTCTCTGATGAGTCAAAACTGTACACAATATTAGGAAGGTGGTTATAATGTTCTGTCTGATCGTTCTATGAGCATATAAGCACTTCAGCTTTATTTATCATGGACTTTACATAAGGGGATGAGTTGGTCATAAACACTGAAAGCACCAGGTACAGTGTGTTAGAATTCTTTAATGTTATGTAGATTTGCAGTTCAGCATTAATGTGGCTAAATGTCCTGAAAGAGAAATGGGTAAAGAGACTGTCTAAACACACTACAACCACTACTACCCCTTAGGGCCATCATGGGGAAATAACGTTCAACTTCCAGTTTAAGCTGCAACAACCACATTTTGAACTGAGTTGCAGGAAACTTAAAGTGCAGTGTCACTGTGGGCTGACTTTAAAAAAAAAAAAAACCTCCATCTTTCTCAAGAGTATGGCTCCTCAACTTACTTATGAGATAGGAAAGAAGGCCTACTTATAATTTTGAAATATGTTTTTGTATTCATTAAAGGTAGTTTTCCAGCCTACTGGGCTGCAGCACCTGTTACATTTAGACTTCTAGACCTGACTTTTAATTTGTCATGGCAAGTTTGTTCTTCCAGTGAGAAACACGCCGCTCTATGTTTATGACTGGACATCTGGTGCCAGCATTGTCCTTTTTTATGTGAACACACCCGTATTTACAGTAGATTGGGAAGTTGATAAACGTCCATTGTGAAACATGCGTACACACTGAATGATTGTGGTTGTTAGGCCTAGTGAAGCCAGGTAACAAACACATATCTTGGGTATACGGAACTTGCTTAATGATACTGGATCACAGCCCACGGTTGTTTCCTTTGAACTCAGTCATAGATGTTCAATATCTCACAAACTTTATTGTCATTATTTTATGAGGAAATAGAGATGTTTCTGTCTAAACTCAGAGTGTTACATAGAATTCATTGTTCTGAGTGCCAAAGTGTCTTGAGCGATGAGTTGAATGGCAGGTGGTGTGTTGTGTTTTGGTAAGATAATCCAGAGTCACTAAAGCTGAGGTATGATTCTTCTAATTTATTTATTTCTCACCCCATTCATAGCACAGGCCCACATAGTTGCAGACCTTAGGGATTACTACACCTGTACACATAGAATATGGGGTTACAATATGTAACCATCATTGTGGTGAAGTCTCGTACTTATTCTGTATTTCAGTTTCAGTCAACAAAATCCACAACACTTGTTCATTCATTCAGTCATCTTCTGTAACCTCCTGTCTTGTGGTGTGAAGAGTCCTGGGGGGGCTAGTCTATCACAGGCCTAACTCTGAGAGACAGACAACCATTCACACTCACATGCACACCTTTGGCCAGTTTAGAATCACCAATGAACCTATTGAGCATGTCTTTGGATGGTGGGAGGAGGCTGGAGTACATGGAGAGAACCCATGCAGACACAGAGAGAACATGCAAACTCCACACAGAAAGGCCCCAGTTGGCCCATGGATTACAACAGTTGTTATTAAAATCAGTTTTGCACTAGTTTAGGTTAACACAAAAAGACAATCCATATCATTACAAGTTAAACTTATAAGTGCAAGTGCCAGCTAGTAGTAAGCAGAACTTCCTCTTAGAAACGATACAGATAACACACACCTGATGTATCTTTACCCTGATTCTCTTCTGATTGTAACCTACAATCCGTCATGCTCGGCTGCCTCACAACAGTCCAGGTGATGGTGATGATTCACCCTTTTTGCTTGTAGTCTTTGAAGGCTTCCGCACTTTAAAGTCCTCTCATAAACCCTGCATTTCCTCTGAGTTCGCTTTGAACAGACTTGTGTGTACCTGATGATTTGTCAACTCAAGGCTAGTTTCTCCTTGCTTTGTTTTGGGCCCCACAGAGCTTCAAAGCATTTTAAAGTGAACGTCTTGATCTTTTTCATTTTCCCTCTTTCAGGTTCAGTGAAGTGAAAGCAGTATGGAACAGCATGTGTAGGTTTAACTGTTAACTCCTCGGTAATACACACTGTATATAATGATGCAATACATCATACAGCTTCCTGTAATTTTCCAGGAGAAATTGTATTTCTGGGGCAAGTGGCAACTCACTTTATTTAACTGCCATCAACAAATCCATTCAATGGTAAACTGATATGGACTGAACTAAATTCTTTCTTCAGTTGTTCTCTTGCCTCCAACAGTATAAAAAGTATGTAAGACAGTTAGGAAAAGAATTGACGCTGTCCAAAAGCAAGGGCAACAATGACGAAGTGCTGCCAAACTTGAATGATACGAAGAATTAAAGACTCAAATCTTTTAGTTGAGGCTATATTTTACAGCACTGTGCACATTTACATTCTTATCCCATATTCATTCTACAGCAGAACAATGACAGTTATTCATCAAGAATCTCTATGAGTGATGAATCAATGAGTGATGCAACAGATGGAGCCACCCATCAGGAGGCAATCTGGGAATATACTGAAACGCAAACAAATGAGGTCATCTAAATCCACTTAAGGTCTGCATGCACCTGGGTGATGTTTTCAATGCAAAAAAGGTGATTAAACTTCAATTAAATTCACATTTAATTTTAATGTATTACTAAAAACATTGCATCCTTGAAGATTTGTACCCTTGTTGCAGTACACAACTATAACCACACAGGGGAGCTCGAGATCATAGAGGTGGCATGCTGCATTTGTGGCCGTTCTTCTCTTAGGGATCTTTTGTCATGTTTTGCATCACGTAGCACAAAAAGTTTATTTTCTACATAAAGTAACAATATAACCAATTAATAACACTATAGAATAAAACATGTAAATACAAATATGTTTATTACACGCGTTTCTCTATATTGAATCTCTACACGTCATCTGTATGTTTCTTAATTCTTTAATAAAGAAATAATGAAACTATATTAGTCTGCAACAGAAACCTCTCAGGTTCCGTCTATTATACATTCAGCCAACCTTTTCAATAATTTATTAAGTAAAAGAACATTTTCAAGAAAACCTACAAGGTACGTTAAAAATAGACCGTGCAGCTTCAGCGTTAGTGACAATTATTACTGCGTTTCTGTTTTAAAGATTAAGGCTGAGCAAACACCTTTAAATTTCAGATTCCTATCGTTTCCTATAACACTTGAACGCAGCATGAATGGCTCGAAAGGATTCGTCCAGTCAGCCAGTCAGAGCGCTTCTACGGAAATTCCGTTGGGTCAAACTTCTGTTAAACCCTTCGCGATCAACGATCCTCGGCAGTCAGACATTCTTCCAATGATGAGATAATGGCGAGAATGGGGCCGCTATTCAAGGCTAAGAAAAAACCTGCTGCATCTGTCGATCGGCGTTGAGTGAGCCCCTGGTCGATAGCGGCGGACAGCTTGATGGTCAGAGGGAGCGGCGACAGAGAACGGTTCAGGTGGCCGCTTCAAGGAGACTGCTGCGATGCTACGTAGGCATCTGGAAGAAAAGGGCTTTTCTACCATGAGAGAGTGTGTGTGAGCCCGGTTCTCTGGAGACACGGGACCTCAAGCGACCAGATTTTTTTGTTGTTTTATTTTTACTTTTTTTTATTTAGTTCATTGGTTTGCTTTTACAGATACGCTGTTTTGGACACAGCGAGGATATCAGCGAGCTGGTGAAGTTTTGGGGAATGGCAGGTCGAAGTCGAAGAGCATGGTTTAGTGTTCTGCTGGGACTGGTTGTCGGGTTCACACTGGCTTCCAGACTCATTTTACCCAAGGCGACCGAGTTGAAGAGAGCTGGACAAAAACGAAAAGCAAACCCTGCCGGCTGTGGGTTGAACGCGGGTCTCAGAGAGGAATACGGCAGAGTATTATGGCCACCGCAAGTTAACGGTTCACCGGCGACCGAGAAGCCTGGCTCCAGGTCCAATAATTTCC